>OY997272.1:38784755-39984755 GCA_963921465.1 Triticum timopheevii | reverse complement strand
TTTGATGGGAGATGGTCATTTATGTTTAATACTATTATTGAAAGCTTAGATTTGAGAGAGATTGAGCTTTCAGGGAAGAAGTTCACCTGGGCTAACGCGTTGCCAAATCCAACATTCGAGAAGTTGGATCGGGTTCTGGCATTGTTGCTTGGGAACAGAAGTTTCCCTTCGTAACGGTGCAAGCTCTATCACGCGGCATTTCCGATCACACACCCCTGCTGCTCGATTCTGGTGGGGCTACCTATTCGGGTAACAAGAATTTATTCTCTTTTGAGCTGACGTGGTTTGAAAGAGAAGGATTCTTGTATCTTACAGCCAGAGAATGGGCTAAAGATGCAGGAGGTAGGAATGCCCTTGAGCGCTGGCAGAACAAGATTAGGCACCTCAGAAGTTTCCTTCGGGGGTGGGCTAAACATCTAGGTGGCATGTATAAGGTGGAGAAGGAACGACTCCTTTCCCTTATCCAAACCTTAGATATAAGGGCAAAAACTACGATTTTGTCAGCCCCCGAGCTTCATATCAAGCATGAGGCTGAGGTGAGGCTGAAAGAGTTACTCCGTGAGGAAGAATTAAAGTGGGCGCTGCGGGCAAAGGTGACAAAAGTTGTCCAGGGGGATGCGAACACTCAGTTCTTCCACATGATAGCCAATGGCAAGCACCGGAAGAAGAGAATTTTCCAGTTAGAACAAGATGAGGGTACAATAGTCGGTCAGGACAACCTGAAGATTTACATTACTGAGTACTATAAACGTCTGTTCGGACCACCAGAGGAGAACTGTGTGTCCCTGGATGAGTCTAGGGTTCAGGATATCCCTCAACTTACTGCTGTGGAGAATGATGTTTTAACTGCCCCTTTCTCGGAAAAGGAGGTTTTCGAAGCTATCTCCAAGATGAAGTGTAACAAGGCACCGGGGCCGGATGGTTTCCCGGCTGAGTTTTACAAGAAGAGTTAGCATATTATCAAAGGGGACTTGATGCCGATGTTCCATGATTTGTTCTCGGGACATTTGCAGCTTTTCCAACTTAATTTTGGAACGATAACTTTGTTGCCTAAGAAAACTGATGCCGTGAGAATTGAGCAATTTCGGCCCATCTGCCTTTTGAATGTCAGCTTTAAGATCTTTACCAAGGTGGGAACGATCAGGCTCACGCAGATTGCGCACACAGTTGTGCAACCTTCTCAAACGGCGTTCATGCCGGATAGGAACATCCTAGAAGGGGTTGTGGTCCTTCATGAAACGCTTCATGAAATTCATACGAAAAAACTAGATGGTGTTATTTTTAAAGTGGATTTCGAGAAGGCTTATGATAAAGTCAAATGGCTGTTCCTCCAACAGGCTTTACGGATGAAGGGCTTTGATGAGCTCTGGCGACATCAGGTGGAAACATTCACGCAAAAAGGTAGTGTGGGCATTAAAGTTAATGATGACATAGGTCATTACTTCCAAACGCACAAGGGTTTGAGAAAGGGTGACCCTATGTCGCCTATTCTGTTCAATATTGTGGTTGATATGTTAGCGATCCTGATTGGGAGGGCCAAGGAGGCCGGTCAGGTGGAGGGATTGGTGCCTCATCTGGTTGATGGTGGTCTGTCCATCCTGCAATACGCTGATGATAGAATCATTTTCATGGAACACGATTTGGCAAAAGCGAGGAACATGAAGTTAGTGTTATGCCTTTTTGAACAATTGTCGGGGCTGAAGATTAATTTCCATAAAAGCGAGTTGTTCTGCTTTGGTAGAGCCAAAGACGATCAAGAAGCCTATACACAATTGTTTGGTTGCGAAGTTGGGGCTCTACCTTTCACGTATCTTGGTATTCCAATACACCATCGTAAGCTAACAAATCGTGAGTGGAAGTGCATCGAGGATCGTTTTGAGAAGAAACTTAGTTGCTGGAAAGGAAAACTCATGTCTTATGGAGGCCGGTTAATTCTAATTAACTCGGTGCTCACGAGTTTACCTATGTTTCTCTTATCGTTCTTGGAGGTCCTAGTGGGGGTTAGGAAGAGGCTAGACTTCTATCGTTCGCGCTTCTTTTGGCAGAGTGATGAGTCTAAGAGGAAGTACAGATTGGCCAAATGGGATATTATTTGTCGACCAAAGGACCAAGGGGGACTTGGGGTTGAAAATCTTGAAGTCAAGAACAAATGTCTGCTTAGTAAGTGGCTGTTTAAGTTGTCTTCTGAGACAGAGGCAACTTGGGCGCAGATTCTACGTAGTAAATATTTGCACTCAAAGACTTTATCCCAGGTTACTCTGAGACCTACAGATTCGCCATTCTGGAAAGGGCTTATGAGGGTTAAAGCCGCTTTCTTTAACAGAACGAGATGTATTGTTGGTAATGGCGATAACACGCGATTCTGGGAGGATACGTGGCTTGGTGACGCGCCATTGGCTACACAATATCCGACACTATATCGTATTGTTCAGCGTAGGGATACTCTCGTTGCCACGGTGATGCAGTGTATACCTCTAAATATTCAGTTTAGGAGGGTGCTTGTCGGGCCTCGTTGGGAGGCATGGCTTCACTTGGTCCGTAGGCTGATGGAAGTTCAGCTAAATCCTCAGCCCGATCAGTTGTTTTGGAAGCTAACTAGAACTGGGGTATTCACGGTTAAATCGATGTATGTTGATATCATTAATTCTGCTGTGATACCTACTTCCAAGGAGGTCTGGAAAGTTAAGGTACCTTTGAAGATTAAAGTGTTTATGTGGTTCGTGCATAAGCAAGTTATTCTTACTAAGGACAATCTAGTTAAGCGCAACTGGACAGGATCTACTGGGTGTAGTTTCTGTGATAGGGATGAGACCATCAAGCACTTATTTTTTGACTGTCCGTTGGCACGAGGGTTGTGGCGCTCCGTGCAAATTGCCTTTAATATTACTCCTCCGACATCGGTCAACACGTTATTTGGGGCGTGGCTTGTTGGGATTGAGTCCGAAACAGCCAGACACATTCGTGTAGGAGTATGTGCGTTATTATGGGCAATTTGGAATTGCAGAAATGATTTGGTTTTTAACAGAACAACAAATACTCATTTTTTGCAGGTGTTATTCCGAGCTACAGCACTGATCTGTACGTGGTCATTACTCACTCCGACGGAGGCCAGGGAGCGTTTGGTTACTGGATCTGTTTGGTTACTGGATCTGTCCGGTGGGATATCTTCAACTGGTTTGGATGGCGATCATGTAATAGGATAGGCATTTAGTTTTACCTATCTATTTTCATGCCAGCCGGTTGTGGCTTTTGTGGTTTCTGCTTTGCAGTTGACGCTCTATGTGAGCTAGTCCCTGCTTTTGTTCCATTACTGTAAGACCTTGCTGAGACCTTGTTTACTTTTTAATAATAGAGGCCGTATGCATCGTTCTGATGCAGAGGCCGGGGAAGCCCCCCTTTTCGAAAAAAAAATGAGTGTGGATAAGTACTTTTTGCAAATTTAGTGGGCCTGATGTGAGGCTCTCTACAAACAATAGTTTCATGGGACGAGCATACCGGATTTATCAAAGTGAGGTAAATCTAAAAATTATTGTAAATAGTACTCCCTCCGTCCCAAAAATAAGTGTCTCAACTTAGTACTATTTTTAGCACAAAGTTGAGACCCTTAATTTGGGACGGGGAGAGTACATGTGAACTTAGTTATTGCTCTATACCCGTCCCTGGTTAAGACGGATCCCAACCATGTCCATATAAACAATGGATGGCTCTCCAATAGCTATAAAATGGCCTTATGAATGAGCCAAAGCAAATACTAAGTGCTAAATGGAGAGGAGGTTGGCGTTGGATTCCTATAGAGCAAATTAATAGTGCCTTGTGCCATTCCACCGTTCTGGTTTATGAGTTCTCTCCTTATGAAATCTCTAGCTTTTTAGATGATCAAGCAGGTACTAATATGGTTTTGTGAGGATAGTTTCGGAATGGTAGGCCTTGGGATGCCGAACACATTCACCTTTGCACACAATCTTCCTGAACCTCTCAAACATACATTCTAGTCACCAATGGTGATGCCGAAGAGCATGCTTGTCGCAAGATATTAACAATCAGTATGATTGCATCACTAACTTGACGTGCTGAACATAAGCCCCTGCTCAAAAAGAGTCCAGAAAATGTCCAGCCGCACAATGAAATATCGACACATCTTCTCTTCTCTGGTGGAAGGGAATCCCATAGAAATGGATGCGGCTGAAGGCTGCTGATCAAGCGAAGACGTTGGCACTTGATACGAGAGGCTGATTAGTCCGGCAGTGAACGTTCTAGCGTAGATGCCCTGGTGTGAGGCTCGAACCTCTTCTGCTGATTCTATTTTAGTTTCATGATGTCGGGCACCGCGTTAATGCCTCTGCGACTTGTAGTTTGTTTGCAATTTCCTGGAAGTCAGTTGGATCATGCTGTTAATGGTCACCCTTGACTCCAAGTACTAGCTGGTCTACCATCTTTCACATGCCCACAAGTTTCGTGCAGCATTCGAAAACGCCACCTTGGACAAGTCCCTGAGCTGCATCCACCAATCAGAAACTTTCAAAGCGTACAGAAATGACGAGTGAATAGTCCAGCAAAATTGATGTGAAGTTTTATCAATACGACATTGTTTCTTGACAGCTACAGAGTTATTGACAATGGGTCTACATTTCCTAAGTTAACTGTTGTTAGGCCATCTTCAACATTGACCCGCAAAACAGACACCACATCCGTCCGCGGTCAGGGGGAACCAGTCCACGGGTACGGATGCGGGAGCCGGCCATCCAAAGCTAGCCGCATATGTCCTGTTATATTTCAATAAATTTTAACAAAATTGATCAAATTTAATTCAAACTCAAACAAACTGGACGATATGATTTAAACTAGAGAATTTTTACGGTACGTCATATACTACATAATATAATGAGTAGTATTTAGTTGATCCCGACGGTAGGCGTGGATTGAATTAAATGTCGCTATAGGGCATATTGGTAATTCCATGCAGTACCGACTCAAGTCCACCGTCACCCCGGCCGCTGCAGCCGCACAAACCAACACAAAATAGCTCGGAGCCATGTGCGGGTGTATTTGCAACCCACGTTGCCACTGCTCCTTTGAGCTGCCGGAGCAGCCCTGCGGGTGACGCGCTGCGGCGACAAGCTTGAACCGGCGTAGTTCAAGCGCAAGTGGCGGACCCGCGGTCGCAGGCAATGAGCGTCGGGCACCACGTGTCCAGGCTGAAGTGATGACGACGACGGAGGCATCGTGGGAACCCGACGAAGCTAGCATCGACGTCGGCGCCGGTTCAGTTCTTCCAAAAGACAGCCGTGTAAGCTTCAGCCTGATGGAGGCCGGGCTCATGGAGTTCACCGCCGACATGGAGCCCTTCTTGGATGGTCAGGCATAGACGACGGCAAGGAGGAGCCTTTTTTTTTTTTTTTTGCGGGTGAAGGAGGAGCCTTTTTGCATGCAGGAATTGTCCTCATCGAGCCGCTGGATGTAGACGGCGGCCAAGTCAAGCTGGACATCGGCCCCATCCGAGTGTGCGGCCTCGAGCAGGAGCCCGAGGTGCGATGTGCTCGACATAGAACTTCGACTATGGCTGAGGCGACAACCGCGACGCCAGATACGAGACGAGAAACGCAACAAGCAGCAGTGCCAGTGCCGACCGGCATTTCCTCCGATGGAACCTCGAGCTCAGTCCAAATTATGAGGCCATCATGGTCCATGGATTACTTCTGGCATGCAGTGGCGAAAGCGACGAAGTAAGCTGACTGTTCCTCCCAAGCTGACCGATGCAATACATATACGTAGGTTGAACGTGCACGTACTCAGCAGCAGATTGACCGATTCCCTTCCGTAGATCGATTTCGTCTGATAAAATGCCCTTAACATGATTCTGCTTGCCTGAATCTGCCTATGTGATTGATAAACTACCAAAAATGCCCTTAACTATTCTATATACTATCGAAAATCTGCAGTCGTATTGGCTAATCTTGGCCCTCTAACCACAAAAATGAACGGTTCAATTATCTTGATGTACCGTAAAAGGTCTCATAAACTAAGATGATTTTTACATAAAATTGGATGATATTTCATACGGCGAACTAAAACCTTAGAGCAAATCTAACCCCACACCACCCTATATATACTTGACGCCGACCTTGTACACCATGCCGGGCTGGCAAGCGGCTCTTCCATCATCATCGCTGTAGCCGTTGTCGGAGTCATCCGCAGCGGCTTCGGGCGGCGGAAGGGTACGGCGTCATGCCAGGGCGTCCCCGTAGCAGCCTGATGCTCGCAGATGATCCCCTCCGCTTCCTCTCACGCCTTGCATGGTGCGGCGGCCACCAACAACAACGTGGGCGGGGGGAGAGGGCGGCGGGCCTTGGTGGAGGCGGTTGTGGCGGCGGTCTCGTTGAGAGACCACTCCTACCTGTACTTGGCCATCTCCCTGTCGAGGCGTCAAAGACGACGCTTGCTTGTCTTCGCCGACGTCTTCGAGCGGTCGAGGGCCGAGGCGTACGCCAGCTCCGAGTTTGCCATGATGTGTGGCAGCGGGTCGTCGGAGTCTGCGAACTTCGACCGACGTGCCACATTGCGCCTATCACGTCGTCGCTACTCCCTGTCGGCATAGTCCGCCGCCGTTAGGGCGCTCCACGAAAATGAGTTGCTGCCGCTGCCGAGGAAGTGGCATAGGCGACTGCGGATTGCATGGGGCAGGGGCCGTGACGAGCGCCACTCCTCCTCGATACGGCGGGGCAGCGGAGGGCGCCTCTCCTCCTTCACGTGTCGGTGCAGAGGCGAGAGACGTTCCTCGTTCACGCATAAGGAAGGCGAGGAGAGGGGCTCCTCCTTGACGCGACGTCCGATTTGGACGCCGCTGTTGTGCGGGGAGAGTGGGGAGGGGATGCGGGCTCCGATTTGACGAGGAGGAGCATCTCCGGTGGCGCCGTCGGGCTGTTGATGTGGAGGATGGAGCGATGGAGCATGGCCTCCATCTGGTGCTCGTAGTCCTGATCAGTCATGGCGTAGACCAGGCTCTGCGTCACTGGATGTTGTTGTGCCGCCAAGTGCTAGTCCAACTCGTCGCTAGAGGAGATGACGATCTCCTCCTTCGCCGAGGATCCGGCTGCCGATGAGGACTACAGTCTCGGAGTTTGAGGGTCGCTTCGCCACGAACCTCAAGAGCCCGCTGCGGAGCCGTCACCGAGGCCCAAGACTTGCCCATGACCGGAGTTGTGGAGAAAGATGGGAGGTGAGGACGAGAACATGCATGGCGACATGCTGAGTGCAATGTGGACGGCACCGGAGCACGGGTTATAAAGCCTCGCCCAGGCCATGTGAACCGATGGTCAGCCTCTTCAATGTGGCGCAGTAGGCAGAGTTGGTTCCTTGGAAAGCTGCATCCGCATCAAAGCAGCGTCTCCCGAGAGGTAGGGTCGGTCAGCGCTGCCCTCTCATCCGGTCACATCATGGGGCATCAATGACGGCCGTTGCATGCTTTGGGCCGGCATTGATGTGGCACGGGAAACGGCACGTGCATCAGAAGGAAAGCGCAGGAGAGGAGGGCGGGGTTGTCTGGTGGGCCAGGACAGTCAGATGTGGATGTGGCATCGGTTTGCATGCCCGCAAAGCCCCCCCCCCCCCCCCCTTGTCTCCGGTCTGCGGAAAGAAACACGTTCGGACCACCGAGCGGACCGATACAGTACCGTGTTGGATAGCAAAACACGTCCGGACCGCATTGTCCAGACAGTTGCAGGCGGCTTAAGGGTCGGCATTGGAGATGCCCTTACTCTCGATATTTCCAACAATACTATGTATTTGTCTTTTATGCACTCCTAAACTACAACAAGAGTGTCTTGATGTCTTCAAATACTGAACATTTTCATCTTGATATCCTCAAATACTGAACAATTAATTGTCCTGATATTTAGTCTCTCATGAACTTAACATGAAAATGGATTTTCATCTTCTTGTCTTAAAATACTCAACATTCTCATGTTGTGTTCATGAGAGAGACTAAATATATGTGGTCAATCGAGGCAGGTGTAATGCAAGCCTCAAGTGAGCGAACTGGAGTCACCTTTGCCAATGGCACTATGCGCCATATATATTTTCTTCTGGTGGGACAAGGGTGGAGAGGAACAAACACATCTAGAGTGGGAAAAAAAGCATTTGTGTCTACCTATTTTCTTGGAATTTAGTGGCAAATTAAAAGTTAACACCACATCCATGCAAAAGAAAAGAAGTTAACACCACATGGCCTCCTGCCCAAGTGAAGAGGCAGCCAGGCAGGTCTAAAATTTAGAGCAGACAGTACATCGAAACTTTATAGCTCCAAACTTGACCATGGTTAAGATCGCTCCCATCCATGCCCATCTAGAGGAAAGGCCGGATCCATTGGCTATAAAATGGTTGTGCATCACTGCGCTAACCAGAGAGCTAAAGCAAACGAAGGTGCTAAAAAGTGGAGGTTTGTATTGGGAGCATATATTGCAAAATAGTAGTATCTCATGCTATTCCATCATTCTGGTACCAAGTTCTCTTTTCTTGAGATCTCCAGCTTGTTAGATGACTGAGAAAAGCATATCTTCTTTTTACCTTCTGGGAATAGCAGGCCTCAGGATGGCGAACGCATGTGCTTTTTTGCACGGTCCCTTTTGTAATCTCTAAAATCCGCTCCGGTCATCTATGATGTTGATACAGCGTGGTCGTGCTGTAAAGTAAGAGAAGCTGACGCCGTAGTGATGGTACACCAAGTTCCGCTGGTTTGGCACATTTGGCAATCACTTGATATGCATGACGTCAAGTAACAACGATGGTTTCAGAAACGCCAAACAGAAGACTAGTAGCACGGAGCACGTTGGTGTTGTAGAAGACCACGGAGGGCAGCACAGCCAAGTTCACCAACAAGCATATGACAACGTGTAGCATGCTGCAATACACAAAAGCCAAGGGGGGATAAAAATTTCAATGAAATTTCGGTGAAATTTACAAAATTTCGCATATTTCAGTGGTTTCCGAAATACTTTTAACCCCGAAATTTTGAGGCAGATTCAAACTGCTTTTAAGATATATTTAAAATACGTTAGAATTCATTAAAATTGAATGAAAATTGAAATCTCAAAATCCGAAATAATTACCGAAATATGTAAAATTTCTGAAATTTCACATTTTTCCTGATGTCCAAACTTATTTTGTCTCCGAAATTAAAAACCTCCGAAGGCATCGAGGTAGAATATAGACTACATGGTCACATGACACGAAATGCAGCAAATACAGGTGGCCGCGGCGTTGTGCTGGGAAAGGGTAATTTGTCGACCATGTCGCAGGCGTGCTTGAGGCCGTTGTTCTAGGTGACGGAGGTGATTTGGGTTAGCTTCCACGGCTGATGCTTAGAGCATCTACCGCCTGACTTGGCAACTCTGCTACCCTGTATGTCTCACGGACGTGCCTGTCTGCTGACAGTGACCGGCCACACCTTAAAATTTTTCTTTCACAAACAGATAAATCAATTATGAAATCTCAAGTTCATGCAACTTAAAACAAGTCTAAATTTTCGCTGGCAACCATCCTTGTTGTTCCGGCTTCGTCCATGTCTGGCGGCCAGCCGAGCCATTAATTTTCCTATTCCACAAATGAGTCTAAACGCTATCGGGCGGACTCCTCTTGGGAGCGGCAGAGCGCAATGCCGTCAATCATCTCGTCCTCGAGGCCGCGTGGGAAGATCTTTCAGTCAATAGACTGGGAGTTGTAGGACTCAGATCCAATGCCCGCCATGCCATAGAAGACTGGGGATCGCCGGAAGGGAGCTTGGGGCAGAGTGGAATGTGGTGGTTTGGCCCGGAGAGTGGATGAGGATGGATATATGTTGGCACGGGGTAGGCCAGCGTGGGCCGAATCAAGCGCGGCGGACGCGCCCATGCCTCTCCATATCCGCTCCTAATTTGGGCCGCATATGAGGGGTGTCGTTTAGCTGGAGCATTTGTGGCTGTTATGAAGCATCAGTCACGGTGGAGAAGTCCATGCTTCGCCTGTCTACATATTATAAATGCTACATCCAGTGGCTATAAAATAACCTATACATCAGTTATTATCTGGGCGTATATATCTAGCAAAATTTTGAACTTCAACAAAATGGGTTATTTGCCCATGTAAATTTTATGGAGCTTCAGTAAGTAATAGAGGCATATAGCAATTTTTTATTTTTTTTGGAAAAGGGGACGTGCCCCAGCCTCTGCATCAGAATGATGCATACGGCTCATATTATTAAAGGATATTCCAGTAGCATAGTGTCGAAAAGTCATAGAACAAACTAAAACAAAATCTGTAAAAAAGAAAAGCCCAAAGCCACAACCGGCTGGCAAAACAATAGGATCACTACATGTCTATCCTATTACATGACCGCCATCCAAACCGGTTGAAAATATCCCGAGCTACCATCTCCCATCGGGTAGACGCAGTAACCAAACGCTCCCTGGCCTCCGTCGGAGTGAGTAGCGACCACATACGGATGAACGCCGTGGCCCTGAAGATAACCTGCAGAAAGTGAATGTTTGTTGATCGGTTAAAGACTAAGTCATTTCTGCAATTCCATATTGCCCATAAAAGTGCACAATCGCCAACCCGAATGTGTCTTGCAGTGTCAGAATCCACCCCATCGAGCCATGTTCCAAATAACATGCTAATAGAGGTGGGCTGACTAATATTAAACGCAATATGAACCGACCGCCACAGAATCTTAGCCAACGGACAATCGAGAAAGAGGTGTTTGATATTTTCATTATGATCACAAAAGCTACATCGAGACGGACCTACCCAATTACGTTTTGCAAGGTTATCCTTAGTCAGAATGACTTGTTTATGCACAAACCACATAAACACTTTAATACATAAGGGTACCTTAACTTGCCAAACATGTAACGAGGTAGGGATGACCGTAGAGTTAATGACATCCTGATACGTTGATTTGACCGTGAACACACCGTTCTTAGTAAGTTTCCAATGCAGCTGATCAGGCTGTGGAGACAACCGGACATCCATTAAACGTCGAACCAGATGTAGCCAGGCCTCCCAACGATTTCCAACAAGCGTCCGCCTAAAACTGATATTGAGGGGAACGGATTGTAAAACAGTAGCAACATAGGCACCTCTATGTTGGACAATGTTATACAAAGAAGGATATTGAAGTGCTAGTGGGGTCTCACCAAGCCATGTATCCTCCCAAAACCTCGTCGTGGTACCATTCCCAACAATAAATTTAGTCTTGTTGAAAAAGAGTTGTTTAACTCTCATCAAACCCTTCCAAAAGGGAGAGTCGGAAGGCCTCACATTGACCTGAGCCAAGGTTTTAGCAAAGAGATACTTATTGCGTAAAATCTGTGCCCATGTGGCCTCCGTCTCAGATGACAACTTAAAAAGCCACTTGCTAAGGAGACATATGTTTTTGATTTCTAGATTTTCAATACCTAGGCCACCTTGGTCCTTAGGTCTGCAGATAATATCCCACTTCGCAAGTCTATACTTCCGTTTGAGCTCATCAATTTGCCAAAAGAATCGAGATCGATAGAAATCTAACCTTTTCCTAACTCCGACCGGAACCAAGAAAAAGGATAAGAGAAACATAGGCATACTAGTAAGGACCGAATTAATCAGAATTAATCGACCTCCATATGACATGAGCTTTCCTTTCCAACAGCTCAGTTTCTTTTCAAAATGATCCTCAATACATTTCCACTCAATATTAGTTAGCTTACGATGATGAATGGGTATACCTAAATACGTAAATGGTAAAGAGCCCAATTCACATCCGAACAATTGTTGATACGAGTCCCGGTCATCATTTGCTCTTCCAAAGCAAAACAATTCGCTCTTGTGGAAGTTGATTTTAAGCCCAGACAATTGTTCAAATAAGCATAGCAGCAGCTTCATGTTTCTTGCTTTCACCATGTCATGCTCCATAAATATGATAGTATCATCAGCATACTGAAGAATGGATATCCCGCCGTCTACTAGATGTGGCACCAGGCCACCTACCTGTCCTGCATCCTTTGCCCGACCTATTAAAATAGTCAGCATATCAGCCACTATGTTAAACAGGATCGGTGACATAGGGTCTCCTTGCCGTAGGCCCTTGTGTGTTTGGAAATAATGACCCACGTCATCATTCACCTTAATCCCGACACTCCCTTTTTGCGTAAAAGAATCAATTTGGTTTCTCCAGGCCGGATCAAAACCTTTCATACGCAAAGCTTGTTGAAGGAAAGGCCATTTGACTTTATCATATGCTTTTTCAAAATCCACTTTAAAAACTACGCCATCAAGTTTTTTGGAATGGATTTCATGGAGCGTTTCATGCAAGACAACAACCCCTTCCAGGATGTTTCTATCCGGCATGAAAGCTGTCTGGGACGGCTGAACTACTGTGTGTGCTATTTGTGTAAGCCTATTTGTCCCCACCTTGGTGAAGATTTTGAAACTCACATTTAGCAGACAAATGGGTCGAAACTGCTCAATCCGAACAGCCTCTGTCTTCTTAGGCAGAAGAGTTATCGTCCCAAAATTTAGCTTAAACAATTGAAGCTGCCCCTCAAAAAAATCCCGAAACATGGGCATCAAGTCTCCCTTGATAAAATGCCAACACTTCTTGTAAAACTCCGCCGGAAACCCATCCGGACCTGGAGCCTTATTATTCTCCATTTGAGTAATAACCTCAAACACCTCTTTCTCCGAGAAAGGAGCAGTCAAGAGCTCATTCTCGGCAGTCTCAAGTTGAGGCACATCCTCAACCCTAGACTCATCCAACGACACGAACGTCTCTACCGGGGGACCAAACAACCGCTTGTAATAATTGGTAATGTAAACTTTGAGATTATCCTGACCGACTATTGTCCCTTCATCTTGTTCTAATTGGAAAATTCTCTTTTTGCGATGCTTCCCATTCGCAATCATGTGAAAGAATTGAGTGTTATCCTCGCCTTCTACGATTTTGCGAACCTTGGCTCGCAATGCCCACTTCAATTCCTCCTCACGGAGAAGCTTTTTAAGCTGCATCTCTGCATCTATCTTTGTTTCCAACTCATTGGAATCCAAGATAGAGGTTTCTGCTTTAGCTTCGTAGTTTTGAATAATTAGAAGAAGTCGCTCCTTCTCCACCTTATAAATCCCATGCGTGTGCTTAGCCCAGCCACGAAGGAACCGACGGAGATGAAGAATCTTGGATTGCCATCTGTCGATAGGCGTCCTACCTCCCGAGTCCATAGCCCACTCTCTAGCTAGCAACTCGAGGAACCCTTCTCTTTCAAACCAGGCAAGTTCAAACGAGAAAATGTTCTTGTTACCCACGAAATTTTGAACTCCGGAGTCGACTAGTAACGGTGTATGATCCGAGACACCTCGAGTCAAAGCCTGCACCGTTACTAGAGGAAACTTCTGTTCCCACTCGACACTAGCTAGCACACGATCAAGTTTCTCGAAGGTCGGAACCGTTAACGAATTAGCCCAAGTGAATTTCCTACCCGAGAGCTCGATCTCTCTGAGATCCAAACTTTCAATGATAGTGTTGAACATAAAGGGCCATCGACCGTCAAAATTGGCATTATTCTTGTCCTCTTTTCTTCGGATTATGTTGAAATCCCCTCCCACTAAGAGAGGTAGCTGTTCATTACCACAGATGCGCACCAAATACGCCAAGAAATCTGGTTTGAGTTCTGGTTGCGCAGCTCCGTAAACTGCCACCAAAGCCCAATGAAACCCATCTGCCTTAGTTCTAACCCGAAACTTGACAGCGAACTCGCCCACAACTACGCTCCGAACCTCTAACGTTTCACACTTAACCCCAAGTAAAACCCCGCCGGATCTTCCTCGAGGTGGGAGGCAATGCCGATCAAAATCTACCCCCCAGACAAAGTGGCAAGAAATTGAGAAGTGAAATTGCTTCTTCCAGTCTCGGACAAAGCAATAAAATCTAAATGATGTTCAAGAGAAGCATACGCTAGAAACCTCCTTTTAGCCAAGTCTCTAAGACCTCTGCTATTCCGGAAAATGCCTCTCATAAGTCATCATGAAATTTTTTGGCAGTACGGATCCTAGCACTCCTACGCACTGCGGAGACTGGATAAACCTTTCTTTTCCATGTCTGCTTAGGCTTCACATGACCATCAACCTGAACATCGCCCTCATTCTCAACTTCTAGCACTAAAGGCTCATCTACATGAAGAGACGTCTCAGGATGGGTGTCTTCCTCTGTCCCTAGACATGCAGGGTCAAGATCGGCACACATACCATCTAGAACCCTAACCCCAAGCGCATCAATCTCCGAATAATTCATTGGTTTAACTGCAGCAATGTGACGAATCATATCTACCGCACGCTCAGCTTCCAAATCAAGAATGTCGTTAACTGATTTAGCAATTTGAAGATCATTATTACCAAGTGAAATTCCTAGTTGATTTGCATTATGGATGATTTCATTATCAGTGAAATGCAAAATGCAATTTGACTTAATAACAGACAAACCAGTGGTGATCTCGACGTCTTGCAACTTGGCAGCCCTCAAAGCACACCGCAGTTGTATGTCATCGACGTATGGCTGCTCCTGCAACCTCCCGCTGATCCGCCTCCCCTGGGAGATAGGGTCCGGGATACCACCAAAGGCGATGACCTCCTCTCGGGAAGCCCTGCAAGGGGAGAGGCCGCCTGCCCATCCCCCCACAGTGACTCCCCGGGTCGCAGTCACCAAAGCCGGAGAAGAAATAGGCGGCGCCGCCTGCAGCCTGTCCATAGGCGACCCGCCAGCAGCTAGCTCCGGAGCAGCCCACACGCCGGGCACCGGGGAGGAGGCAGTAGCAGCTGTCGCTTCCCCCAGCCCACCAACCACAATGGGGACCGGTGAGCCGACAGCCACCTGCCCAGGCACACTCACGGCGGCGTGAAGAGGTGAGGACGCCGCCCGAGCCAGAGGGGCCGGACTGGCCGGTGGAGCCACCGGTCTATGACCACCCGCAACAGCCGACCCTCCCAAAAAAGCAGCAGCCGCCTCTGAGGACGCCATGGAAGAAGAGCACAGTGCGCGGACCTCCTGCTCGCTAGACCCATCCGAGGCCCGCTGAGCCTCCGGCGTGGCCGTTACTACTGCGCTGGCCTTGAGCCCCAACGAACCGATCACCGGCAAAGCAGAGAAGGACCTGACCGTACTCCCGGCCATCTCCGCCGAGTCGTCCAAAAGAGTCATCATGTCCGGCCGAGGCCCCGGTGATGAAGGAGGAGAGACCACCTCCTGAGCAGTAAGTCTGTCTGGTTCCTCAACCCTCAAGACCTCCGAAATCACCGGTGGCACATGCTCAGACGGGTCATCCAAATCCACACGATCACTCCAAAGACAAGGAGGCGCTGATAAAGCCCCTACGGAACCAAGCTGAAGCATGTTGGACGGTGCCGAAACCGGCGTTTTCCCCTGAGCAGACTCTGCTGGCTTAGACGAATCCACATGCCTGGAGCCCCTGTCACCATCACTGGGAGCGCCATCTCCATGGTTCCCAGAAGCGCCTCCCCCCTCAGAAGTATCCATAGGTAACACCTCCTCAAAATCCTGAAACAAGTCCGGGTCCTCATACTCGACATTCAACATGTAAGCAATACCCTCATAACACCATCTGACCACATCCGGCAAGAACTGAATGTTGGCCACGCTAACCAACAAGCGAGCCACACCATGAGCACGAGTGAAAGGCATATCAACCTGCTCCGTCTTACCGAGCAAGGACCCCAAGCTCCATGTGACAAAGAAATCATCCAAGGGCTCGGACGGTGCCCCCGAAAAACGAACCCAGATCTGAGTCAGTGGTGTGCCCTGCGGTTCCTTCTTTTTCCACTCATCAAACTGCAACACAAAGCTAGTTCCTGTAACTCGACTCATACCAAACTTGAGAATCCTCTTCTGATCCTCTTTAGAAGGAAAATCCACTTTGTAAGACTTATCAGAAAGTTTCAACAAGGACCATTTGAAATTCCCCGGAGCCAATTCCCGCAACTGCTGAATAATCTGGGCTTCAGTGAGCGGTCCGGTGACCACCTTAACCACCCCAGGGAAGGAGGTTTCAACGACAGGAGCCATCGGAGCCACGCTTGGCGACTCAAAGAACATCAACTCAGAGCAACAGAGCCCGTAGATATTAAGTGTCGGTTTGGGTCCGAGAAGAAGCGGACACTCAGCCGCAACATGCTTAGGTTTCCGACAAATATCACATAACTCAGCAGAGCAGTCAACCATGAAGTGACCCGTCTCCCCGCACCGGAAACTGACTAATTTTTTCTTCTTAGCCGCCCACTTGGACATCTTGTCACCTCCGGCCTTCTCCGAACCTTTATCAGACTCCGCATCATCCGGTTGCACTATCATCGGTACAGACACATCGGCCAGAGCCTTAACCGTCTCCACCACTGCCTGGGTTAGACCCGCCTCATCAGTGGACATCTTAGAAGTATCCGAACCCGTGGCACCGGGCAAGTTACGCGGAGGGCGCCGATAGCCACCGCGACCACCACGGAAGCGGCCTCGGAAGCGGCTCGGGCCAACCGCGCCCTCAACAAAGTTCCCCAGTGGACCTTGAAAACCACGGCCAGCATTACCATGATCCGTCCAAGTGTAGCCTCGCCCACCACTGGTGGACGACGAACCTCGGTGAAGACCCTGCCCGTAAGCGTCGTATCCATCATCTCCCCACTGACCACGGGGAGGATTGCGGCTGTCCCCCGCGAACGCACCCGATCCACGGCCGGCTATACCATTGGCAACACCTCCTCGGCCGGCAGCCATTTGCCTAGGCCAAGGTCGCTGCGGCGGTGGTGGTGCGTCCCCATGCGGTGGCGGCGCCGCAGCCCGGGCCGGAGACGCCGCAGACTGTGCAGGTGCCGAAGCCGCAGCCGAGGCAGGCGCAGTTGCAGCCGGACCCCCCGGCGCAGCCCTTGAAGAAAATATGCCCTAGAGGCAATAATAAAGTTATTATTTATTTCCTCATATCATGATAAATGTTTATTATTCATGCTAGAATTGTATTAACCGGAAACATGATACATGTGTGAATACATAGACAAACACATAGCCACTAGTATGCCTCTACTTGACTAGCTCATTAATCAAAGATGGTTATGTTTCCTGACCATAGACATGTGTTGTCATTTGATTAATGGGATCACATCATTAGGAGAATGATGTGATTGACATGACCCATTCCGTTAGCCTAGCACTTGATCGTTTAGTATACTGCTATTGCTTTCTTCATGACTTATACAAAGTTCCTACTACTATGATATTGTGCAACTCCCGTTTACCGGAAGAACACTTTGTGTGCTACCAAACGTCACAATGTAACTGGGTGATTATAAAGGTGCTCTACAGGTGTTTCCGAAGGTATATGTTGAGTTGGCACAATTCGAGATTAGGATTTGTCACTCCGATCGTCGGAGAGGTATCTCTGGGTCCTCTCGGTAACACTCATCACCTAAGCCTTGCAAGCATGTAAATAATGAGTTAGTTATGAGATGACGTATTACGGAACGAGTAAAGAGACTTGCCGGTAACGAGATTGAACTAGGTATTGGATACCGACGATCAAATCTCGGGCAAGTAACATACCGATGACAAAAGGAACAAAGTATGTTGTTATGCGGTTTGACCGATAAAGATCTTCGTAGAATATGTAGGAACCAATATGGGCATCCAAGTCCCGCTATTGGTTATTGACCGAAAATGGTTTTAGGTCATGTCTACATAGTTCTCGAACCCGTAGGGTCCGCACGCTTAACGTTTCAATGACAGTTTTATTATGAGTTTATAAGTTTTGATGTACCGAAGTTTGTTCGGAGTCCCGGATGTGATCACGGACATGACGAGGAGTCTCGAAATAGTCGAGACATAAAGATTGATATATTGGACGACTATATTCGGACACCGGAAAGGTTCCGGGAGTTTTCGGAGAAAACCGGAGTGCCGGGGGGGTTACCGGAACTCCCCGGGAGAGTTAATGGGCCACATGGGCCTAGGTGGGAAGAGAGAGGGGCGGCCAGGGAGGGCCGCGCGCCCCCTCTCCCTCTGGTCCGAATTGGACTAGGAGGGGGGGCGACGCCCCCCTTTCCTTCCCCCTCTCTCCCCCTTCCTTCCCCCTCCTAGTAGGAGTAGGAAAGGAGGAATCCTACTCCTACTAGGAGGAGGATTCCTCCTCCCTTGGCGCGCCCAAAGGGGCCGGCCGGCCTCCCCCCTCCCTCCTTTATATACGGGGGCAGGGGGCACCCCATAGACACACAAGTTGATCTACGGATCGTTCCTTAGCCGTGTGCGGTGCCCCCTTCCACCATATTCCACCTCGGTCATATCGTCGCGAAGCTTAGGTGAAGCCCTGCGCCGGTAGAACATCAAGATCGTCACCACGCCGTCGTGATGACGGAACTCTTCCTCGACACTCGGCTGGATCGGAGTTCGAGGGACGTCATCGAGCTGAACGTGTGCTGAACTCGGAGGCTCCGTACGTTCGGTGCTTGGATCGGTCGATCGTGAAGACGTACGACTACATCAACCGCGTTGTGCTAACGCTTCCGCTTACAGTCTACGAGGGTACATGGACATACACTCTCCCCTCTCGTTGCTATATCATCACCATGATCTTGCGTGTGCGTAGGAAATTTTTTGAAATTACTACGTTCCCCAACAGTGGCATCCGAGCCTAGGTTTTATGCGTTGATGTTATATGCAAGAGTAGAACACAATTGAGTTGTGGACGATATAAGTCATACTGCCTACCAGCATATCATACTTTGGTTCAGCGGTATTGTGAGATGAAGCGGCCCGGACCGACATTACGCGTACGCTTACGCGAGACTGGTTTCACCGTTACGAGCACTTGTGCTTAAAGGTGGCTGGCGGGTGTCTGTCTCTCTCACTTTAGTTGAACCGAGTGTGGCTACGCCCGGTCCTTGTGAAGGTTAAAACGGAGTCTATTTGACAAACTATTGTTGTGGTTTTGATGCGTAGGTAAGAACGGTTCTTGCTAAGCCCGTAGCAGCCACGTAAAATTTGCAACAACAAAGTAGAGGACGTCTAACTTGTTTTTGCAGGGCATGTTGTGATGTGATATGGTCAAGACGTGATGCTATATTTTATTGTATGAGATGATCATGTTTTGTAACCGAAGTTATCGGCAACTGGCAGGAGCCATATGGTTGTCGCTTTATTGTATGAAATGCAAACGCCCTGTAATTGCTTTACTTTATCACTAAGCGGTAGCGATAGTCGTAGAAGCAATAGATGGCGTAACGACAACGATGCTACGATGGAGATCAAGGTGTCGCGCCGGTGACGATGGTGATCACGACGGTGCTTCGAAGATGGAGATCACAAGCACAAGATGATGATGGCCATATCATATCACTTATATTGATTGCATGTGATGTTTATCCTTTATGCATCTTATCTTGCTTTGTTTGACGGTAGCATTTTAAGATGATCTCTCACTAAAATTATCAAGAAGTGTTCTCCCTGAGTATGAACCGTTGCCAAAGTTCGTCGTGCCGAGACACCACGTGATGATCGGGTGTGATAAGCTCTACGTCCATCTACAACGGGTGCAAGCCAGTTTTGCACACGCAGAATACTCAGGTTAAACTTGACGAGCCTAGCATATGCAGATATGGCCTCAGAACACAGAGACCTAAAGGTCGAGCGTGAATCATATAGTAGATATGATCAACATGGTGATGTTCACCATTGAAAACTACTTCATCTCACGTGATGATCGGTTATGGTTTAGTTGATTTGGATCACGTGATCACTTAGGTGACTAGAGAGATGTCTGTCTAAGTGGGAGTTCTTAAGTAATATGATTAATTGAACTTAAATTTATCATGAACTTAGTACCTGATAGTATCTTGCTTGTCTATGTTTGTTTGTAGATAGATGGCTCGTGCTATTGTTCCGTTGAATTTTAATGCGTTCCTTGAGAAAGCAAAGTTGAAAGATGATGGTAGCAATTACACGGACTGGGTCCATAACCTGAGGATTATCCTCATTGCTGCACAGAAGAGTTACGTCGTGGAAGCACCGCTGGGTGCCAGGCCTGCTGCTGATGCAACTGACGACGTTAAGAACGTCAGGCAGAGCAAAGCTGATGACTACTCTATAGTTCAGTGTGCCATGCTTTACGGCTTGGAACCGAGTCTTCAACGACGTTTTGAACGTCATGGAGCATATGAGATGTTCCAGGAGTTGAAGTTAATATTTCAAGGAAATGCCCGGATTGAGAGATATTAAGTCTCCAATAAGTTCTACAGCTGCAAGATGGAGGAGAATAGTTCTGTCAGTGAACACATACTCAGAATGTCTGGGTATAACAATCACTTGATTCAACTGGGAGTTAATCTTCCTGATGATAGTGTCATTGACAGAATTCTCCAATCACTGCCACCAAGCTACAAGAGCTTTGTGATGAACTATAATATGCAAGGGATGAACAAGACTATTCCCGAGCTCTTCGCGATGCTGAAAGCCGCGGAGGTAGAAATCAAGAAGGAGCATCAAGTGTTGATGGTCAATAAGACCACTAATTTCAAGAAGAAGGGCAAAGGGAAGAAGAAGGGGAACTTCAAGAAGAACGGCAAGCAAGTTGCTGCTCAAGAGAAGAAACCCAAGTCTGGACCTAAGCCTGAAACTGAGTGCTTCTACTGCAAGCAGACTGGACACTGGAAGCGGAACTGCCCCAAGTATTTGGCGGATAAGAAGGATGGCAAAGTGAGCAAAGGTATATGTGATATACATGTTATTGATGTGTACCTAACTAGAGCTCGTAGTAGCACCTGGGTATTTGATACTGGTTCTGTTGCTAATATTTGCAACTCGAAACAGGGACTACGGAATAAGCGAGCACTGGCCAAGGACGAGGTGACGATGCGCGTGGGAAACGGTTCCAAAGTCGATGTGATCGCGGTCGACACGCTACCTCTACATCTACCTTCGGGATTAGTTTTAGACCTGAATAATTGTTATTTGGTGCCAGTGTTGAGCATGAACATTATATCTGGATCTTGTTTGATGCGAGACGGTTATTCATTTAAATCAGAGAATAATGGTTGTTCCATTTATATGAGTAATATCTTTTATGGTCATGCACCCTTGAAGAGTGGTGTGTTTTTATTAAATCTCGATAGTAGTGATACACATATTCATAATGTTGAAGCCAAAAGATGCAGAGTTGATAATGATAGTGCAACTTATTTGTGGCACTGCCGTTTAGGTCATATCGGTGTAAAACGCATGAAGAAACTCCATACTGATGGACTTCTGGAATCACTTGATTATGAATCACTTGGTACTTGCGAACCGTGCCTCATGGGCAAGATGACTAAAACACCGTTCTCCGGAACTATGGAGAGAGCAACAGATTTGTTGGAAATCATACATACAGATGTATGTGGACCGATGAATGTTGAGGCTCGTGGCGGATATCGTTATTTTCTCACCTTCACAGATGATTTGAGCAGATATCGGTATCTCTACTTAATGAAGCACAAATCTGAAACATTTGAAAAGTACAAAGAATTTCAGAGTGAAGTGGAAAATCATCGTAACAAGAAAATAAAGTTCCTACGATCTGATCGTGGAGGAGAATATTTGAGTTACGAGTTTGGTTTACATTTGAAACAAAGCGGAATAGTTTCGCAACTCACACCACCTGGAACACCACAACGAAATGGTGTGTCCGAACGTCGTAATCGTACTTTACTTGATATGGTGCGATCTATGATGTCTCTTACCGATTTACCGCTATCGTTTTGGGGTTATGCTTTAGAGACGGCCGCATTCACGTTAAATAAGGCACCATCTAAATCCATTGAGACGACGCCTTATGAACTGTGGTTTGGCAAGAAACCAAAGTTGTCGTTTCTTAAAGTTTGGGGCTGCGATGCTTATGTGAAGAAACTTCAACCAGATAAGCTCGAACCCAAATCGGAGAAATGTGTCTTCATAGGATACCCAAAAGAGACTGTTGGGTACACCTTCTATCACAGATCCGAAGGCAAGACATTCGTTGCTAAGAATGGATCCTTTCTAGAGAAGGAGTTTCTCTCGAAAGAAGTGAGTGGGAGGAAAGTAGAACTTGATGAGATAACTGTATCTACTCCCTTATTGGAAAGTAGTTCATCACGAGAACCGGTTCCTGTGACAACTACACCAATTAGTGAGGAAGCTAATGATATTGATCATGAAACTTCAGATCAAGTTTCTACTGAACCTCGTAGGTCTACCAGAGTAAGATCCGCACCAGAGTGGTACGGTAATCCTATTCTGGAAGTCATGTTACTTGACCATGATGAACCTACGAACTATGAGGAAGCGATGATGAGCCCAGATTCCGCAAAATGGCTAGAGGCCATGAAATCTGAGATGGGATCCATGTATGAAAACAAAGTATGGACTTTGGTTGACTTGCCCGATGATCGGCAAGCCATTGAGAATAAATGGATCTTTAAGAAGAAGACTGACGCTGATGGTAATGTTACTGTCTATAAAGCTCGACTTGTTGCGAAAGGTTTTCGACAAGTTCAAGGGGTTGACTACGATGAGACTTTCTCACCCATAGCGATGCTTAAGTCTGTCCGAATCATGTTGGCTATTGCTGCATTTCATGATTATGAAATTTGGCAAATGGATGTCAAGACTGCATTATTGAATGGATTTCTAGAAGAAGAGTTGTATATGATGCAGCCGGAAGGTTTTGTTGATCCAAAAGGTGCTGACAAAGTGTGCAAGCTCCAGCGTTCCATTTATGGACTGGTGCAAGCATCTCGGAGTTGGAATAAACGCTTTGATAGTGTGATCAAAGCATATGGTTTTATACAGACTTTTGGAGAAGCCTGTATTTACAAGAAAGTGAGTGGGAGCTCTGTAGCATTTCTAGTTTTATATGTTGATGACATATTATTAATTGGAAATGATATAGAATTTCTGGATAGCATAAAGCGATACTTGAATAAAAGTTTTTCTATGAAATACCTCGGGGAAGTTGCTTACATATTGGGCATCAAGATCTATAGAGATAGATCAAGACGCTTAATAGGACTTTCACAAAGCACATACCTTGAATTTTTTTTGAAAAAGTTCAAAATGGATCAGGCAAAGAAAGGATTCTTGCCTGTACTACAAGGTGTGAAGTTGAGTCAAACTCA
Organism: Triticum timopheevii; assembly: GCA_963921465.1. Lineage (NCBI taxonomy): Eukaryota > Viridiplantae > Streptophyta > Magnoliopsida > Poales > Poaceae > Triticum > Triticum timopheevii. Next base: position 39,961,580 of record OY997272.1, on the reverse strand, counting down.
ATGCCCGACCACAGCAGAAGATAGAGAGAAAATGAAAAATGTTCCCTATGCTTCAGCCATAGGCTCTATCATGTATGCAATGCTGTGTACAAGACCTGACGTATGCTTAGCAATAAGTTTGGCAGGAAGGTACCAAAGTAATCCAGGAGTGGATCACTGGACAGTGGTCAAGAACATCCTGAAATACCTGAAAAGGACAAAGGATATGTTTCTCGTATATGGAGGTGACAAAGAGCTAGTCGTAAATGATTACGTCGATGCAAGCTTTGACACTGATCCGGACGATTCTAAATCGCAAACCGGATACGTGTTTTTATTAAACAGTGGAGCTGTAAGTTGGTGCAGTTCTAAACAAAGCGTCGTGGCGGTATCTACATGTGAAGCGGAGTACATAGCTGCTTCTGAAGCAGCAAATGAAGGAGTCTGGATGAAGGAGTTCATTTCCGATCTAGGTGTCATACCTAGTGCATCGGGACCAATGAAGATCTTCTGTGACAATACTGGTGCAATTGCCTTGGCAAAGGAATCTAGATTTCACAAGAGGACCAAGCACATCAAGAGACGCTTCAATTCCATTCGGGACCAAGTCCAAGTGGGAGACATAGAGATTTGCAAGATACATACGGATCTGAATGTTGCAGACCCGTTGACTAAGCCTCTCTCACGAGCAAAACATGATCTGCACCAAGACTCCATGGGTGTTAGAATCATTACTATGTAATCTAGATTATTGACTCTAGTGCAAGTGGGAGACTGAAGGAAATATGCCCGAGAGGCAATAATAAAGTTATTATTTATTTCCTCATATCATGAGAAATGTTTATTATTCATGCTAGAATTGTATTAACCGGAAACATGATACATGTGTGAATACATAGACAAACACATAGTCACTAGTATGCCTCTACTTGACTAGCTCATTAATCAAAGATGGTTATGTTTCCTGACCATAGACATGTGTTGTCATTTGATTAATGGGATCACATTTATTAGGAGAATGATGTGATTGACATGACCCATTCCGTTAGCCTAGCACTTGATCGTTTAGTATACTGCTATTGCTTTCTTCATGACTTATACAAAGTTCCTACAACTATGAGATTGTGCAACTCCCGTTTACCGGAAGAACACTTTGTGTGCTACCAAACGTCACAACGTAATTGGGTGATTATAAAGGTGCTCTACAGGTGTTTCCGAAGGTATATGTTGAGTTGGCATAATTCGAGATTAGGATTTATCACTCCGATCGTCGGAGAGGTATCTCTGGGCCCTCTCCGTAATACTCATCACCTAAGCCTTGCAAGCATGTAACTAATGAGTTAGTTATGAGATGACGTATTACGGAACGAGTAAAGAGACTTGCCGGTAACGAGATTGAACTAGGTATTGGATACCGACGATCAAATCTCGGGCAAGTAACATACCGATGACAAAAGGAACAAAGTATGTTGTTATGCGGTTTGACCGATAAAGATCTTCGTAGAATATGCAGGAACCAATATGGGCATCCAGGTCCCGCTATTGGTTATTGACCGAAAATGGTTTTAGGTCATGTCTACATAGTTCTCGAACCCGTAGGGTCCACACGCTTAACGTTTCGATGACAGTTTTATTATGAGTTTATAAGTTTTGATGTACCGAAGTTTGTTCGGAGTCCCGGATGTGATCACGAACATGACGAGGAGTCTCGGAATAGTCGAGACATAAAGATTGATATATTGGACGACTATATTCGGACACCGGAAAGGTTCCGGGAGTTTTTGGAGAAAACCGGAGTGCCGGGGGGGTTACCGGAACCCCCCGGGAGAGTTAATGGGCCACATGGGCCTAGGTGGGAAGAGAGAGGGGCGGCCAGGGAGGGCCGCGCGCCCCCTCTCCCTCTGGTCCGAATTGGACTAGGAGTGGGGGCGGCGCCCCCCTTTCCTTCCCCCTCTCTCCCCCTTCCTTCCCCCTCCTAGTAGGAGTAGGAAAGGAGGAATCCTACTCCTACTAGGAGGAGGATTCCTCCTCCCTTGGCGCGCCCAAAGGGGCCGGCCGGCCTCCCCCCTCCCTCCTTTATATACGGGGGCAGGGGGCACCCCATAGACACACAAGTTGATCTACGGATCGTTCCTTAGCCGTGTGCGGTGCCCCCTTCCACCATATTCCACCTCGGTAATATCGTCGCGAAGCTTAGGCGAAGCCCTGCGCCGGTAGAACATCAAAATCGTCACCACGCCGTCGTGCTGACGGAACTCTCCCTCGACACTCGGCTGGATCGGAGTTCGAGGGACGTCATCGAGCTGAACGTGTGCTGAACTCGGAGGCTCCGTACGTTCGGTGCTTGGATCGGTCGATCGTGAAGACGTACGACTACATCAACCGCGTTGTGCTAACGCTTCCGCTTACGGTCTACGAGGGTACGTGGACATACACTCTCCCCTCTGGTTGCTATATCATCACCATGATCTTGCGTGTGCGTAGGAATTTTTTTGAAATTACTACGTTCCCCAACAGCCCTCGCAGGCGGCTTCGCCGGAGGCTGTCCCTTAGCCGGCGGCGGGGCCTTGGGCGGCATGTCGTCGTCGCCAGCAACCACAGGAACGCTGCGGCAGACCTGAAACTCCCGCTTCACCCGACGCAGCACAGCAGACGGGAATCCAACCAGCCCGCGGCGGCGAACCCTAGTGTCTACGTATCGGTAAACGGCCAACGATCGTGCATGAGATGTTACTCGATCTGATGCGATCTCCTGTACGTCGAGGGCGACCGGTTTTGCCTGGGTCTGTAACCCAGCTAATCCCGGCCCAACCCTGGTAAAAATCCCTTGGCCCAAAGGCGTAACAACGGACGGGCCTTCCAAACAATCTTCCGGTTGAAGCCCATCGTCGTTGAGCAAAAGATTCAAACGCGAGATTCGACCGGAACGGATCACGCAGGCTCTGTCAATCGCCGGCGCCGGCGCCTGCGCCGCCGATGATCTCCGAAACTTCTTCCTCTTCAACACTTTCCACGACCCCTCTGTAATGAAATCGGACAAGGTTGGTTTTGGAAGACTTACCTTTGGAATCGGTCCCTTCCATGGCCGGATCGCCGCTGCCGCCGTCCGTCTGGTCCCAAACCTTGCCGTGCTAGATCATCAACTGGCACAATGCCATCGACAATGGCAGCCACATCGTCTTCCGAATAGCCAGGGTCGAAAGCCTCGCAGATCACCGATGACGGCGTCGGCGAGTAAACTCCCGGCGAGCTTTCGGCGCTGTCCCCGTCATCTTCGTCCTCCGTTTCAGACTCCGCGAGAGCCCAAAACCTTCCACCGGCGCGCCCCACACCGGAGATGGTCGCCGGCGGCAGGCTTGCAGTAGACGCCACGGGCGTCGCCCGTGTCGCCCTTACCATCGCTCGCAGTAGACGCCTGCAAGCTAGTCAAATGAAAGTTTATGCTCCTTTTTTTGAACAATTTTTTGACTTCAAATGGATGAGTCATCGGTGGCTAACTCTTTTTTTGAACATTAGTGGGTAACAAAAAGTTAACCACATGGGGCCCGTGGTCAAGCTCTCCCTAAAAATCTGTTTCGAAGCGGCAAATGTAACGTAGAATCTAGAGTACCCAATACATAAAAAAACCATTATAGCTCTGTACCTGACCATTACTAAGATTGATGCAAAACCATCTCTACAGAGGGAGATTCTAGATAGGTGGCTATGAAATCTCATATGCATCGCTCGGTTGCCTAGGAGCAAAAGCAAAAGGCAAGATGCTACAAGGAGAAATCAGCATAGATCTTTTAGGATCATTTAGAAATGGTAGGTCTCGGGATGGCGAACACATATGCCTTTGTCAACGATTATCCTAGATATCTCCGAACTTCTAGTCTGTGTTGATGTATAAATGTATGCGTAGTCTCTTACATCAGATCGCCATTTTGGTTGCATTGGTTAGAGCATGCACTTCTACATGATATCAGAGCCAAGAGGTCTTCAATTTAAGACCCGACTGACGCAATTAAATTGTAGCCCACTTTCGGTCCACGTAGGCCTGAGGGAGCCACACGTGAGAGGGAGTGTTGACGTATAAATGTATTGCATAGTCTCTTTCGTCAGATCGGTCTTTTGCTTGCGTTGGCTAGAGCATGCACTTCTACAGTTTGGATGCAAGCTATTGCACCCGAAACTCCGAAAGAAGAGACGTGAACAAATTCATAGGAAAAAAAAGCGTGAAGGGCCCCGACGAGTAAAACATGCAGTGCGGCTGCCACTGTATTTGCACTCGAGAATGGACTGGTACTGTTCCAGATGAAGTCCATGTGCTACCTTCTCCTTGCACTTGTAGATTCTCTTTCCTCATCCACTCGTTATTGTAGTTACCCGTCAGCTCGCTGAGGGACAGAGTGAAGCAACCATGGCGATTCCGAAAATGCAAAGCATAATTAACGCTAGAAAATGCATCTATACTAGATGGATACACGTGCTTTGCCCCGCCGAAAATCGGACAGTCAGATATATGCTTCTTTGCTACTTTTGGGCTACACAGCTTGACCCAATAATACCAACATTATCGATGGCAGTTAGAAACAGTTTCTATTTTAAATGAGTGGACCTCTGCAAGTGTTGCACTCCTACCATCTCTGTACACAAATGTAATACATTTTCACAGTTTAATTTAACCTACAAAAACATCCTACATTTGTTTATAGAGGGAGTACTTTCTGTCCAAATGGCTAGTACTGCCCTTTGTTAAGAGACCTGGATCTGCGTCGAAATGCCTTTCCCTTCATTCTTTTTTGCGGGCATCATATGCTTTTTCCATCACAACACTCTAGAAACAACGATATATTATGTCAAAAAAAAGTGAAACAACAATATATATATTCTAAGAAAACAACTGAGAGAAGAGAACAAATTCCGTGCACTCTAGAATGAATTTGTTCATCTAAAAGAAGAATAAATTTGTTCATGCACCGAAATCACCAAATAATGCATCAATAACTCCATGGAAATAGGAGGCCACAGCCCTAACAGGAACAAAATATAAGTTCTTTGTCAACCGAACTGGTATCTACAATTATACATAATCTCTCTTGGTATTTACCCACATTGTACAGGCGCCCAGGAACCATACAGCGGCTGGAACTATAATGCAACTTACAAACAGCATACATGCTAGGAATGCAGGCGGTAGAAACCATCACCACTTCAGCAGTTGCCAATACGGTTGTTGTTTTAGCAGAACAAAAGAAGCTGTCTAGCAGCCATTGATCCAACACATCAGGTGTTTTGACAGTAAATAAAAAACAACAGTATGAAAGAAGTAAGACTATTTTCTACCGAAATACCATAGATATTCCAATAACAAAAGCATATGTACTTCTCCTTAGAAACAGTGAACTAAATTGTCTAACAGTTCAGTCGACCTCATCGAGGCTCGTGGTGTCATTAAACAGCAGTCTAAGGAGAGCCCTTGCAAACTGCTCCATACAATCAGTTTGCACGTGGTTTGCCTCCAGTGTATATGAGTACGGAGAAGTGAAATGAACAGGAATAGCATGCAGTATCCAGTTATATGTACAGATAAGAAGAGGCATCCATTGTTGAAGCAAAATAAATTGTAGGACTGAATGGCTCATTGGAATGGCTACAGGTGTGTCCAGACATGACCAGGTAGAAACATTAGATAAAGCACATAATCAGTTGATAACAATGATTCCATGACCGTGTATTAGCGAGAGTGATATCCCATAATCCTAGAGCTACTGATGGTTAACATTATTAGTACCAATTAATTAATTTATCAACTCGAATAAATCTACCACAAAGCTAAAGGTAATCTGAGGCACAATAAATATCTCAGCCAGTAGATGAGAACACATAAAAACCAGGTGAAGTAGTATGGATTAAAATTGGTAATTTTGCTTCATCACATATGAGTAAACCACCTAAAAATTACTATAGTTGTGCATCACATAGGGAAGTGCTAAAAAGTCTTATACCAAATAATGGCAACAATTTTATACAATATTTCATGAAGATGTCTTCTGTAAAGATAGGTCGGATATCCAAACTCAGCAAATTTGCATGATGCTTCAGTGTGTTTTAGTCAAACAATTGGCAGATTGCATGCCGTTGATGCAAATGAAAGACTGCAAGTTACTTTCATATGTTTCCCTCAAACGACCATCAATGTTATATGCATAGAACTGGACACCAGAGTAGAGATATAAGAGACAGAAAAAACATATATCTTGACCTAGAAAGCCATGCAGAAAGTAAGAGAGAATCAAATAGGAAAGAAATTGATCTGATAAGACATGATCAATATTTTATTCCTGGAAATGGAATACTTAAATGTAAAAGAAGCGAATTTCCACTTGCAAAAGAACAACCGACAAAACCATTATCCAATTAAAGAGTGATAGCATCACTTGGCTGCAATCAGTTGAAAACATGACATGTACACAAATAAGAAACTGAAAGGTTAAGAGAGAGATGAAGGTAACTAAGAATGGTAGCCAATACTTGCATAGGCTGCATACGCAAGGGCTTGGAGTTATGACAAACTATTATCCATACCGTGATAGCATCCATGACTGACTGCTATTGTTTCCATAACTTTCCTATAATTGAAGGTTTCAAGGGAAATAACAGATACTCATCTTCGCCTCCGGTGCAATTTGCTTTTAGTGTTTTATGTGAGCAACTTAGTAATAATCTAACTACATAAAGTTAATAAGTGGAAACTTCATAGATTGATTTTCAAAAAAAATTCTAGATTACAATGCCTATATCAAGGTAGAAACTAAATATTGCATCAACTCAGAGTTATTTGAGCTACATCAATTGTTAATGATCCAGCCTAATTTTGATTAAGGAATGTCAATATCAGAAATCGAAAGTGCCTGTACCTGATGCAGCAGCAGTATCCTCATCTTATAGTGGATGACAAACTGGTGAAATTAAAAACAATATACAAGTTTTATCCAATCACCTCTACTATTTGCACATGTTTCATCAGAGACAACCCCGATCAATCCGCCCCCCCCCCCCCCCCCCCCCACCCGCGCAAAAACTAGAAACCCCTCATAAGCAATGAATAATGAAGACATAATAAGGAAACTAAAACGAAAATCAACAAAATCAAACCCTCAGTGAAGCGCAGGAACGCAAACAGCGCACGACAAAGCTCCTCAACCGAACACTGTCCTCCATACCTCCGCCCACCCAGTAGACCGTAGAAGTTGATCCGAGGACGAAGCCCCAGGTAGCAGAAGCAGCCCCCCCTTCCCGAGAGAACAACATGTGCAGCCCAAAGCAAGTAACACCGCCAACCTCCTCTATAATACGATACTCAATCACCTCCCTCTTCCACCTCGGTGGCCCATCCGCCTTCGCCCTGGCCACGAAAAGTGCTGGCGCAAACCAGGAACCACAAGCACAAGACATAACGCAACACGAGCACGAACTCGGAGCAATGGCGAGGAACGCCCCAGCCGCGAACCGGCCTGTATCTTGGCAACATTTATTCACTGGGTTTGGCACAACACAACGACTGCATTACTTGGCCTTTATACACGAGGTGACGCAGCGGCCACGCATGCATGACCCCCATGCCCGCACTCAGCATAATGTACGCGCCCGCACGCGCTCATCCGGCAACCATGCCAAGCCATCTAACTACCAAGGCGTGCACTAACAACCCACTAGCCAACTATGCATGCATGGCCACCCTTGTAGCTAACCACCTAGCCAAACACACGCGCACGCTCACTACGGCGCCTACCACGACCAGCATGCATGCGCACACTGATCACCGTGGCCTCCGTGTCTTATTCCTAACAAAAAGGGTGGGGCGGGAAGGGAAGAGGGAATCACAGGGGACGGAGGGGGTGAGAACGGGACATTGGAGCCGGCAGGCGGCACAGACATGAGAAGATAACACGAGAGAGAGAAATCAAGAGATTTTTTTTTCCAGGCGAGAGAAATCAGGAGATGGTTATATCGCTTGTTCGACTGAGTAGTGACGACCCAGAATTGCGACCCAACCTACTCTTGACTCGTCCCACACACTATCAGATGGGCCAATGCGCCGCTCGCCAGCCACGATTCACTAGGAGCTCTGATTTCCTGTGTGAGCTTAATAACTCCAGAGATATTGGCCATTTATCAAATGCATATGTAGATGACCGCAAACCATGCCGTCAAGTCTTGTAGTATGTTGCCTGTTGATACTCCGAGTTCGAGGAGGAAGGGGAGCACGGATTGGACGTGAGTTTGTGAAGACAAACTGACTGCAAGGCGTATGCCTGTTGATACTCCGAGAGAATTGATGCTACATAGGGCTGCAAATGATCGAGTTCAAGCAAGTTGGACTGGCCTCATCTAAACTTAAACTATAATTGAGTGGAAAGTGGCGTGTGCTCATCTCGTAACAATCTCGAGTCAACGTCAACCTAGTTTTGAGCTAAATAACATGATTATTTTAATAATCTAAAGCAATTTTTTGCACAAGATAGACCCGAACAAAACATAAGAAACCATTATAAAATATTATTCCAATCAAAGCGATGATAATATAAGAAAGTTCAAAGTAGTTTAATTTATTCTATCTCAACTGAAGAACAGTACATCGACACCTTCCTGCCGCTGATTCTATAAGCTCCTAGCTAGGTTTAAACAACTTGCCTCATCGAGACTGCGACCCAGGGGCAGCAATGAGCTAAACTTACAACTTACCGCCGGTGGTTGTAGGAGAAAGAAGACTTTGAAAATTATAAGGACTTGGATGTAATTATATTTTTCTGTAAGGTTGTGTTTTAAAGGAATTGTGATACTTAATACTCCCTCCTTTTCTTTTTAGTTTGCATACAAGATTTGGTCAAAGTCAAATGTTGTAAAATTTGACTAGCTTTGTAGGAAAAGATATCAACATCCACCCTATGAAATCAATAATATTAGATGCATATAACTTTAGTATTGGAGATGTTAATACTTTTTGCTATAAAGTTTGTCAAACTTTACAAAGTTTGACTTTGACCAAATTTTATATGCGGACTAAAAAGAAACGGATGGAGTATATGACCTTAAGTCTTGTTGCAACTAGTACTTAATAGCAGGACATCATGGATGAACCAGTAACAGAAGAAAACCAAGATGCTACTGCTCTCCAAATTTGGCCTAAATAATAGTAGGATATTAACACACGACGAGCACGTATTGTATTGAGGCATAAATTTTCTCCGCATTTAATTAAGATTTCATGTTTTCTAGTATATAAAAAGGTGAAAAATTATAAACAACATATATTGTAACAAATTATCCTATTTTTAAAATATATATAAGGTTTATTTAATATTATTTTATTATATCAAACTAAAACAAGCGAGCCAGTGTTGACTCAAGATCATTGTGTTTCTCGATCAAGCTACATAATGTGCTCATACTCAAAACATTTCTTTCGAATCGATCTCGAGTTGATCCAAAATATGAGTCAATGTCAAGTGCCTAACGAGCCTGGAGTTTTTGCAGCCCTGGTGCTACATGCCTCCCTTAAGTGGTGCAGTAAGGAAATAAGATAGTCTTCTCTTGGATACAAAAGATCATTGTGGCCAAGTAATGGTTTCTTCGCTGAGAGGTGCTAAGCATGCTATGGTGAGAGGCTGCATGTCCAGAGCAATAAATTAGTGGGGTCATCATTTCAGTTATTATATTATGTTGGGTGCCCTAAAATACTGGTAAAGAAATTTTTAAACATGACAAGTGCATACTGGATGATCATACTACCACTTGTTTTCTAATCAACATTGTGGTAAGAGGGACTTAATTATTCTTAGGAAACGGATTGCTGCGAATTAGTTTTCTTAACAGGGTGCAAATGATGCTAGATTTGGAACTTCAGCAAAATAAGTTTCTAGTGCACAAGTAGAAAAACCCCCATTCGTCCCGGTTCATGAGGGCCATTTGTCCCGGTTCCCGAACCGGGACTAAAGGGTCGTTACTAAAGCCCTGTCCCTTTAGTCCCGTTTCGCCCAAGAACCGGGACAGATGGGGCTCCACGTGGCCGCCGCCTCTTGCCCAGGCAGGGGGGCCTTTTATCCCGGTTGGTGCCACCAACCTGGACCAAAAGGCTTCCACGCGTCAGCATTTCAGGGGCTGGGTTTTCTGTTTTTTCTGAAAGTGCGGGGGAGGGGGGGGGGGGGGTTGGGGGGTTTTGTAGGGTTATTTTAGGGGTTTCATATATTGTGTTAGCTAGCTCTCCGGCTTTATTGATGACGTGGTCAAGAAAGAATCCAGCCAATTCCTTTTGGATTACTCATATGCGATCTTGTGGTAGGGGTTCATTCCGCATCTCCCACATCTAATTTGAATAAGGGGTCAATACATATATATGAATAGAACTCAACAGAAATGATGGTAATAAAATAACCTTGTGAATATTTTTGCTTACGCACTTCATATTGTCTTTTAGAGTAGCCCCACCTATTCTTGGCCGTCGCGTTGTAGATGAACTCGCAGACGTAGTATCCACAATAATTATTCCCGGCTTCCTGCCACAAGCACTTTACGAGAAATAGAGGTCAATCAAACTGATAATGAAACATTATAAATGGCATTGATGAAAGTAGCTAGAATCAACGGGAGATGCGCGGAACTAGCTAGCTAGTAGTAGTGACTTTCGGGTATTTCCATCGCAGATCCCGCGGCAGTCTCGAAACTTGTGCGGTGAATACTTTCCAAACCATGCGAGACAAAGAAAACAATTACCTGAGATCATGAAATGAACAAAGTTGCCGATATGGTGCGATAATGATTGATTCAACTTACTTCTCAAGCATTTTAGACATGTCCGCATAGTCCTCGCGATCTTTTCGTCTCGAGCCTAAGACGTTTACTAGTCCCTGCTCAAGCTTAATCTCTAGGAGAATATAGTGGAACCTGCGCACGCATGCATAACTCATTAATTACATTAATTACTATAACCTTGAGTAATAAGTAAGGGAAACCGAATATGCACAAGACAGTAACACTCACTTGAAGTTGTAAGGAAAGAGTATTATATCTTTATTCTGAATTATTACCAACGATCATAGCAAGTTGTCCTCGGTTTCTTTGGCATGAAATGTAACCGTAAATTCATCTATGAGATTGCGTTAATGAACCCAATATCATACATTTCAGCTTTTCTGCATTCGATGATCTTCAATCTACATAATATAGTGAGGATAATTATACATACATGCAATGAAAGAGCTGAGCTATATATAGAGACTTAATGACAGAAGTAGTACTTACAGACAGTAGCAAATGACCGTTAATTTATCGAGGGCCTTTAGATTGAAAAACTGAAAGAACTCCTCAAATGGAACAGACAACTCCTCAATTCCAACGAGGTCATGCTGATCCTCTTTAACTTTCGGCGTCACAGTATCGATTTTCTTCCCAGCTGACTGTTTTCTGCAGGTTTCCATGTACCAATCATGGAATCTTCGCATCATCGTTGTTAGAGTAGTTCCATCTTTGACGAGAGGCTTCCCGTACTTGTATTTGAATTCATCCACCTCCATTATATCAAAATGTGCATCGTCGCCGTGCATGTAATCTGTAGGATTGGTACCGGGCAAGATCCCCAGATGATGAGCGACGATATCGCTAGACACCTTGAGCGGGGGGCACGATTTGTTCGCTTGTTCGCCGAGCTGGGGAATTTTTTTCCTACTTCTTCGTTCTTGTAAACTTTTGTCACTGCAAGTACTTCCCGACCGCTTCACTTCCTTATATGTCTTCTCGGTAATGCGCTCATAGTTGGTTTGCAGTGGAGATGGTGGTGGTCGTTGTAGGGCATGCAAAGTGCGCTTCGCTTTCACCGGATCTATCTTCTCCTCCGGAGGTGGATGTCTCTTAGCTCTTTGCGTTTCGAAGTAGTCCTTCACTTGGGCTTGTCACATCTCCTAATTTTCCTATTTGGTCATCTCGTATGGTAACTTCTCTAGAGTCTTGAGAGATGGACCAAATCTGTATTGCCTCCTGCCTTTGGCTGTACTGCTAGACGCCGGAGCAGGCTGAGCAGCTGTGGTTGTCTTCTTTCATTGCTTACGAGGCGGAGGAGAAGGACAACAACACGGAGGAGTAGCTGGAGCGGCAGCGGGTCTCTTCCACCCTTGCTGACGAGGCGGAGAAGGAGGAGGCCGACTGGTCGGGCATGCCGGTGCAGGCGGAGAAGGAGGCGGAGTGCCGCCATGCACCGGAGAAGGAGGCGGATTGCCCTGATCACTCACCGGAGGAGCAGGCGGAGGAGGAGGCGGAGTGCCCTGACTCACTGGAGGAGGAGGAGGAGGCGGAGTGTCCAGTTCGGAAGGTTGATGATTTCCTTCCGCCATAGGCATGGAGTCTTCAGAGCAGAACCCAGCCGAGTCTCCCCTTCACCGGTAGGGTGGTCAATCACGAGCTCCTCAAATCCCTCCATTATTTCGTCCACTGTCACCCTAGCATATCCTTCTGGAATTGGACAGCAGTGAAAAGTTGCGCCGGGTTCAGGAGGTCGAACAGAGCCGACAGCCGCCTTCACTTTGTAGTTCTGCCATTGCGTCATAAGGTGTCAATGTTGAGACTCCGTGATAGCATCCACGAGGTAGCTAGCAGGAGCCGTGAAGACAGGCTCCAGCTGAAGCAGCTCGGTGGAAGGCATGCTGCTTCTCCACTGAGATGGCGGGGTAGCTTCGGGGGTAGCTTCGGCAGGTCGCTTGCTTCAAAGTGCATCTCGTTCCTCCAGCTTCCGTACCCTTGCATGCAGCTCCTGCAGTTTGCTCTACTCCACTTTCCTCCTCCTCTCTTGGCATTTGTAACCGCCTGCGTCCAAAAACCCAGCCTTCCATGGAACGGAGCCTAGCGTGCCTCATGTCCGTCCAGGGTGCTCAGGATTCCCGAGGGCCATTGTGAGCTCGTCCTTCTCTCTGTCTGGAACGAACGTCCCTTCCCGCGCTGCATTAATATAGTGTCGAAGCTTCATTAGGGGTATTCGCAGTTGCTCCCTCGTCCAAACGCACTTCCCTGTTACAGGGTCCAAGGTTCTGCCAACCCCGAAGAACCAAGTCCGGCAACGGTCTGGCCAGTTCAATGTCTTTGGTTCGACCCCTTTATCAAGCAGGTCGTTCTCAGCCTTGGCCCACAACGGTCGGGCTTTGAGGTTACCACTTGACCCCGTGCGATGGTGATGCTCCTTCTTCGCAGCATTTATCTTGTTTGTCGCTGACATCTTCTTACTCCTCTCCGATTTTCTTGTTGGCCACAAATGCGTCCCATTGATCTCTGAGCTTCTCAAATCGGCTGACGAATTCTGGTGTCTTTTTTTGTCGACAAACTTTGCTTTCAGCTCATTCTTCCACCTCCTGAATAGATCTTCCATCTTCTTGAACGGAAAGGACATGATCATTGGCTCCATAACTAGATTCTCCGAATACTCCTCTTCCGGTTGGGTGAAATTTACCTTCAACGCTTTCCAAAGATCCTCTTTCTGTCTATCTTCGACAAAAGAAACTTGAAGCTCTTCGTCCTTAGGCTGATTCCATAGCTCGATGCTGATCCGGATCATGTCCCTAACAAGAACCCCGCACTGAGTAGTAAATGCGTCCTTGGTCCGGAGGGGTTCAATCGGTTGGCCATCGCGCGCGATTTCTATGATCGTGAACCTTTCATCCGAGCGCAACTTTTTCTTTGGGCCTCGTCACTTTACCGAAGTTGTGCTTGATCCGGATGGCTAGAAATAAGAAGAAAGACGAGAGTTAATATGTGTAGATACCAAAACAATGAATGCATCAATTAGCTAGTCAGCACAGGCTTAATTAATGTTTATACCTGGCCGGACTCTATTCGATCACCGGAGCCGTCATCACGGTCTCCTTCTTGCACCGGCGTTCGGTCACCAGAGCCATCATAATCATGTCCTTCCTCCTCCCTTGTTCGATAACCGTAGCCTGCTTCTTCACCCTCTCCTTCCAGACCATCAGTTTCGTTGAGATACGACATGACATCAGCTCTGGCTGCGACTATGTCCCCCAACACCCGTTCTGCTTCCTCGTCTCGGCCATGCTCCATAGTTTCTGCAAATATTACAACATGGCAATTATTATACAAACATGACAGATGGATATATTAGTGTCAAACATAGACCTAGATATAGCTATTCACAACAAGGACTTATATTAATTAATGGCCTCGACGCTTCTCTAGGGTTTGGGGTGGCCTCGGCAACGCTTAAAGGGTTCGGGGTGGCCTTGACGACAACGCTCTTTTAACTGGGTAAAGGAGGGGGTATATCGACAACAACGACATACATACATGAAAAAAATGTTATCGGGGAGGGGGCATATCGACCCCCCCTCATGTCAAAGTTATCGAGGAGGGGGTATCGACCCCCCCTCATGTTGAATATATGTTGAATTCCCGAGAGAGTTAGCAACCAGAGGGGGACTCCTCCCCCCTCATGTCTGATGAGCTTTTACTCCCTCTCTCCCATGAAACATTCATCGAACAAACTTAATACGAGTTTTAACAGAAAACATTCATCGAACAAAATTACAACAGAAAAATTGACCAAGTTTTCTTATATCATCATCATCATCTACTACAAAGACATATTCTTTACATATGAACATACAAACATTTGCAAAAATATTCTATGAACATTAAAAATTCTAACTTTCGCATATACCTAGAGCCCTAGAACCCTCGACCCTCGACCCTTGAACCCTCGACCATAGAACCCTCGAACCCTCGACCCTAGAACCCTAGAACCCTCGAACCCTCAACCCCTCGACCCTCGAACCCTCGACCCCTCGACCCCCGATTCCTCCTCATGTCGAAGTTATCGGGGAGGGGGTATATCGACCCCCCCCCTCATGTCGAAGTTATCGGGGAGGTGGTATATCGACAATGACATACCCGATAGAAAATAAGAAGAGGAAGAAGAAGAAGAAAGGAATGGAGACAGGAGAAGATCAAAGAAAAAAAATAAGAAGAAAAACAGGAGAAGAAGAAAGGAATAGAGGTGAAAAAAAAGAAATTACTCTTTTTCTTCTTCTCTTCTATTCCTTTATTCTTCTCCTCTTTTTTTTCCTTTTTCTCTTCTTATTTATTTCTCCTCCTCTTCTCCTTTTTCTTTTCCTTCTTCCTAAACTAAACATAAACTAAAATAATTCTAAAACTAAATGAAACTTCTCCTCCTCCCTTTTTCTTCTTCTTTTTTTTTCATCCTAAAACTTTATGAACAAAATTACAACAGAAAAAAACAATAAGAATTCTATGAACAAAATAAAAATTCTATAAAAAAATGAATATTCTTCACATATGAACAAACAAAAATTTGCATATTCTACAATAATATCACCAAAAAAATCTATGAACAGAATAAAAATCATAACTTTTGCATACGAACATACATACATCATCGTCATCATCATCATCTATTACAATATGAACAAAAAAATCTATATATGTGAACAGGGCCTTCGTGTCGTCGGCGTCGGGGTGGGCGGCGGCGTTGGGGCGTGGGGGGGGGGGGTGGCGGTGAGGCTCACAGTGCAGGCGAGCGGCGGCTGATACGTCTCCGTCGTATCTATAATTTCTGATTGTTCCATGCCAATATTATTCAACTTTCATATACTTTTGGCAACTTTTTGTACTATTTTTTGGGACTAACATATTGATCCAGTGCCCAGTGCCAGTTCCTGTCTATTGCATGTTTTATGTTTGGCAGAAACCCCATATCAAACGGAGTCCAAAGGGGATAAAAACGGACGGAGAATTATTTTGGAATATTTGTGATTTTTGGGAAGTAAAATCAACATGAGACGGTGCCCGAGGTGGCCGCGAAATAGGGGCCCACGCCCACTCCAGGTGGGGGCGCCCCCCACCCTCCTGGGGCCCTCGTAAGATGGTTGATGCCCTTCTTTGGCCGCAAGAAAGATAATTTTTGGAAAAAGATCTGGGCGAACGTTTCCATCCAATCGGAGTTACGGATCTCCGGATATAAAAGAAACAGTGCCAGGGCAGAATTCCAGAAAGTAGAAACAGAGAGAGACAGAGAGATAGATCCAATCTCGGAGGGGCTCTCGCCCCTCCCACGCCATGGGAGCCAAGAACCAGAGGGGAAACCCTTCTCCCATATAGGGAGAAGGTCAAGGAAGGAGAAGAAGAAGGGGGGATCTCTCCCCCTTGCTTCCGGTGGCGTTGAAGCGCTGCCGGAGGTCATCATCATCACCGCGATCTACACCAACACCTGCATCATCTTCACCAACATCTCCATCACCTTCCCTCATATATATTCAGCGGCCACTCTCCCGCAACCCGTTGTACCCTCTACTTGAACATGCTGCTTTATGCTTCATATTGTTATCCAATGATGTGTTGCCAACCTATGATGTCTGAGTAGATTTTCTTTGTCCTATCGGTGATTGATGAATTCCTAAGATTGGTTTGAATTGCATGTTTTATTATTGGTGCTGTCCTATTGTGCCCTCTGTGTCGCGCAAGCGTGAGGGATTCCCGCTGTAGGGTTTACAATATGTTCATGATTTGCTTATGGCGGGTGGCGTGAGTGACAGAAGCACATACCCGAGTAAGTAGGTTGTTTTCGTATGGGATAAAGGGGACTTGATACTTTAATGCTATGGTTCGGTTTTACCTTAATGATATTTAGTAGTTGCGGATGCTTGCTAGAGTTACAATCATAAGTGTGTTGGAAATATGCCCTAGAGGCAAAAATAAATTAGTTATTATTATTATATTTCCTTGTTCATGATAATCGTTTATTATCCATGCTATAATTGTATTTATAGGAAACTCAGATGATACATAGACAACACCATGTCCCTAGTAAGCCTCTAGTTGACTAGCTCTTTGATCATTAGATGGTTACGGTTTCCTGACCATGGACATTGGATGTCGTTGATAATGGGATCACATCATTAGGAGAATGATGTGATGGACAAGACCTAATCCTAAGCCTAGCACAAAGATCGTGTAGTTCGTATGCTAAAGCTTTTCTAACGTCAGGTATCATTTCCTTAGACCATGAGATTGTGTAACTCCCGGATACCATAGGAATGCTTTGGGTGTACCAAACATCACAACGTAACTGGGTGGCTATAAAGGTGCACTACGGGTATCTCCAAAAATGTTTGTTGGGTTGGCACGAATCGAGACTGGGATTTGTCACTCCGTGTGACGGAGAGGTATCTCTAGGCCCACTCGGTGGGACATTATCATAATGTGCACAATGTGACCAAGGGGTTGATCACGGGATGATGTGTTACGGAACGAGTAAAGAGACTTGTCGGTAACGAGATTGAACAAGGTATCTGGATACCGACGATCGAATCTCGGGCAAGTACTATACCGATAGACAAAGGGAATTCAATACGGGATTGATTGAATCCTCGACATCGTGGTTCATCCGATGAGATCATCATAGAACATGTGGGAGCCAACATGGGTATCCAGATCCCGCTGTTGGTTATTGGCCGGAGAGTTGTCTTGGTCATGTCTACGTGTCTCCCGAACCCGTAGGGTCTACATACACTTAATGTTCGATGACGCTAGGGTTATAAAGGAAGTTTGTATGTGGTTACCGAATGTTGTTCAGAGTCCCGGATGAGATCCCAGACGTCACGAGGAGTTCTGGAATGGTCCGGAGGTAAAGATTTATATATGGGAAGTCATCATACGGTCACCGGAATAATTCGGGGGGTTACCGGTATTGTATCGGGACCACCGAAGGGGTTCCGGGGGTCCACCGGGAGGGTCCACCTGCCCCAGAGGGCCCTGTGGGCTGTTTGTGGAGAGGGACCAGCCCCATACTGGGCTGGGCGCCTCCCCTCTTAGGGCCCATGCGCCTAGGGTTTGGGGGAACCCTAAAGGGGGGGCGCCCCCTTGCCTTGGGGGGCAAGGCAACCCCCTCTGGTCGCCGCCCCCTCCTCAGATTGGATCTGAGGGGGCCAGCCCCCCTCTCCCTTGCCCCTATATATATGTGGGGGCTGGGAGGGCAGCCGCACCTAAGTCCTGGCGCAGCCCTCCCCCTCTGAAGTCCTCCTCCTCTCCCGCGGTGCTTGGCGAAGCCCTGCAGGATTGCCACGCTCCTCCACCACCACCATGCTGTCGTGCTACGCTGGACGGAGTCTTCCCCAACCTCTCCCTATCTCCTTGCTGGATCAAGGCATGGGAGACGTCACCGGGCTGCATGTGTGTTGAACGCGGAGGTGCCGTCCGTTCGGCACTAGGATCATCGGTGATTTGGATCACGACGAGTACGACTCCATCAACCTCGTTCACTTGAACGCTTCCGCTTAGCGATCTACAAGGGTATGTAGATGCACTCCCCTTTCCCTCGTTGCTAGATTACTCCATAGATTGATCTTGGTGATGCGTAGAAAATTTTGAATTTCTGCTATGTTCCCAACAGTGGCATCATGAGCTAGGTCTACGCGTAGTTACTATGCACGAGTAGAACACAAACTTGTTGTGGGCGTAGATGTTGTCAATTTTCTTGCCACTACTAGTCTTATCTTGCTTCGGCGGCATCGTGGGATGAAGCGACCCAGACCGACCTTACACGTACGCTTACGTGAGACAGGTTCCACCGACTGACATGCACTAGTTGCATAAGGTGGCTAGCGGGTGTCTGTCTCTCCCACTTTAGTTGGAGCGGATTCGATGAAAAGGGTACTTATGAAGGGTAAATAGAAATTGGCATATCATGTTGTGGTTTTTGCGTAGGTAAGAAACGTTCTTGCTAGAAACATGTTCTTGCTAGAAACATGTTTTTGCAGCCACGTAAAACATGCAAAGAACAATTAGAGGACGTCTAACTTGTTTTTGCAGGGTATGCTATGTGATGTAATATGGCCAAAAAGAATGTGATGAATGATATGTGATGTATGAGATTGATCATGTTCTTGTAATAGGAATCACGACTTTCATGTCGATGAGTATGACAACCGGCAGGAGCCATAGGAGTTGTCTTAATTTATTTTATGACCTGTGTGTCAATGAACAATGCCATGTAATTACTTTACTTTATTGCTAAACCGTTAGCCATAGTAGTAGAAGTAATAGTTGGTGAGACAACTTCATGGAGACACGATGATGGAGATCGTTGTGTCATGCCGGTGACGATGATGATCATGGAGCCCCGAAGATGGAGATCAAAAGGAGCAAAATGATATTGGCCATATCATGTCACTTTTTGATTGCATGTGATTTTATCATGTTTATGAATCTTATTTGCTTAGAACGACGGTAGTAAATAAGATGATCCTTCATTAAAATTTCAAGAAAGTGTTCCCCTAGCTGTGCATCGTTGCGAAAGTTCGTTGTTTCGAAGCACCATGTGATGATCGGGTGTGATAGATTCTAACGTTCACATACAACGGGTGTAAGCCAGATTTACACATGCGAAACACTTAGGTTAACTTGACGAGCCTAGCATGAACAGACATGGCCTCGGAACACAAGAGACCGAAAGGTCGAGCATGAGTCGTATGGTAGATATGATCAACATGAAGATGTTCACCGATGATGACTAGTCCATCTCACGTGATGATCGGACACGGCCTAGTTGACTCGGATCATGTAATCCCTTAGATGACTAGAGGGATGTCTATCTGAGTGGGAGTTCATAAGATGAACTTAATTATCCTGAACATAGTCAAAAGATCTTTGCAAATTATGTCGTAAGCTCGCGCTTTAGTTCTACTGTTTAGATATGTTCCTAGAGAAAATTTAGTTGAAAGTTGATAGTAGCGATTATGCGGACTAGGTCCGTAAACTAAGGATTGTCCTCGTTGCTTCATAGAAGGCTTATGTCCTTAATGCACCGCTCAGTGTGCTGAACCTCGAACATTGTCTGTGGATGTTGCGAACATCTGACATACACGTTTTGATAACTACGTCATAGTTCAGTATTGTTAAACGGTTTAGAGTTGAAGCACCAAAGACGATTTCAAAACATCGCGGAACATATGAGATGCTTCAAGGGCTGAAATTGGATTTCAGGCTCGTGCCCACGTCAAGAGGTATAAGACCTTCGACGATTTTCTTAGCCTGCAAACTAAGGGAGAAAAGCTCAATCGTTGAGCTTGTGCTCAGATTGTCTGAGTGCAACAATCACTTGAAACGAGTGGGAGTTGTTCTTCCAGATGAGATAGTGATGTTTCTCCAAAGTCATTGCCACCAAGCTGCTAGAGCTTCGTGATGAACTATAACATATTAGGGATAGATATGATGATCCTTGAAATATTTGCGATGTTTGACACCGCGAAAGTAGAAATCAAGAAGGAGCATCAATTGTTGATGGTTAGTGAAACCACTAGTTTCAAGAAGGGCAAGGGAAAGAAGGGATACTTCATGAAACGGCAAATCAGCTGCTGCTCTAGTGAAGAAACCCAAGGTTGAACCCAAACCCGAGACTAAGTGCTTCTGTAATAAGGGGAACAACCACTGGATCAGAACTACCCTAGATACTTGGTAGATGAGAAGGCTGGCAAGGTCGATAGAAGTATATTGGATATACATTATGTTAATGTGTACTTTACTAGTACTCCTAGTAGCACCAGGGTATTAAGATACCAGTTCGGTTGCTAAGTGTTAGTAACTCGAAATAAAAGAGCTACGGAATAAAGGAGACTAGCTAAAGGTGAGCTGACGATATGTGTTGGAAGTGTTTCCAAGTTTGATGTGATCAAACATCGCACGCTCCCTCTACCATCAAGATTAGTATTAAACCCGAATAATTGTCATTTGGTGTTTGCGTTGAGCATAGACATGATCGGATTATGTCTATCGCAATATGGTTATTCATTTAAGGAGAATAATGGTTACTCTATTTATTTGAATAATACCTTCAATGGTCTTGCACCTAAAGGAATGGTTTATTGAATCTCGATCGTAGTGATACACATTTTCATGCCAAAAGATATAAGATAGTAATGATAGTACTACTTACTTGTGGCACTGCCATGTAAGTCATATTGGTGCAAAACACATGAAGAAGCTCCATGTTGATGGATCCTTGGACTCACTCGTTTTTGAAAAGTCTGAGACATGCGAACCATGTCTATTGGTGTATACGCATGAAGAAACTCCATGCAGATGGATCGTTTGGACTCACTTGATTTTGAATCACTTGAGATATGCAAATCATACCACATGGGCAAGATGACTAAAAAGCCTCGTTTTTCAGTAAAATGGAACAAGATAGCAACTTGTTGGAAGTAAACACATTTTGATGTGTGCAGTCCAATGAGTGCTGAGGCATGTAGTGAATATCGTTATGTTCTTACTTCACAGATGATTCGAGTAGATGTTGAGTATATTTACTTGATGAAACACAGGTCTGAATTGTTGAATGGTTCAAGTAATTTCAGAGTGAAGTTGAAGATCATCGTGACAAGAGGATAAAATGTCTATGATATGATCATAGAGATGAGTATCTGAGTTACGAGCTTTGGCACGCAATTAAGACATTGTGGAAATTGTTTCACAATTAATACCGCCTGGAACACCATAGTGTGATGGTGTGTCCGAACATCATAGTTGCACCCTATTGGATATGGTGCGTACCATGATGTCTCTTATCGAATTACCACTATCGTTCATGGGTTAGGCATTAGAGACAACCGCACTCACTTTAATGGGGCACCACTTAATTCCGTTGAGACGACACCGTTTGAACTGTGGTTTGGAGAAACCTAAGTTGTCGTTTCTTAAAAGTTTGGGGCTGCGAGGCTTATGTGAAAAAGTTTCAGGTTGATAAGCTCGAACCCAAAGCGGATAAAATGCATCTTCATAGGACACCCAAAACAGTTGGATATACCTCCTAATTCAGATCCGAAAGCAACAGGGATTGTTTCTTGAATCGGGTCCTTTCTCGAGGAAAAGTTTGTCTCGGAAAGTTGAGTGGGAGGATGGTGGAGACTTGATATGGTTATTGAACCGTCACTACAACTAGTGTGTAGCAGGGCACACGAAGTTGTTCCTGTGGCACCTACACCAATTGAAGTAGAAGCTTATGATAGTGATCATGAAACTTCGGATCAAGTCACTACCGTACCTCGTAGGGTGACAAGGATGCGTACTGCTTTAGAGTGGTACAGTAATCCTGTCTTGAAGGTCATGTTGCTAGACAACAATGAACCTACGAGCTATGGAGAAGCGATGGTGGGCCCAAATTCCGACAAATGGTTAGAAGCCATGAAATCCGAGATAGGATCCATGTATCAGAACAAAGCATGGACTTTGGTGGACTTGCCCAATGATCGGCAAGCCATTGAGATAAATGGATCTTTAAGAAGAAGACGGACGTGGATGGTAATGTCACCATCTATGAAGCTCGACTTGTGGCGAAGAGTTTTTCACAAGTTCAAAGAGTTGACTACGATGAGATTTTCTCATCCGTAGCGATGCTTAAGTCCGTCTGAGTACAACAATCACTTGCATCGAGTGGGAGTTGATCTTCTAGATGAGATAGTGATGTTTCTCCAAAGTCATTGCCACCAAGCGGCTAGAGCTTCGTGATGAACTATAGCATATCAGGGATAGATATGATGATCCTTGAGATATTCGTGATGTTTGACACTGCGAAAGTAGAAATAAAGAAGGAGCATCAATTCTTGATGGTTGGTGAAACCACTAGTTTCAAGAAGGGCAAGGGCAAGAAGGGATACTTCATGAAACGGCAAATCAGCTGCTGCTCTAGTGAAGAATCCCAAGGTTGAACCCAAACCCGAGACTAAGTGCTTCTGTAATAAGGGGAATAGCCACTGGTGCAGAATTACCCTAGATACTTGGTAGATAAGAAGGCTGGCAAGGTCGATAGAAGTATATTGGATATACATTATGTTAATGTATACTTTACTAGTACTCCTAGTAGCACCAGGGTATTAGATACCGGTTCGGTTGCTAAGTGTTAGTAACTCGAAATAAAAGCTATGATATAAATGGAGACTAGCTAAAGGTGAGCTGACGATATGTGTTGGAAGTGTTTCCAAGGTTGATGTGATCAAGCATCACACGCTCCCTCTACCATCGAGATTGGTGTTAAACCAAAATACTTGTTATTTGGTGTTTGCGTTGAGCATAGACATGATTGGATTATGTTTATCGCAACTCGGTTATTCATTTAAGGAGAATAATGGTTACTTTGTTTATTTGAATAATACCTTCAATGGTATTGCACCCAAAGTGAATGGTTTATTCAATCTTGATCGTAGTGATACACATGTTCATGCCAAAAGATATAAGATAGTAATGATAGTACCACCTACTTGTAGCACTGCCATGTAAGTCATAATGGTATAAAGCGCATGAAGAAGCTCCATGTTGATGGATTTTTGGACTCACTCGTTTTTGAAAAGTTTGAGACATGCGAACCATGTCTATTGGTGTATATGCATGAAGAAACTCCATGCAAATGGACCGTTTGGACTCACTTGATTTTGAATCACTTGAGACATGCAAATCATACCACATGGGCAAGATGACTAAAAGCCTCGTTTTCAGTAAAATGGAACAAGAAAGCAACTTGTTGGAAGTAATACATTTTGATGTGTGCAGTCCAATGAGTGCTGAGGCACGCAGTGGATATCGTTATGTTCTTACTTCACGGATGATTTGAGTAGATACTGAGTGTATTTACTTGATGAAACGCAAGTCTGAATTATTGAATGGTTCAAGTAATTTCAGAGTGAAGTTGAAGATCATCGTGACAAGAGGATAAAATGTCTATGATATGATCATAGAGATGAGTATCTGAGTTACGAGCTTTGGCACGCAATTAAGACATTGTGGAAATTGTATCACAATTAATACCGCCTGGAACACCATAGTGTGATGGTGTGTCCGAACATCATAGTTGCACCCTATTGGATATGGTGCGTACCATGATGTCTCTTATCAAATTACCACTATCATTCATGGGTTAGGCATTAGAGACAACCACACTCACTTTAATAGGGCACCACGTAATTCCGTTGAGACGACACCATTTGAACTATGGTTTGGAGAAACCTAAGTTGTCGTTTCTTAAAAGTTTGGGGCTGCGACGCTTATGTGAAAAAGTTTCAGGTTGATAAGCTCGAACCCAAAGCGGATAAAATGCATCTTCATAGGACACCCAAAACAGTTGGGTATACCTCCAGTCTCAGTTCCAGAAGCAAAAGGGATTGTTTCTAGAATCAGGTCCTTTCTCGAGGAAAAGTTTCTCTCGAAAGAATTGAGTGGGAGGATGGTGGAGACTTGATGAGGTTATTGAACCGTCTCTTCTACTAGTGTGTAGCAGTGCACAGGAAGTTGTTCCTGTGGTGCCTGCACCAATTGAAGTAGAAGCTTATGATAGTGATCATGAAGCTTCGGATCAAGTCACTACCGTACCTCATAGGGTGACAAGGATGCGTACTACTTCAGAGTGGTACAGTAATCCTGTCTTGAAGGTCATGTTGCTGAAGGAAATATGCCCTAGAGGCAATAATAAAGTTATTATTTATTTCCTCATATCATGATAAACGTTTATTATTCATGCTAGAATTGTATTAACCGGAAACATAATACATGTGTGAATACATAGACAAAACTATAGTCACTAGTATACCTCTACTTGACTAGCTCATTAATCAAAGATGGCTATGTTTCCTGACCATAGACATGTGTTGTCATTTGATTAGTGGGATCACATCATTAGAAGAATGATGTGATTGACATGACCCATTCTGTTAGCCTAACACTTGATCGTTTAGTATACTGCTATTGCTTTCTTCATGACTTATACAAAGTTCCTGCAACTATGAGATTGTGCAACTCCCGTTTACCGGAAGAACACTTTGTGTGCTACCAAACGTCACAACGTAACTGGGTGATTATAAAGGTGCTCTATAGGTGTTTCCGAAGGTACATATTGAGTTGGCATAATTCGAGATTAGGATTTGTCACTCCGATTGTCGGAGAGGTATCTCTGGGCCCTCTCGGTAATACTCATCACCTAAGCCTTGCAAGCATGTAACTAATGAGTTAGTTATGAGATGACGTATTACAGAACGAGTAAAGAGACTTGCCGGTAACGAGATTGAACTAGGTATTGGATACCGACGATCAAATCTCGGGCAAGTAACATACCGATGACAAAGGGAACAAAGTATGTTGTTATGCGGTTTGACCGATAAAGATCTTCGTAGAATATGTAGGAACCAATATGGGCATCCAGGTCCCGCTATTGGTTATTGACCGGAGACATGTCTCAGTCATGTCTACATTGTTCTCGAACCGTAGGGTCCGCACGCTTAAGGTTTCGATGACAGTTATATTATGAGTTTATGTATTATGATATACCGAAGGTTTTTTGGAGTCCCGGATGTGATCACGGACATGACCAGGAGTCTCGAAATGGTTGAGACATAAAGATTGATATATTGGACGGATATATTTGGACACCGGAAAGGTTCCGGGAGAGTTTGGGAATATACCGGAGCTCCGGGAGGTTACCGGAACCCCCCGGTAAGTATATGGGCCTTATTGGGCCTTAGTGGAAGGGAGGGAGAAGGAGCAAGGGAGGGGGCGCGCCCCCCCACCCAAGCCCAATCCGAATTGGGAGGGGGGCCGGCCCCCCCTTTCCTTCTCTCCTCCCCCCTCTTCCTTCCTTCTCCTACTCCGAATAGGAAAGGGGGGGGGGGCAAACCTACTTGGAGTAGGATTGCCCCCCCTAGGGCGCGCCACCCCTTGGGCCGGCCTCCTCCTCCCTCCCTCCTTTATATACGGGGGTAGGGGGGCACCCTAGACACATAAGTTGATCATTGAGATCGTTCCTTAGCCGTGTGCGGTGCCCCCCTCCACGATATTACACCTCGGTCATATTGTAGCGGTGCTTAGGCGAAGCCCTGCAATAGGAGAACATCAAGATCGTCACCACGCCGTCGTGCTGACGGAACTCCTCCCCGCGCCTCTACTGGATCGAAGATCGGGGTGCGTCATCGAGCTGTACGTGTGTCAAGAACTCGGAGGTGCCGGAGTAACGGTGCTTGGATCGGTTGGACCGGGAGGACGTATGACTACTTCCTCTACGCTGCGTCAACGCTTCCGCTTCGGTCTACGAGGGTACGTAGACAACACTCTCCCCTCTCGTTGCTATGCATCACCATGATCTTGCGTGTGCGTAGGAAATTTTTTGAAATTACTACGTTCCCCAACAGTGGCATCCGAGCCTAGGTTTTATGCGTTGATGTTATATGCACGAGTAGAACACAAGTGAGTTGTGGACGATATAAGTCATACTGCCTACCAGCATGTCATACTTTGGTTCAGCGGTATTGTCAGATGAAGCGGCCCGGACCGACATTACGCGTACGCTTACGCGAGACTGGTTTCACCGTTATGAGCACTCGTGCTTAAAGGTGACTTGCGGGTGTCTGTCTCTCTCACTTTAGCTGAATCGAGTGTGGCTACGCCCGGTCCTTGTGAAGGTTAAAATGGAGTCTATTTGACAAACTATCATTGTGGTTTTTGATGCGTAGGTAAGAACGGTTCTTGCTAAAGCCCGTAGCAGCCACGTAAAATTTGCAACAACAAAGTAGAGGACGTCTAACTTGTTTTTGCAGGGCATGTTGTGATGTGATATGGTCAAGACGTGATCCTATATTTTATTGTATGAGATGATCATGTTTTGTAACCGAAGTTATCGGCAACTGGCAGGAGCCATATGGTTGTCGCTTTATTGTATGAAATGCAAACGCCCTGTAATTGCTTTACTTTATCACTAAGCGGTAGCGATAGTCGTAGAAGCAATAGATGGCGTAACGACAACGATGCTACGATGGAGATCAAGGTGTCGCGCCGGTGACGATGGTGATCACGACGGTGCTTCGAAGATGGAGATCACAAGCACAAGATGATGATGGCCATATCATATCACTTATATTGATTGCATTTGATGTTTATCCTTTATGCATCTTATCTTGCTTTGATTGACGGTAGCATTTTAAGGTGATCTCTCACTAAATTATCAAGAAGTGTTCTCCCTGAGTATGCACCGTTGCCAAAGTTCGTCGTGCCGAGACACCACGTGATGATCGGGTGTGATAAGCTCTATGTCCATCTACAACGGGTGCAAGCCAGTTTTGCACACGCAGAATACTCAGGTTAAACTTGACGAGCCTAGCATATGCAGATATGGCCTCGGAACACAGAGACCGAAAGGTCGAGCGTGAATCATATAGTAGATATGATCAACATAATGATGTTCACCATTGAAAAACTACTCCATCTCACGTGATGATCGGTTATGGTTTAGTTGATTTGGATCACGTGATCACTTAGATGACTAGAGAGATGTCTGTCTAAGTGGGAGTTCTTAAGTAATATGATTAATTGAACTTAAATTTATCATGAACTTAGTACCTGATAGTATCTTGCTTGTCTATGTTTGTTTGTAGATAGATGGCTCGTGCTGTTGTTCCGTTGAATTTTAATGCGTTACTTGAGAAAGCAAAGTTGAAAGATGATGGTAGCAATTACACGGACTGGGTCCATAACCTGAGGATTATCCTCATTGCTGCATAGAAGAGTTACGTCCTGAAAGCACCGCTGGGTGCCAGGCCTGCTGCTGATGCAACTGACGACGTTAAGAACGTCTGGCAGAGCAAATCTGATGACTACTCTATAGTTCCGTGTGCCATGCTTTACGACTTAGAACCGGGTCTTCAATGACGTTTTGAACGTCATGGAGCATATGAGATGTTCCAAGAGTTGAAGTTAATATTTCAAGCAAATGCCCGGATTGAGAGATATGAAGTCTCCAATAAGTTCTATAGCTGCAAGATGGAGGAGAATAGTTCTGTCAGTGAACATATACTCAGAATGTCTGGGTATAACAATCACTTGATTCAACTGGGAGTTAATCTTCCTGATGATAGTGTCATTGACAGAATTCTTCAATCACTGCCACCAAGCTACAAAAGCTTCGTGATGAACTATAATATGCAAGGGATGAACAAGACTATTCCCGAGCTCTTCGCGATGCTGAAAGCCGCGGAGGTAGAAATCAAGAAGGAGCATCAAGTGTTGATGGTCAACAAGACCACTAGTTTCAAGAAAAAGGGCAAAGGGAAGAAGAAGGGGAACTTCAAAAAGAACGACAAGCAAGTTGCTCAAGAGAAGAAACCCAAGTCTGGACCTAAGCCTGAAACTGAGTGCTTCTACTGCAAGCAGACTGGACACTGGAAGCGGAACTGCCCCAAGTATTTGGCGGATAAGAAGGATGGCAAAGTAAACAAAGGTATATGTGATATACATGTTATTGATGTGTACCTAACTAGAGCTCGTACTAGCACCTGGGTATTTGATACTGGTTCTGTTGCTAATATTTGCAACTCGAAACAGGGACTACGGAATAAGCGAGCACTGGCCAAGGACGAGGTGACGATGCGCGTGGGAAACGGTTCCAAAGTCGATGTGATCGCCGTCGGCACGCTACCTCTACATCTACCATCGGGATTAGTTTTAGACCTGAATAATTGTTATTTGGTGCCTGCATTAAGCATGAACATTATATCTGGATCTTGTTTGATGCGAGACGATTATTCATTTAAATCAGAGAATAATGGTTGTTCTATTTATATGAGTAATATCTTTTATGGTCATGCACCCTTGAAGAGTGGTCTATTTTTATTGAATCTCGATAGTAGTTATACACATATTCATAATTTTGAAGCCAAAAGATGCAGAGTTGATAATGATAGTGCAACTTATTTGTAGCACTGCCGTTTGGGTCATATCGGTGTAAAACGCATGAAGAAACTCCATACTGATGGACTTCTGGAATCACTTGATTATGAATCACTTGGTACTTGCGAAACGTGCCTCATGGGCAAGATGACTAAAACACCGTTCTCCGGTACTATGGAGAGAGCAACAGATTTGTTGGAAATCATACATACAGATGTATGTGGTCCGATGAATGTTGAGGCTCGTGGCGGATATCATTATTTTCTCACCTTCACAGATGATTTAAGCAGATATGGGTATATCTACTTAATGAAGCACAAGTCTGAAACATTTGAAAAGTTCAAAGAATTTCAGAGTGAAGTGGAGAATCATCGTAACAAGAAAATAAAATTTCTGCGATCTGATCGTGGAGGAGAATATTTGAGTTACGAGTTTGGTTTACATTTGAAACAATGCGGAATAGTTTCGCAACTCACGCCACTTGGAACACCACAACGAAATGGTGTGTCCGAACGTCGTAATCGTACTTTACTTGATATGGTGCAATCTATGATGTCTCTTACCGATTTACCGCTATCATTTTGGGGTTATGCTTTAGAGACGGCCGCATTCACGTTAAATAGGGCACCATCAAAATCCGTTGAGACGACGCCTTATGAACTGTGGTTTGGCAAGAAACCAAAGTTGTCATTTCTTAAAGTTTGGGGCTGCGATGCTTATGTGAAGAAACTTCAACCAGATAAGCTCGAACCCAAATCGGAGAAATGTGTCTTCATAGGATACCCAAAAGAGACTGTTGGGTACACCTTCTATCACAGATCCGAAGGCAAGACATTCGTTGCTAAGAATGGATCCTTTCTGGAGAAGGAGTTTCTCTCGAAAGAAGTGAGTGGGAGGAAAGTAGAACTTGATGAGATAACTGTATCTACTCCCTTATTGGAAAGTAGTTCATCACGAGAACCGGTTCCTGTGACAACTACACCAATTAGTGAGGAAGCTAATGATATTGATCATGAAACTTCAGATCAAGTTTCTACTGAACCTCGTAGGTCTACCAGAGTAAGATCCGCACCAGAGTGGTACGGTAATCCTATTCTGGAAGTCATGTTACTTGACCATGATGAACCTACGAACTATGAGGAAGCGATGATGAGCCCAGATTCCGCAAAATGGCTGGAGGCCATGAAATCTGAGATAGGATCCATGTATGAAAACAAAGTATGGACTTTGGTTGACTTGCCTGATGATTAGCAAGCCATTGAGAATAAATGGATCTTTAAGAAGAAGACTGACGCTGATGGTAATGTTACTGTCTATAAAGCTCGACTTGTTGCGAAAGGTTTTCGACAAGTTCAAGGGGTTGACTACGATGAGACTTTCTCACCCGTAGCGATGCTTAAGTCTATCCGAATCATGTTAGCTATTGCTGCATTTCATGATTATGAAATTTGGCAAATGGATGTCAAGACTGCATTCTTGAATGGATTTCTAGAAGAAGAGTTGTATATGATGCAGCCTGAAGGTTTTGTTGATCCAAAAGGCGCTGACAAAGTGTGCAAGCATCTCGGAGTTGGAATAAATGTTTTGATAGTGTGATCAAGGCATATGGTTTTATACAGACTTTTGTAGAAGCCTGTATTTACAAGAAAGTGAGTGGGAGCTCTGTAGCATTTCTAGTTTTATATGTTGATGACATATTATTAATTGGAAATGATATAGAATTTCTGGATAGCATAAAGGGATACTTGAATAAAAGTTTTTCGATGAAAGACCTCGGTGAAGCTGCTTACATATTAGGCATCAAGATCTATAGAGATAGATCAAGACGCTTAATAGGACTTTCACAAAGCACATACCTTGACACAATTTTGAAAAAGTTCAAAATGGATCAGGCAAAAAAGGATTATTGCCTGTGCTACAAGGTGTGAAGTTGAGTCGAACTCAATGCCCGACCACAGCAGAAGATAGAGAGAAAATGAAAAATGTTCCCTATGCTTCAGCCATAGGCTCTATCATGTATGCAATGCTGTGTACCAGACCTGACGTATGCTTAGCAATAAGCTTAGCAGGAAGGTACCAAAGTAATCCAGGAGTGGATCACTGGACAGCGGTCAAGAACATCCTGAAATACCTGAAAAGGACTAAGGATATGTTTCTCGTATATGGAGGTGACAAAGAGCTAGTCGTAAATGGTTACGTCGATGCAAGCTTTGACACTGATCCGGACGATTCTAAATCACAAACCGGATACGTGTTTATATTAAACGGTGGAGCTGTAAGTTGGTGCAGTTCTAAACAAAGCGTCGTGGCGGGATCTACATGTGAAGCGGAGTACATAGCTGCTTCTGAAGCAGCAAATGAAGGAGTCTGGATGAAGGAGTTCATTTCTGATCTAGGTGTAATACCTAGTGCATCGGGACCAATGAAGATCTTCTGTGACAATACTGGTGCAATTGCTTTAGCAAAGGAATCCAGATTTCACAAGAGGACCAAGCACATCAAGAGACGCTTCAATTCCATTCGGGACCAAGTCCAAGTGGGAGACATAGAGATTTGCAAGATACATACGGATCTGAATGTTGCAGACCCGTTGACTAAGCCTCTCTCACGAGCAAAACATGATCAGCACCAAGACTCCATGGGTGTTAGAATCATTACTATGTAATCTAGATTATTGACTCTAGTGCAAGTGGGAGACTGAAGGAAATATGCCCTAGAGGCAATAATAAAGTTATTATTTATTTCCTCATATCATGATAAACGTTTATTATTCATGCTAGAATTGTATTAACCGGAAACATAATGCATGTGTGAATACATAGACAAAACTATAGTCACTAGTATGCCTCTACTTGACTAGCTCATTAATCAAAGATGGTTATGTTTCCTGACCATAGACATGTGTTGTCATTTGATTAGTGGGATCACATCATTAGAAGAATGATGTGATTGACTTGACCCATTCTGTTAGCCTAGCACTTGATCGTTTAGTATACTGCTATTGCTTTCTTCATGATTTATACAAAGTTCCTGCAACTATGAGATTGTGCAACTCCCATTTACCGGAAGAACACTTTGTGTGCTACCAAACGTCACAACGTAACTGGGTGATTATAAAGGTGCTCTACAGGTGTTTCCGAAGGTACATGTTGAGTTGGCATAATTCGAGATTAGGATTTGTCACTCCGATTGTCGGAGAGGTATCTCTGGGCCCTCTCGGTAATACTCATCACCTAAGCCTTGCAAGCATGTAACTAATGATTTAGTTATGAGATGACGTATTACAGAACGAGTAAAGAGACTTGCCGGTAACGAGATTGAACTAGGTATTGGATACCGACGATCAAATCTCGGGCAAGTAACATACCGATGACAAAGGGAACAAAGTATGTTGTTATGCGGTTTGACCGATAAAGATCTTCGTAGAATATGTAGGAACCAATATGGGCATCTAGGTCCCGCTATTAGTTATTGACCGGAGTCATGTCTACATTGTTCTCGAACCGTAGGGTCCGCACGCTTAAGGTTTCGATGACAGTTATATTATGAGTTTATGTATTTTGATGTACCGAAGGTTGTTTGGAGTCCCGGATGTGATCACGGACATGACGAGGAGTCTCGAAATGGTCGAGACATAAATATTGACATACTGGACGGATATATTTGGACACCGGAAAGGTTCCGGGAGAGTTTGGGAATATACCGGAGCTCCGGGAGGTTACCGGAACCCCCCGGTAAGTATATGGGCCTTATTGGGCCTTAGTGGAAGGGAGGGAGAAGGAGCAAGGGAGGGGGCGCGCCCCCCCAAGCCCAATCCGAATTGGGAGGGGGGCCGGCCCCCCTTTCCTTCTCTCCTCCCGCCTCTTCCTTCCTTCTCCTACTCCGAATAGGAAAGGGGGGGGCAAACCTACTTGGAGTAGGATTGCCCCCCCTAGGGCGCGCCACCCCTTGGGCCGGCCTCCTCCTCCCTCCCTCCTTTATATACGGGGGTAGGGGGGCACCCTAGACACATAAGTTGATCATTGAGATCGTTCCTTAGCCGTGTGCGGTGCCCCCCTCCACGATATTACACCTCGGTCATATTGTAGCGGTGCTTAGGCGAAGCCCTGCGATAGGAGAACATCAAGATCGTCACCACGCCGTCGTGCTGACGGAACTCCTCCCCGCGCCTCTGCTGGATCGGAGCTCAGGGTGCGTCATCGAGCTGTACGTGTGTCAAGAACTCGGAGGTGCCGGAGTAACGGTGCTTGGATCGGTTGGACCGGGAGGACGTACGACTACTTCCTCTACGCTGCGTCAACGCTTCCGCTTCGGTCTACGAGGGTACGTAGACAACACTCTCCCCTCTCGTTGCTATGCATCACCATGATCTTGCGTGTGCGTAGGAAATTTTTTGAAATTACTACGTTCCCCAACAGTTGCTAGACAACAATGAACCTACGAGCTATGGAGAAGCGATGGTGGGCCCGAATTCCGACAAATGGCTAGAGGCCATAAAATCCGAGAGAGGATCCATGTATAAAACAAAGTGTAGACTTTGGAAGAACTACCTGATGGTCGTAAGGCTGTTGGGTACAGATGGATTCTAAGAGGGAAGACAGACAATGATGGTATGTGTCACCATCAAGAAAGCTCAGCTTGTCGCTAAGATGTTTCCGACAAGTTCAAGGAGTTGACTACGATGAGACTTTCTCACTCGTAGTGATGCCAGGAGTCTGTTGGAATCTTATAAGCAGTTACTGCATTATTTATGAAATCTTGCAGATAGGATGTCAAAACATTGTTTCCTCGAAAATTTTCTTGAGGAAAGGTTGCATGTGATACAACCAGAAGGTTTTTGTCAATCCTAAAAGATGCTAACAAGTATGCAAAGCTCCAGCAATCCTTCTAAGGACTGGAGTAAGCATCTCGGAGTTGGAATATACGCTTTGAGGAGATAATCAAAGTTTTTGGGTTTATACAAAGTTTGTTAGAAACTTGTATTTACAATAAAGTGGGTGGGATCACTAGAACATTTCTGATAAGTATATGTGAATGACATATTGTTGATCCGAAATGATGTAAAATTTCTGGAAAGCATAAAGGGTTGTTTGAAAGGAGTTTTTCAAGGGAAAACCTGGATTAAGCTGCTTGAACATTGAGCATCAAGATCTATAAGGATAGATCAAAATGCTTAATGGTACTTTCAAATGAGCACATACCTTGACATGATCTTGAAGGTGTTCAAGATGATTCAGTCAAAGAAGGAGTTCTTGCCTGAGTTGTAAGGTATGAAGTTAAGACTTAAAGCTCGATCACGGCAGAAGAGAGAGAAAGGACAAAGGTCGTCCCCTATGCTTTAGACGTAGGCTCTATAGTATGCTATATGCTGAGTACCGCACCTGATGTGTGCCTTGCCACGTATCTGGCAAGGGGGTACAAGAGTGATCCAGGAATGGATCATTGGACAGCGGTCAAACTTGTCCTTGGAGTAATAAGGACATGTTTCTCGATTATGGAGGTGATAAAGAGTTCGGCGTAAAGGGTTATGTCGATGCAAGCTTTAACACCTATCCGAATGGCTCTGAGTAGCAAACCGGATACGTATAGAGTGGAGCAACCATTTGGAATAGCTCCAAGTGGAGCGTGGAAGCATCATTTACAATATGACCTAGAGATTTGCAAAGTACATACGGATCTGAATGTTGCAGACCCGTTGACTAAAACCTCTCTCACAAGAAAAACATGATCAAACCCCAGAACTCATTGAGTCTTAATCACATGATGATGTGAACTAGTTTAGTGACACTAGTAAACTCTTTGGATGTTGGTCACATGGCGATGTGACCTGTGAGTGTTAATCACATGGCGATGTGAACTAGATTATTGACTCTAGTGCAAGTGGGAGACTGTTGGAAATATGCCCTAGAGGCAATAATAAATTAGTTATTATTATTATATTTCCTTGTTCATGATAATCATTTATTATCCATGTTATAATTATATTGATAGGAAACTTAGATACATGTGTGGATACATAGACAACACCATCTCCCTAGTAAGCCTCTAGTTGACTAGCTCTTTGATCAATAGATGGTTACGGTTTCATAACCATGGACATTGGATGTCGTTGATAACGGGATCACATCATTAGGAGAATGATGTGATGGACAAGACCCAATCATAAGCCTAGCACAAAGATCGTGTAGTTCGTATGCTAAAGCTTTTCTAATGTCAAGTATCATTTCCTTAGACCATGAGATTGTGCAACTCCCGGATACCGTAGGAATGCTTTGGGTGTACCAAACGTCACAATGTAACTAGGTGGCTATAAAGGTGCACTACGGGTATCTCCGAAAGTGTATGTTGGGTTGGCACGAATCAAGACTGGGATTTGTCACTCCCTGTGACGGAGAGGTATCTTTGGGCCCACTCGGTAGGACATCATCATAATGTGCACAATCTGACCAAGGGGTTGATCACGGGATGATGTGTTACGGAACGAGTAAAGAGACTTGCCGGTAACGAGATTGAACAAGGTATCGGGATACCGATGATCGAATCTCGGGCAAGTACTATACTGGTAGACAAAGGGAATTGAATACGGGATTGATTGAATCCTCGACATCGTGGTTCATCCGATGAGATCATCGTGGAACATGTGGGAGCCAACATGGGTATCCAGATCCCGCTGTTGGTTATTGGACGGAGAGTTGTCTCGGTCATGTCTACGTGTCTCCCGAACCCGTAGGGTCTACACACTTAAGGTTCGATGATGCTAGGGTTATAAAGGAAGTTTGTATGTGGTTACCGAATGTTGTTCGGAGTCCCGGATGTCACGAGGAGTTCCGGAATGGTCCGGAGGTAAAGATTCATATATGGGAAGTCATCATACGGTCACCGGAATAATTCGGGGGGTTACTGGTATTGTATCGGGACCACCGAAGGGGTTCCGGGGGTCCACCGGGAGGGTCCACCTGCCCCGGAGGGCCCTGTGGGCTGTTTGTGGAGAGGGACCAGCCCCTTACTGGGCTGGGCGCCTCCCCCCTTTGGGCCCACGCGCCTAGGGTTTGGGGGAACCCTAAAGGGGGGCGCTCCCTTGCCTTGGGGGGCAAGGCAACCCCCTCTGGTCACCGCCCTCTCCTCAGATTGTATATGAGGGGGCCGTCCCCCCTCTCCCTTGCCTCTATATATATGTGGGGGTGGGAGGGCAGCCGCACCTAAGTCCTAGCGCAGCCCTCCCCCTCTCAAGTCCTGCTCCTCTCGCGCGGTGCTTGGCGAAGCCCTGCGGGATTTCCACGCTCCTCCACCACCACCACGCCGTCGTGCTGCGCTGGACGGAGTCTTCCCCAACCTCTCCCTCTCTCCTTGCTGGATCAAGGCATGGGAGACGTCACCGGGCTGCATGTGTGTTGAACGCGGAGGTGCCCTCCGTTCGGCACTAGGATCATCAGTGATTTGGATAACGACGAGTACGACTCCATCAACCCCGTTCACTTGAACGCTTCCGCTTAGCGATCTACAAGGGTATGTAGATGCACTCCCCTTTCCCTCGTTGCTAGATTACTCCATAGATTGATCTTGGTGATGCATAGAAAATTTTGAATTTCTGCTACGTTCCCAACAAAGTGCATATGATCCAAGAAGAGAAAGTATGTTAGCTTATGCCTCTCCCTCAAATAAAATTGCAATAGTCATTACCGGTCTAGTAACGTAGTCAATTGCTTAGGGGCAATTTCACAACTCCTACCACCACTTTTCCACACTCGCTATATTTACTTTATTGCTTCTTTATCTAAACAGCCCCTACTTTTTATTTACGTGCTCTTTATTATCTTGCAAAGCTATCCAACAACACCTACAAAGTCCTTCTAGTTTCATACTTGCTCTAGGTAAAGCAAACGTTAAGCGTGCGTAGACTTGTATCGGTGGTCGATAGAACTTGAGGGATTATTTGTTCTACCTTTAGCTCCTCGTTGGTTTCGACACTCTTACTTATCGAAAGAGGCTACAATTGATCCCGTATACTTGCTGGTTATCAAGACCTTTTTCTGGCGCCGTTGCCGGGGAGTCATAGCGTGGGGTGAATATTCTCGTGTGTGCTTGTTTGCTTTATCACTAAGTAATTTTTATTTGCTGTTCTTAGTTGTTTTCTATCTTTAGTTATGGGTAGGAAACGCAAAATACCAAAAATATTAGTTGTACCTACTGAACCAATGGTTGAAGAACCACTCAAAATCTATCACACTCCTGAAGATTTTTACCTGGATCATCTTCAATCCCTTTGTGCTCGTGCTGAAACCCCCACTAGTTTAGTTGAGGGCAAATCTTTAGATGAGCATGCTTGTTATGTGCGACACCGTATATCTGGAAAAGGGAAACTTTTACTGGATCAAAATCATCTTTTGCAATGCTATGCTTGGACTTTATGTGAATTATATGATGTTACTTGTTGTTCTGAAAACCCTAAGAAACACCTTCCCTACCAATGTGAGGTTATTGATAATGGAATCATATCTTCGTATGCTAAGGGTGTTTATAATTACTATGATGTTCAACAAACTAAAGAATTTGTTGCTTTTAAGGGTGCTTATGAAATTGCTTCTTTGATTGAAAAGTATGATGCCACTCTTTACAAATATGAAAAATTTGCCATACTTGAATATTTTTTTTGATAATTATGCTTCTAATGCCTATGTTAAACTATATATTGAGAAATTCTCCGCTGTCCAAGAAGAGACTAATATTTTGTAGGAAGCTATGGAAGAAGAAATTGCTGAAACTGTGAGCTCATTGGATGAAAATGATGATGAGGAGAGGGAAGAACAAAAGGAGGAAGAGAGGATTAGCTACCTGTGCCCACCTTCTAATGAGAGTAACTCTTCAACTCATACATTGTTTAATTTCCCTTCGTGCTTACCAAAGGATGATTGCTATGATGATTACTATGATGATTGCTATGATGATTGTTATGATCCCGTTGATTCTCTTGAAATATCCCCTTTTGATGATGCTTGCTATGCTTGTGGCCAAGATGCCAATATGAATTATGCTTATGGAGATGAACTTGCTATAGTTCCTTATGTTAAACATCAAATTGTTGCTATTGCACCCACGCATGATAGTCCTATTATCTTTTTGAATTCTCCAAACTACACTATATCGGAGAAGTTTGTGCTTATTAAGGATTATATTGATGGGTTGTTTTTTACTATTGCACATGATAATTTTGATGAATATAATATGCATGTGCTTGCTGCTCCTAATTGCAATTATTATGAGAGAGGAACTACATCGCCGCCTCTTTATGTTTCCAACACGATAGAATTGCAAGAAACTGCTTATACTATGCATTGGCCTTTACTTAGTGTGCATGAATTGTTCTTTTATGACATGTCGATGCATAGGAACAGAGTTAGACTTCGTTGCTGCATGATATATGTTAATTTGTGCTCACTACTAAATTACAAATCATTGTTAATTAAAATTGGCTTTGATATACCTTGGGATCCGAGTGGATCCATTACTTGAGCACTATATGCCTAGCGTAATGGCTTTAAAGAAAGCGCTGCCAGGGAGACAACCCGGAAGTTTTAGAGAGTCATTTATTTCTGTTGAGTGCTTTTATATAGTCTAAAAACAAAAAAATGAGGGGAACCTAAAAACTTTTCAAAAAGGAAAGTGAAAGTGAGAGAGACAAGCATTGTTGAAGTGGGAGCTAGCCTTGAACTTTGTTCATGCTCACGGAAACTTTGTGAATCTTGATTACAGAAATTTTTCATCAAAAATAATTATCCCCTTGTATAATTCCATTTTATTATAAAAATAATGTGCTAAGGTTTGCCTTTAGGATGTTTACATTGCTTGTCGGTTTGTACGGTGCAGGGCAGAAACATTAGCTGTAGTGCGCGATTTTATGTTTTTGACTGGAAAGTCAAACGGTTCTGATTATTTTTGCACTGTCTTGCTGTACAAATGTTTTAGTTTTCCTAATTTTGGTAGAATTTGTGGGGTAACATAAGTATGGTGGATGTTCAGATTGCTACAGACTGTTCTGTTTTTGACAGATTCTGTTTTTGATGCATAGTTTGCTTGTTTTGATGAATCTATCAATTTATATCAGTGGATTAAGCCATGGAAAAGTTATATTATAGTAGACAAAATGCAATAAAAAAATATGAATTGGTTTGCAACAGTACCTAGAGTTTTCTGTTGAAGTTTTGTGTGGATGAAGTGTTTGATCGAGGAGGTCTTGATATGAGGAAAAGGAAGAGAGGCAAGAGCTCAAGCTTGGGGATGCCCAAGGCACCCCAAGAAAATATTCAAGGAGACTCAAGCGTCTAAGCTCGGGGATGCCCCAGAAGGCATCCCCTCTTTCTTCAACAAGTATCGGTATGTTTTCGGATTCATTTCGTTCATGCGATATGTGTAGGTCTTGGAGCGTTTTTTGCATTTAGTTTTCACTTTTCTTTTATGCACCATGCTGGTATGAGATAGTCCTTGGTTGATTTATAGAATTCTCATTGCACTTCACTTAAATCATTTGAGTATGGCTTTATACAATGCTTCATGTGCTTCACTTATATCATTTGAAGTCTGGATTGCCTGGTTCTCTTCACATAGAAAACCGCCATTCGTAGAGTGCTCTTTTGCTTCACTTATATTTGTTAGAGCATGGGCATATCTTTTCAAGAAAGAATTAAACTCTCTTGCTTCACTTATATCAATTTAGAGAGATGACAGGAATTGGTCAATCACATGGTTAGTCATAAAGTCCTACATAAACTTGTGGATCACTGAATATGATATGTTTGATTCCTTGCAATAGTTTTACGATATGGAATGATAATATGTGGGAGGTACTAGTAGATGGTTGTGTTTAGTAAGGATGTTGGTGTTAAGGTTTGTGATTCCCGAAGCATGCACATATGGTCTACTAACTATGTAACCAAATTGCGCGCATTGTATTTCGATTGTTTATCTTTGCGTGAAGGTCGGGGGCGCGCGATGGTTAACTCCTACCAACCTCCCCCCTAGGAGCATGCGTGTAGTACTTTGTTTCAAGGGCTAATACATTTTTGCAATAAGTATGTGAGTTCTTTATGACTAATGTTGAGTCCATGGATTATACGCACTCTCACCCTTCCATCATTGCTAGCCTCTTCGGTACCGTGCATTGCCCTTTCTCACCTTGAGAGTTGGTGCAAACTTCGCCAGTGCATCCAAACCCCGTGATACGTTACGCTCTATCACACATAAACCTCCTTATATCTTCCTCAAAACAACCACCATACCTACCTATCATGGCATTCCCATAGCCATTCTGAGATATATTTCCATGCAACTTCCATCATCATCATATACATGACTTGAGCATTCATTGTCATATTGCTTTGCATGATCGTAAGATAGCTAGCATGATGTTTTCATGGCTTGTCCATTTTTTGATGTCATTGCTACGCTAGATCATTGCACATCCCGGTACACCGCCGGAAGCATTCATATAGAGTCATATCTTTGTTCTAGTATCGAATTGTAATATTGGGTTGTAAGTAAATAAAAGTGTGATGATCATCATTATAGAGCATTGCCCCATGAAAAAAAAGAAAATAAAAAAAGAGAGGCCAAAGAAGCGTAAATAAAGAAAGGGGGCCAAAGAAGCCCCGCCCAAAAAAAAGAAAAAAAAAGAAAAGGGGCAATGTTACTATCCTTTTTACCACACTTGTGCTTAAAAGTAGCACCATGTTCTTCATATAGAGAGTCTCCTATATTGTCACTTTCATATACTGGTGGGAATTTTCATTATAGAACTTG
This sequence comes from Triticum timopheevii, assembly GCA_963921465.1. Taxonomy (NCBI): domain Eukaryota; kingdom Viridiplantae; phylum Streptophyta; class Magnoliopsida; order Poales; family Poaceae; genus Triticum; species Triticum timopheevii. Next base: position 39,921,056 of record OY997272.1, on the reverse strand, counting down.
ACTTGTATGTTCCAACGATGGGCTTCCTCAAATTCCCTAGGTCTTCATGAGCAAGCAAGTTGGATGCACACCCATTTAGTTTTCAGTTTGAGCTTTCATACACTTATAGCTCTAGTGCATCCATTGCATGGCAATCCCTACTCCTCGCATAATTTATGGGCATCTCCATAGCCCATTGATTAGCCGTGTCGATGTGAGACTTTCTCCCTTTTTGTCTTCTCCACATAACCTCCACCATGATATTCTATTCCTCCCATAGTGTTATATCCATGGCTCACGCTCATGTATTGCGTGAGAGATGAAATTTTTTGAGAATACTAAAGTATGAAACAATTGCTTGGCTGACACATGAGGGTTACCTTGTGTTAAGAAAAGGGAGCATATAAGACTATATGATTTTGTAGGGATAACGTCCTGGAAGCATTGATATTTTGAAAGACATGATTGTTTGTTGGGATGCCCTAAGTATTATTGTTTTTATGTCAAATGATAGACTATTGCCTTGAATCACTCGTGTCTTAATATTCATGCCATGATTAGATTACATGATCAAGATTATGCTAGGTAGCATTCCACATCAAGAATTATCTTTCTTATCATTTACCTACTTGAGGACGAGCAGGAATTAAGCTTGGGGATGCTGATATGTCTCCGTCGTATCTATAATTTTTGATTGTTCCATGCCAATATTATTCAACTTTCATATAGTGTTGGCAACTTTTTATACTATTTTTTGGGACTAACATATTAATCCAGTGCCCAGTGCCAGTTCCTGTCTGTTGCATGTTTTATGTTTCGCAGAAGCCCCATATCAAACGGAGCCCAAAAGGGATAAAAACGGACGGAGAATTTTTTGGAATATTTTTTATTTTTGGGAAGTAAAATCAACGCGAGATGGTGCCTGAGGTGGCCATGAGACAGGGGCCCACGCCCACTCCAGGTGGGTGCGCCCCCACCCTCTTGGGCCCCTTGTAAGGCGGTTGATGCCCTTCTTTGGTCGCAAGAAAGCTAATTTTTGGAAAAAGATCTGGGCGAAGGTTTAAATCCAATCGGAGTTACGGATCTCCGGATATAAAAGAAACGGTGCCAGGGCAGAATTCCAGAACGCAGAAACAGAGAGAGACAGAGAGATAGATCCAATCTCGGAGAGGCTCTCGCCCTCCCACAACATGGGAGCCAAGGACTAGAGGGGAAATCCTTCTCCCATCTAGGGAGAAGGTCAAGGAAGAAGAAGAAGAAGGGGGGCTCTCTCCCCCTTGCTTCTGATGGCGCCGGAGCGTTGCCGGAGGCCATTATCATCACCGCGATCTACACTAACACCTCCATCATCTTCACCAACGTCTCCATCACCTTCCCCCATCTATATTCAATGGTCCACTCTCCCACAACCCGCTGTACCCTCTACTTGAACATGGTGCTTTATTCTTCATATTATTATCCAATGATGGGTTGCCATCCTATGATGTCTGAGTAGATTTTCTTTGTCCTATTGGTGATTGATGAATTCCTATGATTGGTTTGAATTGCATGTTTTATTATTGGTGCTATCCTATTGTGCCCTCCATGTCGCGCAAGTGTGAGGGATTCCCGCTGTAGGGTTTGCAATATGTTCATGATTTGCTTATGGTGGGTGGCGTGAGCGACAGAAGCACAGACCCGAGTAAGTAGGTTGTTTGCGTATGGGATAAAGGGGACTTGATACTTTAATGCTATGGCTGGCTTTTACCTTAATGATCTTTAGTAGTTGCGGATGCTTGCTAGAGTTCCAACCATAAGTGCATATGATCCAAGAAGAGAAAGTATGTTAGCTTATGCCTCTCCCTCAAATAAAATTGCAATAGTGATTACCGGTCTAGTAACGTAGTCAGTTGCTTAGGGGCAATTTCACAACTCCTACCACCACTTTTCCACACTCGCTATATTTACTTTATTGCTTCTTTATCTAAACAGCCCCTACTTTTTATTTACGTGCTCTTTATAATCTTGCAAAGCTATCCAACAACACCTACAAAGTCCTTCTAGTTTCATACTCGTTCTAGGTAAAGCGAACATTAAGCGTGCGTAGACTTGTATCGGTGGTCGATAGAACTTGAGGGAATATTTGTTCTACCTTTTGCTCCTCGTTGGGTTCGACACTCTTACTTATCGAAAGAGGCTACAATTGATCCCGTATACTTGCGGGTTATCAGCGGCGAGGTCGGGGCAGGGCGCTCGGCGTGTGCTACGTCTCCGTCGTATCTACTTTTCCAAACACTTTTCCCTTGTTTTGGACTCTAACTTGTATGATTTGAACGGAACTAACCCGGACTGACGATGTTTTCAGCAAAACTGCCATGGTGTTGTTTTTTGTGCAGAAAATAAAAGTTCTCGGAATGACCTGGAACTCCACGGAACACCTTAGAAAAAACAATAAAAAATCCTCACAAAAGATGTAGACCAGAGGGCCCACACCCAGTCCACGAGGGTGGGGGGCGCCCCCCTGGGCGCGCCCCCTACCTCATGGGCCCCCTAGTGGCCCTCCGATGCCAACTCCAACTCCATATATTGGCTTTCAGGGAGAAAAAAATCAGAGAGAAGAAATCAACGTGTTTTACGATACGGAGCCGCCGCCAAGCCCTAATCTCTCTCGGGAGGGCTGATCTAGAGTCCGTTCGGGGCTCCGAAGAGGGGGATTCGTCGCCGTCGTCATCATCAACCATCCTCTATCACCAATTTCATGTTGCTCACCGCCGTGCATGAGTAATTGTATCATAGGGTTACTGGACGGTGATGGGTTGGATGAGATTTATCATTTAATCGTGTTAGTTTTGTTAGGGTTTGATCCCTAATATCCATTATGTTCTAAGATTGATGTTGCTATGACTTTGCTATGCTTAATGCTTGTCAGTAGGGCTCGAGTGCCATGATTTCAGATCTGAACCTATTATGTTTTCATGAATATATGTGTGTTCTTGATCCTATTTTGCAAGTTTATAGTCACCTACTATGTGTTATGATCTGGCAACCCCGAAGTGACAATAATCGGGACCACTCCCGGTGATGACCATAGTTTGAGGAGTTCATGTATTCACTATGTGCTAATGCTTTGTTCCGGTTCTCTATTAAAAGGAGGCCTTAATATCCTTTAGTTTCTTATAGGACCCCACTGCCACGGGAGGGTAGGACAAAAGATGTCATGCAAGTTCTTTTCCATAACCACGTATGACTATATACGGAATACATGCCTACATTACATTGATGAACTAGAGCTAGTTCTGTGTCACCCTATGTTATGACTGTTACATGACGAACCGCATCTGGCATAATTATCCATCGCTAATCCGGTGCCTACGAGTTTTCCATATACTGGTTTACACTTATTTACTTTCCGTTGCTACTGTTACAATCACTACAAAATACCAAAAACATTACTTTTGTTGTCTTTACTTTTGTTACCGTTACCACCACTATCATATTACTTTGCTACTAAATCCTTTGCTGCAGATACTAAGTTTCCAGGTGTGGTTGAATTGAAATCTCAGCTGCGAATACTTGAGAATATTCTTTGTCTCCCCTTGTGTTGAATCAATAAATTTGGGTTGAATACTCTACCATCGAAAATTGTTGCGATCCCCTATACTTGTGGGTTATCAAGACCTTTTTCTGGCGCCGTTGCCGGGGAGCATAGCTCTATTCTTTGAGTCACTTGGGATTTATATCTGCTGGACACGATGAAGAGCTTGAAAGATGATCGAACTACTATTTTGCCCTGAACTACGAGGAGAGGTAAGGGACTGCCATCTAGCCTTGCACTAGATTCTCCTTCTGCTATGAGTAAGTTTGCGACACCTAAACCCACTACTGTTGTGAATTCTGATATGTCGCATGTTATTGATGATGCCACTTCTGCTATGCATGATACTTATGATGAAACTACTTCTATGCTTGATACTACTGTGCCCCTTTGTGAATTTCTTGATGAGCAAATTGCTAGGTCTAGAGAAAGAGAAATTATTGAACCTGAACACGATGATGTTAGTGATGATGAAAATATGCCTCCTATCCTGCGGGTTATCTTTTTGATGCCGAATCTTCTGCAGCTATTCTTGCTTGCCAGGATAGACATGAACTTAAGAGGTTGCTAGTTAAATGGAGTAAAGAATCTTTAAGAGATAGGATGAAACCCGATCCTGCTTTTGCTACTTCACCTATATGTGTTCCTGATCAGGATTATTATGATTTTTCTGTTGATCCAGATAAAATTACTTTGGTTGAATCTGATCCTTTTTATGGTTATGAATCTGAAACTGTTGTGGCACATCTTACTAAGTTAAATGATATAGCTGCCCTGTTTACTAATAATGAGAGATCGCGCTACCTCTATTTACTCAAAATATTTCCGTTCTCATTAAAGGGTGATGCTAATATATGGTTTAATTCTCTTGATCCTGGTTGTGTGAAAAGTCCCTAGGATATGATTTATTACTTCTCTGCTAAATATTTCTCTGCTCATAAGAAACAAGCTGCTTTGAGGGAAATATACAACTTTGTGCAAATTGAAGAAGAGAGTCTCCCACAAGCTTGGGGAGGCTTCTCAAGTTACTTAATGCTTTGCCTGATCATCCTCTTAAGAAACTTGAAATATTTGATATCTTTTATAATGGACTAACTGATGCTTCCAGAGATTTCCTGGATAGTTGTGCTGGTTCTCTTTTCAGGGAAAGAACACCGGATGACGATGAAATTCTATTGAATAACATGTTGGCAAATGAAAATAATTGGGCACCTCCCGAGCCACCTCCTGAGCCAGCTCCAGAGCCAATTGCTAAGCCTATTCCTAAACCAACTTTGAAGAAGAGAGGTGTTCTATTTCTTAGTCCCGAAGATATGCAAGAGGCAAAGAAATCTATGAAAGAAAAAGGTATTAAAGCTGAAGATGTTAAGAATTTACCTCCTATTGAAGAAATACATGGTCTTAATTTACCGCCTACTGAAGAAGTATATGATCTCAATTACTTATTTACTGAAGAACTTCCCGATATCCCGACACAGGTAGTGAAGGTAAATTCTCTCTATAGATATGATAAAGCTGAAGTCCCTCCTACTAAAATTGCTAGTCAGTGCTTGGATGAGTTTGATGACTTTATGTTTAAGCAAGATGACTTTAATGCTTATTTTGGTGGACAATTAAAACAGAATACCTTTATGATTAAACGCTTGGGTGATTATATGGCTGATATTAGAGGTGAACTTAAACTTGTTAGCAAACATGCTTCTATGGTTACCACTCAAGTAGAACAAGTACTTAAAGCTCAGAAAGAAGTGCTTGATGAAATGAATAGTAAGAAAAATGATTATGTTGTTAGAGTGGCTACTAGAACTGGTAGAATGACTCAGGAACCTTTGTATCCTGAAGGCCACCCTAAGAGAATCAAGCCAGATTCTCAGAGAAATAATATTGATGTACCTAGTTCTTCTAAGAGGAAGAAAAAGAAAAATGATAGGACTTTGCAAACTTCTAGTGAACCTATTGCTGAACCACCTGAGAATCCGAATGATATCTCTATTTCTGATGCTGAAACACAATCAGGTGATGAACATGAACCTAGTGATAATGTTAATGATAATGTTCCTGTTGATGCTCAACCTAGTAATGATAATGATGTAGAAGTTGAACCTGCTATTGATCTTGATAACCCACAATCAAGGAATCAACGTTATGATAAAAGAGACTTCGTTGCTAGGAAACATGGTAAAGAAAGGGAACCATGGGTTCAGAAATCCATGCCTTTTCCTCCGAAACCATCCAAGAAAAAGGTGAGGAGGATTTTGAGCGCTTTGCTGAAATGATTAGACCCATATTTTTGCGTATGCGATTAACTGATGTGCTCAAAACAAATCCTTATGCTAAGTATATGAAGGATATCATTAATAATAAAAGAAAAATACCTGAAGCTGAAATTTCCACCATGCTTGCTAATTATACTTTTAAGGGTGGAATAACAAAGAAACTTGGAGATCCCGGAGTACCTACTATACCATGCTCCATTAAGAGAAATTATGTTAAAAACTACTTTATGTGATCTTGGAGCCGGTGTAAGTGTTATGCCTCTCTCTTTATATCGTAGACTTGATTTGAATAAGTTGACACCTACTGAAATATCTTTGCAAATGGCTGATAAATCAACTGCTATACCTGTCGGTATTTGTGAGGATGTGCCTGTTGTGGTTGCAAACGTTACTATTTTAACGGACTTTGTTATTCTTGATATTCCAGAGGATGACAGTTTGTCTATTATTCTTGGAAGACCTTTCCTTAATACTGCAGGGGCTGTTATTGATTGCACCAAAGGCAACGTCACTTTTCATGTTAATGGCAATGAGCACATGGTACACTTTCCGAGAAAACAACCTCAAGTTTATAGTATCGACTCTATTGGAAAAATTCCATCGATTATATTTGGAGGTTTTGAATTTCCTCTCCCTACTGTCAAGAAAAAGTATGATATTCTTATTGTTGGGGATTTTCATATCCCTGTTGAGGTAACTTAGTGTTATTCAAAATTTCTCCGGTTCCGTGATTATTCGGAATGAGTTTGTTAACAAGACTTGATCAACCTTGTTAGTGGGTTCATTTTGATGATCACGAGATGGATGAAACTAGAAGCACAACCTTCTGTACCCTCTTTATATTTTCTATTATTTAGTAGAAATAAAGTAAAATAATATTTTCTGTCTGTCTCCTGACTTATCCGTGCAATATAAAAATACCCCGAAAATAAAAGTCCTCAGAATGCCATGCCAATTTAATATGATTTTTTCAGGAATATTTGAGGATTTACTATGCAAAAATTACCACGGGGGGAGCTGCCACCTGGCCACGAGGGTGGAGGGCGCGCCCCCCTGCCTCGTGGGCCGACGGTGGCCCTCCTCCACTTATTCCTGCACCCATCTTCTTCCTCTGCCTCACACAAACACGAAAAACCAACTCAAGCACGAGTTCCAGCCCCCGCTGCTGTGATTTTCGATCTCCTTGCTCAAAGCACCTCTCGCAAAACTGCTTGGGGAGATTGTTCCTTGGTACGTGACTCCTCCATTGGTCCAATTAGTTTTTGTTCTAGTGCTTTATTCATTGCAAATTTGTGCTGCATAGGTGACCATGTTCTTGAGCTTGCATGTCAAATTTATACGGTTCCAAGTAGTTCTAATGCTTGATATAGGCTCTAGGCACTTGTGGGAGTTGTTGCTATCAATTTTATTGAAGTTGGTTCACTTTTATTTGAAGTTACTAAAAATTTCAGAGATTTTTCAGAGGAAACAATATGCTTAGGAGGATGTTCCAAGGTGGTCCTTCAAGGAAGCAAGGTCCCAGGCTGGCAATACGTGATGCTGACAAGGAACCACCAAGAGATGCTCCTGTGAGACCTTGTGAATGGCCATCAGAAAATTTTATGAATCAAGTGGGAATCAAAGGAGAATTTAGCACATATTTGAGTAACGCCGGTCTTGAGGACTTTGAAGCTGACAAATGCCCCCAGTATCATGATCTCACAAGTTCATTTGTGAGGAGGTTTAAGTTTTCATCTTCGCGTAATTCTCCTTCAGTCATGTTTGACCTTTATGACAAATCTTATACCATGGACTTAGAGGATTTTACTTCTGCTTGCAAACTTCCATCTTGGGATAATGTCAGGGATCCCCCTAAATCTGAATTTAGAGACTTTCTTGCTAGAATAACTGTGGGGGAATCTAGATATATAACACAAGACACTATAGGGAGCGTTCACTTTCCTGCTATACATTATTTTGCTCTTTTCATAGGTAGATGTATTAATGCCAAGGATGAAGCATGTCACATGTGTATCCCTGATCTCAGCATTCTCAGGACTGTTGTGTTAGGAGACCAATCTTATCATATGGGAGCCATTGTAGCTCGCAGGTTGCATCAGAATAGACATAGTGGAGATTTCTTTGGAGGAATTTATGCAACCAATTTAGCTAATTTTCTTGAGATAGACATTCGCGAGGGTGATGTGGAATTACCTCCTTCTTATTTAGACTTTGATTCTATGGTTTCCCACCAATTTGTTGAGAGGACTGAACCACCTCTCCAGTATCGACTAATCTTTAACAGACGTCGTGTAGTCCATATTGCTCTTCCTGCCCCTGCTTTCTCTGATTCACAGGGAAAAAGAAGATATATTATTACCAGAGAGGAGGCAGATGAGTACGAAAGGAGAGCCGAGGCTGCTCGACTCCACGCTATAGCTCAGGCGGCAATAGCCACTGCGTCACGTATGACCCCAGCTTCATCTACGGATATCCGCCAGGTTACCCCTGGCACTAGACCAACTTAGGCCAAAAGCCTAAGCTTGGGGGAGTACGTATTTCCCACCGACATTACATTCATGTTCACACACACTCATTGCTAGATGTCGGTGCTAATACTCTTTCACTGTATTATCCATGTTAGTTTAATTTTTTTTCCTGCTTTCTTCTTGTGTGTTTGTTAAACTTAAAGAAAAAACCAAAAAATTAGTTAGTTTACTTTCCATGCTTGTAGTAGAATTAAAAAGAAAACCCAAAAATATTTCCCATTCTTCTTTTACTTGTTGGGAGCTTTCCCGTGTAAATAATTTTTATTTCTTTTCCTTTCTTTGGGGGTCGAGAAGACCATATTGAAAATGCTTAGTGGCTCTTATATGCATGATTGTTTATTTCACTTAGAGCCCATATTACTTGTCTTCTCTCTTGAGTTGAATGATTGCAGATTCCAGCTTAGTCCAATGCACGTGCACTCTTATTATTATACACATCCTTCGGTCGTGCAAGTGAAAGGCAATAATGATGATATATGATGGACTTATTGGGATGAGAAAAGCTGGTATGAACTCGACCTCTCTTGTTTTTGTAAATATGATGATTCATCGTTCCTGATTCAGCTATTATGAAGTAAATATATTTGCAATGAGATTTAGAGATTATAGTTGCTTGTGCCATGCTTGATTAGCTATGAGTTATAATGGTTTACCTTGCGTGCCAACATGCTATTAGAATGATTATGATGTGGTATGATGGGATGGTATCCTCCTTTAAATGTATTGAGTGACTAGACTTGGCACATGTTCACGCATGTAGCTGAATCAAATCAACATAGCCTTCATGATATTTATGTTCATGGTGGATTATATCCTACTCATGCTTGGATTCGGTGTAAATTAATTTTAATGCATGTTTACGACTATTGTCGCTCTCTCAGTTGGTCGCTTCCCAGTCTTTTGCTAGCCTTCACCTGTACTAAGTGGGAATACTGCTTGTGCATCCAAACTCCTTAAACCCCAAAGTTATTCCATATGAGTCCACTATACCTTCCTATATGCGGTATTTACCTGCCGTTCCAAGTAAATTTGTATGTGCCAAACTCTAAATCTTCAAATAAACATTCTGTTTTGCATGCTCGAATAGCTCATATGTCAACTAGAGCTGCCCTTATCTTCCGTCTTAGGCCGGTTATTCTCAAGAGGAGTGGACTCCGCTCCTCATTCACGAGAAAATGGCTGGTATCCGGGATGCCCAGTCCCATGCTTCGTGCAAACTAAATCAAAATAACTGCAAACAAAACTCCCCCTGGGACCCGTTGAATGTTGGAGGCACTCGTTGTTTCGAGCAAGCCATGGATTGATGCTTGTGGAGGAGGGGGAGTATAAACTTTACCATTCTGTTTGGGAACCGCCTATAATCTGTTTAGCATGGAAGATATCATCGTCTTTTAGTTGTTATGTTGACAATGAAAGTATGCCGCTCAAAATACAATTTATCTCTATTTCAAAACCGAGCTCTGGCACCTCTACAGATCCCTGCTTCCCTCTGCGAAGGGCCTATCCATTTACTTTTATGTTGAGTCATCACCCTTCTTATTAAAAGCACCCGCTGGAGAGCACACTGTCGTTTGCATTCATTATAATTGGTTTATATTGGGTATGACTTGACCGGATCTCTTTTACCATGAATTACAATGTTTAGTCAGTCCTTCATCTTTAAAGGTGCTCTAGATTTATGTTTTGCGGTCTCAGAAAGGGCTAGCGAGATACCATTTTGTTATATCATGTTATGATTATTTTGAGAAAGTGTTGTCATCCGAGTTTTATTATTATGGCTCGCTAGCTGATTATGCTATTGATATGAGTAATTGCGAGACCTACGTGTTATTATGAGTATGGTTAGTTCATAATATTGGCTGAAACTTGAATGCTGGCTTTTCATGTTTACAACAACAAGAGCAAACAGAGTTTGTAAAAGTTTTCCTTTTTCTCTTTCAGTTTGTCAACTGAATTGCTTGAGGACAAGCAAGGGTTTAAGCTTGGGGGAGTTGATACGTCTCCGTCGTATCTACTTTTCCAAACACTTTTGCCCTTGTTTTGGACTCTAACTTGTATGATTTGAATGGAACTAACCCGGACTGACGCTGTTTTCAGCAGAACTGCCATGTGCAGAAAATGAATGTTCTCGGAATGACCTGAAACTCCACGGAACACCTTAGAAAAAATAAAGAAAAATCGTCGCCAAAGATGAAGGCCAGGGGGCCCACACCCTGTCCACGAGGGTGGGGGGCGCCCCGCCCCCCCCCCCCCCCCTGGGCGCGCCCCCTACCTCGTGGGTTCCCTGATGGCCCTCCGACGCCAACTCCAACTCCATATATTGTATTTCGGGGAGAAAAAATCAAAGAGAAGAAATCATCGCGTTTTACGATACGAAGCCACCGCCAAGCCCTAATCTCTCTTGGGAGGGCTGATCTGGAGTCCATTCGGGGCTCCGGAGAGGGGGATTCGTCGCCGTCGTCATCATCAACCATCCTCCATCACCAATTTCATGATGCTCACCGCCGTGCGTGAGTAATTGCATCGTAGGCTTGCTAGACGGTGATGGGTTGGATGAGATTTATCATGTAATCGAGTTAGTTTTGTTAGGGTTTGATCCCTAGTATCCATTATGTTCTGAGATTGATGGTGCTATGACTTTGCTATGCTTAATGCTTGTCACTAGGGCCCGAGTGCCATGATTTCAGATCTGAACCTATTATGTTTTCATGAATATATATGTGTTCTTGATCCTATCTTGCAAGTCCATAGTCACCTACCATGTGTTATGATCCGGCAACCCTGAAGTGACAATAATCGGGACCACTCCCGGTGATGACCATAGTTTGAGGAGTTCATGTATTCACTATGTGCTAATGCTTTGTTCCGGTTCTCTATTAAAAGGAGGCCTTAATATCCCTTAGTTTCCAATAGGACCCCGCTGCCACGGGAGGGTAGGACAAAAGATGTCATGCAAGTTCTAGTTCTATGTCACCCTATGTTATGACTGTTACATGACGAACCGCATCCGGCATAATTATCCATCGCTAATCTGGTGCCTACGAGTTTTCCATATACTGGTTTACACTTATTTAATTTTCTGTTGCTACTGTTACAATCACTACAAAATACCAAAAACATTACTTTTGCTGTCTTTACTTTTGTTACCATTACCACCACTATCATATTACTTTGCTACTAAACACTTTGCTGCAGATACTAAGTTTCCAGGTGTGGTTGAATTGACAACTCAGCTACTAATACTTGAGGATATTCTTTGGCTCCCCTTGTGTCGAATCAATAAATTTGGGTTGAATATTCTACCCTCGAAGACTGTTGCGATTCCCTATACTTGTGGGTTATCAGCGTGCGCGACAGCGAGGTCGGGGCAGCACGCGGCAAGGTCGGGGCAGTGCTCAGCGACAGTGAGGTCGCGGCAGGGCGCTCGGCGTGCGCGACGGCGAGGTCGGAGCAGCACGCGGCGAGGTCGGGGCAGGGCGCTCGGCGTGCTCGAAAGCGAGCTCGGGGTAGGGCGACAGAGACGGCGGACGGGGGCGGCAGCCTGGCGGCGTCGATGTCGTCGGGGCGGAAACTGCGAGATGAGGAATGAAATTTTCACAAGTCTTACTTATATACACGATGCATTGGTTCCGGTTCGTGGCACCAACCGGGACCAATGCCCCCTTTAGTCCCGGTTGGTGCCACCAACCGGGACCAAAGGTCTCTTTTCAGCAGCCCAAAGGGCGGGAAGCAGAGGCCTTTGGTCTCGGTTGGTGGCACCAACCGGGATTAAAGGGGGGGCATTGGTACCGGTTCGTGGCACCAACCGGGATCAATGCCCCCCTTTAGTCCTGGTTGGTGCCACCAACCGGGACCAAAGGACCTGTGCTGCCCGCGTCGCGACAAAAGTTTAGTCCCACCTTGCTAGTTGAGAGAGCTCGAGAGTGGTTTATAAGCGCTGTTGCGCCCACCCTCTCGAGCTCCTCTCAACTGCAGGCTTTCGGGCCTAATCTGTCACTATGTGCCTATGGGCCTACTGGGCCTACTGCGGGCCTGAATCCTGGCCATTGTTGGGTTTCTAGTCATATTCAGGCCGTGGTGGCCCTTTAGGTGTCACTTTTTTTGTTTTCTTTTTTGCTATATTTGTTTTATTTCTGTTTCTATTTACAGCAAAATACTTACTAGTTTTTCGGTGATTCTTTTTGCTATTAGGTAATAAAAATTATATACTCTCTGTTAGTGCCATTTGTTTTCTAATTTGAATAGTTTAAATTTGAATTTTTGGCAATTTGTGTGAATCACTAGTTTTTGAATAGCTTTACTATAAAAATAGATTTTTGAGTGATTCTTTTTCCTGCTATTTGATATTACTGTGTTTTATCATTATATTCAAAAACATATTTTGTTATTTTAGTTTCTAACAAAAAAATTCTTTATGACAATTCTTTTTGCTATTAAAGTTTCTAAAAAATATTCTTTATGAAAATTCTTTTTTCTTTTAATGTTTTGAATAGAAAATACTTTGATAATTTTAGTTGCATAAATTTTCTATAATTTTAGTTTCAATAATTCTAGAGGTTTTATAAAAGTATATTTTGTTTTTACTTATTTATTAAAGTTTATTTTGTTTCTACTTATTGATTTTCTTTTCCTTTTTGCTTTTTTTATTTATTTTATGAAAAATCTTTCTTTTTTGCTTTATTTATTTTATTTTGTTTCTACATACTGTTGCTATTTTTATTTATTTTATTATAGTTTATTTATTTTACTTTATTAAAGTCTATTTTGTTTCTACTTATTTATTAAAGTTTTTTCTGTTTCTACTTATTTATTTTATTTTGTTTCTACTTATTTATTTTCTTTTCTTTTTTGCTTTTTTTATTTAGTTATGAAAATTCTTTTTGCTTTTAATGTTTTACACACAAAAGCCCTCTCCCCTGGCTGGTTCATTGGTCCCGGTTCGTGGCTTGAGCCGGTACTAAAGAGGACCACCCTTTGGTCCCGGCTCAGGCCACCAACCGGGAGCAATGGTGGTGGGCCAGGAGCGAGGCCCATTGGTCCCGGTTCGTCCCTCGAACCGGGACCAAAGGGGCCAGACGAACCGGGACCAATGCCCCCACGAGGCCCGGCAGGCCCCCTGGCCTCATGAACCAGGACCAATGGGACCATTGGTCCCAGTTCGTGACTGAACCGGGACTAATGGGCTTACCTGGCCCGAACGAAAGCCCTGTTTTCTATTAGTGGTGGCTACCTAGTTTTTGGAACTTTAGTGGGTAACTACAAGTTTATTAACCACTTGGTTATGCTTCCAGACTCTCCCGATGCAATTGTTTTATGGGGCGAACCGTGGCTCATTAATCAAATCAATGAGGCAGGTCTGAAACTTTAGAGCAGACTGTACATGAGCACTTTATAGAACTATAACTCACCATCGATCAAAACCCTGTCCATATAGAGGTGTTTGGAGCCGTGAGCTATAAAATGGCCTATGCATTGTTGCAACTACCTGGGAGCAGAGCAAATGCAACATGACAAAACTGAAAAACAAGTATAGTTCGTTTACGATCATTTGAGAATGGTAGGCCCCGGGATGGTGAACGCGTACGCCATCGTGCATGATCTTCCAACTTGGGATGATATACGTGTATGCCATTGCATATGATCTTTCCTCGTCCGTCCAAAATCCATTTCAGTAACCAATGGTGAATGCTGCAAAGTGTTCTCAAGGATATCCATTGCAGGACTGATTGTGCGTGCTGAAGCTGAGCCCCTACTCTACGTGAATCTATTGTTCTAGAGACACAAATTAGGATTGGTTTGATTAATAGAGTACAAACAGTGGGATCTGGAACTTAGACAGCCCCCTCTCTTCACCATGGACCTTGATCACACATAAAATGGTCATCTTTCTTTTCATTCTAAACTGAGACAGTAGGCAGCATTGCAGGGTGCATTTATGCTATATTCATCTTGGTATTTTTTGCTTGAACAATGATCTATATGGCTCAAAAAACTATGCATGCATGCATGCAACAAAATGAGATTGCAAGTTCCAGTTTTGTTGAAATAATATGCAAGTTCTAAGCCAATATGTGAAAGATCTAGGCTCTTCCCCATGTATGTCCATCATTAAGGTATTTGTCTTATGGCTAAAAGTTTTGTTTGCACTGAAGCTCTACAAGGGCTTGCTCTGGTATATCTCTAATAGATGCTGCTATTGCTACACCGACTGAGTTTTATGTGCAGGATAGGACTAGCAGCAGAACTTAAACACTACTATCAGATACATTGCCTCCTCATCTACTCTTAGGCATCTAGATGCTACATCCATACTTCCATCCGACACGAAATTTATGCAGGCCTCGGTGTACATCTCCTTATGAATGCTATAATTACTACGTACTAATCCGAATTTTCAGGCAATTTCTTGGGTGGCACATCCCTTGTACATACAAAACCTGTCAGATCTGCCTTTTCAATTGATTTGTTGCATGTAGACAAGTGGAACAATCTTACAACATTTTTACAACGGACATGGACTAGCAAGCAGTGCCACCGTGGGATGAATAATTTCTTAAGTACATATACAAACATGGCATATCATTATCACTGTAACAGACATGGACGCGCTCAGGCGTGGACGCTGAATAACTCGTCGACGCGCTCAGGCATGGGCGCCGCTGACAGTGACTAGGCACATCTTAAAATTTCTCCATGACAAACGGACACATCAATTACGAAACCTCAAATCGATACAATTACATGCAACTTAAAACCAGTCTAAAATTTTCCCGGCAACCGTCCTTGTTGTTCCGGCTCTGTCTACGTCCGGCGTCTGTTGTGCCCTTCATTTTCCTCTTTCACAAATGAGCCCGACCGTTGTTGGGCGGACTCCTTCCGGGAGCAAGGGAGTGCAATGCGGACGGCCATCTCGTCTCGAGCCCACAGTTAACAGATCGGAAGGTGTAGGACTCAGATTCTCTACCTGCCATGCCGAAGAAGGCAGGAGCTCGCTGGAAAAGAGCTTGGAGGTGGAGTGGAGTGGAGTGGTTTGATCCGGAGAGTGGATAAGGACGAATATATGTGGGATCAGTGTGGGCCAGCGTGGGTCGAATCGAACATGGTGGACGCGCCTAGGCACAACCGGGCCTCCCCATCCGCCTTGGATCTAGACTGGATACGAGGGGTGTCGGTCAGCCGGGGCATTTGGGGCTGGTATGAGGCGTCCGTCTGGGCCGGGGTTTTTACTAGGTCGTCTGTCCGGTTGTAGGGAGGGTTGGGGGGTTGGGCAGCCCTTGTTAGATGCTCTTAGATGTGGAGGACCAAGAGGAGGATGTATGGAACTTTGTGCTTGTGATGTCAAACAGACTTCATGACTAGTACATGTCATGGATTTTTTTAGGAAGATACCAACAATATTTAGAAGATATGATTTTCTTTTTTTTTTTGCTCCTACCTTCTGCCGAACCGGGTACTTCAGACCACACTACTTTGTAAAACATTTTTTTAGGGACAGCCATCATTACTGAAATTGAAGAGGGTGGGTTCAAAATTTAGATCACACGGTACATGAGAATTGTATAGCTCTATACTTGACCATAGTTAGTTATCAATCCCAACCATGTCCATATATTGTAAATGCTATATCTAGTGGCTATTAAATGACTTGTGCATCACTCTTAAAATATAGAGATTACCTGGTAATTAATGTCAATGATGTGAACTGATACGGAGATGATGCCTCCAATTATTATATAATAATAATATAATATAAATACATAAATATAATAGACAAGCACCGGCCGGTGCTTACGAGAAAGCCTATTTATTTTTACACACATCTCCCACCTTGCATTGGACATGATCCCGAGGGCCTCCAACAGAGACCCGCCAAACTCCCGTGTGTGGTGTTCAGACAACTTTTCTTTATTAATTCAATGGAAATCTGTATCAGTCCATAAAGCTGTCCGGACGCCTAAATTTGGTATTTTGATAACAAATATGGAGAAGTTTTATCGGAGTCCGGACATGCATTTGACCAATCACATGCATGCCTCTCTCTCTTCTCTCTCTCCTCCCAACGGCACATGCATGGCCCCCGCTCTTCTCTCTCTCATCCCAACCGGACACTATAAACCACAAATATCTCACCACATGTATGATCTCTACCTACTTTTTCTCCTCCCAGCAGCAGGATACTTTGTAACTAACGTTAGATGGCTACCTCCCATGTCATGTCCGCGGACCACGTGTGGACACAAAAAAATGGCATATACTCGAGGAATTTGCGGGTCGGCGTCCGAAGCCAACGTATTTTGATTTGAGCGGTTTAAGAATGGACTAAATTTTTTTTTTATTAATAATGTGGTTTCTCCATATACAGGCGGTCACTTTCTCTAGGTGTACCTCGGTTACTCAGACTTATGCACATTGTGTTGTTGTAAAACCCGCTTGCCATGTCTGGTCCGGCATATTTCTTGGTTCTGCCGCGCCCAAGTTATCAGCTTGTGTGGTCATCAATTTACCTTGGACAGTAGCAGCGAGCAATGCAAGCGGCGTCTCGATCGTCTTATATACGAAGTATACTCCACCTTTGCTGTTCGATCTGCTTGTACGGATTCGTGGACACAACTCACGTATGTACCACTGTGCGTGCGGGATGGAAGCCGGATCAAAGACTGACGAGCCGGATCCCGACGTGGAGAAACAGCTGACGCTTCTGCCCGCAGCGGCGGACGAGATGCCGCTGCCGCCGTTCGATACCGGCTGCTGCGAGGCCTGCACCTGCGCGACGCTCATGCTGGTCGTCCTTGCCGCCGGTGCTCTGTTCGCCGTGCTGCTGCTGGCGCGGGAGGAGTACCTCTTCGTCGCGCTGTTCGCGTCGCAGATGCTCAGCTTCTGCGTCCTCACATCGCTACTGGGGATGTGCACGCTCCCGGAGGACGGTGCTCGGTGGCGGCTTTCACCGGCGGCGGAGGCGGCCGCGCAGGTGCTGCTGTGGTCGTTCGCCATGGCGCTCCTGGCGAGCATGGCGCTCTGGGTGCCGGCGAGCGCGCCGGTCGCCCTCGGCGCGTCACTGCTTGGTCTGGCACTGGCCGTCGACTTGGCCTGCTGCGCTGCGCTTGTGCACTCCCTATGGCCTGGCAAGTTTTTCTGGTGGAGACCGGCTGCAAACTTCCTCCAGTGTGTACCGGGTACCATCTGCCACCACGAGTACGGCTACGGCCTCCGCTCACCCGCTCCTGCTTTCGTCCCCTCGACTCGCCCGTTCCAAACTTGGGTCCGCTCGCCTGCAAACGAGGCGATCTGTGCTCGTAACCTGACCCCGCAACGCGTGCCATGTGGGATCCTCGAGCGTGCGGAACGACCGGAGCTATCCCATTCCCATCTGGCCGACCGGCGAGCAGACGGACAGTCATTGCCGAGCCCGTTGGTGGCCTCCACCACCGAGGCAGACCCCTCTCCATCAACTCTACCAGGGTCTTCGATCCCAAGCAACATGTGCTTGGGGAAGGCTCAAGAGCTAGCGCGCGTGTTCAAGTTGTTCAACTGGAATGACAACGCGCGCATCACGCGCAAGGAGTTGGAGGACTCTCTGGGGATCATGGGCATCGTCGTGCCGGCACACGAGCTGGCAGCCTTGATCGAGGGTATCGGCGCCAAAAGCAACGGGTGCATGGACGTGGAGGAATTCAGAGGGCTCTACCGCGTCGTCATGTCGAAGGGCCGCGGGCTCATGGATCTGGAAGAGGAGGAACATCCCAATGCCATGGATGGACTTGCGGGAGGTGTTCCTGGCGTTCTTGACCGACTGTGAAAGGTACGTGACGGTGAACGATCTCGGCGCCAGGCTGGTGTCTCTGGGCCGCACCGTGGAGTGTCGCCGCATCATCTGTCACGCGACGGACACGGCCAGGTCAACTTCCATGAGTTCCTCGAGCTAATGCGCGGCCACCAAGGCCACGACGGCCGGTCTTGACGTTTATGTGGCCATTAATGTGCTAAGCATATTAATAAGTTTAGCAACTAATGTCCATAATGTATATATGCTTCACTTGTTGGCATGGTTTTGGGTACCGCCCGAGAAAACCGGTCACCGGGCGGTTACCGTGTTTCCCAATACCCCACGAGAAATCAACTTCCCAAGCGAAAAATTCCGAAATTTTGAATTTGAATGAATTTTGAATGGATTTTTGACGAATTTTGTTCGGATTCAAAAAAAATCAAAAAAAAATCGTCCGAAATTTACTCGGAATTTCTCGGTAACCGTGGTAACCGAGTTTCTCGGTGACCCACGAGAAAAAAGTGCCCCTCGGTAGCCAAAACCTTGCTTGTTGGTGCTAAGGTTCCCTCATTTAATACTTTAGCAACTAAATTGTTTCATGCATTGATGGGCTTTCTTTCATTTAATTGCTTTTGCCTAGTTTCACATGCTTGACATTGATTTTTCCTGGGATCATCAAACTCACCTCTTTCCTCTTTATTACCTTGTCACATCAGATTTTTTTTCTACATGGCAGGCTTAGCACCTGTACAATGTGGAACGTGGGGAGGGCCTAAACCAAGTGCTTAAGGATTTATAAGGGCATCTACAATGCTCGACTCTTAAATAGGCGCTTAAAGAGAATAATAAAAATAAAAATAAACAACCAAAATTTAGCAAATGAGCTTTTTTTAGACTATTTATTTAGAAAATGAGCTATGCACACTTTCGTTCAATGCAAGGCGCTTGACAAAGGCGCTAATCACGATATGCCGGCCGGACCCTTCCGGTTCTCCTGCTGCTAGCCAAAAAGATGAGAAGAGGCTCCGGTGTTGTAGCTTGCCCATCCCCTTCGCTTCGTCCTGGAAACCAAACCAACAATTCATGAAAACCACATGCCCCCCCAAAACACCCAGCATAGCCGTACACGTACACATGAGTTCTTCCTGTCCTCTGTCCTTCCTGCCGCTAACTGCTTGGCGAACTTCTACAAGGGCCAGTCATCTAATACAACCACGCACAATTTAATCAAATGTCACACCTTCTCTCTCATTGTTGCTTGGCTCAGGTCCTTAATATTTCCTAATTGCCATTTTTTGGGAAGCATAGAAAATGGAAGAAAGGAAAAATGAACATCAAAGAATTCTGCAGTGCAAAGCCTACAAGTTACACAAGTTACAGATTAAGATGCAGTTAGAAGCAGACCAATACAAGTATATCCAACCTGGAAAATAATGAAATATACTCTATTGTAACAAAAGTACATCAAAACCACGGTCAATTTCACCGGTTGTGCATATTTTTGGGACCATTGGTAAGGCAATCAAGAGTCCACTGAATAATGCTAGTGATCTAATACAACTATTCCAGCAACTCAATGCATCCAGCCACAAACATGGTATAAAAATTGTTAATGTTGTACTAATTACATATAACCATTGAGAAAAAGGAATTGAGACCCCAAAATAAATCTGAACAAGGGAAGTCTTCCATCTAGACATTGTAGCTCGCCACCCACTCGTACCTCTCTTAATCAAGGAGCTACTGAAGCGAGAGTGGCAGGGTGCCATGGGAGCCTAGCGATGATGAAAGAATCTAACACATTGAAAGGGAACTGAGATTGAAGAAAGGGATTAGGAGGGGAAGACATTGGTATGAGAAGGCCACCTGGTTTCCTCACCGATGAGGACATGACGATGTTACAGTCTATGGGGGGGCATCTTTGGTGCCACCGTTGTCAAATCCCAGGTCTCAAGCCATGCCGCAATGCATGAACCACATTCAGTCCCTTGACCAGGCTGCTACTTCAGCGCCAACGAGACCAGCATCTCCCCGCAAACCAGCCATCGTCGCTTTGTCTGGCGAGCCTCAACCGGATTCAGGTCGTGAGGAAAGGACTGAGTAAGCTTACACCACAAATTGGTACTGAAGCAGTACCAGCGTGAGGAACCCCAATTG
Source organism: Triticum timopheevii (assembly GCA_963921465.1). Taxonomy (NCBI): domain Eukaryota; kingdom Viridiplantae; phylum Streptophyta; class Magnoliopsida; order Poales; family Poaceae; genus Triticum; species Triticum timopheevii. The sequence goes on along the minus strand of OY997272.1, from coordinate 39,900,779 downwards.
AGATAAAATTCTTTACCTGTTAAAATCAATAAAGATATATAGTCCCCTAAAAGAAGTGAAGATAATATCATATAAATTATAAAGGGTATAGGACAATAAAGGCCCTAATCATCATTTAGAGTAACAACAACAATGTTTTGAAAGAGATCCAGTAGCACTACCGACACAAATACACCTGAAGTGAAACACCTAATCAAATATTAGGCATCATCATTTTTTATAAAATAGATGGATATAGTTAACAAAATTACAATTTTTCTTCAATATGCCTATCATCATGCATGATATTCTATCTCCACCATAACACTTGAGGGTACAAGGCCACAATGTGAACTCTCTTATTTAGCGGACCAAATTAGGTTAGTTTCACTATTGCATAAAAGCAAGCAAATAAAATTTGCTCACCGGTGGTCCATCATCGCATGAACACACCTGAGAAAGGACAATTATGTTGTAACCTGCATGAAGTTCTTCCATTTTCTTTACCTGGAAAACCAATTCCAGCAATGATACAATACCATGACAGCTCTGGATACTATACAAAAAAGCAGTACCAATGATTCTGCATCACCTTCTTGCAAACCACATTTGCCTGTAGACGAACGTGTGATCTTAAAAACTTCTACAAGGAACAACTTATTTAGTTGAAGAAACTTAAGAGTAAAAAACCAACCTGATCTTGAAGTGACATTAACCAAGAATCCCATGATCCACTCCTGATTTCCCTATACAGGAAGAACATGTTTAAATTTCAACAATAAACTCGATAACAAATGCCACATGAGCTAAATTATTTTAGTATATTCAAACAAGAGGAGCCACACCAATCCCACTATGGCGTGTAGATGGTACTGAGAGCTAGCGGAACTATCTCATGGCAGAAGCTGGATATATAGATAGCTCAGACTCTTAATTTATGAAGCTGCATTCAAATATTCAGACAAGAGAAGCCTAACTAAATTAACATTACTAATTTGGGAATCCTATTTATTGACATTCACATGAAAAACGAAAATAATATTTTAGGCTATATAATATAACGTTAACATAGATCATAAGATTTAACTCACATAAGTTCTACACCACAAATTATCTAGGGAGGTGTGATGTGTGAAACTTAAATTTACAAAAACTCGACCATATCATTACTCAGATAAAGAAGAGCAGACTTTTTGCAAGAATGTAATGTGGTAGTAGAGGAGAGCTGGGATTACCCAACCAAGAAACAAAAATTCTCATGAACGAGCATTAAGCATAATTAACACCGAATAATGCATCATAAGTAGGATGTAATTTCATTGCATAACTATTGACTTTCGTGCTTCCATAGGGAATCACAAACCTTAACACCAACATTCTTACTTAAGCATAATTACTCACCAACATGACTCACATATTACTATCATCATATCTCAAAAGTATTACAAAGAATCATGTTTATTTTTTCCAATGATCTTCATGAAAGTTTTTATTATATCCCTCTTGAATATCTATCACTTTGGGACTAGTTTCATATATTGCCATTGCTTTTGACAAGCTCAAACAAATATAAGTGAATAACACGAGCATAAATTTTTTTCTTCTCCAAAAACAAATAAGTGAAGCATGAGAGAATTTCTTCAAGAAATTTACTAACTCTCAAATAAATCTTAGTGAAGCATTAGAGTATTTCTTCAAAAAGTTTAAAGCACATAGTGCTCAAAAAGATATAAGTGAAGCACTAGAGCAATTCCATAGCTGAAAACATTTAAGTGAACCACATAGAGCAATCCTAACAAATCATAGCATAATTTTGGCTCTCTGAAGTAGTTGTGTCTACCAAGGATTATTGTGACAAACTAAAAAGCAAAACAAGCAAAGATTCCTATAATACAAGACACTCCAAGCAAAACTCATGATATGTGACGAATAAAAATGTAGCTCCAAGTAAAATTACCGATGGTTGTTAGAAGAAAGAGGGGATGCCTTTCGAGACATCCCCAAACTTAGTTGCTTGGTTCTCGTTGCATATTAACTTGGGGTGCCATGGGCATCCGCAGGCTTAGGGTCTATCCACTCCTTATTCCTTCATCCATCGAGATCTCACCCAAAACTTGAAAACTTCAATCACACAAAACTCAACAAAACTTTCGTGAGATCCGTTAGTATAATAAAGCAAATCACCACTCTAAGTACTGTTGCAAACCCATTCATATTTTTTTATTTCATTATAACTACTGTATTCCAACTTTACCATGGCTTATACCCCCGATACAATCCATAGATTCATCAAAATAAGTACACAATGCAACAAAAACAGAATCGGTCAAAAACAAAACAATCTGTAGTAATCTGAACTCTAACCATACTTTTATAACTCCAAAAATTCTGAAAAATTAGGAAACCATGGGCAATTTGTATATTAATATTTTGTAAGAAATTAAGAATTTCGCGACGCTTCCGCAATTTTTTAAAATTCTATGATTGGAGACAAAAGTTTCTATTTTTCAACAAGATCAAAAACTATCACCCAACATGATCCCAAAGGCTTTACTTGGTAAAAACAGTAATTAAAACATAAAACACATAATCATAACAGTACCATAATTGTGTAAAGACTCAAGAATGGAAAGAAAAAGGCAAAAATAAATTTTATTCACTGGGTTGCCTCCCAACACGCGCTATCGTTTTATGCCTCTAGCTAGGCATAATGCATAGATTCAAGTATTGTAATTGAAGTGAGGGATATCATCCATGCTCATATCATATTCCCTCCTTTTAGTTGCAAGTTTTCTTTGTGGAAAACAAAAATAATCAAAAGGGCTAAATTTAGTTGTGTAGGGATCTATGAGATCAAGTTTAGGAGGAATTTGTTCCTCCTTTGGCCCTTTATATTTGATAATTATCTCTTCATTATAAATGTTCCTTTGGCTAAACTCCCTAAGTTTGTCCCTAAGCACAAATCCTAATCCATTATTTTGTATAGAAAAATTGTCATTGAGCTCAGAAATCTTATCAATCAAAACATCGGGAGGAACCCTTTTTCTTAGATTTTCATTATAAGCGGAATAATCCGGAGATTGTGATCCCCTAATCTCTTCTTTATTAAAAAGCATATCCTCTAAAGGAGGGCAACCACAATTTATATTGTAACGAGCAAAAAATATATGTGCTTCTTTCATAATATGCCCAAATTCATATGCTAAAAATATTGTGGTAACATGTTTAACAGAAGGATCATGAATATTTGAGAATTGTAATAAGACCCGTTATATGCAAGGATGCATGTGAACAAATTGATTTTCAAGTTCAATTATTAGTAAAGGTATTGCATCCGCTAGACCAGAGGTTTTATTAAGGATTGGCCCTCCTAACATAGGTAACATACCGGCACACGTAAAGAAATCTTGAATAACACCTTTTCCAATAATATTGTCGCTGCCTACACGGAGTTTTCTAGTATACAAGATAGTAGTTTCGTCTTCACGAGAATGAAAATCATCAAAATTTTCTTTAACAACTTCATGAATATTTTCTTTATTTTTAAGTTTTAAAAGCACGAACGGATTGTCCAAAGAGCTTGAACCGAATGCAAAAACATTACTACTCTTTTCACATCTAGACAAGATGATGCAAGCACTAGTAGAAAAAGGGCCATTCGTCCCGGTTCGTGAGGGCCATTTGTCCCGGTTCCTTAACTGGGACTAACGGGTCGTTACTAAAACCATATACCTTTAGTCCCGGTTCGCCCAGGAACCAGGACAGATGGGGCTCCACGTGGCCACTGCCGCTTGCCCAGGCAGGGGGGCCTTTTGTCCTGGTTGGTGCCACCAACCGGGACCAAAAGGCTTCCACGCATCAGCAGTTCAGGGGCTTTCTGAAAGGGGGAGGGTTTGGGGGGTTTTGGGGGGTTTTGTATGGTTAATTTAGGGGTTTCATATATTGTGTTAGCTAGCTATTGAGAGAAGTGTCCTCTCTTATCTCCGTGCTTGGTCGATGCTACGTATAGAGAGGACTCGACATGCTAGCAAGCTAGTAAGCAAATGAAGGAAACCATTAAGTATAGAAGATCGTCATGAACATATACACAAAGAGAAGTGATCGACCTCTCCTTCTCTGATATATCTGAACTAAACTTCCACATGGTACTCTCCATGTTTGTCGATGACGTGGTCAAGAAAGAACCCCGCAAATTCCTCTTGAATTGCTCGTATGCGATCTTGTGGTAGGAGTTCATCCCACATCTGCCACATCTAATATCAAGAAGGGGGTCAATACATGTATATGAGTGAAACTGAACACAAATGATGGTAATAAAATAAATTTGTGAATATTATTGCTTACGCACTTCATATTGTTGTTTAGGGTAGCCCCGCTCACAGGTGGTGTGGTGGATGAACTCGCAAGTGTAGTATCCACAGAAATCATTCCCGGGTTCCTGCCACAACCACTTTACAAGAAATAGAGGTCAATCAAACTGATACGCAAGCATGCTAAATGGTATTGATGAAACTAGCTAGAATCAATGGGAGATGCGCGGAACTAGCTAGTAGCTAGTACTTACTTTCGGGTGGTCAAATCGCAGCTGCGCCGGCAGTCCAGGAGCTTGTGCGGTGAACTTTTTCGAAACCCTGCCAAACAAATAAAACAATTACTTGATATCAGGAAATGAACAAAGTTGTCAATATGGTGCGATAATGATCGTTTGAACTTACTTCTCGAGCATTTTGCTCATGGTCGCATACTCCTCCGGATTTTTTTTGTTTGGAGTGTATGATGGTTACTAGTTCCTGCTCAACCTTAATCTCTAGCAGAATAAAGTGAAAGTTGCGCACACATGCATAACTCATCAATTACATTACTATAACCTCGAGTAATAAAGGAAACCAAATATGCACAAGACAGTAACACTCACTTGTATTCGTAAGGAAAGAGTATTGTAGCTTTGTTTTGATTTTGAAGTAACGATGCGAGCAAGTTGGCCTCGGTTTGTCTGGCATCATGTTTAACACTCCACTCATCCATGAGATTTATGTTAATGAACCCAATATCACCTACTTGTCTTTTCTTCAATTCGGCGATCTTCAATCTGCATAATATGGTGAGGATAATTATATATACATGCAATGAAAGAGCTGAGCAATATATAGAGACTTAACTAATTACAGAGAAGTAGTACTTACAGACAGTAGCAAGTGATGATTGTTTTATCAAGGGCCTTTTCATTGAAAAACTGGAAGAACTCCTCATATGGAACTAACAACAGACCAATTCCAACGAGGTTGTGCTCCTCTTTAACTCTCAGCGACAAATTATTATTCCAGACTTCCTGCAGATGTCCATGTACCAATCATGGAATCTTTGCATCATCGTTGTTAGGGAAGTACCAGGTCTGACGAGAGGCTTCCCATGCTCGAATCTTAATGTGTCCACCTCCATTGTTTCAAAAATTATTGCATCGCCGTTGGTCATGTAATCTCCAGGATTGGTACCGGGCAGCATCCCTGGAAGATAAGCGACGATATCGCTAGACACATTGAGCGGGGGCACGATTGCTTCGCTTGTTCGTCGAGCTGGGGAATTTTTTTCCCTTTTCTTCGTTCTGCTAGCCTTTGATCAGTGCAAGTACTTACCGACCGCTCCGCTTCCTTAATTTCCTTTCAATGATGCGGTCATAGATGGATTGTGGCGGAGGCGGTGATGGTTGCTGCAGGGCATCCAATGTGCGCCTCGCTTTCACCGGATCTATCTTCTCCGCGGGAGGTGGATGTTTCTTAGCTTTTACCGATTGATAGAAGTCATTCAATTGGCCTTCACAGATCTTCTGGTTTTCCTCCTCGCTCCTCTCGTATGGTAACTTCTCTAGAGCCTTGAGAGACGATGGACCGTATCTGTATTGCCTCCCGCCTCTGGCTATACTGCTAGACGCTGGAGCAGTCGGAGCGGCTGCGGCTGTCTTCTTTCGTTGCTTAAGAGGCAGAGCAGCCGGAGGCGGACTGCTACGATGCGTCGGAGCAGCCAGAGCGGCGGCGTCTTTGTTCCGCCATCACTTACGAGGCGGCGAAGGAGGAGGCAGGCTGCTCGGATGTGTCGGAGAAGGCGGAGAAGGAGGTAGAGTACTGCCGCCCTCACGCACCGGAGCAGGAGGTGGAGTGCCCTGATCACTCGCCCGAGGAGGAGGAGGAGGCGGAGGAGGCGGAGTGCCCTGATCACTCGCCCGAGGAGGAGGAGGAGGCGGACTGCCCAGCTGACTAGCAGGAGCCGTGAAGTTCAGAAGCTTAATGTGCTCCTTCCGCCATAGACACAGAGTATGCATAGCAAGACCCAGCTAAGTCTCCTCATCACCTGTAGGGTGGGCAAGCTGGAGCTCCTCAAATCTCTCCGTTATTTCGTCCACCATCACAACAACATAGCCTTGTGGAATCGGACTGCAGTAAAAAGTTGCTCCGGTTGAAGGAGGGAACACAGAGCCGATAGTCGCCTTGACTTTGAGCTGAAGCCATTGCGTCATAAGGTGGCACTAGTGTGAATCTGCGATAAAATCCACGGGGTAGCTAGGACCCGTCAAGTCAGGCTGCTAAACGAGCTCGGTGGAAGCCCCACTGCTTCTCTGCTGAGATGGCAGGGTAGCTTCTTGGGTAGCTTCCTGGGCAAGATCCCATAGCTGCTGGTTCTCAACATCTCGTTCCTCTAGCTTTCTTAACCTTGCCTTAAGCTCCTGTAGTTCGCTCTGCTCCGCTTTCCTCCTCCTCTCTTGGGATTTGTAACCGTCTGCGTCGGGAAACCCAACTTCCATGCAACGGAGCCTAGCGTGCCTCGTGTACATCCAGGGTGCTCAGGATTCCTGAGGGCCCTTGTGAGCTCATCATTCTCTCTGTCGGGAACCAAACTTCCCTTCCCGCACTTCGTTGATTCCTTTTCGAAGCTTCGTGACGGGTGTTGCAAGTTGCTCATCCGTCCAGCAGCACTTCGCTGTTTCAGGGTCCAATGTTTCACCAGCCCCAAAGAACAAAGTCCTACAATGGTCTGGCCAGTGCAATGTCTCTGGTTTGACCCCTTTAGCAATCAGGTCCTGCTCAGCCTTGTCCCACAATGGCCGGGCTTTGAGGTAGCCACCTGACCCCGTCCGATGGTGATGCTCCTTCTTACTAGTCGTTGACATCTTCTTACTCCTCTCCGATGTCTTGTTGGCCACAAATGCGGGCCAGTGCTCTCTTATCTTCTCAAATTGGCCCGTGAATTCTGGAGTCTTGTCTTGGTCGACATACGTTGTTTTCAACTCATTCCTCCACCTCCTGTATAGATCTGCCATCTTCTTGAGAGCACAGAACTTGATCAATGGCTCTATAACTGGATCCTCCAGATCCTCCTCTTCTGGTAGGGTGAAATTTACCTTCAGCGCTTTCCAAAGATCTTCTTTCTGTCTATCTTCGACAAAAAAACTTGAAGCTCTTCCTTCTTAGGCTCATTCCATAGCTCATTCCCTAACAAGAACCCCGCACTGAGCAGAAAATGCTTCCTTGGTCCGGAGGGTTTTAATCGGTTGGCCATCGTGCGCGATTTCTGTGATCGTGAACCTTTCATCTGAGCGCAACTTTTTATTCGGGCCTCGTTTCTTTACTGAAGTATTGCTTGATCTGGAGGGCTATATAAAAGAAGAAAGAAGAGATAATATATGAACATACCAAAATAATTAATGCATCAATTAGCTAGTTAGCACAGGCTTAATTAATATTAGCAGAATAACTATTCTGATAACACTTCCGCACTGCACGTTCAACGCAAGTGCACGTCATTGTTTGAACCAAGTGTGCTGCAGTACTCAGGCGACTGAAGTTCGTGTCGAAAAAAACTGCACACTGTGTTTTTCTGGTACTGTTTTCGCTCTAGTTTTTTAGCCGTTTATCGGAACGACGCATATAATATACTAATGAGAAGCTATGGATTAGGCACAACTTCACCATGTTGAACACTTTTCGAGATTCATCATAGTTTAAGAGCAGTTTCAAAAATTGTGCGGCTCACGACGAATGTCAGCGAGCGTTTTTTTGCGTTTTCTTCTAATCCGCTCGTCGGAATGAAGCAAATGATATAGTGTTGGAAAAATATCATCAAGGCGCATCTTTTTCATATTTATTATTTTCTATAGTTCGTTACGTTTTAGGAGCAGTTTCAAATTTACTAAATCGCCGAATTGTATTTTTTATTTTATTTTTTAATTTTTTTAATACTGTTTTCGCTCCAGTTTTTTAACCGTTTGTCAAAACGACGCGTGTAATACGCCGTTGGGAAGATACGGACGAGGTGCAACTTTTATATGTTGAAATATTTTTTGGATTGCTTAGGGTTTTATGTTAATTTTGAAAAATCGTGCGGGGGACGACGAGTGGTAGTTGGTGTTTTTCATGAAATTTTTACAAACCGCTAGCCGGAATGATTCAAATGATACACCGTTGGAAAGATATCGATGAGGCGCAACTTTTTCATGTAGAACACTCTCTAATTCTTTACGGTTTAAAAGGAATTTTGAATTTACCGAAATGCGGACACTGTTTTTTCGCGACCCAAAATCTTCGTATGTACTGCATCAGACAGAAAACCGCACTGTTTTCTGACCAAAAACCGCACTATATCAGACCAACAAGTGAACTACATGATTTCTTTTTTGTGGGCCGTAAATTTTCCCAAACGAGGTAGCAAACCGTACTTATTTAAATACATTATAACTGGGCACTTTTCCTGCCCTCTCAGGCCATTAGCGTTTTCAGCCGTCAGATCATCGGCTTGGGGCATTGCCAACCGTTAGATTTGTTGTGAATCGCACTAATAAGGCTTAGTTCGCTGCTATCAAGCATGAACCGTCCTGGGCCGCTGCTCTGGCCGCTTTTTTCGGGGTCTGTGGTGAAATTGGGCCCATTGGGCCTTCCTTATAAAAACAAAAACTGTCGTTTCGTTCAGCAACCCCTTCATATTGCGACCGCTATGAGCAACTTTCGTGTGGCGGACGACGCTGGGCGCTGGTGGCTCGCATGGAGACCGACCCTCCGAACCGACCGGGTCGCCTTGCCGAGCAACTCCACTGGGCGCTGGGCGGTTACAGGTGCATCTAACCCTCCGGCAGGTCGCCTCACCAGGAACTCAATGGAGGAGTGGCGAAGCGAACCATCGGTTGTTGTTTGAGTTGAATCGCCATCGATTGATTGAGGAAGTAAATCAGCCATTAAATGTCAATCGATGCGCGCACTCTCCGTTGGCTGATAATTGAAGGTCAGTTACCAATGTCGATTCACCTCTTCCTCCCATCCACGGGGGTCTATATAATATCCATCATCCTGCTGCTCCTTCCTCACTCCCCTCACTTTCACAGAACCTTCTCTGGTAGCCATAAGAGAAACATAGGTTGCTAATTCATCTTTCCTGTTCTTCCTGTCATCCCTTCTTCATACCTCCCCTTTCCCCCTAATTATTCACCTAATGATGCTAGATTTTCTTTTTGATACTGTTCTCTGTACTTCAAAATTAATGCATGTTCTCTGTCTTGACAGATTTGATATCGGTTCTGCTGGATTGGCTGGTTCTACTAGATCAGAAGTTTTAGGGACTAACCATCTGGAAGATGAAGCACTGTTTTGAACTTCAATGATTTGTTGCCTGAGAGTATTATCTTTCAGTCCCTGCATTTGGTAGTTGCCCAGATTGGTAATTCTATCACTTGTTGGTTTTCTTCAGTATTCTCTGATAAAGTGCAGAGTTTAACTTAGACTAATCACTAATCCTTGTAATCTCTTGCTATGTTAAAGCATCCATGCTTCAAACATGACTATGCTCACTTCTTTTGAAATTTCTTCACATGCTTAGTGGTGTATTAATTCTCTCATGTTCATAGCTTTCTAGAAATGTATGATATATGCAGATTCATCATATGCAATCTTTTGGCACATAAATATGTTTGGGCTTAGAATACCAAGGATCGCTCACTCAGGCAGAGATGATCGCTTGATGGGCGAGCCAGGCGACTACCCACTAATGCGGGTTGAGGCGAGTATGCTGGACTGTTCGTCTATCCCGTGAATCTGATGCACTATGGTTTGAACTTTGAAGAAGGCAATAAATCTTCAGTTCCTAGAGGCATTCATGGCAGATAATGTGCGATTGCGCCAATCACCAGTGTCGATTAATGGTGGTGTACGTTGTCTCATGCATGTGAGGAGAAATTGCAGAAAGCTCAGGAGATCGTAATTCATCCCCCAATCAGATTAAGACATCCATAAATCGCCATCAATCAGCTAAACCTTCGACAATGAGGGTACAGTGAAAATATGGGTCAAAGAAATTCTTGGTTAACTGCTATTGTGTTGTTGATGCTTGGTTTTAAAAGAATATTTAGCTTCAGTTTAGCTCAATCATCAATTGGCTTTAGTGTACTCTCCATTCTTATTAGATTTCCGTGTTAGAGCATAGTACTCACTCTAAATTAAGATGCCGTCATGAAGTCATCTAGCCCAATATAGGAAATATGACCTAGGAGTTAAATAAATGGGTGAGGGATAGAGAAGTAGTATATGAAATTTAACATGTATGGTCGATTTTTTTTGTCAAAGAAATTCTTACTTACAATTGTATTTTTCCTGCTTGTTTTTTTTAAGATTTACCTTCAGTTTAGGTCAATCATCAAGTGCTTTCATGGTAATCTCTATTGGTAGCAGATTTCCATGTTAAAGCAAAGAATATGTACTCAAATTAATATGCCTGAATTTATCAAGCTCAAGATAGGGGACAAGAATTAGAATTTGGATAAAAAAGCGGGGGATGGAAAAGTAGTACAATAATGACTTTCATCTTGTAGGGCTACATTAACATATTCTGAATATTCCAGTGAAACATGCGTGAGATAACTATTAAGTATAGTCCAGTTTATCGTGCTAAAACACTACCATTTACACCAAACAAAAGTTTAGTATCATGTTCATGTCGAGGATCGGAGATGGTTAGAAGATGACAATTATGGACAGGAGAGACATACTATGTCGTAACTGGAGAGATGATGTGGTAAAGCAGAATTTGAGTAGGTGTCAAGTTCATAGCTTCTGAACATTTGATGCGATATACTAAATACTGCCTTATGTAGAACGAATAGTTGCTACAGGAGCTCGTTGTATGGTGCCGACACACATAACTGAATTGTGGAGCTGCACTGAACACTATCCGGAAGCTCAGAATTTATGTGGTTTTGTTGTTGCAAAGAAATGAATGAAGTAATAATATTTTTAATATCAGGAAATAGACATAGAAGTGTGCCTGCACCACCTCTAATTTTCTGGATGCCACATGAGTGTCCAACCATATAAATTTTCTTGTACATTCTGTACTTTTTATCATTTTATCTATTTGATAAGTCACTTTTACATGAAATGCAAAAGCTTTATGTTGTGCCTTTTAAGAATTAATGACATTTCTATGAATATATCAGTACAGGATTAGCATTCTGTAGATGTGCTCCATGGGAACAAAACTGCTCTTGCTTTCCTGAAAATAAAATGATGACGGATGTAGGAAGGAGGTACACCCATCAGTCTATCGGAAGCAGAAGTTCAGTAAGCAGGAGTAGAAGTTGGCATAGCTATGTTATATCTGTAGTGCAGACAGTATATAAACTTCGGCATATGCTTGTCTTCTGCTACATGAGTTGCCAATTAAGATATTCACCAGGGGGGCATCGTTACGATTTTGTTGGAATAATTTTTTTGACCATTTTACTGCAGCTATTATAGTATTCCATACATTACTGAAGAAATAATCCATACATTCCTAAGTGCGCACATTTTTTCTTTGCCCCTCTTGCTTCCTCTCTCTTCCATTGTTTAGAACCCACAAAATCAAACTGTTACCAACCTTCTTACCATCTAATATAATCCTACAAAAAATTACCCTTAGTTATATCACACTATCAAACTACTACATTTACACAGTTGCATCCATCATAATATTATAGTGCCAAAATAGATGGGTGCAGCAACGCGCACCTACAACGGCCTAGTTTAGACTAAAACCCGCACTTCATCAAACGAACAAGTGCACTGCATGATTTATTTTTTTGTGGGATGTAAATTTTCTCAATCGAGGTAGAAAACCACACTTCTTTAGACTAAGACCCGCACTTCATCAGACGGACAAGTGCACTGCATCATTTCTTTTCTGTGGGACACAAATTTTCCTAAACGAGGTAGCAAACCGCACTTCTTTCGACTAAAACCCGCACTTCATCGGACGGACAAGTGCACTTCATGATTTCATTTTTGTGGGATGTAAATTTTCTCAAACAAGGTAGAATGCACTTCATGTCAAGCATTGGTGAACCGCAATCCTATGAAAAGTGAACCTCGAGCCTACCGCAAACGGGCCGCGACACTACCGAAAGTGAGCTTCTTTGAGATGTTAACTGCACAGCATAATGCACTCATCAACTAGAAAAACGACATTTGAGTACCCTACTAGTTAATTGCACTGCATGATGCATAACCATTTTTCCAAAATGTAAATCAAAATGAACTGCACCAAAAAAATACACCCATTTTTATACTGTACAATACACACTTCACTGCAAAACTGAAGATTCTATGGTGCTAATGGTTCTAAACTTCTCATCTTTTTGCATTTGTTTTACTTCTAATAATGTCATCGATGCAGACCGTGGAGGGTAAACCCATCGCCCTCTCATGTGCCTCCATACTTCATCGACTACCCAACCGAGCTGCAACCGAGAGAACTTGCACTTGTGGCCATCAAGTGGAAACAAAACTCAACAAACAGTAGGTGGAGGCGCAAGGTGAGGCATCTCAAAACCGGTGATCCACACGCCACGGACTGCACGACATACACACAGTACTGCATGGACGCACTACGTACTACACGGAGGGTAAAAATGAAACAAACTGCAGAATCACCGAGGGCGTTGAAGCCCATGTTCGGATTAACCAGACACACAAAAATATCGAACTGCATCTCACGCACCGCCGAGCTGCACAGAGAAAAAGACAATGGGGTGAGCGGCGAACGCAGCTGTCCTTCGCTGTACTACATGCAAAAATGACCAGAAATGCAAATGCACCAGCACGAAATGGCATCACGCATGGCCCCCGAGCTGCACGACAATGGTCATCGTACTGCAGATGAGGAGGTGGATTCGGGGCGGAGTTTCTCGTCGGAGGCCTCACCGAAGTAGAGTGAGGGAGGCCGCCTGCCCTGCTCCTCGGGCTTGCCCGAGATTGACCCAAACACCGGCGAGATGCCACCTGGAGCGAATGGCCAGAGGGACTATCATTTGTCTCATCGGATCTCACCGGATCCCGACGCCTGCTGGCTCTGGAGGGAGAGGTGCTGGAGGTGGGCGGCAAGCGAGAGCGGGGGGTGATTCGCTCGTGTGCTGGACCGCGCCGGCGAAAGCTGCGCGACGATGCCATGTAGCCGAATCATGGAATGGGGAGGGAAGCCATGGGGGGCGGTCGAAGTTGACCATGCCGTTGGAGCAGGTCGCCATGTAGGCGGATCTGGCCTGGGGAAGGGAGGGTGAGGAGTGGGGGTTGGACCCGGTGCGACGACGAGGGGAGATACGCGCACGCGCCGCAGGAGCAGGATAGGTCGGGCCCCGGGTGGCGCCGGCCGGCTACGCGACAGAGGAGGCCGCGAGGCCGGGGAGGAGGCCTCGGGTCCGGGGACATGGGCGCGGCACCAGAGAGGAGCAGCGAGGCCGGGGACGAGGCGGCGGCGCCCGGGAGGAGGCCGTGTGGCCGGAGTAGAAGGTGGATCGGTGGGAGGTGCGACGGAAGAGGGAAGTGGGCACTGGTGGGAGGAATCGTGGGAGGTTGTTGATGGAGGTGGGGTGCGTGGGGGTGCAATGGTGTTTTTTTTGGTGGGTTCGGTGGGGTTCGGCTCGTGCAGTTCATTTGTGTTTGCAGAATAAGGTGGGGATGTGCAGAATAAGGGTCTTAAGGGGTGTTAGCCGGTCTATTCTGCTAATATTAGCAGAATAACTATTCTGATAACACATCCGCACTGCACGCTCAACGCAAGTGCAAGTCATTCTTTGAACCAAGTGTGTTGCAGTACTCACACGAGTGAACTTCTCGTCGAAAAAAACGGCACGCATTGTTTTTCAGTACTATTTTCAACCTGGTTTTTTAACTGTTTATTGGAATGAGGCGTGTAATATACCGTTCAAAAGCTATGGCTTAGGTACAACTTCGACATGTTGAACACATTTCGAGATTCCACACGGTTTAATAGCAGTTTTGAAAATGGTGCGGCTCATGACGAGTGGCAGCGATCATTTTTTCGCGATTTCTTCTAAACCGCTAGTCGGAACGAAGCAAATGATACACCGTTGGAAATATATCGTCGAGGCGCATCTTTTTCATATCCATCATTTTCTCTAATTCGTTATGGTTTAAGAGCAGTTTCAAATTTCATAAATCGCGGAATTCTGTTTTTCAATAAAATTCAAATTTTCGGTACTGTTTTCGCTCCAGTTTTTTAACCGTTTGTCAAAAAGAGGCATGTAATATACCGTTGAGAAGCTATGGATGAGGCACAACTTTCATATGTTGAAATGTTTTTGATATTCCTTACGGTTTTAAGTTAATTTCGAAAATCGTGTGGCGGATGATGAGTGGCAACCGGCCGTTTTTCGCGAAATTTTTACAAACCGCTGGTCGGAATGATTCAAACGATATGCTGTTGGAAAGATATTAACGAGGCACAACTTTTTCATGTAGAACAATCTCTCCAATTCCTTACGGTTTAAGAGCAGTTTCAAAATTACTCAAATGCGGACACTCTGTTTTTCGCGACACCAAAATCGACGTGTGCACTGCATCAGACAGAAAAACGGACTGCTTCGGCCTGAAAACCGCACTGCATCAGACGGGCTACCGAACTTCATTGTTTTTTTATGTAAATTTTTCCAAGAAGAGAAGTGGATCAAGCTTCACATCATGCGTAAGTGAACCGCAACACTATCGAGAAGTGAACCACATTACTTTTTATTGTCGTTTTTGTAATATTTTTTCTGCACTTACGAGATGAACATCATAAGGCGGCCGACCGCACTGCTTTAGACGGAAAACCTCACGATGGCGACGAAGTGTAGTGAACCACATGCGGCCGACCGCACTGCTTTAGACCGCAATGCTTTTGTAATGTCATCTCAACTGCAAGGCCGAGTGTAGTGAACCACATGCGGCGACGAAGTGCACTGCAACTCCCAATGCATTTGCCCTTTTTTGAACACAGGACCAAAGGAGCGAACCACATCAACTCCCAATGCATTTTACCTTTTCTGAACACATGACAAAGGAGCGACCACATCGCATAAAGGACGAACCTCTCCAAGAGTTACATGGGTCGGACATGGAAAAAGTGTGATATATGTATACAAAGGCAACAATTGGACCGCTCTATCAAAATAAGAGAACATCCACACGATGGCGAGATGAACTACTAAAAAAAGATAAATTGCCCCGCTTAAAAATACAATCAGGTGAACTGCACTTGCACTTCTCGTGCGCCATGGGGGCTGGGACGCTGGAGAAGGGCTCGGGTTACCGCGATGCCGTGGACACCGCACTGCACTCACGTACAGCGAACTACATTTTTGGTCATGGAGGGCTGCACGCAAGTTTTATCAACACTGACACGGCTCGCAAAATCTGAAATCTCTGAAAAAACTGGACTGCACATAGCCAAAATATGAAGAAAAAAATGCAAATAAAATAAGTGGACGGCACGCCCGCTACTGCTCTTCCATCGGTCGCCGTCGCCACCATTTGAGGGTGGATTTACCATGGAGGAGACCACCTCCCCACTGCCGTTGCTGCTTCAAAGTATTCTGGTGACCATCGAGAGGAGAGGAGAGGGCGTGGAGGAGGGGCCCCGACCCGCGGCGAACCTGCACGCGTAGGAGATGTGGTCAGAAATCGGTGGCGCGGCGAAATCCATGAGGTGTTGGGGCGGCAGTGCATCACCGGAGCTGACACGGATCCTCCTGCCCGTCGCCGTTGTGCCTCGGAGAAGTGGCGACCTCGCTGTAGAGCCTCGATTCAGTGCACCTGAGGTGGGGGAGGCGGGGCCGCCCAAATCCGATGGAGAGAGAGAGAGAGCAGAGGGGGAGGTGTACAGGTGTGCGTGTGACATATGGAGAAGGAGGCAACGTACGGGCGGCGGTCGACGTGGCCGAGCTCGCAGGAGGCCGTCGGCCACGGGGTTGGACGGGGATCTGACCCAAGCACCATTCTCCATGGCGGGGCGACGGAGGATGGAGAAGGTTGTTGGGCCGGCGGGGGTGGCTGGTGACGGGTGGATCCATGGGGGCAAAGGGTTGGTGGCTATGCATGGGCCCCGTGGCGGCCGGTTTTGGCGCCGAGAAGGGTCGGTGGCCGTTGGACCGTGCCGCACCGGCCCAGGTGCCTGGGCAGCAGCGCGCTGCCTAGGAAGCGGCGGCACGCTTTGGTTTGTTACGTGGCGGCGGTAGGTGGCTTGGGAGGAAGGTCGGGTGGCGAGCACTGGTGGTAGTTGGTCGGGAGTAGGGGAAGAAAGGCCGGGGGTGGGGAGGAGAGAGGAAGTGGTGGGGGTGGGTGGGGTCGTGGGATTAGTGGGATGTGGGGCTTTAGCTGCGGTTCGTTTAGTCGGGCTGGGATAGTTCGGACCGGGGCGAGGGAGAATGTCCAATTGTTAGCAGAATAAGGCTAGGTGTTATCAGAATAAGGTCTTAAGGGGCGTTATCATAATAGACCCACCATATATATATATATATATATATATATATATATATATATATATATATACACACACACACACACATATATATATATATATATACATATATATATAAGGATAAATGTTACTACAAGCAGTGGTAGTTACCACCACTTGCGTTTTGTATATTATATGTAGTATCGAGAGTATGTACGTGTAGTATGTAGTATATAACAATGATTAGGTAGTATATATACTAAGTTTTAGGTAGTATGTATCATGTTTTGAGTATGCTCTTTTTTACGTACAAATATGTACGTATTTCATAAATATAACAAAAACTATGGGTTCATAAGCAATTTTTTCACGTAACTTGCTTTGAAATATGTTAGATATAGTATATGAACATATTTAAAATAATAAAATGGTATATATAATACCACATGGTAGTATATGAGACATATGGGGTAACTACCACTGGGTGGTAGGATGGATTTTCCCTATATATATGGGTGGTAGGATGGATTTTCCCACTGGGTGGTAGTTACATATGGGGTAACTACCACCTCGCCGGACATTGCAAGAGCTGATCCCGACTCCGTTCGGTCACCGGAGCCGTCATCACGATCGTCGGAGCCACCATCACGATCATGACCCTCCTCCACTGTTTGATCACCGTAGCCTGCTTCCTCTCCTTGTAGACCTTCTTCGATGTCGTTGAGAAACGACAAGACTACATCACCTCCGTCACGGATTATGCCCATAATATCTCTTCTTGATCGAAGTCTCTTTGATGATCCATAGTTTCTGCAAATATTACAACATGGCAATTAATATGGAAACACTAGATATGGATATATCGAAGTTATCGGGGAGGGGGTATATCGACAACATATACATAGAAAAAAATGTTATCGGGGAGGGGGTATATATATCAAACCCCCCTCATGTCGAAGTTATCAAAGAGGGGGTATATCGACAACGACGACATATACATAGAAAAAAATGTTATCGGGGAGGGGGTATATCGACATATACATATACTTTGCTACTAGGCAACCTCTCGACACCTCGGCGATCCTAGACCCTCGACCCTAGCTAGTTCACGACCCTCGACCGCTCGGTGATCCACAACCCTCTACCCTAGTTCCCGACCCTCGACCCCCTCATGTCATGTTTGTCTAGTGTCAAAGGATTCAACAAAACCATGTCTTCACAATTAGGCAAAAGTAACAGGCGCATGATGGTAAGAAGCTCTCCAAAGTTATTCTGGAACAGAATCCCGGATAGGATAATTCGCTTTTTGGTACAAAGTACAGCAAGAGCCTTCTGAATATCGCTATTTGGAAGGCCTTTGCTGAAATTTGTACCAAAAGGCGGATTATCCTAACCGGGGCTCCGTTCCAGAATAACTTTGGAGAACTTCATACCATCATGCCCCGGTTACTTCAGCCTAATGATGAAGCCATGTATTTCTTCAATACTTTGACACTAAGCAACCTCTCGACCCCTCGGGGATCCTCGACCCTCGAACCCTCGACCCCTCGAAGACCCTCGACCCTCGAACCCCGGCCCTCGATGATCATTGAACCCTCGATCCTCGAACCCTTGACCCTAGAACCCTCGACCCTAGAACCCTAGATCCCTCGACCCCTCGACCCTCGGACCATCGACCCCCTCCCCCCTGCTCATGTCGAAGTTATCGGGGAGGGGGTATATCGACACTACCTAGGAAACCTCTCGACCCGTCGGTGATCCTCGACCCTCGACCACTCGACCCCCTCCCACCTCCTCATGTCGAAGTTATCGGGGAGGGGGTATATCGACACTAGCTAGGAAACCTCTCGACCCCTCGGTGATCCTCGACCCTCGACCCTCGAACCTTTGAACCCTCGGCGACCCTCGACCCCTCGGCGTTTCTAATTTTTTTCTTCTCGTCCTCTTTTTTTCCTTTTTTCCTCTTCTTATTTATTTCTCCTCTTCTTCTCCTTTTTATTTTCCTTCTTCCTAAACTAAACATAAACTAAAATAATCCTAAAACTAAACGAAACTTCTCCTCCACCGACCCACCCCCCCCCCCCCCTCATGTCAAAGTTATCGGGGAGGTGGTATATCGACAACGACATATATCCCTGATAAAAAATAAGAATAGGAAGAAGAAGAAAAAAATAGGAGAAGAATAAAGGAATAGAGAGAGGAGAAGATTGAAGGAAAAAAAGAAAAAAAAAGAGGAGAAGAAGAAAGGAATAGAGGTGAAGAAAAAAAAAATAGAAACTACTCTATTTTTTTCTTCTTCTCTTCTATTTCTTTCTTCTTCTCCACTTTTCTTTTTCTTTTTTTTCTCTTCTTATTTATTCTCCTCCTCTTCTTCCACTCCGCTTCTTCTCCTTTTTCTTCTCCTTCTTCCTTTTCTTATTTTCCTTTTTCCACTCCTTCGTTTTCTTCTTCTTCCTTCTTCCTTCTTCCTATTTTCTTCCTTTTCCTTATTTTACTTTTTCCTCTACACTAACCTAAAATGCACTAACCTAAAATCGATATCTACTAATTAACAACCTAAATAAAAAATTAACACATATATGAAAAAAACATTATATGAAAAAAACATCATATGCACAAAAAAACATCATGTGAACATCATATGAAAAAAACATATGTACATATATGAAAAAAACATCGGAAGCCGCCGAACCGTGGGGCGTCGCGGCGTCGGGGCAGCGGTGGCGCAGGGCGGTGACGGCGTCGGCGCGACATGGGGTGGCGACGGCGTCGGGGTGACGCAGGGCAGCGTGGTGTCGGGGCAGCGGTGGCGTGGGTCGGCGTCGGGCGGCGCGGGACGGCGACGGCGTCGGGGCGGCGCGGGGAGGTGACGGCGACGGCGCGGGGTGGCGCGCGGCAACGGCGTCGGGGAGGCGCGGGGTGTCGGTGGCGACGGGGGCGGCGACGACGGGCGCCAGCGACGGCGACGACAACGACGGGCGTGGGCGACAGCGACGATGAGTAGGGCGTCGGGGCAGGGGGCAATGGTCCAGGCCGGTCCAGCCCATTAGTCCCGGTTCAATCCAGAACCGAGACCAATGGGGGCATTGGACCCGGTTCGTGAGCCCCGGGGGCCGGACGGGCCACGTGGGCCATTGGACCCGGTTCGTCTAGACATTTTGGTCCCGGTTGGTGGGACGAACCGGGACCAATGGGCCTCGCTCCTGGCACACCACCATTGGTCCCGGTTGGTGGCACGAACCGGGACCAAAGGCAACCCTTTAGTCCCGGTTCATGTGACAAACCAGGACCAATAGTGGTGCCTATATATACCCCCTCGCGCAAGAGCAGAGCACACTGCTCTGTTTTTTTGGCCGAGGGGGAGAGGGCTTGGTGGTGCTCTAGCTCACCTCCTATGCACACAAGGTGTCCGATGGAATGCCCGAGCCACACTACTTAAGGTTTCTCCTCTCCAAGCTCGACCGCCAAGCTCCATTTTCCTCAATATTTGTCTAGGTTTAGCGGTCCGTCACGCCCGGTCCCCATCTTCACCGTCGTCGATCACCCGTGCCGATCTCATCGCCGGCACCACCGTGGTGAGCCTCTTGTTCTTATCTTCTTTCTGAAAGGAAAAATATTCTTACTTGTATGTTTAGATAGATACTTGTATTATTTTCTTACTTTTATTATTGTATCTTATATAGTGCGATGGTTTTGGTATCCGCCCCCGTCGGCCCTCGTCCTTGTATTATCTTTTCATAACTATTGTTTCATTTATTGTTTATGACAATTATGCCGACCAACGTGACATAGATTTTATTTATCTAGGAGGTTGTTGAACCGGAAATTCCAACCGACCCTATTGTCGAGAGGTTAAATTTAGTTGAAGAAGAAAACAATTTCCTGAAGGAAAAAATTAGAAAAATTGAGGAGGAGAAGATGATATTGGAGTTGCATGTTGTGGATGTCGTCAATGATCACAAGATCAAGATGGATGCAATGCGCTTGAAGATTAGAAAGATTAGAAAATATGCCATTCATACCGAGGCTTGGTATCATTATGCCGTTGGATCAGTTGTTACATTGGTTGCGATTATGATCGCATTTGTTTTCGCATTAAAATGTTTTACATAGTTTCAGTGTATGGTTTAATTAATTTAGATGCTCTGCAGAGCTTTATGTTGTTAGATGAGAACTATGTATGAACTTTGGTTTTAATGTGATGATGAACTTCTATTAATTTGGTCACTTCATTATATAATGCACGCAGATGAACCGGCAATGGATGTACGGTTCAAGACACACCTCCGAGTACATTAAGGGCGTGCATGATTTTCTCGAAGTGGCTGAGGCAAACAAGCAGAATGGTTTTATGTGTTGTCCATGCCCTATATGTGGGAATACGAAGTCTTACTCTGACCGGAAAATCCTCCACACCCACCTGCTTTACAAGGGTTTCATGCCACACTATAATGTTTGGACGAGGAACGGAGAAATAGGGGTTATGATGGAAGATGGCGAAGAAGAAGAGTACGATGACAACTATGTGCCCCCTGAATACCGTGATGCTCCTGAAGATCAAGAGGAACCAGACGATGTGCACGATGATGCTGCAACGGGCGAAGCTGCTGAAGATCAAGAGGAACCAGACGATGTGCAGGATGATGATGATCTCCTCCGGGTCAATGTCGATGCAAGGACGCAATGCGAAAGTCAAAAGGAGAAGCTGAAGTTCGATCGCATGCTAGAGGACCACAAAAAAGGGTTGTAACCCAATTGCGAAGATGGAAACACAAAGCTCGGTACCGTACTGGAATTGCTGCAGTGGAAGGCAGAGAATGCTGTGCCTGACAAAGGATTTGAGAAGCTACTGAAAATATTGAAGAAGAAGCTTCCAAAGGATAACGAATTGCCCGACAGTACATACGCAGCAAAGAAGGTCATATGCCCTCTAGGATTGGAGGTGCAGAAGATACATGCATGCCCTAATGACTGCATCCTCTACCGCGGTGCGTACAAGGATCTGAATGCATGCCCAGTATGCGGTGCATTACGGTATAAGATCAGACGAGATGACCCTGGTGATGTTGACGGCGAGCCCCCCAGGAAGAGGGTTCCTGCGAAGGTGATGTGGTATGCTCCTATAATACCACGGTTGAAATGTCTGTTCAGAAACGAAGAGCATGCCAAGTTGATGCGATGGCACAGCGAGGACCGTAAGAAAGACGGGAAGTTGAGAGCACCCGCTAATGGGTCGTAGTGGAGAAAAATCGAGAGAAAGTACTGGGATGAGTTTGCAAGTGAGCCAAGGAACATATGGTTTGCTTTAAGCACGGATGGCATTAATCCTTTCGGGGAGCAGAGCAGCAATCATAGCACCTGGCCCATGACTCTATGTATGTATAACCTTCCTCCTTGGATGTGCATGAAGCGGAAGTTCATTATGATGCCAGTTCTCATCCAAGGCCCTAAGCAACCCGGCAATGACATTGATGTGTGCCTAAGGCCATTAGTTGAAGAACTTTTACAGCTGTGGAATGGAAACGGTGTACGTACGTGGGATGAGCACAAACAGGAGGAATTTAACCTAAAGGCGTTGCTGTTCATGACCATCAACGATTGGCCCGCTCTCAGTAACCTTTCAGGACAGACAAACAAGGGATACCACGCATGCACGCACTGTTTACTTGACACCGATAGTATATACCTGGCAAGCTGCAGGAAGAATGTGTACCTGGGCCATCGTCGATTTCTTCCGACCAACCATCAATGTCGAAAGAAAGGCAAGCATTTCAAAGGCGAGGCAGATCACCGGAAGAAGCCCGCCATGCGTACCGGTGATCACGTACTTGCTATGGTCACTGATTTACACGTAATCTTTGGAAAGGGTCCCGGCGGATTAGCTGTTCCGAGTGACGCTGGGGTACACGCACCCATGTGGAAGAAGAAATCTATATTTTGGGACCTACCCTACTGGAAAGACCTAGAGGTCCGCTCTTCGATCGACGTGATGCACGTGACGAAGAACCTTTGTGTGAACCTGCTAGGCTTCTTGGGCATGTATGGGAAGACAAAAGATACAGTTGAGGCACGGGAGGACCTGCAACGTTTGCACGAAAAAGACGGCATGCCTCCAAAGCAGTATGAAGGTCCTGCCAGCTATGCTCTTACCAAAGAAGAGAAGGAAATCTTCTTTGAATGCCTGCTTAGTATGAAGGTCCCGACTGGCTTCTCGTCGAATATAAAAGGAATAATAAATATGGCAGAGAAAAAGTTTCAGAACCTAAAGTCTCATGACTGCCACGTGATTATGACGCAACTGCTTGCAGTTGCATTGAGGGGGCTTCTATCGGAAAACGACCGATTAGCCATTGTGAAGCTATGTGCATTCCTCAATGCAATCTCTCAGAAGGTGATCGATCCAGAAATCATACCAAGGCTAACGAGTGGTGTGGTGCAATGTCTTGTCAGTTTCGAGCTGGTGTTCCCACCATCCTTCTTCAATATCATGACGCACATCCTAATTCATCTAGTTAACGAGATTGTCATTCTGGGCCCTGTATTTCTACACAATATGTACCCCTTTGAGAGGTTCATGGGAGTCCTAAAGAATATGTCCGTAACCGCGCTAGGCCAGAAGGAAGCATCTCCATGGGCCATCAAACAAAGGATGTCATCGGGTTTTGTGTTGACTTCATTCCTGGCCTTAAGAAGATAGGTCTCCCTAAATCGAGGTATGAGGGGAGACTGACTGGAAAAGGCACGCTTGGAAGGGACTCAATAATATGCAGGGACGGATATTCTTGGTCTCAAGCACACTACACAGTTCTACAGAACTCTACCTTGGTGACCCCGTATGTCGATGAACACAAGAACAGTCTGCGCTCCAAACACCCGGAGCAGTGCGACAACTGGATTACATGTGAACACATCAGGACATTCAGCAGTTGGTTGGAAGCACGTATCAGAGGTGACAACACTGTTTGTGATGAGTTGTACTTGTTATCTAGGGGACCATCTTCGACTGTTACGATTTGGAAAGGATACGAGATAAATGGGAATACATTTTACACGATTGACCAAGATCAAAAGAGCACCAACCAAAACAGCGGTGTCCGCTTTGATGCAACAACCGAGAGGGGAAAGGACACATATTATGGTTACATAGTGGACATATGGGAACTTGACTACGGACATGATTTTAAGGTCCCTTTGTTTAAGTGCAAATGGGTCAATCTGTCAGGAGGCGGGGTACATGTAGACCCACAGTACGGAATGACAACAGTGGATCTGAAAAATCTTGGGTACATTGACGAACCGTTCGTCCTAGCCAATGATGTGGCACAGGTTATCTATGTGAAGGACATGTCTACCAGACCGAGAAATAGAAAAGATAAGGAAGCGAATACATCATACGATGAGACAAAGTGCCACATAGTTCTTTCAGGAAAAAGGGACATCGTGGGTGTGGAGGACAAGACTGACATATCTGAAGATTATGAAAAGTTTCATGAAATTCCTCCCTTTAAAGTCAAGGCTGACCCCAGCATCCTAATAAACGATGAAGATTATCCATGGTTACGGCGCAATAAGCAAATGACACAAGCGAAGAAAAAGTGAAGACTTTCTCCCGCAACTATTATGATGATACCATGCCAACTTTGTAACTGACGAGTATGATACCATTGTCCGTTTTGTACATGCACATGCTATGTGTGGGTCAATTTATGATACCATGCCAACTTTCAACTTTTTCAGAGTTCATTTGAAATTCTTTAATGTCTTATGGTTCGGCCCTCGTAATAATTAAAAATAGCAATAATAAGTATTTTGTTGTAAGTAGAAAAAAAATAAAAAAAATAAAGCAAGAAAGAAAACAAAAAAACAAAAAAAGTGTTTTCAAATTTGAAAAGTAATGGCACTAACAGAAAGTTTATAATTTTCCTAAAACTAAAAGCAAAAAGAATTAAAAAATAAAGCAAAAAACAAAAGAAAATAAATAATGCAGAAAACAAAACAAAAAAACAACAATAAGTATTTTGTTGTAAGTAGAAAGAAAATAAAATAAATAAAGCAAGAAAGAAAACAAAAAAAAGTGTTTTCAAATTTGAAAAGTAATGGCACTAACAGAAAGTTTATAATTTTCCTAAAACTAAGAGCAAAAGGAATTAAAAAATAAAGCAAAAAACAAAAGAAAAGAAATAATGCAGAAAACAAAAATAAAAAACTGGAAAAAAATAAAAATAGCAACAATAAGTAAAGAAAACAAAAAAAAACAAAATAATGCCCCCTACTGGGACCCCACGGCCTGAATACGACTTGAATCCCCACTTTGGGCCAGGATTCAGGCCCGCAGTAGGCCCAGAAGGCCCATCAGGCAAAGCAGTAGCAAGTAGGCCCATAAGCCTGCAGTGGAGAGGAGCTCGAGAGGGGTGCGGCAGTGGGGCTTATAAACCACTGCGCGCCCCTCTCAACTAGCGAGGTGGGACTAAACTTTGGCCCCGATGCGGGCAGCACAGGGGCCTTTGGTCCCGGTTGGTGGCACCAACCGAGACTAAAGGGGGTGCAATGGTACCGGTTAGTCGCACCAACCGGAACCAATGCACCCCCTTTAGTCCCGGTTGGTGCCACCAACCGGGACCAAAGGCCTCTTTTCGGCAGCCGGGAAGCTGCGGCCTTTGGTCCCGGTTGGTGGCTCCAACCGGGACTAAAGGGGGCATTAGTCCCAGTTGGAGCCACCAACCGGGACCAATGCTCCTTGTATATAAGTAGCACTTCGCAGTTTTGCAGAGTTCATCGCCATCAGTTGCCCCCCGACGACGTCGAGCACATCGTCGCTGCCAAGCTGCCCCGACGCTGCCCGCCGCCCCCGCCGTCGCCGTCGCCCGCGCCCGTCGTTGTCGCCGGCCTCCCCGAGCCCGCGCCGGCCTCCCCAAGCCCGCGCCATCCTCCCCGAGCCCACGCCCGCCGTCGTCGCCGCCAGGCTGCCCGTCGCCGTCGCCCGCCCCCGCGCGCCGCGCCCCGAGCCCCTGCTGCGTCGCCGTCGCCCGCCCCCGCGCGCCGCCGCGCCGCACCGGCTCTATTTTTTTTCATTTTTATTAGTTTAATTTTTTTGTTCAATGTATATGTGTATGTATGTGGCTATATATATATGCGGCTCTGTTTTTTTTTCATTTTTATTAGTTTAGTTTTTTTGTTCATTTATATATATAATGTATATGTGTATGTATGTGGCTATGTGTATGTAGATGTTCAAAAATTGTTCAGAGCATTTTTTTCATATATTTATTTTTTGTTCATATGTGTATTAATGTTTTCATATATGCAAAAGATAGATTTTTAGAAAAGTTAGGTTTTTTTCTGTTCATAGATTTTTTTGGTGATATTAATTATTGTAGAATATGCAAATGTTTGTATATTCATATGAACAATGCATTAGGCAAAACCTTTGTTTTTTTTCAAAAATTTCTATTTGAACATTTTTTTTAAAACAAGCAATACTAAAAGAATGAGAGGAAAAAGGAAAATAAGAAGAGGAAGAAAGGAGAAAAAGAGGAGAGGAAGAAGAGGAGAAATAAATAAGAAGAGGAAAAAGAAGAAAAAGAAGAGGAGAAGAAGAAAGGAATAGAGGAGAAAGAAGAAAAAATAGAAGAAAAAAATTCTATTTTTTCTTCTTCTCCACTATTCCTTTCTTCTTCTCCTCTTTTTTTCTTCTTTTTTTTTCTTCTTCTTCTTCCTTCTTCCTTCTTTCTCTTTTCTTCCTTTTCCTTAATTATTTTCCTTTCTCGAGGGAGAATAAGAAAAAGAAGAGGAGAAGAAGAAAGAAAGGAATAGAGGAGAGAAAGAAGAAACTTCAACACGAGCCAGGGGGTGGTACCGATACCCCCTCCCCGATAACTCTCGAGGACACCCAAACCCTAGAGAGAAAACGATGTTGGTCTCCTACCCCCTCCCGCCGCGCCCCTACCCGACAAATTAACTCTCTCGAGGCCACCCAAATTTATCAAGTTAAAAGAGTGTTGTCATCGAGGCCACCCCAAACCCTTGAAGCGTTGTGTCGAGGCGACCCCAAACCCTAGAGAAGCAGCGTCGAGGCCACTAACATGATTCCTTATTGTGATTAGCTAGCTAGTTCTACGTTTGCCACTAATATATATATATATATATATATATATATATATATATATATATATATATATTTATATATATCCATCTGTACCATGTTTGAATAATAATTGACATGTTGTAAATATTTGCAGAAACTATGGAGCACTCCCGAGACGAAGAAACAGAGGCGATGTTGGGGGAAATAATCGCACAAGGAAGTGATGAAGTTGCATCATTTCTCAACGAGACCAATGGTCAGGAAGGACTGGATGAAGAAGAGGGCTATGTTTATGATGTCTTTGACTCATTAATGCTGGTACAAGAGGAGGACTATGTTCATGATGGCTCCGGTGACACAATGGAGGTACAAGAAGGAGACCGTGCTGACTGCTCCGGTCACCGAACCGAGTCTGGCCAGGTATATATATATATTAGTTAAGCCCGTGCTGACTAGTTAATTGATGCATCCATTGTTTTGGTATATGTACACATATTAATTACTGTCGTCTTTCTTCCTTATAATTTCTAGCCCTCCAGATCGAGCACAACTTCGGTAAGGAGACGAGGCCCGAAGAAAAAGTTGAGCTCGGATGAAAAGTTTGAGATCATAGAAATCGCGCCCGACGGCGAACCGATTGAACCCATCCGAACAAGGAAGGCATTTTCTGCTCAGTGCAGGGTTCTTGTTAGGGACAAGATCCCGATCAGCATCTAGCAATGGTATAAGCCTGCTAAGGATGAAGACCCTGAGGTGTCTTATGTCAATGATATGAAGAAAGAAGATCTTTGGACTGAGCTGAAGGCAAATTTCACCCTACCGCCAGAGGAGGATCCGGAGAAGCCAGTTAAAGAGCAATTAATCAAGTCTTGTGCTCTTAAGAAGATGGCAAGCCTAATGAGGAGGTGGAGGAAAGAGCTGAACCAGTTTGTTGAGAAAAAAAGACACTAGAATTCATCGGCAAATATGAGAAGATCAAAGATCACTGGCCCGCATTTGTGGCCCACAAGACATCGGAAAAGAGTAAGAAGATGTCGGCGACAAACAAGCAAAATGCTGCGAAGAAGAAGCTTCACCATCACACGGGGTCAGCTGGCTACCTCAAAGCCCGGCCTAAATGGTCCAAGGCTGAGCATGATCTGCTTGAAAAAGGGATCGAACCAGAGACAATGCGCTGGCCAGACCGTTGTCGGACTTGGTTCTTTGGGGCTGGCGGAACCTTGGACCCTGTAACAGGGAAGTGTCAGTGGACAGATGAGCAACTGCAAACACTAGTCAAGAACCTTCGACACTATATCGATGCAGCGCAGCGAGGGACGTTCCTTCCAAACAGGGAGAAGGACGAGCTCACAATGGCCCTTGGGAATCCCGATCACCCTGGATGGACACGAGGCACGCCAGGCTCCATTCCATGGAAGGTTGGTTTTCCGGACGCAGGGGATTAAAAAACCCACGAGAGGAGGAAGAAACTGGAGCAGGACCAAATGCAGGCACTGCACGAAAGGGTAATGGGGCTAGAGGAACGAGAAGAGGTACGAGAAGCAGCAGATCGCAACAAACGACATGCCGAAGCTTCCCCCGAAGCTACCCCGCCATCTCAGCGGAGAAGCAGCGTGGCTTCCACCGAGCTGCTTCAGCCAGAGCATGCCTTGATGGCTCCTGCCAGCTATCCCTTGGATGGTATCATGGAGTCTCAAAATTGACACATTATGGCGCGATGGATGAATTTGAAGGTCAAGGCGGGTGTTGGCCAAGTTTATCCTAGTGGACCCGGCACAACTTATCACTGCCAGCCGATTCCAGAAGGATTTGCTAAGGTGATGGTGGATGAAATAACGGAGGGATTTGAGGACCTCGTGCTTGAGCACCCTACCGGTGAAGGGGAGACTAGGCTGGGTTCTGCTCTAAAGACTCCATGCCTATGGCGGAAGGAGCTCATCAACCTTCTGAACTGGACGCCTCTGCCTCCTCCTCCTCCTCCGGCGAGTCAGGGCACACCGCCTCCTCCACCGCCTCCTCCTCCGGCGAGTGACAATCAGGGCACGCGTGGCGGCACTCCGCCTCCTCCACCGCCTCCTCCTCCGGCGAGTGACGATCAGGGCACGTGTGGCGGCACTTCGCCTCCTTCTTCGGTGCGTGGCGGCACTCTGCCTCCTCCTTCTCCGCCTCGCCAGCAAGGGCGGAAGAGACCTGCCGCCGCCCCGGCTGATCCGGCGCGTCGTAGTCCTTCTCCTCTGCCTCGTAAGCAAGCACGAAAGAACATAGACGCCGCAGCCGCTCCGTCTGCTCTGGCGTCTAGCAGCACAAGAAGAGAGAGGCAATACAGATACGGTCCACCTCTAAAGCCTCTAGAGAAGTTGCCGTACGAGAGGACCAAGGAGGAAAACAATACGATCGTGCAGGCCCACGTGAAGGAGTTCTTTGAAGGGGTGAAAGCAAAGAGACATCCACCTCCGGAGGAGAAGGTAGATCTGGTGAAAGCAAAGCGCACTCTCGATGCCCTGAGGAAACCACCAAAGTCTCCACCGAGAACCAACTATGAGCTCATTACTGAACAGACATATGTCCAAGCCAAGCGGTCGGGAACTACTGTCAGTGATAAAAGGTCAAAAGAACAACGAGCAAAGGGGAAAAAATTGCCCAGCTCGGCGAACAAGCACAACAATCGTGCCCCCCGCTCAATGTGTCTAATCCTCCAGGGACGGTGGCCGGTTATGGCAATCTTGAAGATTACCTGCCTGACGATGCACTTCCTGATTTCATGGAGGTGGACGTATTCAGATACGAGTACAGGAAGCCTCTCGTCAAAGATGAAAAATCTCTGACAACAATGATGCGAAGATTCCATAGTTGGTACATGAAAACCTGCAGAGAGTCTGAGGGGATGAACAGTTTGTATCTGAACATTAAAGAGGAGCACGACCTCGTTTCAAATGATCTGTTGTGTGTTACATTTGAGGAGTTCTTCGAGTTCTTCAATCAAAAGGCCCTCGATAAATTAATGGTCTTTTGCTACTGCCTGTAAGTACTATTTCTGTCATTAAGTCTCTATATATAGCTCGACTCTTTCATTGCATGTATTTATAATTAATTATCCTCAATATATTATGCAGATTGAAGATCGTCGAGTGCAAAAAATAAAAAATTTATGATATTGGGTTCATTAACACAAATATCATAGATGTATTTCTGGTTGAAAAGAACGTCGAAGAGACCGAGGACAACTTGCTACAATCGTTGATCAAAAATCAAAACAAAGATACCATACTCTTTCCTTACAATGGCCCGTGAGTGTTACTGTCGTGTGCATATTTGGTTTCCCTTATTACTCGAGCGAGGTTAATGTAATTGATGAGTTATGCATGCGTGCGCAGGTACCATTATATTCTTCTAGAGATTAAGCTTGAGCATGGACTAATAACCGTCTTAGACTCGAGACGGAAAGATCCCAGCACCTATGCGGACATGACTGAAATGCTCAGCAAGTAAGTTCAATCGATCATTATCGCACCATATCGGCAACTTTTTGTTCATTTCCTGATATCTCAAGTAATAATAATTATTTTCTTTGTCTTGCAGGGTTTGGAAACAGTTCACCGCACAAGCTCCGGGACTGTCGAAGGAGCTGCGATATACATACCCGAAAGTAAGTACTACTGGCTAGCTAGTTGCGCGCATCTCCCGTTGATTCTATAGCTATACTTTCATCAATGCCATTTATAATGCTTCATTATCAGTTTGATTGACCTCTATTTCTCGTAAAGTGCTTGTGGCAGGAGGAAGGGAATGATTTCTGTGGATACTACGTGTGCGAGTTCATCCACAACGCGACTTTGAAAAACAAGCGGGGCTACTCTAGAAGACAATATGAAGTGCGTAAGCAATAATATTCACAATTTCATTTTATTACACCATCATTTCTGTTGAGTTTCATACATATATATGTATTAATTAACCCCCTTCTTCAAAGTAGACGTGGCAGATGCAGGATGAACTCCTAGAACCAGATCGCATGAAAGCAATTCAAGAGGAATTGGCGGGATTCTTTCTTGAACACGTCATCAGTAAAGCCGGAGAATACCATGTGGAAGTTGATTTCAAATGCTAGGGGTTTGTAATTAAGAGATCTTATACATATTGTACATGTATGTAGCCAGTAAAAAACTTGTTGTTCGACCAATCTCTCGGAGAAGGAGAGGTCGATCGATCACTTCTCTCGGTATGCATGACGAACTTCTGTACTGAATGGTTCTCTCGATCACTTATGTATATATACTACGTAGCGTCGATCAAGCACGGACATAAGAGAGGACACTTCTCTCTATTAATTAGCTAGCTAACACAATATACGAAACACCTAAATTAACCCCCCAAAACCCCCAACCCCCCTCCTTTCAAAAAAAAAACAAAAACCCCAGCCACTGGAATGCAGACGCGTGGATGCCTTTTGGTCCCGGTTGGAGCCACCAGTCAGGACCAAAGGCCTCCTGACTGGGCTCGGCGCACAGGGCCACGTGGAGGCACATTGGTCCCGGTTCGTGTTTGAACCGGGACTAATGGGTGGAGGTATTAGTAACGACCCATTAGTCCCGGTTCATGAACCGGAACTAAAGGCCCTTACGAACCGGGTCTAATGGGTGGTTTTCTACTAGTGAATATATGTACATACCAAAACGATTAATGCATCAATTAGCTAGTCAGCACAAGCTTAATTAATATTAGCAGAATAACTATTCTGATAACACTTCCGCACTGCACGTTCAACGCAAGTGCACATCATTGTTTGAACCAAGTGTGCTGCAGTACTCAGGCGACTGAACTTCGTGTCGAAAAAAACAGCACACTGTGTTTTTCTGGTACTGTTTTCGCTCTAGTTTTTTAGCCTTTTATCGGAACAACGCGTATAATATACTGATGAGAAGCTATGGATTAGGCACAACTTCACCGTGTTGAACACTTTTCGAGATTCATCATAGTTTAAGAGCAGTTTCAAAAATTGTGCGGCTCACGATGAATGTCAGCGAGTGTTTTTCGCGTTTTCTTCTAATTCGCTCGTCGGAATGAAGCAAATGATATAGCGTTGGAAAGATATCATCATGGCGCATCTTTTTCATATCTATTATTTTCTACAGTTTGTTACGTTTTAGGAGCAGTTTCAAATTTACTAAATCGTGGAATTGTTTTTTTAATTTTTTTTAGTTTTTTAATACTGCTTTCGCTCCAGTTTTTTAACCGTTTGTCGAAATGACGCGTGTAATACGCCGTTGGGAAGATATGGACGAGGTGCAACTTTCATATGTTGAAATATTTTTTGGATTACTTAGGGTTTTATGTTAATTTTGAAAAATCGTGCGGGGGACGAGAGTGGTAGTTGGTGTTTTTCATGAAATTTTTACAAACCGCTAGCCGGAATGATTCAAATGATACACCGTTGGAAAGATATCGACGAGGTGTAACTTTTTCATGTAGAACACTCTCTCTAATCCTTTACGGTTTAAAAGGAATTTTAAATTTACCGAAATGCGGACACTATTTTTTGCGACCCAAAATCGTCGTATGTACTGCATCAGACAGAAAACCGCACTATTTTCTGACCAAAAACCGCACTATATCAGACCGACAAGTGCACTACATGATTTCTTTTTTGTGGGCCGTAAATTTTCCCAAACGAGGTAGCAAACCGCACTTATTTAAATACATTATAACTGAGCAGTTTTCCTGCCCTCTCAGGCCATTAGCGTTTTCAGCCGTCAGATCATCGGCTTGGGGCATTGCCAACCGTTAGATTTGTTGTGAATCGCACTAATAAGGCTTAGTTCGCTGCTATCAAGCGTGAACAGTCCTGGGCCGCTGCTCTGACCGCTTTTTTCGGCGTCTGTGGTGAAATTGGGCCCAATGGGCCTTCCTTATAAAAACAAAAACTATCGTTTCGTTCAGCAACCCCTTCACATTGCGACCGCTATGGGCAACTTTCGCGTGGCGGCCGACGCTGGGCGCTGGTGGCTCGCATGGAGACCGACCCTCCGAACCGACCGGGTCGCCTTGCCGAGCAACTCCACTGGGCGTTGGGCGGTTACAGGTGCATCTAACCCTCCGGCAGGTCGCCTCACCAGGAACTCAATGGAGGAGTGGCGAAGCGAACCATCGGTTGTTGTTTGAGTTGAATCGCCATCGATTGATTGAGGAAGTAAATCAGCCATTAAATGTCAATCGATGCGTGCACTCTCCATTGGCTGATAATTGATGGTCAGTTACCAATGTCGATTCACCTCTTCCTCCCATCCACGGGGGTCTATATAATATCCATCGTCCTGCTGCTCCTTCCTCACTCCCCTCACTTTCGCAGAACCTTCTCTCGTAGCCATAAGAGAAACATAGGTTGCTAATTCATCTTTCCTGTTCTTCTTGTGATCCCTTCTTCATACCTCCCCTTTCCCCCTAATTATTCATCTAATGATGCTAGATTTTCTTTTTGATACTGTTCTCTGTACTACAAAATTAATGCATGTTCTCTGTCTTGACAGATATGATATCGGTTCTGTTGGATTGGCTGGTTCTGCTAGATCAGAAGTTTTAGGGACTAACCATTTGGAAGATGAAGCACTGTTTTGAACTTCAATGATTTGTTGCCTGAGAGTATTATGTTTCAGCCCCCGCTTCAGTATTCTCCGATAAAGTGCAGAGTTTAACTTAGACTAATCACTAATCCTTGTAATCTCTTGCTATGTTAAGGCATCCATGCTTCAAACATGACTATGCTCACTTCTTTTGAAATTTCTTCACACGCTTAGTGGTGTATTAATTCTCTCATGTTCCTAGCTTTCTAGAAATGTATGATATATGCAGATACATCATATGCAATCTTTTGGCACATAAATATGTTTGGGCTTAGAATACGAAGGATCGCTCACTCAGGCAGAGATGATTGCTTGATGGGCGAGCCAGGCGACTACCCAGTAATGCGGGTTGAGGCGAGTATGTTGGACTGTTCGTCTATCCCGTGAATCTGATGCACTGGGGTTTGAACTTTGAAGAAGGCAATAAATCTTCAGTTCCTAGAGGCATTCATGGCAGATAATGTGCGAGTGCGCCAATCACCAGTGTCGATTAATGGTGGTGTACATTGTCTCATGCATGTGAGGAGAAATTGCAGAAAGCTCAGGAGATCGTAATTCATCCCCCAATCAGATTAAGACATCCATAAATCGCCATCAGTCAGCTAAACCTTCGACAATGAGGGTACAGTGAAAATATGGGTCAAAGAATTCTTGGTTAACTGCTATTGTGTTGTTGATGCTTGGTTTTAAAAGAATATTTCGCTTCAGTTTAGCTCAATCATCAATTGGCTTTAGTGTAATCTCCATTCTTATTAGATTTCCGTGTTAGAGCATAGTACTCACTCTAAATTAAGATGCCGTCATGAAGTCATGTAGCCCAATATAGGAAATATGACCTAGGAGTTAAATAAATGGGTGAGGGATAGAGAAGTAGTATATGAAATTTAACATGTATGGTCGATTTTTTTTGTCAAAGAAATTCTTACTTACAATTTTATTTTTCCTGCTTGTTTTTTTAAGATTTACCTTCAGTTTAGGTCAATCATCAAGTGCTTTCATGGTAATCTCTATTGGTAGCAGATTTCCATGTTAAAGCAAAGAATATGTACTCGAAATTAATATGCCTGAATTTATCAAGCTCAAGATAGGGGACAGGAATTAGAAGTTGGATAAAAAAGCGGGGGATGGAAAAGTAGTACAATAATGAATTTCATCTTGTAGGGCTACATTAACATATTCTGAATATTCCAGTGAAACATGCGTGAGATAACTATTAAGTATAGTCCAGTTTATCGTGCTAAGACACTACCATTTACACCAAACAAAAGTTTAGTATCATGTTCATGTCGAGGATCGAAGATGGTTAGAAGATGATAATTATGGACAGGAGAGACATACTATGTCGTAACTGGAGAGATGATGTGGTAAAGCAGAATTTGAGTAGGTGTCAAGTTCATAGCTTCTGAACATTTGATGCGATATTACTAAATACTGCCTTATGTATAACGAATAGTAGCTACAGGAGCTTGTGGTATGGTGCTGACACACATAACTGAATTGTGGAGCTGCACTGAACACTATCCGGAAGCTCAGAATTTGTGTGGTCTTGTTGTTGCAAAGAAATGAATGAAGTAATAATATTTTTAATATCAGGAAATAGACATAGAAGTGTGCCTGCACCACCTCTAATTTTCTGGATGCCACATGAGTGTCCAACCATATAAATTTTCTTGTACATTCTGTACTTTTTATCATTTTATCTATTTGATAAGTCACTTTTACATGAAATGCAAAAGCTTTATGTTGTGCCTTTTAAGAATTAATGACATTTCTATGAATATATCAGTACAGGATTAGCATTCTGTAGATGTGCTCCATGGGAACAAAACTGCTCTTGCTTTCCTGAAAATAAAATGATGACGGATGTAGGAAGGAGGTACACCCATCAGTCTATCGGAAGCAGAAGTTCAGTAAGCAGGAGTAGAAGTTGGCATAGCTATGTTATATCTGTAATGCAGACAGTATATAAACTTCGGGATATGCTTGTCTTCTGCTACATGAGTTGCCAATTAAGATATTCACCAGGGGGGCATCGTTACGATTTTGTTGGAATAATTTTTTGACCATTTTACTGCATCTATTATAGTATTCCATACATTACTGAAGAAATAATCCATACATTCCTAAGTGCGCACATTTTTTTCTTTGCCCCTCTTGCTTCCTCTCTTTTCCGTTGTTTAGAACCAACAAAATCAAACTGTTACCAACCTTCTTACCATCTAATATAATCCTACAAAAAATTACCCTTAGTTATATCACACGATCAAACTACTACATTTACACAGTTGCATCCATCATAATATTATAGTGCCAAAATTGATGGGTGCAGCAACGCGCACCTACAACGGCCTAGTTTAGACTAAAACCCGCACTTCATCAAACGAACAAGTGCACTGCATGATTTCTTTTTTGTGGGATGTAATTTTCTCAGTCGAGGTAGCAAACCAGACTTCTTTAGACTAAAACCCGCACTTCATCAGACGGACAAGTGCACTGCATCATTTCTTTTCTGTGGGACATAAATTTTCCTAAACGAGGTAGCAAACCGCACTTCTTTAGACTAAAAACCGCACTTCATCGGACGGACAAGTGCACTGCATGATTTCATTTTTGTGGGATGTAAATTTTCTCAAACAAGGTGGAATGCACTTCATGTCAAGCATTGGTGAACAGCAATCCTATGAAAAGTGAACCTCGAGCCTACCGTAAACGGGCCGCGACACTACAGAAAGTGAGCTTCTTTGAGATGTTAACTGCACAGCATAATGCACTCATCAACTAGAAAAACGACATTTGAGTACCCCACTATTTAATTGCACTGCATGATGCATAACCATTTTTCCAAAATGTAAATCAAAATGAACTGCACCAAAAAAATACACCCATTTTTATACTGTACAATACACACTTCACTGCAAAACTGAAGATTCTATGGTGCTAACGGTTCTAAACTTCTCATCTTTTTGCATTCGTTTTACTGCTAATAATGTCATCGATGCAGACCGTGGAGGGTAAACCCATCGCCCTCTCATGTGCCTCCATACTTCATCGACTACCCAACTGAGCTGCAACCGAGAGAACCTACACTTGTGGCCATCAAGTGGAAACAAAACTCAACAAACAGTAGGTGGAGGCGCAAGGTGAGGCATCTCAAAACCGGTGATCCACACGCCACGGACTGCACGACATACGCACAGTACTGCATGGACGCGCTGCGTACTACGCGGAGGGTAAAAACGAAACAAACTGCAGAATCACCGAGGGCGTTAAAGCCCATGTTCGGATTAACCACACACACAAAAATATCGAACTGCATCTCGCGCACCGCCGAGCTTCACAGAGAAAAAGACAATGGGGTGAGCAGCGAACGCAGCTGTCCTTCGCTGTACTGCATGCAAAAATGACCAGAAATGCAAATGCACCAGCACGAAATGGCATCACGCATGGCCCCCGAGCTGCACGGCAATGGTCGTCATACTGCAGATGAGGAGGTGGATTCGGGGCGGAGTTTCTCGTCGGAGGCCTCACTGAAGTAGAGTGAGGGAGGCCGCCTGCCCTGCTCCTCGCGCTTGCCCGAGATTGACCCAAACACCGGCGAGATGCCACCTGGAGCGAATGGCCAGAGGGACTATCATTTGTCTCATCGGATCTCACCGGATCCCGACGCCTGCTGGCTCTGGAGGGAGAGGTGCTGGAGGTGGGCGGCAAGGGAGAGCGGGGGGTGATTCGCTCGTGTGCTGGACCGCGCCGGCGAAAGCTGCGCGACGATGCCATGTAGCCGAATCATGGAATGGGGAGGGAAGCCATGGGGGGCGGTCGAAGTTGACCATGCCGTTGGAGTAGGCCGCCATGTAGGCGGATCTGGCCTGGGGAAGGGAGGGTGAGGAGCGGGGGTTGGACCTGGTGCGACGACGAGGGGAGATACGCGCACACGCCGGAGGAGCAGGATAGGTCGGGCCCCGGGTGGCACCGGCCGGCTGCGCAACGGAGGAGGCCGCGAGGCCGGGGAGGAGGCCTCGGGTCCGGGGACATGGGCGCGGCACCAGAGAGGAGCAGCGAGGCCGGGGACGAGGCGGCGGCGCCCGGGAGGAGGCCGCGCAGCCGGAGTAGAAGGTGGATCGGGGGGAGGTGCGACAGAAGAGGGAAGTGGGCACTGGTGGGAGGAATCGTGGGAGGTTGTTGACGGAGGTGGGGTGCGTGGGGGTGCAATGGTGTTTTTTTGGTGCGTTCGGTGGGGTTCGGCTCGTGCAGTTCATTTGTGTTTGCAGAATAAGGTGGGGATGTGCAGAATAAGGGTCTTAAGGGGCGTTAGCCGGTCTATTCTGCTAATATTAGCAGAATAACTATTCTGATAACACTTCCGCACTGCACGCTCAACGCATGTGCAAGTCATTCTTTGAACCAAGTGTGCTGCAGTACTCACACGAGTGAACTTCTCGTCGTAAAAAACGGCACGCATTGTTTTTCGGTACTATTTTCAACCTAGTTTTTTAACTGTTTATTGGAATGAGGCGTGTAATATACCGTTCAAAAGCCATGGCTTAGGCACAACTTCGACATGTTGAACACATTTAGAGATTCCACACGGTTTAATAGCAGATTTGAAAATGGTGCGGCCCATGACAAGTGGCAGCGAGCATTTTTTTGCGATTTCTTCTAAACCGCTCGTCGGAACGAAGCAAATGATACACCGTTGGAAACATATCGTCGTGGCGCATCTTTTTCATATCTATCATTTTCTCTAATTCGTTACGGTTTAAGAGCAGTTTCAAATTTCATAAATCGCGGAATTCTGTTTTTCAATAAAATTCCAATTTTCGGTACTGTTTTTGCTCCAATTTTTTAACCGTTTGTCGAAAAGAGGCATGTAATATACCGTTGAGAAGCTATGGACGAGGCACAACTTTCATATGTTGAAATGTTTTTGAGATTCCTTACGGTTTTAAGTTAATTTCGAAAATCGTGTGGCGGATGATGAGTGGCAACGGCCATTTTTTGCGAAATTTTTACAAACCGCTGGTCGGAATGATTCAAACGATATGCTGTTGGAAAGATATCGACGAGGCGTAACTTTTTCATTTAGAACAATCTTTCTAATTCCTTACGGTTTAAGAGCATTTTCAAAATTACTGAAATGCGGACACTCTGTTTTTCGCGACACCAGAATCGACGTGTGCACTACATCAGAGAAGTGGATCAAGCTTCACATCATGCGTAATTGAACCGCAACACTATCGAGAAGTGAACCACATTACTTTTTATTGTCGTTTTTGTAATATTGTTTCTGCACTTACGAGATGAACATCATAAGGCGGCCGACCGCACTGCTTTAGACGGAAAACCGCACTGCAAATGTCTACAAAGGAAACTGCATTATTACTTTTTTTGCTAACATTTTCCTTTTGTAATGTCATCTAAACTGCGAGGCCGAGTGTAGTGAACAACGTGCGGCGACGAAGTGCACTTCAACTCCCAATGCATTTGCCCTTTTTTGAACACAGGACCAAAGGAGCGAACCACATCAACTCCCAATGCATTTTACCTTTTGTGAACAAACGACAAAGGAGCGACCACATCGCATAAAGGACGAACCTCTCCAAGAGTTACATGGGTCGGACATGGAAAAAGTGTGATATATGTATACAAAGGAAACAATTGGACCGCTCTATCAAAATAAGAGAACATCCACGCGATGGCGAGATGAACTGCTAAAAAAAGATAAATTGCCCCGCTTAAAAATACAATCAGGTGAACTGCTCTTGCACTTCTCGTGCGCCATGGGGGCTGGGACGCTGGAGAAGGGCTCGGGTTACCGCGATGCCGTCGACACCGCACTGCACTCACGCACAGCGAACTGCATTTTTGGTCATGGAGGGCTGCACGCAAGTTTTATCAACACTGACACGGCTCGCAAAATCTGAAATCTCTTAAAAAACTGGACTGCACATAGCCAAAATCTTAAGAAAAAAAATGCAAATAAAATAAGTGGACGGCACGCCCGCTACTGCTCTTCCATCGGTCGCCGTCGCCACCATTTGAGGGTGGATTTGCCATGGAGGAGACCACCTCCCCACTGCCGTTGCTGCTTCACAGTATTTTGGTGACCATCGAGAGGAGAGGAGAGGGCGTGGAGGAGGGGCCCCGATCCGCGGCGAACCTGCACGCGTAGGAGATGAGGTCAGAAATCGGTGGCGTGGCGAAATCCATGAGGTGTTGGGGCGGCAGTGCATCACCAGAGCTGACACGCATCCTCCTGCTCGTCGCCGTTGTGCCTGGGAGCCATGGCGACCTCACTGTAGAGCCTCGATTCAGTGCGCCTGAGTTGGGGGAGGCGGGGTCGCCCAAATCCGATGGAGAGAGAGAGAGCAGAGGGGGAGGTGTACAGGTGTGCGTGTGACATATGGAGAAGGAGGCAACGTACGGGCGGCGGTCGACGTGGCCGAGCTCGCAGGAGGCCGCCGGCCACGAGGTTGGACGGGGATCTGACCCAAGCACCATTCTCCATGGTGGCGCGACGGAGGATGGAGAAGGTTGTTGGGGCGGCGGGGGTGGCTGGTGACGGGTTGATCCATGGGGGCAAAGGGTTGGTGGCGGCGCATGGGCCCCGTGGCGGCCGGTTTTGGCACCGAGAAGGGTCAGTGGCCGCTAGACCGTGCGGCACCGGCCCGGGTGCCTGGGCAGCAGCGCGCTGCCTGGGAAGCTGCATCACGCTTTGGTTTGTTACGTGGCGGCGGTAGGTGGCTCGGGAGGAAGGTCGGGCGGCGAGCACTGGTGGTAGTTGGTCGGGAGTAGGGGAAGAAAGGCCGGGGGTGGGGAGGAGAGAGGAAGTGGTGGGGGTGGGTGGGGTCGTGGGATTAGTGGGATGTGGGGCTTTAGCTGCGGTTCGTTTAGTCGGGCTGGGATAGTTCGGATCGGGGCGAGGGTGAGTGTCCAATTGTTAGCAGAATAAGGCTAGGTGTTATCAGAATAAGGTCTTAAGGGGTGTTATCATAATAGACCCACCCTATATATATATATATATATATATATATATATATATATATATATATATATGGAGTAACACTATTCTGATCACGATTGGGCCTATAATGGGGCGCGGAGATGTTTCTGGATCTGAAAAAGCTAGCCCACTCGAACTTCCAGTAAAAGAAAAAATCCCTCGACGCCCACCTTATCCACTCCCCCCGCGTCCTCCCAGGATCCTCCCGACCAACCTCCCGCTGCCGCCTCCCTGGCTCCGGTGCGCCTCCCGCCGCTAACCCCACGGCCCCGGCGTGCTTCCCGCCGCTGCTTCCCTCGGCCCCGGTGCTCCCCCGCCGCCGCCCACCCTGGCAGCGACCCGCCTCCGCCACCACTCCGCCCACCCTGGCCCCGACGCGCCTCCATCCGCCGCCCCCGACGCGCCTCCTACTGCCTCCCTCCTCCTGCTTCGACGACGGCCCCGGTCACCTCCACCTTCTTCCACCACTGCACCGGCCACCGCTACCTTATTCCACCATGGCGCCGACCTCCCCTCCTTCCACCGCCCCGGTGAATCTTGTAGAGGACGCAAGTGCGCGCCTACTGCTGCTGCTGCCTCCGCTGGCCTCCACAGAGTGGAGATTTTTCGTTGCTGACGGGCGTCCTCCAACCCAATTGCAGCTAAAGATCATCAAGCACTCCTTTCTACACGAATGCATTCTGAGGAGTGGCGGTTCCGATCAAGACAGATGGGGAATGATTGTGGGTAGAGCATCAGAGTTGAGCGATACAGCCGCCCTCGATGGTTTCAGTTTCTCTCCTCTTGTTCTGCTGCTGCTGCTATTCAGTCTTCAGTCTTGAGTGCAGTGTACTCATCAGCAGGTCAAACACAAAGTTTGTGGCAGGTCAAATAAAGAAGTTGGAGCAAAAAAGGAGGTAGTTTGTGGCAGGTCAAACCGGAGTGCTAATCCTGGGATTAGATGGGGTGGTCTCGACCTGCAGCTGCATGAGGTCTCGACCTGTAGTCAGTTTTAATATGTGATGGATGAATTTGTTTGAGGCTTTGATCAACGTTGAACGTTGACGCTATGTGAAAAATGCAGGCTTCTTTTGTTATGGACCTGGCGGTGCTCATTACATTAGTCAGTGGATGGCTTCAAATTTTAAAGGTCCAGTGTCACTTGGATGGAGCATTCGGACTTCAGAATGAAAAAGTGCAGGCCTTTTTTTCTTTGAAAAATGTAAGCTTTGCCACCACTTTTATGATGCTTATGGCCTGTGCATAGTCTATCACATCAAACTATGAGCAAGGAACACCTATCTTTAAAGAAATAAACTTTCTCTATTTCTAAAAAGTAAAATCAAGAAGGTTAAATTAAAATAACAGAGAAGTTCGATGCTCATTATTTTTTTTTGATTTTTCTCATTTCTAAAAAATAACCAAAAAATTTAAAAGTTAGATTTTCCTCGTTTCTAAAAAAATAAGAGAGAAGGCCAATTCAAAATAACAGAGCAGTCCAAAAAAAGTTTATAAATAATGGATTGAAGAAAACTAGAAAATTTGAAATAACTGAGAGGTCAAAAAAATGTAGAAGTTCAAATTTGTCAACCCTAGAAGTTCAATTTCAAATAACCGAGAAGGTAAAAAAACTAGAAGTTCAAATTTAAAAACCTAGAAAAATTGTTTGCTTATGCAAAACCATATTTTTCTAAGAAGTTCAAAGTAAAAAAAATTCGAAGGTAACTTAGATGTTTTATCGTTACTAAATAATAAAATGAGGAAGTTCAAATTAAAAAAGGAAAAACTAAAAGAATTTAAAAGAATGTTCCCGATTTTTAAACCGAAACACAGAGAATTCCAAATTGACAACTCTCGAAAGTTCACGTATTGCATGCTGTGCATTCCGTATGAGAAAAAAAAGAATAACAAAGGCAAAGTTTAAAATTTGTTGCTAGAAGTTCAAGTCCTCTTCACTCAGAAGCTCAACCAGTCTTGTTATTAAAGAAAACTCAGATTTTCCTTGTTATTAAAGAATGAAAAGAGGAAGTTCAAAAATTAAATAACAAGAAGTTCAACTTTTAATAATAGAGCGCTTCAAAATTTCGTAAAAAAAGATTAAGAAATTAAACGAGGAAGTCCATATTAAAAAGATGGAGAAGTTCGATAATTATAGAAAAACTCAGATTTTCCTCATTATTAAAGAAGGGAAACAAGAAGTTCAAAAAAACAAGAAGTTCAACTTTTTAAAATATAGTGCTTTAAAATTTCATAAAAAAGGATTAAGAAATAAAACTAGGAAGTCCATATTAAAAAGATGGAGAAGTTCGATGATTATAAAAAACTCAGATTTTCCTCGTTATTAAAGAAATGGAAGCAAGAAGTTCAAAAATAAAATAACAAGAAGTTCAACTATTAAAATTAGAGCACTTCAAAATTCATAAAAAAATTTATGAAAATCAGATTAAAAATTCATAAAAAAACTCAAAATATTTTCACGTAGCCGAGAGAAGTTCTAGTTGATAACTGCGAGAAGTTCATATACTACACGGTGTGCATTTTGTATTAAAAAAGAATAAAAAAGCAAAGGCTAAAAGTTTGTTGTTATAAGTCCAAGTCCTCAGTCGGAGAAAGTTAAAAAAATTATTGTGAGAGACGTTTGTACAAAAGGAATATTATTTGTGTAACTCTGACGAATGGATGAGAAAATTACAAACAAAAATACGTCATAGAAGTTCAACGTGAAAACTAGAGGAAGTTCAACTACTATGCTAAATGAATTTCAGATGAAAAACTTTCAAAATCATCGCGAGTATGAAAAAATGATCAACACGGGAAAGTTGCGTGTTTACAGCAGCTTTCCATCGGTATATCACCCGCTCAATTCCCGTGAGTGGGATGGAGAGCTACGAGCAGTGGATGAAGATCTACGAACAAAAAAATCACGTGAAAAACAGAGTGAAGTTCAGGTTCACGCACCGAGAAGTTCAGGTTCTTCACGCGGTGCATTTTCGAAGAATCTGTTTCGCGATAAAGGCAGAATGAATGATCCAGCCGTTTTCGTAATGACTTGAAAACGGCTAGGAATCAGAGAAAACCATCAATATGAAAAAGTTTCGCATTTTCCGTAGCTTTTCAACGGTATATTATTTGCCCAATTCCGATAAAGTCTGTAGCAATTACGGCAAAAATTCATTTTTTGCCATTTTCAAAACTGACTTAAAACCGTAAAGAATTGGGAGCAATATTACATACCAAAAAGTTTCGCATTTGTTCAAGCTTTCCAACGCCATATCATTTGCTGCATTCGGACGCAGGGTTAAAAAATAAGCTCGAAAATACGAACTCGGCAGGACGTGGACCATTTTCTAAATTACTTTTAAACCATTCAGAATTAGAAAAAAACTTTCAAGATGAAAAAGTAGCGCATTTTCATAAGCTTTCTAACGCCATATCATATGCCTCCATTGGATTAGCCGTTTAGAAATGACATTGAAAAAACGAACTCAGCTGTTGGGTTTACGAAATTTTACGTTTTTTCAAATTACTCTTTAACCATAGGGAATTAGAAAAAACTTTCAACATGTGGAAGGAGCAGTTTTGCAGCAGCTTTCCAACGCCATATTATATGCCTCATTCCGATAAACGGTTTAGAAATACGATTCATGTTTTTTGTGCAAAGAAAAAATGGTTTTCAAAACTGCTCTTAAACCGCTTATATTTTGCCAAAAATTTAAGTTGCGTCATGATATTGGTGTCCATAGCTTTCCAACGGTATATCGCAAGCCCCGTTTGAGCAA
Organism: Triticum timopheevii; assembly: GCA_963921465.1. Taxonomy (NCBI): domain Eukaryota; kingdom Viridiplantae; phylum Streptophyta; class Magnoliopsida; order Poales; family Poaceae; genus Triticum; species Triticum timopheevii. The sequence goes on along the minus strand of OY997272.1, from coordinate 39,856,595 downwards.
TGTTGTCGGAAGTTCAACCGGGTTCACAGGGAAGTTCAAAGTACTACTTGCGGGGCAGGTCAGGTTGTGATCAGAATATTATTCTGATCCCGTGATCAGAATAGTGTTTATGTATATAAGGACAAATGTTTACTACAAGCAGTGGTAGTTACCACCACTTGCGTGTTGTATATTATATGTAGTATCTGTCGAAATCGAGAATATGTACGTGTAGTATGTAGTATATAACAATGATTAGGTAGTATATATACTAAGTTTTAGGTAGTATGTATCATGTTTTGAGTATGCTCTTTTTTACGTACAAATATGTACGTATTTCATAAATATAACAAAAACTATGGGTTCATATGCAATTTTTTCACGTAACTTGCTTTGAAATATGTTAGATATTGTATATGAACATATTTAAAATAATAAAATGGTATATATAGTACCACATGGTAGTATATGAGACATATGGGGTAACTACCACTAGGTGGTAGGATCGATTTTCCCTATATATATGGGTGGTAGGATGGATTTTCCCACTAGGTGGTAGTTACATATGGGGTAACTACCACCTCGCCGGACATTGCATATCTGATCCCGACTCCGTTCGGTCACCGGAGCCGTCATCACGATCGTCGGAGCCACCATCACGATCATGAACCTCCTCCACTGTTTGATCACCGTAGCCTGCTTCCTCTCCTTGTAGACCTTCTTCGATGTCGTTGAGAAACGACAAGACTACATCACCTCTGTCGTGGATTATGTCCCCCAATATCTCTTCTTGATCGAAGTCTCTTTGATGATCCATAGTTTCTGCAAATATTACAACCTGGCAATTAATATGGAAACATTAGATATGTATATATCGAAGTTATCGGGGAGGGGGTATATCGACAACATATACATAGAAAAAAATGTTATCGGGGAGGGGGTAAATATATCGACCCCCCTCATGTCGAAGTTATCAAAGAGGGGGTATATCGACAACGACGACATATACATAGAAAAAAATGTTATCGGGGAGGGGGTATATCGACATATACATATACTTTGCTACTAGGCAACCTCTCGACACCTCGGCGATCCTAGACCCTCGACCCTAGCTAGTTCACGACCCTCGACCGCTCGGTGATCCACAACCCTCTACCCTAGTTCCCGACCCTCGACCCCCTCGTGTCATGTTTGTCTAGTGTCAAAGGATTCAACAAAACCATGTCTTCACAATTAGGCGAAAGTAACAGGCGCATGATGGTAAGAAGCTCTCCAAAGTTATTCTGGAATGGAATCCCAGATAGGATAATTCGCTTTTTGGTACAAAGTACAGCAAGAGCCTTCTGAATATCACTATTTGGAAGGCCATTACTGAAATTTGTACCAAAAGGCGGATTATCCTAACCGGGGCTCCGTTCCAGAATAACTTTGGAGAACTTCATACGATCATGCCCCGGTTACTTCGGCCTAATGATGAAGCCATGGATTTCTTCAATACTTTGACACTAAGCAACCTCTCGACCCCACGGCGATCCTCGACCCTCGAACCCTCGACCCCTCGACGACCCTCGACCCTCGAACCCCAGCCCCTCGACGATCATTGAACCCTCGATCCTCGAACCCTCGACCCTAGAACCCTCGACCCTAGAACCCTAGAACCCTCGACCCCTCGACCCTCGGACCCTCGACCCCCTTCCCCCTCCTCATGTCGAAGTTATCAGGGAGGGGGTATATCGACACTAGCTAGGAAACCTCTCGACCCCTCGGCGATCCTCGACCCTCGACCACTCGACCCCCTCCCACCTCCTCATGTCGAAGTTATCGGGGAGGGGGTATATCGACACTATCTATGAAACCTCTCAACCCCTCGGCGATCCTCGACCCTCGACCATCGAACCTTTGAACTCTCGGCGACCCTCGACCCCTCGGCATTTCTAATTTTTTTCTTCTTGTCCTCTTTTTTCCCCTTTTTTCCTCTTCTTATTTATTTCTCCTCTTCTTCTCCTTTTTATTTTCCTTCTTCCTAAACTAAACATAAACTAAAATAATCCTAAAACTAAACAAAACTTCTCCTCCGCCGGCCCATCCCCCCCCCTCATGTCGAAGTTATCGGGGAGGTGGTATATCGACAACGACATATATCCCTGATAAAAAATAAGAAGAGGAAGAAGAAGAAAAAAATAGGAGAAGAAGAAAGGAATAGAGAGAGGAGAAGATTGAAGGAAAAAAAGAAGAAAAAAAAGAGGTGAAGAAGAAAGGAATAGAGGTGAAGAAAAAAAATAGAAACTACCTTATTTTTTTTCTTCTTCTCTTCTATTCCTTTCTTCTTCTCCTCTTTTCTTTTTCTTTTTTTGCTCTTCCTATTTATTTCTCCTCCTCTTCTTCCTCTCCGCTTCTTCTCCTTTTTCTTCTCCTTCTTCCTTTTCTTATTTTCCTTTTTCCACTCCTTTGTTTTCTTCTTCTTCCTTCTTCCTTCTTCCCCTTTTCTTCCTTTTCCTTATTTTACTTTTTCCTCTACACTAACCTAAAATGCACTATCCTAAAATCGATAGCTACTAATTAACAACCTAAATAAAAAATTAACACATATATGAAAAAAAACATTATATGAAAAAAACATCATATGCACAAAAAAACATCATGTGAACATCATATGCAAAAAAAACATATGTACATATATGAAAAAAAAAAACATATGAAGCTGCCGAACCGTGGGGCGTCGCGGCGTCGGGGCAGCGGTGGCGCAGGGCGGCGACGGCATCGGCGCGACGTGGGGTGGCGACGACGTCGGTGTGACGCGGGGCGGCGTGGTGTCGGGGCAGCGGTGGCGTGGGGCGGCGACGGCGTCGGGGCGGCGCGGGGAGGTGACGGCGACGGCGCGGGGTGGCGCGCGGCAACGGCGTCGGGGAGGCACGGGGTGCGGGTGGTGAAAGGGCGGCGACGACGGGCACCGGCGACGACAACGACAACGACGGGCGCGGGCGACAGCGACGAGGAGCAGGGCGTCGGGGCAGAGGGCGGCGTCGGCGGCAGGGAGAATGAGAAACTGCTGAAAATCTGCAAAGTGTTGGCTTATATAGCCAGCGCATTGGTCCTGGTTCGTGGCACCAACCGGGACCAATGCCCCCCTTTAGTCCCGGTTGGTGCCACCAACCGGGACCAAAGGTCTCTTTTCAGCAGCCAAAGGGCGGGAAGCAGAGGCCTTTGGTCTCGGTTGGTGTCACAAACCGGTACCAATGCCACCCTTTAGTCCCGGTTGGTGGCACCAACCGGGACCAAAGGCCTTGTGCTGCCCGCGTCAAAAGTTTAGTCCCACCTTGTTAGTTGAGAGAGCTCGAGAGTGGTTCATAAGCGCTGCTGCACCCACCCTCTCGAGCTCCTCTCAACTGTAGGCTTTCGGGCCTAACCTGTCACTGTGTGCCTATGGGCCTACTTGGCCTTCTAAGGGCCTGAATCCTGGCCCATGATTGGGTTTCTAGTCGTATTCAGGCTGTGGTGGCCGAGTAGGTGGCATTTTTTTGCTTTATTTATTTTATTTTGTTTCTACTTACTGTTGCTATTTTTATTTCTTTCATTAAAGTTTATTTATTTTACTTTATTAAAGTTTATTTGGTTTCTACTTATTTATTAAAGTTTATTTTGTTTCTACTTTTTTATTTTATTTTGTTTCTAATTATTTATTTATTTTTCTTTTTTGCTTTTTTTGTTTATTTTATGAAAATTCTTTTTATTTATTTATTTATTTTATTAAAGTTTATTTATTTTACTTTATTAAAGTTTATTTTGTTCCTACTTATTTATTAAAGTTTATTTTGTTTCTACTTATTTATTTCCTTTTCTTTTTTCTTTTTTTATTTATTTTATGAAAATTTTATTTGCTTTTATTGTTTTGAACAGAAAATACTTTGATAATTTTAGTTGCATAAATTTTATATAATTTTAGTTTCAATAATACTAGAGGTTTATAAAAGCATTTCAAATAAACTCTGAAAATGTTGAAAGTTGGCATGGTATCGTCATTTCACCCACATAGCATGTGCTAAAAAGTTGATAGAGTTACGTCAAAAACTGGATGCACTTCGTGCACAAAACAAACAATCTTTTTGGAAGTATCAGGGTTTCGGACGAAAACTCATCTGTTACAAAGGAATTTCATTTGTTCAAATGTAACTGCAGTGATATTCTACATCAAAGGCATCATCATAATAGTTGTTGATAGAAAGTCTTCACTTTTTCTTCGCTTGTGTTCCTTGCTTATTGCGACGTAACCATGGATAATTTTCATCGTTTAACAGGGTGCTTGGGTCAGCCTTGACTTTTAAAGGAGGAATTTCATGAACCTTTTCATAATCTTCAAACACTTCTGTCTTGCCCTCCAATCCCACGATGTCTCTTTTTCGTGAAAGAACTATGTGGCGCTTTGGCTCATCGTATGATGTATCCACTTCCTTATCTTTTCTTTTTCTCGGTTTGGTAGACATGTCATTCACATAGAAAACCTGTGCCACATCATTGGCTAGGATGAATGGCTCGTCTGTGTACCCCAGATTGTTCAGATCCACTGATGTCATTCCATACTATGGGTCTACCTGTACCCGCCTCCTGACAGATTCACCCATTTGCACTTTAGGTTTTGGAACTGTAGGTTCTGGAACTTTTTCTCTGTCATATTTATTATTCCCTTTATATTCGACGAGTAGCTAGATGCGACCTTCATACTGAGTAGGTATTCAAAGAAGATTTCCTTCTCTTCTTTGGTAAGAGCGTAGCTGGCAGGACCTTCATACTGCTTTGGAGGCATGCCGTCTTTTTCGTGAAAATGTTGCAGGTCCTCTCGTGCCTCCGCTGTATCTTTTGTCTTCCCATACACGTCCAAGAAGCCTAGCAGGTTCACGCAAAGGTTCTTCGTCACGTGCATCACGTCGATTGAAGAGCGGACCTCTAGGTCTTTCCAGTAGGGTAGGTCCCAAAATATAGATTTCTTTTTCCACATGGGTGTGTGTCCCTCAGCGTCATTCGGAATAGATAGTCCGTCGGGACTCTTTCCGAAGATTACTTTTAAATCATTGACCATAGCAAGTACGTGATCACCGTTACGCATGTCGGGCTTCTTCCGGTGATCTGCCCGCCTGAAGTGCTTGCCTTTCTTTCGACATTGATGGTTGGTCGGAAGGAATCGACGATGCCCCAAGTAAACATTCTTCCTGCATTTGTCCAGGTATATACTTTCGGTGTCATCTAAACAGCGCGTGCATGCGTGGTATCCCTTGTTTGTCTATCCTAAAAGGTTACTGAGAGCAGGCCAATCATTGATGGTGACAAACAGCAATGCATGCAGGTCAAATTCCTCCTGTTTGTGCTCATCCCATGCACGTACACCATTTTCAATCCACGGTTGTAAAAGTTCTTCAACTAATGGCCTTAGGTACACATCAATGTCATTGCCGGGTTGCTTAGGGCCTTGGATGAGAACTGGCATCATAATGAACTTACTCTTCATGCACATCCAAGGAGGAAGGTTATAAATACATAGAGTCACGGGCCAGGTGCTGTGATTGTTGCTCTACTCCCCGAAAGGATTAATGCCATCCGCGCTTAAACCAAGCCATATGTTCCTTGCATCACCTGCAAACTCCTCCCAGTACTTTCTGTCGATTTTTCTCTACTACGACCCGTCTTTCTTACGGTCATCTCTGTGCCATCGCATCAACTTGGCATGCTCTTTGTTTCTAAACAGGCGTTTCAACCGTGGTATTATAGGAGCATACCACATTACCTTGGCAGGAACCCTCTTCCGGGGGCGCTCGCCATCAACATCACCAGGGTCATCTCGTCTGATCTTATACCGCAATGCACCGCATACCGGGCATGCGTTCAAATCCTCGTACGCACCACGGTACAAGATGCAGTCATTAGGGCATGCATGTATCTTCTGCACCTCCAATCCTATAGGGCAAACAACGTTCTTTGTTGCATGATGACCCACAAGTGTAGGGGATCAATCGTAGTTCTTTCGATAAGTAAGAGTGTCGAACCCAACGAGGAGCAGAAGGAAATGATAAGAGGTTTTCTCTACAAGCACTGAAATTGTAGGTGATAGATAGTTTTGTGATAAGATAAATGGTAACGAGTAACAAGTAAATAAAGTAAACAAAGTGCAGCAAGGTGGCCCAATCCTTTATGTAGCAAAGGATAAGCCTGGACAATTTCTAATAATGAGAAAGGAGCCCCCGAGGACACATGGGGATTATCGTCAAGCTAGTTTTCATCACGTTCATATGATTATCGTCAAGCTACTTTTATAATTTGATATGTGGGTGGACCGGTGCTTGGGTGCTACGTCTCGAGCTTGCGTTGGTTTTCCCCGAAGAGGAAAGGATGATGCAGCACAGTAGCGTAAGTATTTCCCTCAGTTTTTGAGAACCAAGGTATCAATCCAGTAGGAGGTCACGTGCAAGTCCCTCGTACCTGAACAACACGATAGCAACTCGCAACCAACACTTAGGGGTTGCCAATCCCTTCACGGTCACTTACGAGAGTGAGATCTGATAGAGATAATATTTTTGGTATTTTTGATAGATAGATGCAAAGTAAAAAGTAAAGGCAAAGTAAAACAAAGCAAGTAAATAAAGTGATATAGATTGATATGATGAGAATAGACCCGGGGGCCATAGGTTTCACTAGTGGCTTCTCTCAAGAGCATAAGTATTCTACGGTGGGTGAACAAATTACTGTTGATCAATTGACAGAATTGAGCATAGTTATGAGTATATCTAGGCAATGATCATGTATATAGGCATCACGTCCGTGACAAGTAGATCGAAACGATTCTGCATCTACTACTATTACTCCACTCATCGACCGCTATCCAGCATGCATCTAGAGTATTAAGTTAAAAACAGAGTAATGCTTTAAGCAAGATGACATGATGTAGAGGAATAAATTCATGCAATATGATAAATAACCCATCTTGTTATCCTCGATGGCAACAATACAATACGTGCCTTGCAACTCTTTCTGTCACTGAGTAAGGATACCCCAAGATTGAACCCAAAGCCATGCACTTCTCCCATGTCAAGAACTACCAATCTAGTTGGCCAAACCAAACAGATAATTCGAAGAGACTTGCAAAGATAACTCAATCATACATAAAAGAATTCAGAGAAGAATCAAATATTTTCCATAGATAATACTGGATCATAAACCCACAATTCATCGGTCTCAACAAACACACCGCAAAAAGAAGATTACATCAAATAGATCTCCACGAGAGAGGGGGAGAACATTGTATTGAGATCCAAAAAGAGAGAAGAATCCATCTAGCTACTAGCTATGGACCCGAAGGTCTGAAGTAAACTACTCACACTTCATCGGAGGGGCTATGGTGATGATGTAGAAGCCCTCCGTGGTGGATGCCCCCTCCGGCGGAGCTCCGGAACAGGCCCCAAGATGGGATCTCGTGGATACAGAAGGTTGCGGCGGTGGAATTAGGTTTTTGGCTCCTGTTCTGATCATACGGGGATACGTAGGTATATATAGGAGGAAGGAGTATGTCGGTGGAGCTCTGAGGGGCCCACGAGGTAGGGGGGTGCGCACAGGGGGGAGGGCGTACCCTCCACCCTCGTGACCGCCTCGTGGCTTTCTTGATGGAGGGTCCAAGTCTCCTGGGTCTTATCTGATGAGTAAATCACGTTCCCGAAGGTTTCATTCCGTTTGGACTCCGTTTGATATTCTGTTTCTTTGAAATACTGAAAAAGATAAAAATCAACAATTCTGGGCTGGGCCTCCGGTTAATAGGTTAGTCCCAAAAATAATATAAAAGTGGAAAAAAAGCCCATTATAGTCCAAAACAGTAGATAAAGTAGCATGGAGCAATCAAAATATATAGATACGTTGGAGACATATCATTGGGTACTGCCCTAACTTGGACAAGCATCCCATTTATGATTAACCCCTATTGCAAGCATCCGCAACTACAAAGGAAGTATTAAGGTAAACCTAACCACAGCATTAAACATATGGATCCAAATCAGCCCCTAACGAAGCAACGCATAAACTAGGGTTTAAGCTTCTGTCACTCTAGTAACCCATCATCTACTTATTACTTCCCTATGCCTTCCTCTAGGCCCAAATAATGGTGAAGTGTCATGTAGTCGACGTTCACATAACACCACTAGGGGAAAAGACAACATACATCTCATCAAAATATCGAACGAATACCAAATTCACATGACTACTAATAGCAAGACTTCACCCATGTCCTCAGGAACAAACGTAACTACTCACAAAGCATATTCATGTTCATAATCAGAGGAGTAATAATATGCATAAAGGATCTGAACATATAATCTTCCACCAAGTGAACCAATTAGCATCAACTATAAGGAGTAATCAACACTACTAGCAACCCACAGGTACCAATTTGTGGTTCTGATACAAGATTGGATACAAGAGATGAACTAGGGTTTTGAGAGGAGATGGTGCTGGTGAAGATGTTAATGGAGATTGACCCCCTCTCGATGAGAGGATCATTGGTGATGATGTTGGTGATGATTTCCCCCTCCCGGAGGGAAGTGTCGCCGGCAGAACAGCTCCGCCGGAGCCATAGATTTATTCCGCCAAGGTTCCGCCTCGTGGCGGCGGAGTTTCGTCCCGTAAGATTGTCCACGATTTTTTTCCAGGGTAAAAGCTCTGATATAGCAGAAGATGGACACCGGAGGCCCACCGGGGGGCCAGGAGATAGGGAGGCACGCCCTGTAGGGGGAGGGCGGCCTCCTGTCTCCTGGACAGGGTGTGGGCCCCCTGGTGTATTTCTTTCGCTCAATAATTCTTATAAATTCCAAAAAGATGTTTCGTGGAGTTTCAGGACTTTTGGAGCTATGCATAATAGGTTTCCAATGTTTGCTCCTTTTCCAGCCGGAATTCCAGCTGTCGGCATTCCCCCTCTTCATGGTAAACCTTGTAAAATAAGAGAGAATAGCCATAAGTATTGAGATATAATGTGTAATAACAGCCCATAATGCAATAAATATTGATATAAAAGAATGATGCAAAATGGACGTATCAACTCCCCCAAGCTTAGACCTCGCTTGTGAAGGAAATATGCCCTAGAGGCAATAATAAAGTTATTATTTATTTCCTCATATCATGATAAATGTTTATTATTCATGCTAGAATTGTATTAACCGGAAACATGATACATGTGTGAATACATAGACAAACACATAGTCACTAGTATGCCTCTACTTGACTAGCTCATTAATCAAAGATGGTTATGTTTCCTAACCATAGACATGTGTTGTCATTTGATTAATGAGATCACATCATTAGGAGAATGATGTGATTGACATGACCCATTCCGTTAGCCTAGCACTTGATCGTTTAGTATACTGCTATTGCTTTCTTCATGACTTATACAAAGTTCCTACAACTATGAGATTGTGCAACTCCCGTTTACCGGAAGAACACTTTGTGTGCTACCAAACGTCACAACGTAACTGGGTGATTATAAAGGTGCTCTACAGGTGTTTCCGAAGGTACATGTTGGGTTGGCATAATTCGAGATTAGGATTTGTCACTCCGATTGTCGGAGAGGTATCTCTGGGCCCTCTCAGTAATACTCATTACCTAAGCCTTGCAAGCATGTAACTAATGAGTTAGTTATGAGATGACGTATTACGGAACGAGTAAAGAGACTTGCCGGTAACGAGATTGAACTAGGTATTGGATACCGACGATCAAATCTCGGGCAAGTAACATACCGATGACAAAGGGAACAAAGTATGTTGTTATGCGGTTTGACCGATAAAGATCTTCGTAGAATATGTAGGAACCAATATGGGCATCCAGGTCCCGCTGTTGGTTATTGACCGAGAATGGTTTTAGGTCATGTCTACATAGTTCTCGAACCCGTAGGGTCCGCACGCTTAACGTTTCGATGACAGTTTTATTATGAGTTTATAAGTTTTGATGTACCGAAGTTTGTTCGGAGTCCCGGATGTGATCACGGACATGACGAGGAGTCTCGGAATGGTTGTGACATAAAGATTGATATATTGGAAGCCTATATTTGGACATCGGAATGGTTCCGGGTGAAATCGGCATTTTACCGGAGTACCGGGAGGTTACCGGAACCCCCCCCCCCCCCGGGGGGGGGGGGGGGGTTAATGGGCCTACATGGGCCAAGAGGGAGAAGAGGAAGGAGCAAGGAGGGGGCTGCGCGCCCCTCCCCCTCCTAGTCCGAATAGGACAAGGGAAGGGGGCGGCGCCCCCCCTTTCTTCTCCTCTTCCTCCTCTTTCCCCCTCTCTCCTACTCCAACTTGGAAAAGGGGAGTCCTACTCCCAGTGGGAGTAGGACTCCCCCCTTGACGCGCCCCCTTAGGCCGGCGGCCTCCTCCCCCCTGGCTCCTTTATATACGGGGGCGGGGGGCACCCCGTAGACACACAAGTTGATCTACGGATCGTTCCTTAGCCGTGTGCGGTACCCCCTTCCACCATATTCCACCTCGGTCATATCGTCGCGGAGTTTAGGCGAAGCCCTGCGCCGGTAGAACATCATCATCGTCACCACGCCGTCGTGCTGACGGAACTCATCTCCGGAGCCTTTGCTAGATCGGAGGGCCGGAGATCGTCATCGAGCTGAACGTGTGCTGAACTCGGAGGCTCCGTATGTTCGATGCTTGGATCGGTCGGATCGTGAAGACGTACGACTACATCAACCGCGTTGTGCTAACGCTTCCGCTTACGGTCTACGAGGGTACGTGGATGAACACTCTCCCCTCTCGTTGCTATGTCATCACCATGATCTTGCGTGTGCGTAGGAAATTTTTTGAAATTACTACGTTCCCCTACAGTGGCATCCGAGCCTAGGTTTTATGCGTTGATGTTATATGCACGAGTAGAACACAAGTGAGTTGTGGACAATATAAGTCATACTGCCTACCAGCATGTCATACTTTGGTTCAGCGGTATTGTGAGATGAAGCGGCCCGGACCGACATTACGCGTACGCTTACGCGAGACTGGTTTCACCGTTACGAGCACTCGTGCTTAAAGGTGGCTGGCGGGTGTCTGTCTCTCTCACTTTAGTTGAACCGAGTGTGGCTACGCCCGGTCCTTGCGAAGGTTAAAACGGAGTCTATTTGACAAACTATCGTTGTGGTTTTGATGCGTAGGTGAGAACGGTTCTTGCTAAGCCCGTAGCAGCCACGTAAAATTTGCAACAACAAAGTAGAGGACGTCTAACTTGTTTTTGCAGGGCATTTTGTGATGTGATATGGTCAAGACGTGATGCTATATTTTATTGTATGAGATGATCATGTTTTGTAACCGAAGTTATTGGCAACTGGCAGGAGCCATATGGTTGTCGCTTTATTGTATGAAATGCAAACGCCCTGTAATTGCTTTACTTTATCACTAAGCGGTAGCGATAGTCGTAGAAGCAATAGATGGCATAACGACAACAATGCTACGATGGAGATCAAGGTGTCGCGCCGGTGACGATGGTGATCACGACGGTGCTTCGGAGATGGAGATCACAAGCACAAGATGATGATGGCCATATCATATCACTTATATTCATTGCATGTGATGTTTATCCTTTATGCATCTTATCTTGCTTTGATTGACGGTAGCATTTTAAGATGATCTCTCACTAAAATTATCAACTAGTGTTATCCCTGAGTATGCACCGTTGCCAAAGTTCGTTGTGCCGAGACACCACGTGATGATCGGGTGTGATAAGCTCTACGTCCATCTACAACGGGTGCAAGCCAATTTTGCACACGCAGAATACTCAGGTTAAACTTGACGAGCCTAGCATATGCAGATATGGCCTCGGAACACAGAGACCAAAAGGTCGAGCGTGAATCATATAGTAGATATGATCAACATAGTGATGTTCACCATTGAAAACTACTCCATCTCACGTGATGATCGGTTATGGTTTAGTTGATATGGATCACGTGATCACTTAGATGACTAGAGAGATGTCTGTCTAAGTGGGAGTTCTTAAGTAATATGATTAATTGAACTTAAATTTATCATGAACTTAGTACCTAATAGTATCTTGCTTGTCTATGTTTGTTTGTAGATAGATGGCTCGTGCTGTTGTTCCGTTGAATTTTAATGCGTTCCTTGAGAAAGCAAAGTTGAAAGATGATGGTAGCAATTACACGGACTGGGTCCGTAACCTGAGGATTATCCTCATTGCTGCACAGAAGAGTTACATCCTGGAAGCACCGCTGGGTGCCAGGCCTGCTGCTGATGCAACTGACGACGTTAAGAACGTCTGGCAGAGCAAAGCTGATGACTACTCTATAGTTCAGTGTGCCATGCTTTACGGCTTGGAACCGGGTCTTCAACGACGTTTTGAACGTCATGGAGCATATGAGATGTTCCAGGAGTTGAAGTTAATATTTCAAGAAAATGCCCAGATTGAGAGATATGAAGTCTCCAATAAGTTCTATAGCTGCAAGATGGAGGAGAATAGTTCTGTCAGTGAACACATACTCAGAATGTCTGGATATAATAATCACTTGATTCAACTGGGAGTTAATCTTCCTGATGATAGTGTCATTGACAGAATTCTCCAATCACTGCCACCAAGCTACAAGAGCTTCGCAATGAACTATAATATGCGAGGGATGAACAAGACTATTCCCGAGCTTTTCGTGATGCTGAAAGCTGCGTAGGTAGAAATCAAAAAGGAGCATCAAGTGTTGATGGTCAACAAGACCACTAGTTTCAAGAAGAAGGGCAAAGGGAAAAAGAAGGGGAACTTCAAGAAGAACGGCAAGCAAGTTGCTGCTCAAGAGAAGAAACCCAAGTCTAGACCTAAGCCTGAAACTGAGTGCTTCTACTGCAAGCAGACTGGACACTGGAAGCGGAACTGCCCCAAGTATTTGGCAGATAAGAAGGATGGCAAAGTGAGCAAAGGTATATGTGATATACATGTTATTGATGTGTACCTAACTAGAGCTCGTAGTAGCACCTGGGTATTTGATACTGGTTCTGTTGCTAATATTTGCAACTCGAAACAGGGACTACGGAATAAGGAGCACTGGCCAAGGACGAGGTGATGATGCGCGTGGGAAACGGTTCCAAAGTCGATGTGATCGCGGTCGGCACGCTACCACTACATCTACCTTCGGGATTAGTTTTAGACCTGAATAATTGTTATTTGGTGCCAGCGTTGAGCATGAACATTATATCTGGATCTTGTTTGATGCGAGACGGTTATTCTTTTAAATCAGAGAATAATGGTTGTTCTATTTATATGAGTAATATCTTTTATGGTCATGCACCCTTGAAGAGTGGTCTATTTTTATTGAATGTCGATAGTAGTGATACACATATTCATAATGTTGAAACCAAAAGATGCAGAGTTGATAATGATAGTGCAACTTATTTGTGGCACTGCCGTTTAGGTCATATCGGTGTAAAACGCATGAAGAAACTCCATACTGATGGACTTCTGGAATCACTTGATTATGAATCACTTGGTACTTGCGAACTGTGCCTCATGGGCAAGATGACTAAAACACCGTTCTCCGGAACTATGGAGAGAGCAACAGATTTGTTTGAAATCATACATACAGATGTATGTGGACCGATGAATGTTGAGGCTCGTGGCGGATATCGTAATTTTCTCACCTTCACAAATGATTTGAGCAGATATGGGTATATCTACTTAATGAAGCACAAGTCTGAAACATTTGAAAAGTTCAAAGAATTTCAGAGTGAAGTGGAAAATCATCGTAACAAGAAAATAAAGTTTCTACGATCTGATCGTGGAGGAGAATATTTGAGTTACGAGTTTGGTTTACATTTGAAACAATGTGGAATAGTTTCGCAACTCGCACCACCCGGAACACCACAACGAAATGGTGTGTCCGAACGTCATAATCGTACTTTACTTGATATGGTGCGATCTATGATGTCTCTTACCGATTTACCGCTATCGTTTTGGGGTTATGCTTTAGAGACGGCCGCATTCACGTTAAATAGGGCACCATCTAAATCCTTTGAGACGACGCCTTATGAACTGTGGTTTGGAAAGAAACCAAAGTTGTCGTTTCTTGAAGTTTGGGGCTGCGATGCTTATGTGAAGAAACTTCAACCAGATAAGCTCGAACCCAAATCGGAGAAATGTGTCTTCATAGGATACCCAAAAGAAACTGTTGGGTACACCTTCTATCACAGATCCGAAGGCAAGACATTCGTTGCTAAGAATGGATCCTTCCTAGAGAAGGAATTTCTCTCGAAAGAAGTGAGTGGGAGGAAAGTAGAACTTGATGAGATAACTGTATCTACTCCCTTATTGGAAGGTAGTTCATCACGAGAACCGGTTCCTGTGACGACTACACCAATTAGTGAGGAAGCTAATGATATTGATCATGAAACTTCAGATCAAGTTTCTGCTGAACCTCGTAGGTCTACCAGAGTAAGATCCGCACCAGAGTGGTACGGTAATCCTATTCTGGAAGTCATGTTACTTGACCATGATGAACCTACGAACTATGAGGAAGCGATGATGAGCCCAGATTCCGCAAAATGGCTAGAGGCCATGAAATCTGAGATGGGATCCATGTATGAAAACAAAGTATGGACTTTGGTTGACTTGCCCGATGATCGGCAAGCCATTGAGAATAAATGGATCTTTAAGAAGAAGACTGACGCTGATGGTAATGTTACTGTCTATAAAGCTCGACTTGTTGCGAAAGGTTTTTGACAAGTTCAAGGGGTTGACTACGATGAGACTTTCTCACCCGTAGCGATGCTTAAGTTTGTCCGAATCCTGTTGGCTATTGCTGCATTTCATGATTATGAAATTTGGCAAATGGATGTCAAGACTGCATTCTTGAATGGATTTCTAGAAGAAGAGTTGTACATGATGCAGCTGGAAGGTTTTGTTGATCCAAAAGGTGCTGACAAAGTGTGCAAGCTCCAGCGTTCCATTTATGGACTGGTGCAAGCATCTTGGAGTTGGAATAAATGCTTTAGTAGTGTAATCAAAGCATATGGTTCTATACAGACTTTTGGAGAAGCCTGTATTTAGAAGAAAGTGAGTGGGAGCTCTGTAGCATTTCTAGTTTTATATGTTGATGACATATTATTAATTGGAAATGATATAGAATTTCTGGATAGCATAAAGGGATACTTGAATAAAAGTTTTTCAATGAAAGACCTCGGTGAAGCTGCTTACATATTGGGCATCAAGATCTATAGAGATAGATCAAGACGCTTAATAGGACTTTCACAAAGCACATACCTTCAAAATTTTGAAAAAGTTCAAAATGGATCAGGCAAAGAAAGGATTCTTGCCTGTGCTACAAGGTGTGAAGTTGAGTCAAACTCAATGCCCGACCACAGCAGAAGATAGAGAGAAAATGAAAAATGTTCCCTATGCTTCAGCCATAGGCTCTATCATGTATGCAATGCTGTGTACCAGACCTGACGTATGCTTAGCAATTAGTTTAGAAGGAAGGTACCAAAGTAATCCAGGAGTGGATCACTGGACAGCGGTCAAGAACATCCTGAAATACCTGAAAAGGACTAAGGATATGTTTCTCGTATATGGAGGTGACAAAGAGCTAGTCGTAAATGGTTACGTCGATGCAAGCTTTGACACTGATCCGGACGATTCTAAATCGCAAACCGGATACGTGTTTTTATTAAACGGTGGAGCTGTAAGTTGGTGCAGTTCTAAACCAAGCGTCGTGGCGGGATCTACATGTGAAGCGGAGTACATAGCTGCTTCTGAAGCAGCGAATGAAGGAGTCTGGATGAAGGAGTTCATTTCCGATCTAGGTGTCATACCTAGTGCATCGGGACCAATGAAGATCTTCTGTGACAATACAGGTGCAATTTCCTTAGCAAAGGAATCCAGATTTCACAAGAGGACCAAGCACATCAATAGACGCTTCAATTCCATTCGGGACCAAGTCCAAGTGGGAGACATAGAGATTTGCAAGATACATACGGATCTGAATGTTGCAGACCCGTTGACTAAGCCTCTCTCACGAGCAAAACATGATCAGCACCAAGACTCCATGGGTGTTAGAATCATTACTATGTAATCTAGATTATTGACTCTAGTGCAAGTGGGAGACTGAAGGAAATATGCCCTAGAGGCAATAATAAAGTTATTATTTATTTCCTCATATCATGATAAATGTTTATTATTCATGCTAGAATTGTATTAACCGGAAACATGATACATGTGTGAATACATAGACAAACACATAGTCACTAGTATGCCTCTACTTGACTAGCTCATTAATAAAAGATGGTTATGTTTCCTAACAATAGACATGTGTTGTCATTTGATTAATGAGATCACATCATTAGGAGAATGATGTGATTGACATGACCCATTCCGTTAGCCTAGCACTTGATCGTTTAGTATACTGCTATTGCTTTCTTCATGACTTATACAAAGTTCCTACAACTATGAGATTGTGCAACTCCCGTTTACCGGAAGAACACTTTGTGTGCTACCAAACGTCACAACATAACTGGGTGATTATAAAGGTGCTCTACAGGTGTTTTCGAAGGTACATGTTGGGTTGGCATAATTCGAGATTAGGATTTGTCACTCCGATTGTCGGAGAGGTATCTCTGGGCCCTCTCGGTAATACTCATTACCTAAGCCTTGCAAGCATGTAACTAATGAGTTAGTTATGAGATGACGTATTACGGAACGAGTAAAGAGACTTGCCGGTAACGAGATTGAACTAGGTATTGGATACCGACGATCAAATCTCGGGCAAGTAACATACCGATGACAAAGGGAACAAAGTATGTTGTTATGCGGTTTGACCGATAAAGATCTTCGTAGAATATGTAGGAACCAATATGGGCATCCAGGTCCCGCTATTAGTTCTCGAACCCGTAGGGTCCGCACGCTTAACGTTTCGATGACAGTTTTATTATGAGTTTATAAGTTTTGATGTACCGAAGTTTGTTCGGAGTCCCGGATGTGATCACGGACATGACGAGGAGTCTCGGAATGGTCGAGACATAAAGATTGATATATTGGAAGCCTATGTTTGGACATCGGAATGGTTCCGGGTGAAATCGGCATTTTACCGGAGTACCGGGAGGTTACCGGAACCCCCCGGGGTGTTAATGGGCCTACATGGGCCAAGAGGGAGAAGAGGAAGGAGCAAGGAGGGGGCCGCGCGCCCCTCCCCCTCCTAGTCCGAATAGGACAAGGGAAGGGGGGCGGCGCCCCCCCTTTCCTTCTCCTCTTCCTCCTCTTTCCCCCTCTCTCCTACTCCAACTTGGAAAAGGGGAGTCCTACTCCCGGTGGGAGTAGGACTCCCCCCTTGACGCGCCCCCTTAGGCCGGCGGCCTCCTCCCCCCTGGCTCCTTTATATACGGGGGCGGGGGGCACCCCATAGACACACAAGTTGATCTATGGATCGTTCCTTAGCCGTGTGCGGTGCCCCCTTCCACCATATTCCACCTCGGTCATATCGTCGCGGAGTTTAGGCGAAGCCCTGCGCCGGTAGAACATCATCATCGTCACCATGCCGTCGTGCTGACGGAACTCATCTCCGGAGCCTTTGCTGGATCGGAGGGCCGGAGATCGTCATCGAGATGAACATGTGCTGAACTCGGAGGCTCCGTACGTTCGGTGCTTGGATCGGTCGGATCGTGAAGACGTACGACTACATCAACCGCGTTGTGCTAACGCTTCCGCTTACGGTCTATGAGGGTACGTGGACGAACACTCTCCCCTCTCGTTGCTCTGTCATCACCATGATCTTGCGTGCGCGTAGGAAATTTTTTGAAATTACTACGTTCCCCTACAGCTTGTCCTCAAGCGGAAGCCGAAATCGAAAAATATGTCCACATGTTTAGAGATAGAGGTGTCGATAAAAATAATACGGATATGAGGGCATCATGATCATTCTTATAACAACAACATATATATATTTTATCATATGATTTCTTATGCTCAAGTAACAATCAATTCGCAATGTCAAGTATGGTTCAAAAACTTCATTGGGGACTAACAAACTATAATCTCAGTCATTGAAGCAATTGCAATTTATCGTAACATCAGAAAGAGTCAACAATAGAGCTTTTCAGCAAGCTCACATACTCAACTATCTTGTAGTCTTCTATAATTGCTAACACTCACGTAGTACTTGTGGTTATGGAGTTTCAGCCGGACACTGAGAAAGATAGGGGCTTATTGTGTCGCCTCCCAACGTATTCACCTTTAGGTGATGTCAACAATAATAGCCCATGCTAACTAACACCCAATTGGATATATATATATCATGATCTTTCAAACACGAGGAGCTTGCCAAAGGATAAAATGAAAAAGGGAAAGGTGAGAATCACCTTGACTCAAGCATAAAGTAAAAAAACATAAAGTAAAAGATAGGCCCTTCGCAGAGGGAAGCAGAGGTTGTCATGTGCGTTTATGGTTGATGCACAAAATCAATCTAAAAGAACGTCACTTTATATTGCCCCTTGTATGTGGATCTTTATTATGCAGTCCGTCGCTTTTATTGCTTCCACAACAAGTTCGTACAAAGCTTATTTTCTCTGCACTAATAAGTCATACATATTTAGATAGCAATTTTTATTGCTTGCAACATGACAACTTACTTGAAGGATCTTACTCAATCCATAGGTAGATATAGTGGACTCTCATGGCAAAACTGGGTTTAAGGGTATTTGGAAGCACAAGTAGTATCTCTACTTGGTGCAAGGAATTTGGCTAGCATGAGGGAGAAAGGCAAGCTCAACATGTTTGGGAGGTCAATGACAATATACTTTAACTGAGATGCGCGAAAACATAAACCATTACGTTGTCTTCCTTGTCCAACGTCAACTCTTTTAGCATGTCATACCTAATGAGTGCTCCCAATTATAAAAAAGGTGTCCAAGATAATATATTTGTATGTGAACCCCTCTTTCCTTATCACTTCCTATTAATTGCAACGATGACCAAAACTACGTTCATCAACTATCAACAGTTTTTATGCCTCATACTTTCTATGTGTGAAGTTATCACTATCCATAAGATCAATATGAACTCTTTTATTCTTTCTACTTTCTCAGGATCATAGCAACATAGCAAAGCCCTTGACCCAACACTAATCTTTATTATAGATAGCTCACGGACTCGATTACAAAAAGATATCACAAAGCAAAACTCAAACTACTTGATATCAAAACTTCAATCTACTAGATCAAGATACTACTAAAAGGATCGAACTAAATAAAGCAGTAAAGATAGGAGTGTGATGGTGATACGATACCGGGGCACCTCCCCCAAGCTTGGCAGTTGCCAAGGGGAGTGCCCATACCCATGTAATTATGTCATCAGAGGTGTTGAAGTAGAAGTTGTTGATGATGTAGGCTTGTTCCTAAATTTACGCTTGAGTATAATGTTTTGCTCCTTTAGGTCCTCGATCTCCTGCTCAAGGCTCACTACTCTTTTGCATAATTCCTGTTTATTTTCCTGCAAGAAACGAAAAGGGATAAACTCGATCTTTGGCTTCTTTGCTCTATCATGGAGGCTTGACTTTTTAAACTCCACATGCATGTCCCCAGGCTAAGGTAATGGGGCCTTGTCTTCGTCTGAACTCGTCTCCTCCTTTTCTTTAGGCTCATAGTCTTCCCCTTCCTCAGACGTCCAGCCATCATGGTCCAAGTCCCCGTAGACCTTAGGGTCTACGAGGTAATCAGCCACATAACCTTCCCCTTCCAGATCTTGGGACGACATATTGCTCTTAGGTCTGAAACAGAAACAGCTCGAAACGAAAGCAGAGAATATTTGCGTGATACGGTGGTCAAAACCTTCGGGAGTATATATAATGAATTTTTACCGACCAAAATACGTAACGTACAAGAAAACAGAGTCCGGGAGGCACACGAGGTGCCCACGAGACAGGGGGCGCGCCCAGTAGGGAGGGCGCGCCCTCCACTCTTGTGGGGGCCTCATGTCCCTTTCGGACTACTTCTTTCTTCCTAAAATTCTTAAATATTCCAAAACTGATAAAAATTGCCATTGGAGTTGTTTTGGAGTCGATTTACTTACCGTACCACATACCTATACCTTTTCAGAGTCTGGAACGTTCTGGAAAGTGTCCCTTATGTATTCCTCAGGGGTTACGGTTTCAATAATATTAGTTTCAACATTGATAGGATTACCTGAGATATAATGTTTAATTCTTTGACCGTTTACCACCCTCGGACTTGTGCCTTTGAAGTTGTTGATTTTTATAGCACCTGAACTATAGACCTCCTCGATAACGTAGGGACCTTCCCATTTTGAGAGAAGTTTTCTTGCAAAAAATCTTAAACGAGAGTTGAATAATAACACATAATCTCCTACGTTAAACTCGCGCTTTTGTATCCTCTTATCATGCCAGCGTTTGACTTTTTCTTTGAATAGCTTGGCATTCTCATATGCTTGGGTTCTCCATTCATCAAGTGAGCTAATATTGAACAACCTCTTCTCACCGGCAAGTTTGAAGTCATAATTGAGCTCTTTGATAGCCCAATATACCTTATGTTCAAGTTCAAGAGGTAAATGACACGCTTTTCCATAAACCATCTTATATGGAGACATACCCATTGGATTTTTGTATGCAGTTCTATAGGCCCATAATGCATCATTAAGTTTTTTGGACCAGTTCTTTCTAGATCTATTCACAGTCTTTTGCAAAATTAATTTGAGCTCTCTATTGCTCAACTCTACTTGACCACTAGACTAAGGATGATAAGGAGATGCGATTCTATGATTGACATCATACTTAGCAAAGCATCTTACGGAAAGCACCATGAATAAATTGTGAACTACCATCAGTCATAAGATATCTAGGGACTCCAAACCTTGGAAAAATAACTTCCTTAAGCATTTTAATAGAAGTGTTATGATCAGCACTACTAGTTGGGATAGCTTCTACCCACTTAGTAACGTAATCAACAGCAACTAAAATATGTGTATAACCATTAGAGGCAGGAAAAGGTCCCATATAATCAAAGCCCCAAACATCAAACGGTTCAATAACAAGAGAATAATTCATAGGCATTTCTTGACGTCTACTAATGTTACCTATTCTTTGACATTCATCACAAGATAAGACAAACTTACGAGCATCTTTGAAGAGAGTAGGCCAATAAAAACCAGATTGTAGTACCATGTGTGCAGTTCTATCTCCAGCGTGGTGTCCTCCATAAGATTCGGAGTGACACTTACGTAGAATATGTTCATGTTCATGCTCAGGCACACAACATCTAATAACACCATCTACTCCTTCTTTATAAAGGTGTGGGTCATCCCAGAAGTAATGTCTTAAATCATAAAAGAACTTTTTCTTTTGCTGGTATGTGAAGCTAGGCGGTATAAATTTAGCAACAATGTAATTAGCATAATCAGCATACCAAGGAGCAGTACGCGAAGCATTAATGACATCTAATTGTTCATCATGAAAACTATCATCAATTGGCAGTGGGTCATCAAGAACATTCTCTAACCTAGACAAGTTGTCTGCAACGGTGTTCTCAGCTCCCTTTCTATCAATAATGTGTAAATCCAATTCCTGGAGCAAGAGAACCCATCTAATGAGCCTAGGCTTAGCATCTTTCTTTTCCATAAGATATTTAATAGCAACATGATTAGTGTGAATAGTAACTTTGGAATCAACAATATAAGGTCTAAACTTATCACATGCAAACACAACTGCTAAGAACTCTTTTTCAGTAGTAGCATAATTTCTCTGGGCGGTATCAAGAGTCTTACTAACATACTGGATAACATTTAATTTCTTATCGACACTTTGCCCTAGAACAGCACCTACAGCATAATCACTAGCATCGCACATAATTTCAAAAGGTAAATTCCAATCAGGTGGCTGAACAATAGGTGCAGTGATCAAAGCTTTCTTAAGTATTTCAAATGCTTCTACACAATCATCATCAAATACAAAAGGAATATCTTTTTGCAATAAATTAGTCAGAGGCCTAGAGATTTTAGAAAAGTCCTTAATGAACCTCCTATAAAAACCGGCATGACCAAGGAAACTTCTTATACCTTTTATGTCCTTGGGACATGGCATCTTTTCAATAGCATCAACCTTGGCTTTGTCAACTTCAATACCTCTCTCGGAAATCTTATGCCCCAAGACAATGCCTTCATTAACCATAAAGTGACACTTTTCCCAATTCAGAATGAGACTAGTGTCTTCGCATCTCTGCAAAACTCGATCAAGGTTGGTCAAACAATCATCAAAAGAGGATCCATAAACGGAGAAATCATCCATGAATATCTCACAAATCTTTTCACAAAAATCATAGAATATAGCCATCATGCATCTTTCAAAGGTAGGAAGTGCATTACATAAACCAAAAGGCATACGCCTATAAGCAAAAGTACCAAAAGGGCAAGTAAAAGTAGTTTTAGATTGATCCTTCGCTGACACATGTATTTGAGAGAAGCCAGAATAACCATCTAGAAAGCAGAAATGTGTGTGTTTGGATAGTCTTTCTAGCATTTGATCAATAAAAGGTAAAGGGTAATGATCTTTCTTAGTAGCTTTATTTAACTTACGAAAATCAATTACCATCCTATAACCTGTAATAATTCTTTGCGGGGTCAATTCATCTCTATCATTAGGAACAACGGTAATGCCTCCCTTTTTAGGGACGCAATGAACAGGGCTTACCCATTCACTATTAGCAACGGGATAAATAATACCTGCCTCAAGGAGCTTTAGTATCTCCTTTCTTACCACTTCATTCATTTTGGGATTTAATCGTCTTTGAGGTCTCTAACTGGTTTGGCATATTTCTCCACTGTAATTTTGTGTTGGCATAATGTGGGACTAATGCCCTTAAGATCATCCAGAGTATATACAATAGCTGCTCAGTGCTTCTTCAGAGTTTACAATAATCTTTCTTCTTCTTTCTCTGAAAGGTTAGCACTAATAATAGCAGGATATATTTCCTTTTCATCAAGATAAGCATACTTAAGATCATCAGGTAATGGTTTGAGTTCAAACACGGGATCACCCTTGGGTGGAGGCGGATCCCCAAGAATTTCAAAAGGAAGGTTATGTTTCAGCATAGGTTCCTGTTTAAGGAACAGTTCATCTATTTCCTCTCTTTCCTTCATAAACATATCGTTTTCATGGTCTAGCAAATATTGTTCTAACGGATCAGTAGGAGGAACAACGATAGAAGCAAGACCAATAATCTCATCCTTACTAGGTGGTTCCCTATCACGAGGTTGTCTACTAAGCTTAGCGAAATTAAACTCATGAGACATACCATCTATGCCAACGGTGATAGTATTCTTTTCACAATTAATCTTAGCACTAGCTGTATTCAAGAAGGGTCTACCAAAAATAATGGGACAAAAATAATCTTGTGGGGAACCAAGAACAAGAAAATCAGCAGGGTATTTAACCTTCCCACACAAGACTTCAACATCTCTAACAATCCCAAAGGGTTTAATGGTATCCCTATTAGCAAGCTTAATAGTAACATCAATGTCTTCTAATTCAATGGGTGCAATGTCATGCATAATTTCTTGATATAAGGTATAAGGTATTGCACTAGCACTAGCACCCATATCACATAAGCCATGATAACAATGATCTCCTATTTGAACAGAAATAAAAGGCATGCCTACGACAAGTCTACGTGTCTAAGTATCTGGTCTAGCAATATTAGCAGTCTCACCACAGAAATAAATAACATGCCCATCTAAATCATCATCCAAGAGATCTTTAACCATAGCAATACTAGGTTCAACATTAATTTGCTCAGCAGGTGTATAAGTCCTAGTATTACTCTTACAAACAACATTCGAAGCTTTAGCATGATCCTCTATCCTAACAGGAAAAGGGGGTTTCTCAACATAAGTAGTAGGAACAATAGGATCACTATAGGTAATAGTCTTTTCTTCGACTGTAATAGGTGCAACTACTTTCACTTCAACAGGAGGATTATATTTAAACCACTTCTCTTTAGGGATATCAACGTGAGTAGCAAAAGATTCATAGAAAGAAGCTACTATGTCAGAGTCAAGTCCATACTTAGCGCTAAATCCACGAAAAGCATCGGTATCCATAAAAGATTTAACACAATCGAACTTAGCTGTCATACCTCACTCCTTACCGTCGTCGGAACCCCAATCTTCAGAGTTGCGATTAATTCTTTCCAATAATTCCCATTTGAAATCAATAGTCTTCAGCATATATGAACCAGCACAGGAAGTATCGAGTAGGTTGCAATTATCAAGAGACAGCCGAGCATAAAAGTTCTGAATAATCATTTCCCGAGAGAGCTCATGATTGGGGCATGAATATAACATTGACTTAAGCCTCCCCCAAGCTTGAGCGATGCTTTCTCCTTCGTGAGGCCAGAAATTATATATGTAATTACGATCACAATGAACAAGGTGCATAGGGTAGAACTTCTGGTGAAATTCCAGCTTCAATCGTTTATAATTCTAAGATCTCATATCATCACATAGCCTATACCATGTCAATGCATCTTCCTTCAAAGATAAAGGGAAGACCTTCCTTTTGACAACATCATCGGGAATACCTGCAAGCTTAAATAATCCACAAACTTCATCCACAAAGATAAGGTGTAAATCGGGATGCAATGTTCCATCTCCTGCAAATGGATTAGCTATCAGTTTCTCTATCATACCCGAAGGAATCTCAAAGTAAATATTTTCATAAAGTTCAGTAGGTTGAGGAGCAACTCTTTGCTCTTCTGGTTGGGGTGAAGATACCCCAAACAAGTCCCTCAAAGGATTACTTTCCATAGTGACAAGTAACAGAAAATTTCAGCACACTATGTAAATGTTTCCTTACCAAGTTCCACTCACCAAAAGTGCTACACTCCCCGACAACGGCGCTAGAAAAGAGTCTTGATGACCCACAAGTGTAGGGGATCAATTGTAGTCCTTTCGATAAGTAAGAGTGTCGAACCCAACGAGGAGCAGAAGGAAATGATAAGCGGTTTTCATTAAGGTTTTGTCTGCAAGCACTGAAATTGTAGGTGATAGATAGTTTTGTGATAAGATAAATGGTAACGAGTAACAACTAAATAAAGTAAACAAAGTGCAGCAAGGTGTCCCAATCCTTTATGTAGCAAAGGATAAGCCTGGACAATTTCTAATAATGAGAAAGGAGCTCCCGAGGACACATGGGGATTATCGTCAAGCTAGTTTTCATCACGTTCATATGATTCGCGTTCGGTACTTTGATAATTTGATACGTGGGTGGACCTGTGCTTGGGTACTACCATAACTTGGACAAGCACCCCACTTATGATTAACCCCTATTGCAAGAATCCGCAACTACAAAAGAAGTATTAAGGTAAACCTAACCACAACATTAAACATATGGTTCAAAATCAGCCCCTAACGAAGCAACGCATAAACTAGGGTTTAAGCTTCTGTCACTCTAGCAACCCATCATCTACTTATTACTTCCCTATGCCTTCCTCTAGGCCCAAATAATGGTGAAGTTTCATGTAGTCGACGTTCACATAACACCACAAGAGGAAAAGACAACATACATCTCATCAAAATATCGAACGAATACCAAATTCACATGACTACTAATAGCAAGACTTCACCCATGTCCTCAGGAACAAACGTAACTACTCACAAAGCATGTTCATGTTCATAATCAAAGGAGTAATACTATGCATAAAGGATCTGAACATATGATCTTCCACCAAGTGAACCAATTAGCATCAACTACAAGGAGTAATAAACACTACTAGCAACGCACAGGTACCAATTTGTGGTTCTACTACAAGATTGCATACAAGAGATGAACTAGGGTTTTGAGAGGAGATGGTGCTGGTGAAGATGTTGATGGAGATGGACCCCCTATCGATGAGAGGATCGTTAGTGATGACATTGGTGATGATTTCCCCCTCCCGGAGGGAAGTGTCCCTGGCAGAACAGCTCCGCCGGAGCCCTAGATTGATTCCGCCAAGGTTCCGCCTCGTGGCGGCGGAGTTTCGTCCCGTAAGCTTGCCCATGATTTTTTCCAGGGTAAAAGCTCTGACATAGCAGAAGATGGACACCGGAGGCCCACCAGGGGGCCCGGGAGATAGGGGCGCGCCCTGTAGGGGGGGGGGGCGCACCCTCCTGTCTCCTGGACAGGGTGTGGGCCCCCTGGTGTATTTCTTTCACTCAATAATTCTTATAAATTCCAAAAAGATGTTCCGTGGAGTTTCAGGACTTTTGGAGCTGTGCAGAATAGGTTTCCAATGTTTGCTCCTTTTCCAGGCAGAATTCCAGCTGCCGGCATTCCCCCTCTTCATGGTAAACCTTGTAAAATAAGAGAGAATATCCATAAGTATTGAGATATAATGTTTAATAACAGCCCATAATGCAATAAATATTGATATAAAAGCATGATGCAAAATGGACGTATCATTACATACGTACTGTCGGGCAATTCTTATCCTTTGGAAGCTTCTTCTTCAATATTTTCAGTAGCTTCTCAAATCCTTTGTCAGGCACACCATTCTCTGCCTTCCACTACAGTAATTCTAGTACGGTACCGAGTTGTGTTGCCATCTTCACAACTGGGGTACAAACCTTTTTGTGATCCTCTAGCATGCGATCGAACTTCACCTTCTCCTTTTCACTTTCGCACTGACTCCTTGCATCAACAATGACCCGACGGAGATCATCATCGGGCACATCGTCTGGTTCCTCTTGATATTCAACACCTTCCGCCGTTGCAGCATCACCGTATTCAGGGGGCACATAGTTGTCATCGTCCTCTTCTTCTTCGCTGTCTTCCATCATAACCCCTATTTCTCCGTGCTTGGTCCAAACATTACAGTGTGGCATGAAACCCTTCTCAAGCAAGTGGACGTGAAGGGTTTTCCGGTTAGAGTAAGACTTCATATTCTGACAGATAGGGCATGGACAACACATAAAACCATTCTTCTTGTTTGCCTCAGCCACTTCGAGAAAATGATGCACGCCCTTAATGTACTCAGAGGTGTGTCTGTCACCGTACATCCATTACCGGTTCATCTGTGTGCATTATATATAATTAAGTGTGTCAAAAACCATTATAGAACACCATGAATAGATAATTAAGTGACCAAATTAATATAAGTTCATCATCACATTAAAACCAAAGTACATACATAGTTCTCGTTGAACAACATATAGCTCTCCAGAGCATCTAATTAATTAAACCATACATTGAAACTATGTAAAACATTTCAATGCGAAAACAAATGCGATCATAATCGCAACCAAGGTAACAATTGATCCAATGGCATAATGATACCAAGCCTCGGTATGAATGTCATATTTCTAATCTTTCTAATCTTCAAGCGCATTGTATCCATCTTGATCTTGTGATCATCGACGACATCCGCAACATGCAACTCCAATATCATCTTCTCCTCCTCAATTTTTTTATTTTTTCCTTCAAGAAATTGTTTTCTTGTTCAACTAAATTTAACCTCTCGACAATAGGGTCAGTTGGAATTTCCGGTTCACATACCTCCTAGATAAGTAAAATCTATGTCACGTTGGTTGGCATAATTCTCATAAACAATAAATGAACCAAATAGTTATAAAGATAATATATACCACATTTGAATCATAGACAGGACGAGGGCCGACGGGGGTGGATACCAAAACCATCGCACTAAATAATAAGAAGCAATCATAAAAGTAAGAAAATTATACAAGTATCTATCTAAACATACAAGTAAGAATTTTTTTTTCCTTTCAGAAAGAATATAAGAACAAGAGGCTCACCACGGTGGTGCCAGCGACGAGATCGGTGCGGGCGATCGACGGTGGTGAACACGTGGACGGGACGTGACGGACCGCTAAACCTAGACAAATATGGAGGAAAATGGAGCTTGGAGGTAGAGCTTGGACAGGAGAAAGCTTAAGTAGTGTGGCTCGGGCATTCCATTGAACACCTCATGTGCATAGGAGGTGAGCTAGAGCACGACAAAACCCTCCCCTCAACGGCCAGAAAAAACAGAGCACTCTACTTCTCTGCTCGTGGGCGAGGGGTATATATAGGCATGTCATTGGTCCCGGTTCGTGGCATGGACCGGGACTAAAGGCCAGCCTTTAGTCCCGGTTCAAGCCACCAAACGGGACCAAAGGGGCCAGACGAACCGGGACCAATGCCCCCACGAGGCCCAGCTGGCCTCCTGGCCTCACGAACCGGTACCAATAGGCCCATGGGTCCCGGTTCGTGACTGAACCGGGACAAATGGGCTTATCTGACCCGAACGTAAGCCCTGTTTTCTACTTGTGAAGCAAGCAAGATCACACGCAAACAAGAGATCTAACGAGAAAAAGGCGAACAAAAAGAAGGCGAATAAAAAGTAAAATTTTGTGAAGTGGGGGAGATGAAAATGAGAGGCAAATGGAAAATAAAGTAAATTGCAAGGAGATGGGATTTTTGATTAGGAACCTGATAGATGTTGATGATGTTTCCCCGGCAACGGCGCCAGAAATTCCTTTGATGTGGCTTGAGACTACGTCGGTATTTCCCCAAAGAGGAAGGGATGATCCAGCACAGCTACGGTAAGTATTTCCGTCAATTATGAAACCAAGGTTATCAATCCCGTAGGAGAACCAAGCAACACTATGTAAACAGTACTTGCACACAAAGAACAAATACTTGCAACCTGACGCGTAAGAGGGGTTGTCAATCCCTCCTCGGTAAAAAGATAGATTAAATTGTATCAGACTGGATAAATAGATCTAGCAACAACACATAGTAAAATAAGTAAATAAAAAGTGTTGCAAGGTATTTTTTTTGTTTTTGGAATAATAGATCTGAAAACAATATAATAAAAGAT
Source organism: Triticum timopheevii (assembly GCA_963921465.1). NCBI lineage: Eukaryota > Viridiplantae > Streptophyta > Magnoliopsida > Poales > Poaceae > Triticum > Triticum timopheevii. The sequence continues at coordinate 39,827,757 of OY997272.1, read as the reverse complement.
ACACCCGGGGGGCTGTAGATTTCACTAGTGGCTTCTCTCAAGAAAATATCATACGATGGGCAAACAAATTACTGTTGGGCAATTGATAGAAGAATAAATAATTATGACGATATCCAAGGAAATGATCATGAATATAGGCATCACGTCCAAGATTATTAGACCGATTCCTACCTACATCTACTACTATTACTCCAGATATCGAATGCTATCCATCATGCATCTAGTGTATTAAGTTCATGAAGAAACGGAGTAATGCAATAAAAACGATGACATGATGTAGACAAGATCTATTCATGTAGGAATAGACCCAATCTTTTTATCCTTAATAGCAACGATACATGCGTGCCTCGCTACCCCTTCTGTCACCGGGTGAGACACCGCAAGATAGAACCCATCACAAAGCACCTCTTCTCATTATTGCAAGAAAAATCAATCTAGTTGACCTAACCAAACCAAAGTTTCGGAGAAGAAATACGAGGCTATAAATGATCATGCATATAAGAGATCAAAGAAGACTCAAATAATATTCTTGGATATAGATCTGATCATATACTCGAACTTCATCGGATCCCAACAAACACAGCACGAAAAGGCATTACATTAAATAGATCTCAAAGAACATTGAGAAGTACATTGTATTGAGAATCAAAAAGAGAGCATAAGCCATCTAGCTACTGACTACGGACCCGTAGGTCTATGGTGAACTACTCATGCATCATCGGAGGAGCACGAATGAGGATGATGGACCCCTCCGTGATCGTGTTCCCCTCCGACAGAGTGCCGGAATAGGGCTCTAGATTGGATCTCGTGGTTCTAGAACTTGGGGGGCTGGAATTTTGTTTCGTCGACTCCCCTAGGGTTTCTGGAATATTTGGGTATTTATAGAGCTGAGAGGCGGTGGAGAGGACCTCCGTGGGCCCTAGAACCCATCGGTGTGCGCAAGGGGCCTCTGGTGCGCTCTGGAGTCTTGTGGGCCCCACGGGCCTCCCCTCTGGTGCTTCCTTGGCTCCCAAGTTGTCTTTTCATCCAAAAAAATCTCCAAAAAGGTTTCGTTGTGTTTGGACTCTGTTTGATAGGGATATTTTGCAAAGTTAAAAAACAAGCAAAAAACAACAACTGGCACTAGGCACTATGTCAATAGGTTAGTCCCAAAAATGATATAAAGTTGCTATAAAATGATTGTAAAACATCCAAGAATGATAATATAACAACATGGAACAATAAAAAAATTATAGATACATTGGAGATGTATCACATCCCGACAGAGAGAAGGACGAGCTGACACACGCCCTCGGGAATCCTGAACAAGCTGGACGAACACGAGGCACATCAAGCTTCATTCCGTGGAAGGTTGCGTTTCCCAACAGCGATGACATTTATAGAAGCCGAGCCAGGAAGAAGAAAGAGGATGCAAGCCGACTGTAGAAGGTAGAAGAAAGAGTAGCGTTGCAGCAGAAGCAAATAGATGCACCTACCAGCCAGCGAGCTACCGGCCCATCTCAGCTGCAAGAAGATCCTACATTCGATACTGCCCATGGTGCACCTCCACCATCTCAGCGGAAAAGCAGTGTGGCTTCCACGGAGCTCGTTCGGCCCATAGAAGATATCACGGCTCCTACCCCGTGGATGATATCACGTAGAGGGAACATTATGATCTACATGCGAAATGCATGAACCTAACCATGAAGGTGGTGGTCGGCTATGCCTTACCTCGTGTACCTAATGGGACTTACCATTGCTCTTCGATTCCAGATGGCGATGTTGTTGTCGGGGTGGATGAAGTTATGAATGGATTTGAGCGGCTGGAGTTTGAGTACCCTATAGGTGAAGGGGAGACTCATCTAGGAGATGCCAGAAGGACTACCATTCTATGGAGAAAGGAACACATCGTGCTTCCACATTGGACGCCACATCAGCAGACTCCGCCTCAGCCGTCTCCGCTGCATCAGCAGACTCCGCTGCCTCAGCCGTCTCTGCTGCATAAGCAGACTTCGCTGCTTGAGCCGTCTCCGCTGCCTCAGCCGTCTCCGCTGCATCAGCAGACTCAGCAGCGTCAGCCATCTCTGCTGCATCAGCAGACTCCACTGTCTCAGCCCCGGCGGAAGAGAACACCGCCGCTCCGGCGGCTAGTAGAGCAACTGTGAAGAAATCCAGAGCAGCAGGTACAATAAGTGTCAAGAAGACTCCTGCCAAGTTATCATACGACATGACTTAGGAGGAAACCAAGGAGATCGTGGCTGCCGACGTGAAATGCCAGCTTGCACTGACACGCCAGATCCAATGGAGAAAATAAATCCGGTAAAAGCGAAGCGCTGTCTAGATAACCTTACGCGACCACCGTCGCCTCCGCTGCTATCGGACAATGCCCGCTCGGTTGTTAAGTCACATAGAGAACAGTAGCGGTCGGGAAGTAGCAGTAGTGCAAGGGGGGAAATAACTCCCCGTCGTGCCCCCCGCTCAAGGTGTTTACCGATATCGCTAATGATCCGGGGGTAGCGGCCGGTGATCTTGGTTTCACTGTTGGTGATTACTGAGGCGATGAGGTAAACACAAAAAGAAAGGGGGGAACACAATAAGAAACCCCTAAAACCTCCAAGCCCCTAAACCCCTCCTTTCAAAAACAAAAAACAAAAACCCCAGCACTTGGCGGGGGCTGACGTGTGGCTGTCCTCCTGCCTAGGCGCCCCACAACGGTCACGTGAAGACCCTTTGGTCCCGATTCGTGACACAACCGGGACTAAAGAAGGAGGGGGGAGGGCTTTAGTCCTGGTTGCAGAACCGGGATTAAAGGCCCTTATGAACCGGGACTACCAAACTTGCATCAAGATTATGGCTAACAATTCCTCCGCTAATCTTGACACGCCTTGCTGTCGACCGTGGTCTTGAACGCCTTTGGCCGACGTCATTTGCTCTCGTTTTGCTTTTGGCTGCATCGTCCGCCACTCTATAGGCACTTGACAGTCTCGATAGGAATCTAGACCTTTTGTGTAGCCCTTCCGGATTAATTAATTTTCTTCAGTTTCATTTACGGCTTTATGTTACTTCATTTAATTCGCCGCAACGTCCTCTGCAACTGCAATTTTGAGCTTTAAACCTTCAAGGCGTCCGCCATCCCGAAGCCGGGACCGACTCGGTGGTTTTCTTCATGCTAAGAGGCTTTGTCGCACTCATCGACACCAAGGGCGGCTGGTTTGACTTCGAGCCAGGCCATGTAGACCAGAACTCGGTCCGCATTGGCATTGCCATCGACGGCTTATGTTCATCCCTTTACTCGAGCTGCCACCACTCCCAAGTCACTCGCTCCTGGGCGTTCCCAAACTTCATTGCCTCATGGATTGCCAAAGACCACACTGCATACGTCAACATATACAATAGGACGGCGGCGGTGTCGTCTTGATGCAGATTGCCGGCTTATTATATTAAGTGGCAGTGATCCAGCTACAATTCATACGACAACTGGGGATCCGCTTAACAAGCAAGCAAGGCTTTGGTTAAATTAGCAAACCACATTGGAAGTACCAGTATGTTACGTACTATTTATGGTGTGAAGGGACCATAGAGTCAGTCTTTGCGGATGCTCTAATAGGTCTGGTGCTATAATAATAAGAGTGACTTGGCTTAACTACATCAATTTTAGAATTAAGAAAGATTGGTTCATTTCAGTCAACCAACAGGTGATTACTCTCTAGCTGCATTTTAAGAAGTTTAGCGGGACGTGGTGCAGCGGTGTACTGGCGTTCGGCGCCTGCTCGCTTCTCCACATCTTCTAGACTACAAATCTGTCTGCTCTCGTTGGTTACGATGCCTCGGTGTGTTCGTGATTCATGAAGCCGGCGCAAGTGTTGATGCGGTGCCTGTGTGGATTCTCTCCAGCGTGCTAGTGCAAGGATGGAGACTTTCCGCCGTCAATAGTCTGCGCGCCTAACCAAGATTATCACTGCTTCGGGAGGGAGCGGCCAGGAGGGTGGCGGCGGCGCACCTTCATCCCATGCTAGTGGATGGGGCGCGCCCTGACGCGCCTCTTGAGGCAGAGCTGTGCGCCCTTTAATTGCGGGAGCATTTCAGCCCGTGCCTTTTTGGTTAAGGGTGTAATACATGCAAACTCAAGTGAGAAGCTTAGCCTGTGTGTGAACTTTAATCCTAGGCTTGTTCATTCTACTCATTCACAATAACCAGACAAAAAAGATAGTGAAAAAATATATATCGGGAGGTATTATTAAGCTAAATTACATACCAAATAAACTGGTCATGAGACTTGGGCATGCGTATCATGCATATCTTGGCTACAAAAACTACATCTCATTCAAAAAATAATTCAGAGGTTAAATCCTGAAGAGGCCAGGGTTGATTCTCAAAGATCTCTGTGATCAGCTGATGGACGTTACCATAAATAGTATACTGTATAGTTTTCTGAATAATTAGAGTGTATCAGTACCATGACATCACAAATGAATCCCCATCTTAAAGTCCATTGCGAGATGGCCGCTCATATAGTGTTTTTTTTTCTAAAATAACCATAGATGCATCACGTCTTGCGTCCACCAGTGTCATCCAACTGTTGGTATGGCGAGCCTTGATCCAGCAATGAAGCTTCTGATACTACTCTGATTATCTAGCAGTAGTGTTCGTGAGAGCGATCGTTGCCTATGCGAGAGACCGGCTCTGCTGCCTGTGTATGTGTTGTTTCAAAAAGATAGGGACCCTGAATTTCAGTAGTTCAATCTCAGACTTCGCAATTGCGAGGACACAATCGTTGCTGAAAGATTTTATCAGAGACATAATATGATATTGTTGCTAGTACCAAAAGACTATTTAGAGCATGAAAGATCACATGAATGAACTAAAATGACGACGATAAAAAGAAAAAGAAACATGTTTCCCTTTATCATACTGAACACCGTATCAAGAACTCAGATATGCTAACCTTCTTTCCACCATCGACAAATAAAAGGGCAGCTCGGTGCACATAGCTCCCGCTTGCGCAGGGTCCAGGGAAGGGTCCGACCACCATCGACAAATGTCTTGCTTTATTGTTGCTAGTAGTTTGCGAACATCGAAAGATAAAACCATGAAAAGAAGAGAAGAGCAGAATCAATTTCTACTGAGAACAGCAAAAATTGAATGCACGGAACATATATTTGAATCTTTGAATCGAGTAATTGAACCGAACCTCAGTTAGTATATGTAGCTAAGAGTAAGGGCCTCAACTCCATAGTGAAAAAAGCAAAGTTAGCAGCATGACGCAATTCCATACCTTTCCTTCAGGGCGAGACTAACAAAAGAAAAGATGAGCAGATTTTCCGAATATCAACAACTGGACATCTTAATATCCAATGAATGGAAAGTCCTCACCAAATTACAGATGTTAAAACCACGTAAATTACTGTTATCCTCCCAAAAAGAGAAAATTAGAAATGTTGCTAGTTTAAGAAAACCACAAGTTATTTAATCAAGTAGCATATCAGCCATAGCAATATTCAGAGAACACAATGGTATTAACCTTTCATTTTTATTACTAAGATAGAAAAAACAAAATCATCTTTCTACTTGGAATCCAAAGGCATGTCCAGACCAACTGGGGGGGGGGGGGGGGGGGTGCAATACAACCAGTATCCGACAAATAGCGCTATTTGCCAATGGATTTCCATGTTTACAATAAAATCCTACAAATAGCAAACAGTTGATTGTTGACAACCTTAGATTAAGCAGAAACACAAGAACAATATTAAAGAACAAAACAGAAGAACAATGAGAGCATATGAAGAAGAAAAAAAATACCTCTTTAATGAACAAGTGGGCCTCAGAACTCTATTGCCTCACAGCAGCAAAGCTAATCTAAGTAACACATGGACAGTGATCTCTTCACACTATATTAATCAAGTGTGTATTCTTATGCATGCCTGGTAGTCTAAAAGCATATGGATCTTGAGTTTTCAGAAATATTTGAGTACAACTCAATATGTTCTTCCCCTCCCAATGGCTTTTGTTATGCACAATCACTGAAGTTTATACACTCACCTTGCAGCTGCATTAGACAGAAATATACCGCGCGTCCTTTGTGCTAGAACTCTACCAATTCAGTTTGACCACCCAATAGTTGTAATCAGGCCTGTGTGATCAGTTGGTCAGAATCCAGGATATAAAAAAATATGAGATTATTCTTGTTGCCGTATGAATAGACAAATATGTACTTCCTAACCTGAACATTCTTTAAATAATATACTAACTTATTTCTCTTAATAATACACTATTACAGTTAAGTTCCAACAATAAAAGTTACATTGTCTATCATGCAAGCATTTTCTCCTTGGCAATAATTTCTGTCGTATGCAGCTGCAGCCCATAATTCTATAGAAGTTCAGATGGAGTAAATAAATATACCTGAATAGCTAGTGCGGGAGAGTATCCATGGCGGCATTGTAAGCATGTTACACTGCAAGTTGCCACTGTCATCTTCATCTGTAAGCCATTGTCGTCCTCTTCTTCTTCCGCGAGATACTGCCACAATGTCGCGCCATGGTACCGGAGATGGAAACGTTCAGATTCAGTACCAGGTATGGCTCGAGATAATGAACAATTCTAAGAAATCAATGAAAAGCTAGGCGCCACTTGCTCAGATCAGAACAACCTAGAACTAAATGCACAAAAAAAACCTGAAGTAGACTATAATCAATTAATGAACATGTGCCATAAGGCCCATAACAAAGAAATGAGGGAAATCATGGATAACAAACTCAGGTCACGTAATAGACTGAACTGAACTTAGATCAATATTGCAATCTCCACATCTCAGTTTATAAATTTATATATGAACTACAGCTCAAAAAATTAAACATAAAAATTGAGAAGGGAATGCATTTTAACGAACATATGATCATCATGAGCGCAGTGCAAACCTGCTAACATATTCGATGCATCGCGGATGGCCTGGCGAGCATGGCCAGCACCCGCTCTCTGCTGCCTCACCTCCACCGCCCTATTCCGTCCCGCTACCAAACCACTAGGGAGAGCCATGAGCCATCGATCACCACCTGGTCATCAGAGTATTTGCAAAGATTACGACAGTGCCACCACTCAAGACTTAAGGAGGTAGTGCGATAATGCGATGTACATACTTGAGACCAAGTTCAGCAAAATTTCATCCTTCTCAGTTGTAGAAAAGAAACAATGCTTCAGAGCTACGACATTAAGCTCACGGTTTTTGTACTGCTTATCCTGAAGAACATTCCTAATAGCAATAGTTTGCCCTGTGTGCAAACATTAGCATGCAATACAGTAACATTAAGGTTATATCAGAAAGCAAGCTCTATGTAGACACAAAATTGGTACATAGATAGTCACAAGAAAATCTATTATGGCTATATAGAATATCCTAGATGTATAGATAGGCAGCTCAAGACAAGAATACAGAAAATGAGTAAACAAAGATCATCCTGAAGTTGTTGCAACTAACCTGGAGCAAAATAGCAAATGAACATGCAGAAATGCATCAAGAGTGAAATATGCAGAAAAGATGAAGATGTGGTGTGATCTATCACCTATTCCGATGTCTTTTTCTTTGTTATTGTCCGTATCAGCCTAACAAAACAAACAAATTAACAGGCTGGCCGGTGAGACCTCAGCCTGGCTATTTATTTAATCTCATAATCTCAGGCATGGTATATCTGATTTGTTTCCAACCAAGAAACGAATCAAACTTCAGCCAAGCTCCATATGCAACCTCCTAGGATACATATGAAGCATAACGAAGGGTGCTGATCATTGGAGGCTACATTAAGAAACAAAAGTGAGTACGTCGTACTTGTTATTACAACCAGTGAACGTAATGAACAATCATTTCTTCTCTTTTAGTGAGACTACATGCAGCCAAACAAAAGATAATGCGATTGCGTGCTTTCTCACAAACACACCAGTTAATGATTTCTTGTGTTGTGCCTATTTCATTTCCTTCCAACCAAGCAGGCTGCAGCTAAATCCAACAGTGAGACTTGTTCAGGAAATCCACATCCATGAACTATGCAATCATTTTCCCGATGGAGTTATAGAAACCAGCTGAAATCATTGGCGCCGTGCAGGATGAATTAGGAAAGTGCGTGCGGAGCTAACAAGTCAACTCCGCTGAAAACCACGCGACTCTCCAATATTATTTTATTTTATTGCGGGTGACTCTCCAATAATCGCACACAGTACAATATCCAGGAGAGACCCGGAGAGGTAGCATGATCTCTCACCTGCCTAACAGAGACGATAACGAGCCGAGGAGGATGGGCATGGGCGACGGGCGATGGGCGCCTTGCTTCGCTCTGGATTAGGGGAAGCTAAAATCACCCCCAATTTGACCAAATAACACCCAGAAAATCAAGAGGAAGGAGTTGGAAAAAGAGACCTGGTGCAGAAGGAGACAATGCGCGCATCCGGGCCTGCTGACCCCCAGCTGACCCCCATCCGGGCAGCCAGTTCGGCCGGATCGATCCGCTGCCTCCCGCGTAAGGCAGAGTACAGATCGAAACTGCCGCTGCCGCCTTCTCCTCGCACCCACTCCTCCCTCGAGACAATGACGTACGTGTAACTATGTGGGGGAGCGGAGCCAGTTCCTCTCCTGCTGGCGACGCTCGTGCCGGCCGGTTACGTGGGAGAGGCGGACGCGGCGGAGGTTGCGTACGGGAGGCGAGCGAGGAAGAGGTGAGGTTTGCAGCTTGCTTCGTTCAGAAGGGAAAGGGAGGAGGGTCCTAGGGGAGGTGTTAGGTGAACCAGTTTGACCCAAGCAAAACGAAGCCCTTCCGTCCAATCGTTGTGATTGCTCTATCAGAGAGGCCGTTCTTTTTTCTCAACGTTGCACGGTAAAACGGTGATGACGTGTATAGCGGGAGAAGGCGTCCTTCACGCGACTCTTATTGGGTTCAATTGGTGTGGTTGATGGATCGGTTCCCAAGGTTATGTTTGAAATTTTCTAATTTTATAGGGGAGCGTTCAATCACTGCATGATTTCAATATAACTCTGGGTCTAATTTCAGTGGGTAACTAAAAGCTAACCACATGGGTTTGCTTCCAGGCACTCTGCAAACAATTGTATCACTGGTTGAATGTAGTTTTTCTTTTAGAAAAGGAGGATGACCTCCGGCCTCTGCATCTGGGAGATGCATGTGGCCATTTTATTGATTATTATCGAGGGCCTTACAAAGTAGAATAACAATATGCCTGAATCCGCCATCTTGGCAACATCTGTCGCTACTCCTATCAATATGATGAAGGGGTGCAAGCCGGGCCACATACCCAGACCTCTCACCTAAGCCTAACATCTAAAGCTGGAGGCCCCGAACGAGCCATCTACCGGGTCCGGGGCACAAACCGGTCAGACGCACTCCCATGTGTCATCGCCGCCATCTTCCACTGGTCCATCTTCAGAGCAGATTGAGGTGTCAACCTTAGCAGGTCCTCCGCCATCGACGCCACCATGACGCGAAACGACGACCTCCAGCTACGCGAGCCTTGGAAGGTCTTCCACCATGGACGCCACCACGACGCCAAACGACCACCTCCACCTATACGAGTCAATCTCCAAGCAACAGACGTAGATCCATGCTAGTATAGGTCTACACTACCGCTGTCGCCCACCATCCACAAGTGCCACCGAACCCCCAAGGTTCCGAAAGCAGCGCCTTCAAGAAGGTAACAACGCTGTGAGAGCCGCCGCCGCCCAACAAAGTTAGGGCTTTCGCCCAGGAGACCTAGGGGAAGGGGAAGTGAGGAGATCAGTCCATACTGATGCCTCCAAGGAGGGGAATGGCGCCCTAGGTATCGCCGTCGGTGCGGGCCGGCCATGGCCGGCAAGGGATTTCGCCCGAACTAGATCCCCGCCACCAGCAGCGCCTCCTGTACAGAACCCGCGACCAAGGGAAGTGAGGCAGTCCTGGATTAGGGGGGCATCGGATAGCCGGACGATATACTTTGGTCGGACTATTGGACTATGAAGATACAAGATTGAAGACTTCGTCACGTGTCCAGGTGGGACTCTCCTTTGCGTGGAAGGCAAGCGTGGATAGCCGGACGATATATTTCCTTCTCTGTAACCGACTCTGTGTAACCCTAACCCCCTCCAGTGTCTATATAAACCGAAGGGTTTAGTTCATAGGACAACAACAATCATAGTCATAGGCTAGCTTCTAGGGTTTATCCTCTACGATCTCGTGGTAAATCAACTCTTGTAATACTCATATCATCAAGATCAATTAAGCAGAAGTAGGGTATTACCTCCCTCGAGAGGGCCTGAACCTGAGTAAACATCGTGTCCCCCTACCATTAGCCTTAGACGAACAGTTCGGGACCCCCTACCCGAGATCCGCCGGTTTTGACACAGAAAGCGCGGCCTGACTAGGCTGGCCCGTACGCCGAATAGGGGAAGAGGGGAGGCGGCAGATCACGCGCCCCGACCGCTGCAGAAGCCGCCGCCAGCCACCAACGACCATCGGGATCCTGCCGCCTGCACGGCCAGGACGCCAGATCCACCGCCTGCACGGCTGCTCGCCGGAGCCTGCCGTGCCTCGCCAGAAGGAGTCGCCGCTCCAGATCCGGGACTCCCCACGCAGAGGCAGTGCAGCTGAGACCCCGCCGCCACCATCCTTGGCGCCCCGGGCTTGCCCGGCGTCTGCCTCACGCGGCGGCGAGGAGGTGTGACGAGGTGGGGAGGGTGCCGAGGCGACGCGGCAATGGTTCCCCGCCGCCGCCGGGGGAGGCGACCGGTTGAATGTAGTTTATTAGGTCATGAGCCAAACTGGAGATATGGGTCTAAAAGTTAGTGTGAAGGGTACATGAGAACTTTATAACGCTATACCAAGCATGGTTAAAACTCGTCCCAACCATGTCCACCTACAGGGAAGGCTGGATGCTATGGCTATAAAACCACCCATGGATGGTTGAGATTACCTAAGAGCCAAATCAAATGCAAGGGGCTAGAAATATAAACCTATATTTTTTATCAGTATATTCGAGAACGGCAGGTTTCGGGAAGGCGGGCGCAATACACCAACGTTCAATTTCTGTAAAAGGGTGTTTTTGTCCATCAATCTTCCGTACTGATGAAGATCTCTTTTCGCCCTCAAAACCGACTTTCCACATACGAATCAAGGCGAGGAGAAAACTTTTCATAGGCCGCCGCATCCTTCGTCGAGCAACAACAGTTACATGTATAGCTGCTGCCGCCTGCTTCTTGATTGCCACCGAGCACTAGCGCTCTAGGACCACGTCCACTTGCGTGGCCGTGATTTCGTCCCGACGGAATGCCTCACGCCGTACTTCATCGAAGACGCTTGCTTCTCGAATCAAAGATTTCCTCGCTGCCCTTGTATCGACTGAGACAAGAATTCAACATCACTCCGCCTGGATCACTGATTTGTCTCTGAGAGTGGAAATCTCAATCAATCACCCTACCTTAATCAATTGATGCCCGCATAAGAGGAATTATGTTTCAAAGCCGAGATGATTATGCAGCGCGCTTGGCTTCGCAACAGATCGTGTTGGCCTTTTTGAGGGTGCTATGTACCGGGATTCCTTAGAGCAAATCTAGTCGATCCCCTATAACCAGTTAGAGGAGTAAAAGAAATCGGTCGAACTCATATAATTGTCAGAGGAGAAAAAAATACTCCTCGGCACCACTTACTTATATATGTACGCAGCCCGTCCGTCGACACCGGCACATTTTGGATGGATTCGACGGGTCCAAACCGCGCAGCCCCCTCAACCGTTCTGCGCCGCATCTCGGTTTTCCTCCTCCTCTCGGTGTTCGGATTTTACTATAGTTGACCGACCACCGGCACAGCCATGTGCGGCCGACCGTCGGCCGGTGCTCAGCACTAGCCCATCAACTCGCCCGGTTTTGTTGGAACCTCGCTGGTCCAACAAGAGTCACAAGAATATGGGACGGTCTGCTAGGGGATTCAAACTCGCGACCATCACGTCGTACATGGTTGCTGCTTGCCACTCGACCTAGCACGTCGTTGTGCTATGAAGGTAGCACATGCTTTGTATGAACACACAGAAACGATACAGTTGGTTACAAAATTTCAAAAGTTTCACTTAAATTTGTGAACATTTTATAAATACCGAATATATTTTTAGAATCCGTGAACAATTTTTATAAACCTAATCATTTTCTTACATTCCAAAACAAGGTTTGAGAACGTGAATATTTTCTGAAATCCAAAAACTTTTTTCAATACACGAACATTTAAGAATCTGCAAACAATATTTTAAAATGAGACCTTTTTTGAAAATATGAATAATCTTTGAAAAATTGGCGCACATTTTGAAATTGTGAACATATTTAAAAAATAGAATCAGAATCAAATTCCAAATTACTTATTTTAAAAACTAATTCACATGAGCAAATTTTTAAACTCTGAGCTTCATTAAAACCACAAACAAGATTTTAAATTTAGAGCAGTTTTAAAATGTGAACATTTTCTAAAGAGTGAAGAAAAGTTATTAACTCCGAACATTGTTTTGGAAAACGTCAACAAACTAAAAATTCTAAACATTTTGAAAACGTGAATAAGTTTCTTAAACGTAGTCAAAATTTATAATCTTTCAACATTTTTTTTTAAAATGAACATTTTTTGAATAACTTGAATTATATTAAAATTCAAGATTTTTTCCAAAGGAAAGAGAAAAACTAAAAAACTAAAAAAATGCAAAAAATAGAAACCAAACCAAAACGAAAAACCTAAGAAGATTCACGATACCGGTGGCTCGAACGCTCAGATGGGCCGGCCCATTCTACGATCGTGTGTGCTATTGCTGGACAATTTCCTTGAGCATGCGGCTAATAGGAAATTTCCGAAATTATTAGTTGAGGAGTACTCGTTGCAAATATCACTCCAACCTCCCCAAGTTGCGACAAGTGGCGTGCTGCATGTGCGCCACTTCTGGCAACCTGGAAGTTTTCCTTTTTCTTTTCTTAGATCAGTTTATTCAAAATGTTTTATCTCTTACACCGTGCGTCGAAATCTTGAACCGCTTTCACTGTTTGATTGCTCGCGTCGAGATCTTCAAAACTAGATCTCATGTTCATAGGTTTTGATGATTTTTTTGCGAAAAACCAGACAACAAACCAGACGAAAAAACGAATCTCGAAAACGTGTTTTTTCCCTTTCCGAAATAGGCACGCCCATGCCTCTCACGAAATCACAATCCCGCCTCTCTAATAAGCAAAACTGTGACTCTCATGAAAGGAAAAAAAAGAGAAAATGCGTTTTTTCGTTTCCGAGGAGGCACGGCCGTGACTCTCGCCAAAGGAAGAAAGAACAGAAAAAACACGTTTTTTTCGTTTTCGAGAGGTACGGCGGTGACTCTCGTGAAAGCACAACTGTGCCTCTCGCTGAAGCAAAACCATGACTCTCACGAAAGGAAAAAAAACAGGAAACACGTTTTTTTATTGCCGAAAGGCACGACCTGACTCTCGCGGAAGCAAAACCGTGACTTTCGCCGAAGGAAAAACAGAAAACACGTTTTTTTTCGTTTTCGAGAGGTACGGCCGTGACTCTCGCAAAAGCAAAACCATAACTCTTGCGAAAGAAAAACAATGCGTTTTTTCGCGGCAATTTTTTTTCAACAGTTTTTTTGATCGAAAAACTAAGGAAGACCGGTGAAAAACCAAAACATCAAAAAAACCCAAAAAATCGTTTAAAAAGTCAAAAACGTGTGCGAAAAAATAAAAAATAAAATCGGAGGGGAGCGCCCAGCGCGACATGTGGCGAATGATTGAGAGCGCGCCAAGTGGCGCTGATTGTGGCAAGGCTCCCGAAGGAGCGCTTGTTAACTAGTTGCTCCCGGTAATTCCGTATGTTCAAGGAGCAACGTCAAATGGACGGCGCCACGTACAAGAGGCCAGCCTATTTGTCGCGTGCGAAAACAGGGAAATTTTTACCGAGAAAAGAATGGTAGTGCAAGGTATCGAACGTTATAACTCCCGTTGCTAAATGCTCGTTACCAGCATCACGAGGTGATAGGCTTTAGTATCTAACAAGGAAACGAGGACTACAAGAACTATCCATTAGCGGCCGGTCTGCTGTAGTGAACTAGTATTTTTCCTACTATTTATTTATTTATTTTTCTATTTGCTATTTGTTTGTTTAATTTCAAAATTTCCCTTTTTGTTTCTTTTTCTTTTTAAAAAATTCTCGCGCTTTTAAATTTTATTCGAAGTTTAAAAAAATGGTCGTGTTTTAAAATTTTGTTCATAAAAATATTAATATTTGCATTGAATTTATTTATTTTACATAAATTTCAAAAAGATGTGTATTACTATCAAAATAGCTTAGAATGTTAAAACATGAATATTTTCTAAAAAGGGCTAACAAAATTTTGAAAGCACGTTAAAAGACCAAAAGCCTTTATTTGAAAGCACTTTGTTTTTTGACATCCCTCAGTTGACCCGAATTTTTCCAATGGCTTGTATGACCAATTCAAGGCACCATGCAAGTTGTTTTGGTTTTCGACTAATTTTGCATTTTCTGGAGTTTCTTAGTCAAAAATGCCGATAAATAGTCGGGCGTGTCGCAACTTGCATACGGTGTCGAAAATTGTTCAGACCTAGCATGGATGTCTACCATGAACATGCCAACCTTCTCGCAAAGGTGTCATTTCAAAAAATGTCCAAACACAGACCATGTTCAATGAAGGGTGTCCGGGTAGGACAGAATGCTCCGTGTGAGAGCATGTTGTTTCTCGACATCCACGAAATAGTCTCAATTTTTTTCATGCCCTTGTATGACCTATTTTAAGTCACCATGCCAAGTTGTTTGGGCTGTCGACAAGTTTTGAATTTTTTGGAGTTTTCTTGGTTAAAAATACTGATAAATTGCTAGACGTGTCCAATAATAAACATGGATGGCAACCATGGGCATGCCCAACTGCTTGCAACTTCATACGCTGTCTGAAATAATTCAAATATGACATGGATGCATACCATGGGCATGCCCAACTGCTTGCAAAAGTTGGTTCATTTCAAGAATATCCAATAATAGACTATGTTGAACGGATGTTGTTCGCGTAGGCCAGAAAATTCCGTCTGGAAGCATGTTGTTTCTCGACATCCTTAAAATGGGCCCATTTTTTCATGGTCTTGTATGACCAATTCAAGGTACCATGCCAAATTATCGTTTAAGACAAATTTTGCATTTTCTGGAGTTTTCTCGATTGAAAATGGTCGATAAATAGTTGGAATTGTTGCAACTTGGATAGGGTGTATAAATCATTCATACTTGATATGGTTGCCTCATATAAGCATGCCCCACCTGCTTGCAAAAGTTGTGGTCATTTCATAATGTCCAAAAAAAGACCTTGTTCAATGAAGGGTATCTGGGTAGGACAAAAGGCTTCGTCTGAGAGCACATTGTTTCTAGTCATCCTTATAATGGCCTCAATTTTTTCCATGTCTACATATGACTAATTCAAGACACCATGCCAAGTTGTTTGAGTTTTGTACAAAATTTACATTTTCCGGAGTTAATCTTGGTGAAAAAAGGCTGATACATGGTGGTATGTGTCGCAACTTGCATAATGTATCGGAAATCGCTCAAACCTGGCATGTGTGCCTACCATGGGGTGACCATCTAGTGGCAAAAGTTGGCGTCATTTCAACGATGTCTAGTAAAAAACCTTGTTCAACCCAAGGTCTTGGGGTAGGCTAGAAGACTCCGTTCAATAGCACGTAATTTTTTAACACCCGTCAAATGGCCCTAATTTTTTTCATGGCATTGTATGACCAATTTTAGGCACCATGCCAAGTAGTTTGGGTTTTTGACAAGTTTACTTTTTTTGGTGTTTTTCCTGTGAAAAAAGGTCTATAAATGGCTAGACGTGTCACAACATGTATACGGTCTTAAAAGTCACTCAGATCAGGCATGTATGCCTACAATGGACATGACCACCTTCTTGCAGAAGTTGGGGTCTCTTCAAAGATGTACAAAAATATACCATGTTAAACGGAGAATGTTCGGGTAGGCCAGAAGGCACCATCTGAGACCACGTTGTTTCTGAACATCCTTGAAATGGTCCAACTTTGTTTCCATGGCCTTGTATGGCCAATTCAAGGCCGTATCCCAAGTTGTTTGGGTTTTCGACAAGTTTTCCGTTTTCCGGATTTGTTTCCATGACTTTATTTAAAACAAAAAATAACAAAGGCTAAACTAAGTTACAGAAAGTTGTGCTTACAGAATTCATGGAATATATGCTTCCTTGATCAAGTCTTATTAATGAAGTATTTTTGAGTGACATAAAACCGTAGAATGTTGTATACTACTAAGTTACCTCAAGTGGAATATGCATGGTTCCAATGATAAGAGTCTGATATTTGTTTTCGAGAATCGGAAGAAGAAATTTGAAGTCTCCAATAGTGATAGTCATAACTTCTTTGATAGAATTGAGAATATGTTCTTTATTTGGTTTCCTCGGGAAATAAACCGTATGCTCATTGTCATTAACATGAAACGTGACCTTACTTTTATTACAATGAATAACAGCCCCTGAAGTATTAAGAAAAGGTCTTCCAAGGATAACTGACGTATTGTTGTCCTCGGGCATATCAAGAATAACAAAAGGTCCATTAAGATAGTAACATTAGGAACTACAATCGAACCATCCTCACAAACACCAACATGAATAGCAATGGAGTTTTCAACCATTTCAAAACGGCCTCAGGCCACGGTATACTCAACGTAAGGGCATTTGATTAGACCTTTCGACCCGGCTGTTGGGCTTGAAATCTAGGCCCGAGCCCGGCCCGTGGACAAGGTCGGGCCGGGCCGGGCCAGTTTGGGCCGACCGGGCCGGGGTGCCCATGGCCAGGTCTAACTCCATGTGACAAGACTTCACTGTTAAGATAAGGGGGTCTGCGGATATGATATAAATAAACTATTCCAAAGAGGACCCTGTTAAACCCCCTACCATCAAGAGTGCATCATTACTCAGACTTACTCATTATTGCAGTCTAAAAGAAAGTCGGGGATAAAACAGAAATAATTCATGAAGTATTTTAAATCCCAAGGAGTCCTCAGTCCTCGACCCAACACGGAATATGGAACTCGCCTACAAAGCCGAAGACCAGAAGATAACGCCATTCCGATGAGTAGATCGACGTCCTCGGCCTGAAGACTAGCTCAACAGCTACTGACAATCCTAGATTGAGTGGTATTCACCATGTCGGCCTACCATTCACAGGCAGGGTTGAGGCCCCACCAAGCACTAGAGAATTGGCCATGTGTTACCACAACCCTTGATGTACTCAAGGTGGAATCCCATGTAGACTTGGGTACACTTCAAGGCATATTTGAATAATCGGCATGTTTATCCCTAGCCGACATACTTGTAACCCTAGATACCCCTAATGCCTATATAACATGACGGGTTTGTCCGTAGAGGGGAGATTTGATTCACTCATACAATCTCGCGATAAATCATCTTGTACTTTGTACCCCATCATAATCAATACAATAGAAGTAGGACATAGGGTTTTACCTCTTTGAGAGGGCCTAAACCTGGGTAAACATCATGTGTTTCTATCCGTCTAGCCGACATCACCAGATCGGGACCCCCTACCCAAGATCTGCCGGATTTAGCTCCGACAGGAGGCAGTTCCGGAATTCCTACTTCTTTTTCTAGATGAGTATTTGTCCATGGTGGATGTTCAGAATGTTTAGGAGATGATTGCAATTATAGCCTGGTATTTATGGTGGGAAAGACGTAAGTTGGTCCATGAGGAGACAATTTAGAGTGCCTTACAAATTTCTACACTACAAGAAATATGTCAACTTGTGACCACCACTATTGGTCACTGAAAGGTCACTGTTTTCAATTTGTGACCTTTTTGTGACCAAAAACGTAAGGTCAAAAGCTGAGGGTCGTTAACTGACTATAGCGACCTTCTCTGTGAGAAGGTCGTGGACGTTTACGACCAAAATATTCCTACTGTGGTGTTTTGGTCACTAGCAACCTCCCCAGGCCACGTAGGCATCCAGTGTGGAAAGCTGATGTGGCACAAGATTCAGCTCGGTCCAATTCGGTTTTCTACATGGGCCTAGCCCATTTATTCAGCCTTTTTTTATTTTTTTTTCCTTGGTAATTCTGGTCGGCTTCATGGGCCAAGCTCGATGTTGTAGACTTTTTTATTGTTGGCCCGTGGCCTTTTATTATTTATTGCTTTTCTATTTTCAACCATTATATATTCAAGTTGGTCCCACTAGTCAAATGGGTCCCACTTGTCATGATCATCTCTCAAATTGGTCCCACATGTCAGAAATGTACAAATTTGACAGATTATTTTCATAAGTGGACCCATTGGTCAAGTTTCCATTTCACAAGTTTTCAGATCACATACATAATCAAAAAGAACACATAAATTTCATCAAATATACCACTAAATAAATCTATTACTATCAATCAGGTATTCAACTATAAAATACAACTAAATATTAATATGGCCAGCTCCAACTCCAGGGTTTTCTTCGGGATTATTCTCCTGGAGTTCCTTGTACACCAACTTTTGATGAATGAAGGCCAAAATCTGCATGTTATAAATCAGAAAAGTTAGGAATATAATCAAGTGAAGTCGTGCATATAACATTCTCCTAACAATGAAAAATAGCTGCAGAATTTTAGATCTAATAAGAAACTATGCATATAACATTCTCATAACAGCAAGCCCGAGATATATTTGGAAAGGGAAAATGACAAGTATCAACCCAGTGCAAGATAACAGAGCAACTATGTAAAAGTTATTCAGATTTCTTGATGTGTGTCGCGTTATACATGCATCAAGAAGATCGTATATATACACAGATTTAACACCTAAAGCACATCAGGCTTGGACCTTACATATATATACACGATTACTAGATGGAACTAGTGAACAAAGGTTGTGAATGATTTTCATACGAGTATGTACAGTCATGGTTCTGGACATGAAAATGTTTATGTACATTCATGAAAGTTTTGCACATGACATGAGCAAGTCTGCAGTCCCTAATTAGATTACATGTTCTGACTTATGAGCACGAGAGGAATACATAGACACTGGAATATCCTCATGCTTAAACTAGAAAGAGAACAAAAGAAAACTGAACCTATCTATGCAGCGGAGAGAGATAGCAGGGCAGGAGGACCTATGGACCAACTTGTCCTTCACCAGATCGTTCAAGGCCAACAGCCCCAGCTGATTTGGTTCCAAGTGAGCAAATACTAGTTAGTAGCAGTAGCCACTAATTAAACAACAGCGCTGTAGAGGTGCAACCACACCCACGGTTAATAAGGAGAGCAGTGCACAGGAGACAGTAAGGGCAATAACTCCAGGGTGATTCAATTGCAAGTGATCACAACAGCAATTCAGCTGCTAGTTCATCAATGCATGAGGAAGGGCATGGTTACCTCACCGGTGGAATCCGCAGATCTCACCAAGCTAGGGAGGGTCACACACTGACACTCACAGATCCACGACCGAGATCAAGAATCCTATGCAACAAAGCAACATGATATATGTCATCAGAGAAGCATCATAGTCAGAATCAGATTCAGAAATTTCAGCATAAGTACCGCTGTAAAATTCTATAATCAAGTAGAAATGTCAACCAGAAGTTGAGATAAATGCAGCAATCAAACTGCAAAACCAGGAGTTTGGTGGTTACATCACAAAGCAGCAGCCCATTAACACAACTTGGACATAACTAATGACATCCAGCTTATAGAAACCATTTAAGAGACAGCTGATTTTACTCCAGATCACATGCTAGTTAGCAACTATAGCCACTAATTAAGCAACAACACCACAATGCTACCATAACCACAGTTAATAAGTAGAGCAGCGCACAGAAAAGGCAATAACTCATGGCTGATTCGATTGCAAGTTATCACGACAACAATTCAGTTACTAGTTCATCAACGATTAAGGAAGGGCATAGTCACCTCGCCGGTGCAATCCCACAGACCCAAGCAAGCTAGGGAGGACACTTATGAGGGTAGGACATAGTGCCAACTTTTCAGTGCAAAATCTCGTAAAAATAACCTACATGCCTGTTTTTACTACTAAAAGGGCTCTATTATAACAACTATTTTGTTGCTATTAATTATTATCACAGGAAAGTGAAAAGGTATTTCAGGAAAGAAAAATGGCACAAGCCTGCAGGAATGTAGGTTATTTTTAGAGTAGCATTTCTTATGAGATACCTAAACCTGCAGGAATGTTGAACAAGCCTGAGTCCTCATGTCATACCACCTTACTAATTCAACACGCATAAGTAAATGCAGATATCAACGACATCTTACAGGTAAATGCTTGCAAAGATACATATGGTTTATGCCTTTCTTGTGTAGATTTGCATAGACGGATGGTAACTGAATTTCATGAGCAAATGAAAGTTCATAACGGAAGATATAACTTCGCGAGTGCTACAAATGGTGCTAATTAATCACACCTAACCACCTAGTAAGGCAAGTTTCGCTTTACGAGAATCAATGATCCTCAACAGGGGAATTTTAACGTACTTGAATCGTATTTAGACCCCAAAAAAAATGTGTGGCGGCTTCCTACCGATCCACAAGGGAGCACACCAGAATGAGATTTTCGTCAAAGGTGAAAAGAAATGCTACTCTAAAAATTCCAGAGAACAAGAAGAAGTCGAGCCCTTGGTCTCGTTGATGGTCTCGTTGCGCCAGGAGAAGACGCTGATGAAGGCGTGCAGCAGCAGTGCCCTTGGCGTTGACCTTGAACCCCAGCGATGGTGTATCCCTCGACGGATCTTCATCCATAAGGCGAGGTGAGAGAGGGGGTCAGCTACAGCCTCTCGGAGGGGGAAAACAAGCGGGGGCGAGGGGCACCCACCCGGGCTGGTCCGCCGCCGCGGGGCCTAGGCACACCGCCAGGACGGCAGCAGCCTTGTCGCGGAGGACGGCAGCAGCCTCCGGGCGCGGTCGTCGGAGGCAATGCGGAGCTCGACGCCTTGCGAGCCGCAGGGCGCGGCGGCCGCTGCCGAGGGGCGCGGGGAGGGCGGGCTTGCTGGAGCTTGTGGTGAGGAGCTGGGGACGGCGGAGGGATTGGAGATGAATCACGGGGGAGCTCGAGTGGATCTCCAGCCAGCGGGATTGGAGAGGAATCGGAGGAGGGAGAGGAATCGAGTGGATCTCCGTCTAGGGAGTGGAGGTGGAGGCCGTGGTTGTGGTTGTGGTCGCCGGCGGTGTTGAAGTGGTGAGCGCCGCCCCCGAAACCCTAGCCACGGGGAGCACGGAGAAGAACCAGACGGCCTCGAGGGGAGGGTCCGGGTAGGAGGTGAGGCCACGGGAGAAGAGGGAGCGGAGGGTTGGGGCTCGGGGGTCGGCGACGGCGATCGGCGAAGGAGGCGCCGGCGATGGGTGAGGGAGGCGGCGGAATTGGATCTGGATCTGGATCGAGGGACTGAGGGGGAAGGTGTGCCACGACCATGACTCTGGAAACGAGGGAGAGGTGCTCGATTGAGGGACTGCGGGAGGGTGTGGACGGCTCAGATCGAGTAAAGTGGGGGGTGATCCATGGGCTGCCTCCTGATTGGTTCGAAATATGAGGTATTTAAAATTATTTCTTAGACCTAAAAACAGGGTATTTTGTGAAGCAGCTGCCAAAACTATTTCGCAAAATGGCATCACTAAAATTTTCACGTAATTTAGACCACATTTTATGGGTGATAACCAATTTGTATGCATTTCCGATCCTTCTAGCTATTTTTTGTCATTTAAAAAAATTCTCGCTGATTCAGTAGAAAGCGGGTTAAATTTGAACTGCAACCCCTTCATAGTTTGCTCATGATTTTTTTCACAAAATATTTTTAGGTACAAAAGTAGCTATTTCATTATAGAAACACCAAAAGTTTTCAAGCTTCAACAACTAGCTAGGAACTGTCATTCCCGCCGTTTTGACCGCATTTTGAAATGGGCATAAAAAATTCAAAAAAAACAAAAAAAAATGGAAAACCTTCGCATTGTGTCATTACATGTGACCAAGTTTCCAGGAAAAATAATAAACTTGTAATACGGTAATTATTTTAAAAAAGTGTTCTCAGAAATGAGCTATCATGCGTGAAGATTCATCGCTTTCATGCCAAATGATCAATCTTATGGCCACATTGATGGCATAGTTTGTTCAAATGATCTCATATTGTGCACAAGGGTGCATCTTGGAATTCCAAACAATGTTGCCTAAGGGAGTTTTCATTTTCTTTGCACGGAAAATTCATTTTCCATTTTTCGAGTGCCCGAAATGAGGTTTTTTGTGAAGGAACTACCAAATAATTGTTGCAAAAATGGACCAAATCAATTTTATAAAATACTAGGCAATGTTTAATGCACAATGGACAAAATGGTTGGGTGTAAAAAGTTTTGATCCACCTCTGGTGAAAAAGACAAATTGTCGCCGATTCAGTTGGAAGCGGGTGAAATTTGAACTATAGCTGCCTCATAGTTTGCTATTTATGTTTTCCAAAAATCATTTCTAGGTACATAAGTATCTATTTAATCATAGAAACACCAAAAAAATTCCAAGGTTCAACCACTAGCTAGGAACGGTCAAGCCCGCCGTTTTGACCGCATTTTGAAACGGGCATAAAAATTTCAAAAAAAATCAAAAAATTGGGAAACCTTCGCATTGTGTCATTATATGTGACTGAGTTTCCAGGAAAAATAATAAACTTGTAATACGGTAATTATTTTAAAAAGGTGTTCTCAGAAATGAGCTATCATGCGTGAAGATTCATGGCTTTCAAGCCAAATGATCAATCTTATGGCCACATTCATGGCATAGTTTGTTCAAATGATCTCATATTGTGCACAAGGGTGCATCTTGGAATTCCAAACAATGTTACCTAAGGGAGTTTTCATTTTCTTTACACGGAAAATTCATTTTCCATTTTCCGAGTGCCCGAACTAAGGTTTTTTTGTGAAGGAACTACCAAATAATTGTTGCAAAAATGGACCAAATCAATTTTATAAAATACTAAGCCATGTTTAATGCACAATTGACAAAATGGTTGGGTGTAAAAAGTTTTGATCCACCTCTGGTGAAAAAGACAAATTGTCGCCGATTCAGTTGGAAGCGGGTGAAATTTGAACTGTAGCTGCCTCATAGTTTTCTATTTATGTTTTCCAAAAATCATTTCTATGTACATAAGTATCTATTTAATCATAGAAACACCAAAGAAATTCCAAGGTTCAACCACCAGCTAGGAACGGTCAAGCCCGCCGTTTTGACCGCATTTTCAAACGGGCATAAAAATTTCAAAAAAAAACAAAAAATTGGGAAACCTTCGCATTGTGTCATTATATGTGACCAAGTTTCCAGGAAAAATAATAAACTTGTAAAACGGTAATTATTTTAAAAAAGTGTTCTCAGAAATGAGCTATCATGCGTCAAGATTCATGGCTTTCAAGCCAAATGATCAATCTTATGGCCACATTCATGGCATAGTTTGTTCAAATGATCTCATATTGTGCACAAGGGTGCATCTTGGAATTCCAAACAATGTTACCTAAAGGAGTTTTCATTTTCTTTACACGGAAAATTCATTTTCCATTTTCCGAGTGCCCGAACTGAGGTTTTTTTGTGAAGGAACTACCAAATAATTGTTGCAAAAATGGACCAAATCAATTTTATAAAATACTAGGCCATGTTTAATGCACAATTGATAAAATGGTTGGGTGTAAAAAGTTTTGATCCACCTCTGGTGAAAAAGACAAATTGTCGCCGATTCAGCTGGAAGCGGGTGAAATTTGAACTGTAGCTGCCTCATAGTTTGCTATTTATGTTTTCCAAAAATCATTTCTAGGTACATAAGTATCTATTTAATCATAGAAACACCAAAGAAATTCCAAGGTTCAACCACTAGCTAGGAACGGTCAAGCCCGCTGTTTTGACCGCATTTTGAAACGGGCATAAAAAATTCAAAAAAATCAAAAAATTGGGAAACTTCGCATTGTGTCATTATATGTGACCGAGTTTCCAGGAAAAACAATAAACTTGTAATACGGTAATTATTTTAAAAAAATGTTCTCAGAAATGAGCTATCATGCGTGAAGATTCATGGCTTTCAAGTCAAATGATCAATCTTATGGCCACATTCATGGCATAGTTTGTTCAGATGATCTCATATTGTGCACAAGGGTGCATCTTGGAATTCCAAACAATGTTGCCTAAGGGAGTTTTCATTTTCTTTGCACGGAAAATTCATTTTCCATTTTCCGAGTGCCCAAAATGAGGTTTTTTGTGAAGGAACTACCAAATAATTGTTGCAAAAATGGACCAAATCAATTTTATAAAATACTAGGCCATGTTTAATGCACAATTGACAAAATGGTTGGGTGTAAAAAGTTTTGATCCACCTCTGGTGAAAAAGACAAATTGTCGCTGATTCAGCTGGAAGCGGGTGAAATTTGAACTGTAGCTGCTTCATAGTTTTCTATTTATGTTTTCCAAAAATCATTTCTAGGTACATAAGTATCTATTTAATCATAGAAACACCAAATAAATTCCAAGATTCAACCACCAGCTAGGAACGGTCAAGCACGCCGTTTTGACCGCATTTTGAAATGGGCATAAAAATTTCAAAAAAAACAAAAAATTAGGAAACCTTCGCATTGTGTCATTATATGTGACCAAGTTTCCAGGAAAAATAATAAACTTGTAATACGGTAATTATTTTAAAAAAGTGTTCTCCGAAATGAGCTATCATGCGTGAAGATTCATGGCTTTCAAGCCAAATGATCAATCTTATGGCCACATTCATGGCATAGTTTGTTCAAATGATCTCATATTGTGCACAAGGGTGCATCTTGGAATTCCAAACAATGTTACCTAAGGGAGTTTTCATTTTCTTTACACGGAAAATTCATTTTCCATTTTCCGAGTGCCCGAACTGAGGTTTTTTTGTGAAGGAACTACCAAATAATTGTTGCAAAAATGGACCAAATCAATTTTATAAAATACTAGGCCATGTTTAATGCACAATTGACAAAATGGTTGGGTGTAAAAAGTTTTGATCCACCTCTGGTGAAAAAGACAAATTGTCGCCGATTCAGTTGGAAGCGGGTGAAATTTGAACTGTAGCTGCCTCATAGTTTGCTATTTATGTTTTCCAAAAATCATTTCTAGGTACATAAGTATCTATTTAATCATAGAAACACCAAAGAAATTCCAAGGTTCAACCACTAGCTAGGAACGGTCAAGCCCGCCGTTTTGACCGCATTTTGAAACAGGCATAAAAAATTTAAAAAAATCAAAAAATTAGGAAACCTTTGCATTGTGTCATTATATGTGACCGAGTTTCCAGGAAAAATAATAAACTTGTAATACGGTAATTATTCTAAAAAAGTGTTCTCAGGAATGAGCTATCATGCGTGAAGATTCATGGCTTTCAAGCCAAATGATCAATCTTATGGCCACATTCATGGCATAGTTTGTTCAAATGATCTCATATTGTGCACAAGGGTGCATCTTGGAATTCCAAACAATGTTGCCTAAGGGAGTTTTCATTTTCTTTGCACGGAAAATTCATTTTCCATTTTCCGAGTGCCCGAACTGAGGTTTTTTTGTGAAGGAACTACCAAATAATTGTTGCAAAAATGGACCAAATCAATTTCATAAAATACTAGGCCATGTTTAATGCACAATTGACAAAATGGTTGGGTGTAAAAAGTTTTGATCCACCTTTGGTGAAAAAGACAAATTGTCGCCGATTCAGTTGGAAGCGGGTGAAATTTGAACTGTAGCTACCTCATAGTTTGCTATTTATGTTTTTCAAAAATCATTTATAGGTACATAAGTATCTATTTAATCACAGAAACACCAAAGAAATTCCAAGGTTCAACCACTAGCTAGGAACGGTCAAGCCCGCCGTTTTGACCGCATTTTGAAACGGGCATAAAAAATTCAAAAAAATCAAAAAATTGGGAAACCTTCGCATTGTGTCATTATATGTGACCGAGTTTCTAGGAAAAATAATAAACTTTTAATACGGTAATTATTTTAAAAAAGTGTTCTCAGAAATGAGCTATCATGCGTGAAGATTCATGGCTTTCAAGCCAAATGATCAATCTTATGGCCACATTCATGGCATAGTTTGTTCAAATAATCTCATATTGTGCACAAGGGTGCATCTTGGAATTCCAAACAATGTTGCATAAGGGAGTTTTCATTTTCTTTGCACGGAAAATTCATTTTCCATTTTCCGAGTGCCCGAAATGAGGTTTTTTGTGAAGGAACTACCAAATAATTGTTGCAAAAATGGACCAAATCAATTTTATAAAATACTAGGCCATGTTTAATGCACAATTGACAAAATGGTTGGGTGTAAAAAGTTTTGATCCACCTCTGGTGAAAAAGACAAATTGTCGCCGATTCAGTTGGAAGCGGGTGAAATTTGAACTGTAGCTGCTTCATAGTTTGCTATTTATGTTTTCCAAAAATCATTTCTAGGTACATAAGTATCTATTTAATCATAGAAACACCAAAAAAATTCCAAGGTCCCACTAGCTAGGAACGGTCAAGCCCGCCGTTTTGACCGCATTTTGAAACGGGCATAAAAAATTCAAAAAAATCAAAAAATTGGGAAACCTTCGCATTGTGTCATTATATGTGACCGAGTTTCCAGGAAAAATAATAAACTTGTAATGCGGTAATTATTTTAAAAAAGTGTTCTTAGAAATGAGCTATCATGCGTGAAGATTCATGGCTTTCAAGCCAAATGATCAATCTTATGGCCACATTCATGGCATAGTTTGTTCAGATGATCTCATATTGTGCACAAGGGTGCATCTTGGAATTCCAAACAATGTTGCCTAAGGGAGTTTTCATTTTCTTTGCACGGAAAATTCATTTTCCATTTTCCGAGTGCCCGAAATGAGGTTTTTTGTGAAGGAACTACCAAATAATTGTTGCAAAAATGGACCAAATCAATTTTATAAAATACTAGGCCATGTTTAATGCACAATTGACAAAATGGTTGGGTGTAAAAAGTTTTGATCCACCTCTGGTGAAAAAGACAAATTGTCGCTGATTCAGCTGGAAGCGGGTGAAATTTGAACTGTAGCCGCTTCATAGTTTGGTATTTATGTTTTCCAAAAATCATTTCTAGGTACATAAGTATCTATTTAATCATAGAAACACCAAATAAATTCCAAAATTCAACCACCAGCTAGGAACGGTCAAGCCCGCCGTTTTGACCGCATTTTGAAACGGGCATAAAAATTTCAAAAAAAAAACAAAAAATTGGGAAACCTTCGCATTGTGTCATTATATGTGACCAAGTTTCCAGGAAAAATAATAAACTTGTAATACGGTAATTATTTTAAAAAAGTGTTCTCAGAAATGAGCTATCATGCGTGAAGATTCATGGCTTTCAAGCCAAATGATCAATCTTATGGCCACATTCATGGCATAGTTTGTTCAAATGATCTCATATTGTGCACAAGGGTGCATCTTGGAATTCCAAACAATGTTACCTAAGGGAGTTTTAATTTTCTTTACACGGAAAATTCATTTTCCATTTTCCGAGTGCCCGAACTGAGGTTTTTTTGTGAAGGAACTACCAAATAATTGTTGGAAAAATGGACCAAATCAATTTTATCAAATACTAGGCCATGTTTAGTGCACAATTGACAAAATGTTTGGGTGTAAAAATTTTGATCCACCTCTGGTGAAAAAGACAAATTGTCGCCGATTCAGCTGGAAGCGGGTGAAATTTGAACTGTAGCTGCCTCATAGTTTGCTATTTATGTTTTCCAAAAATCATTTCTAGGTACATAAGTATCTATTTAATCAAAGAAACACCAAAGAAATTCCAAGGTTCAACCACTAGCTAGGAACGGTCAAGCCCGCCGTTTCGACCGCATTTTGAAACGGGCATAAAAAATTCAAAAAAATCAAAAAATTGGGAAACCTTCGCATTGTGTCATTATATGTGACCGAGTTTCCAGGAAAAATAATAAACTTGTAATACAGTAATTATTTTAAAAAAGTGTTCTCAGAAATGAGCTATCATGCGTGAAGATTCATGGCTTTCAAGCCAAATGATCAATCTTATGGCCACATTCATGGCATAGTTTGTTCAGATGATCTCATATTGTGCACAAGGGTGCATCTTGGAATTCCAAACAATGTTGCCTAAGGGAGTTTTCATTTTCTTTGCACGGAAAATTCATTTTCCATTTTCCGAGTGCCCGAAATGAGGTTTTTTGTGAAGGAACTACCAAATAATTGTTGCAAAAATGGACCAAATCAATTTTATAAAATACTAGGCCATGTTTAATGCACAATTGACAAAATGGTTGGGTGTAAAAAGTTTTGATCCACCTCTGGTGAAAAAGACAAATTGTCGCCGATTCAGCTGGAAGCGGGTGAAATTTGAACTGTAGCTGCCTCATAGTTTGCTATTTATGTTTTCCAAAAATCATTTCTAGGTACATAAGTATCTATTTAATCATAGAAACACCAAAGAAATTCCAAGGTTCAACCACTAGCTAGGAACGGTCAAGCCCGCTGTTTTGACCGCATTTTGAAACGGGCATAAAAAATTCAAAAAAATCAAAAAATTGGGAAACTTCGCATTGTGTCATTATATGTGACCAAGTTTCCAGGAAAAATAATAAACTTGTAATACGGTAATTATTTTAAAAAAGTGTTCTCAGAAATGAGCTATCATGCGTGAAGATTCATGGCTTTCAAGCCAAATGATCAATCTTATGGCCACATTCATGGCATAGTTTGTTCAAATGATCTCATATTGTGCACAAGGGTGCATCTTGGAATTCCAAACAATGTTACCTAAGGGAGTTTTCATTTTCTTTACACGGAAAATTCATTTTCCATTTTCCGAGTGCCCGAACTGAGGTTTTTTTGTGAAGGAACTAGCAAATAATTGTTGCAAAAATGGACCAAATCAATTTTATCAAATACTAGGCCATGTTTAGTGCACAATTGACAAAATGTTTGGGTGTAAAAAGTTTTGATCCACCTCTGGTGAAAAAGACAAATTGTCGCCGATTCAGCTGGAAGCGGGTGAAATTTGAACTGTAGCTGCCTCATAGTTTGCTATTTATGTTTTCCAAAAATCATTTCTAGGTACATAAGTATCTATTTAATCAAAGAAACACCAAAGAAATTCCAAGGTTCAACCACTAGCTAGGAACGGTCAAGCCCGCCGTTTCGACCGCATTTTGAAACGGGCATAAAAAATTCAAAAAAATCAAAAAATTGGGAAACCTTCGCATTGTGTCATTATATGTGACCGAGTTTCCAGGAAAAATAATAAACTTGTAATACGGTAATTATTTTAAAAAAGTGTTCTCAGAAATGAGCTATCATGCGTGAAGATTCATGGCTTTCAAGCCAAATGATCAATCTTATGGCCACATTCATGGCATAGTTTGTTCAGATGATCTCATATTGTGCACAAGGGTGCATCTTGGAATTCCAAACAATGTTGCCTAAGGGAGTTTTCATTTTCTTTGCACGGAAAATTCATTTTCCATTTTCCGAGTGCCCGAAATGAGGTTTTTTGTGAAGGAACTACCAAATAATTGTTGCAAAAATGGACCAAATCAATTTTATAAAATACTAGGCCATGTTTAATGCACAATTGACAAAATGGTTGGGTGTAAAAAGTTTTGATCCACCTCTGGTGAAAAAGACAAATTGTCGCCGATTCAGCTGGAAGCGGGTGAAATTTGAACTGTAGCTGCCTCATAGTTTGCTATTTATGTTTTCCAAAAATCATTTCTAGGTACATAAGTATCTATTTAATCATAGAAACACCAAAGAAATTCCAAGGTTCAACCACTAGCTAGGAACGGTCAAGCCCGCTGTTTTGACCGCATTTTGAAACGGGCATAAAAAATTCAAAAAAATCAAAAAATTGGGAAACTTCGCATTGTGTCATTATATGTGACCAAGTTTCCAGGAAAAATAATAAACTTGTAATACGGTAATTATTTTACAAAAGTGTTCTCAGAAATGAGCTATCATGCGTGAAGATTCATGGCTTTCAAGCCAAATGATCAATCTTATGGCCACATTCATGGCATAGTTTGTTCAAATGATCTCATATTGTGCACAAGGGTGCATCTTGGAATTCCAAACAATGTTACCTAAGGGAGTTTTCATTTTCTTTACACGGAAAATTCATTTTCCATTTTCCGAGTGCCCGAACTGAGGTTTTTTTGTGAAGGAACTAGCAAATAATTGTTGCAAAAATGGACCAAATCAATTTTATCAAATACTAGGCCATGTTTAGTGCACAATTGACAAAATGTTTGGGTGTAAAAAGTTTTGATCCACCTCTGGTGAAAAAGACAAATTGTCGCCGATTCAGCTGGAAGCGGGTGAAATTTGAACTGTAGCTGCCTCATAGTTTGCTATTTATGTTTTCCAAAAATCATTTCTAGGTACATAAGTATCTATTTAATCAAAGAAACACCAAAGAAATTCCAAGGTTCAACCACTAGCTAGGAACGGTCAAGCCCGCCGTTTCGACCGCATTTTGAAACGGGCATAAAAAATTCAAAAAAATCAAAAAATTGGGAAACCTTCGCATTGTGTCATTATATGTGACCGAGTTTCCAGGAAAAATAATAAACTTGTAATACGGTAATTATTTTAAAAAAGTGTTCTCAGAAATGAGCTATCATGCGTGAAGATTCATGGCTTTCAAGCCAAATGATCAATCTTATGGCCACATTCATGGCATAGTTTGTTCAGATGATCTCATATTGTGCACAAGGGTGCATCTTGGAATTCCAAACAATGTTGCCTAAGGGAGTTTTCATTTTCTTTGCACGGAAAATTCATTTTCCATTTTCCGAGTGCCCGAAATGAGGTTTTTTGTGAAGGAACTACCAAATAATTGTTGCAAAAATGGACCAAATCAATTTTATAAAATACTAGGCCATGTTTAATGCACAATTGACAAAATGGTTGGGTGTAAAAAGTTTTGATCCACCTCTGGTGAAAAAGACAAATTGTCGCCGATTCAGCTGGAAGCGGGTGAAATTTGAACTGTAGCTGCCTCATAGTTTGCTATTTATGTTTTCCAAAAATCATTTCTAGGTACATAAGTATCTATTTAATCATAGAAACACCAAAGAAATTCCAAGGTTCAACCACTAGCTAGGAACGGTCAAGCCCGCTGTTTTGACCGCATTTTGAAACGGGCATAAAAAATTCAAAAAAATCAAAAAATTGGGAAACTTCGCATTGTGTCATTATATGTGACCAAGTTTCCAGGAAAAATAATAAACTTGTAATACGGTAATTATTTTACAAAAGTGTTCTCAGAAATGAGCTATCATGCGTGAAGATTCATGGCTTTCAAGCCAAATGATCAATCTTATGGCCACATTCATGGCATAGTTTGTTCAAATGATCTCATATTGTGCACAAGGGTGCATCTTGGAATTCCAAACAATGTTACCTAAGGGAGTTTTCATTTTCTTTACACGGAAAATTCATTTTCCATTTTCCGAGTGCCCGAACTGAGGTTTTTTTGTGAAGG
Source organism: Triticum timopheevii (assembly GCA_963921465.1). Classification (NCBI taxonomy): domain Eukaryota; kingdom Viridiplantae; phylum Streptophyta; class Magnoliopsida; order Poales; family Poaceae; genus Triticum; species Triticum timopheevii. The sequence continues at coordinate 39,796,207 of OY997272.1, read as the reverse complement.
AACTAGCAAATAATTGTTGCAAAAATGGACCAAATCAATTTTATCAAATACTAGGCCATGTTTAGTGCACAATTGACAAAATGTTTGGGTGTAAAAAGTTTTGATCCACCTCTGGTGAAAAAGACAAATTGTCGCCGATTCAGCTGGAAGCGGGTGAAATTTGAACTGTAGCTGCCTCATAGTTTGCTATTTATGTTTTCCAAAAATCATTTCTAGGTACATAAGTATCTATTTAATCAAAGAAACACCAAAGAAATTCCAAGGTTCAACCACTAGCTAGGAACGGTCAAGCCCGCCGTTTCGACCGCATTTTGAAACGGGCATAAAAAATTCAAAAAAATCAAAAAATTGGGAAACCTTCGCATTGTGTCATTATATGTGACCGAGTTTCCAGGAAAAATAATAAACTTGTAATACGGTAATTATTTTAAAAAAGTGTTCTCAGAAATGAGCTATCATGCGTGAAGATTCATGGCTTTCAAGCCAAATGATCAATCTTATGGCCACATTCATGGCATAGTTTGTTCAGATGATCTCATATTGTGCACAAGGGTGCATCTTGGAATTCCAAACAATGTTGCCTAAGGGAGTTTTCATTTTCTTTGCACGGAAAATTCATTTTCCATTTTCCGAGTGCCCGAAATGAGGTTTTTTGTGAAGGAACTACCAAATAATTGTTGCAAAAATGGACCAAATCAATTTTATAAAATACTAGGCCATGTTTAATGCACAATTGACAAAATGGTTGGGTGTAAAAAGTTTTGATCCACCTCTGGTGAAAAAGACAAATTGTCGCCGATTCAGCTGGAAGCGGGTGAAATTTGAACTGTAGCTGCCTCATAGTTTGCTATTTATGTTTTCCAAAAATCATTTCTAGGTACATAAGTATCTATTTAATCATAGAAACACCAAAGAAATTCCAAGGTTCAACCACTAGCTAGGAACGGTCAAGCCCGCTGTTTTGACCGCATTTTGAAACGGGCATAAAAAATTCAAAAAAATCAAAAAATTGGGAAACTTCGCATTGTGTCATTATATGTGACCAAGTTTCCAGGAAAAATAATAAACTTGTAATACGGTAATTATTTTACAAAAGTGTTCTCAGAAATGAGCTATCATGCGTGAAGATTCATGGCTTTCAAGCCAAATGATCAATCTTATGGCCACATTCATGGCATAGTTTGTTCAAATGATCTCATATTGTGCACAAGGGTGCATCTTGGAATTCCAAACAATGTTACCTAAGGGAGTTTTCATTTTCTTTACACGGAAAATTCATTTTCCATTTTCCGAGTGCCCGAACTGAGGTTTTTTTGTGAAGGAACTAGCAAATAATTGTTGCAAAAATGGACCAAATCAATTTTATCAAATACTAGGCCATGTTTAGTGCACAATTGACAAAATGTTTGGGTGTAAAAAGTTTTGATCCACCTCTGGTGAAAAAGACAAATTGTCGCCGATTCAGCTGGAAGCGGGTGAAATTTGAACTGTAGCTGCCTCATAGTTTGCTATTTATGTTTTCCAAAAATCATTTCTAGGTACATAAGTATCTATTTAATCAAAGAAACACCAAAGAAATTCCAAGGTTCAACCACTAGCTAGGAACGGTCAAGCCCGCCGTTTCGACCGCATTTTGAAACGGGCATAAAAAATTCAAAAAAATCAAAAAATTGGGAAACCTTCGCATTGTGTCATTATATGTGACCGAGTTTCCAGGAAAAATAATAAACTTGTAATACGGTAATTATTTTAAAAAAGTGTTCTCAGAAATGAGCTATCATGCGTGAAGATTCATGGCTTTCAAGCCAAATGATCAATCTTATGGCCACATTCATGGCATAGTTTGTTCAGATGATCTCATATTGTGCACAAGGGTGCATCTTGGAATTCCAAACAATGTTGCCTAAGGGAGTTTTCATTTTCTTTGCACGGAAAATTCATTTTCCATTTTCCGAGTGCCCGAAATGAGGTTTTTTGTGAAGGAACTACCAAATAATTGTTGCAAAAATGGACCAAATCAATTTTATAAAATACTAGGCCATGTTTAATGCACAATTGACAAAATGGTTGGGTGTAAAAAGTTTTGATCCACCTCTGGTGAAAAAGACAAATTGTCGCTGATTCAGCTGGAAGCGGGTGAAATTTGAACTGTAGCTGCTTCATAGTTTTCTATTTATGTTTTCCAAAAATCATTTCTAGGTACATAAGTATCTATTTAATCATAGAAACACCAAATAAATTCCAAGATTCAACCACCAGCTAGGAACGGTCAAGCACGCTGTTTTGACCGCATTTTGAAATGGGCATAAAAATTTCAAAAAAAACAAAAAATTGGGAAACCTTCGCATTGTGTCATTATATGTGACCAAGTTTCCAGGAAAAATAATAAACTTGTAATACGGTAATTATTTTTGAAAAAGTGTTCTCAGAAATGAGCTATCATGCGTGAAGATTCATGGCTTTCAAGCCAAATGATCAATCTTATGGCCACATTCATGGCATAGTTTGTTCAAATGATCTCATATTGTGCACAAGGGTGCATCTTGGAATTCCAAACAATGTTACCTAAGGGAGTTTTCATTTTCTTTACACGAAAAATTCATTTTCCATTTTCCGAGTGCCCGAACTGAGGTTTTTTGTGAAGGAACTACCAAATAATTGTTGCAAAAATGGACCAAATCAATTTTATAAAATACTAGGCCATGTTTAATGCACAATTGACAAAATGGTTGGGTGTAAAAAGTTCTGATCCACCTCTGGTGAAAAAGAAAAATTGTCGCCGATTCAGTTGGAAGCGGGTGAAATTTGAACTGTAGCTGCCTCATAGTTTGCTATTTATGTTTTCCAAAAATCATTTCTAGGTACATAAGTATCTATTTAATCATAGAAACACCAAAGAAATTCCAAGGTTCAACCACTAGCTAGGAACGGTCAAGCCCGCCGTTTTGACCGCATTTTGAAACAGGCATAAAAAATTTAAAAAAATCAAAAAATTAGGAAACCTTCGCATTGTGTCATTATATGTGACCGAGTTTCCAGGAAAAATAATAAACTTGTAATACGGTAATTATTCTAAAAAAGTGTTCTCAGGAATGAGCTATCATGCGTGAAGATTCATGGCTTTCAGCCAAATGATCAATCTTATGGCCACATTCATGGCATAGTTTGTTCAAATGATCTCATATTGTGCACAAGGGTGCATCTTGGAATTCCAAACAATCTTGCCTAAGGGAGTTTTCATTTTCTTTGCACGAAAAATTCATTTTCCATTTTCCGAGTGCTCGAACTGAGGGTTTTTTGTGAAGGAACTACCAAATAATTGTTGCAAAAATGGACCAAATCAATTTCATAAAATACTAGGCCATGTTTAATGCACAATTGACAAAATGGTTGGGTGTAAAAAGTTTTGATCCACCTTTGGTGAAAAAGACAAATTGTCGCCGATTCAGTTGGAAGCGGGTGAAATTTGAACTCTAGCTACCTCATAGTTTGCTATTTATGTTTTTCAAAAATCATTTATAGGTACATAAGTATCTATTTAATCATAGAAACACCAAAGAAATTCCAAGGTTCAACCACTAGCTAGGAACGGTCAAGCCCGCCGTTTTGACCGCATTTTGAAACGGGCATAAAAAATTCAAAAAAATCAAAAAATTGGGAAACCTTCGCATTGTGTCATTATATGTGACCGAGTTTCTAGGAAAAATAATAAACTTGTAATACGGTAATTATTTTAAAAAAGTGTTCTCAGAAATGAGCTATCATGCGTGAAGATTCATGGCTTTCAAGCCAAATGATCAATCTTGTGGCCACATTCATGGCATAGTTTGTTCAAATGATCTCATATTGTGCACAAGGGTGCATCTTGGAATTCCAAACAATGTTGCATAAGGGAGTTTTCATTTTCTTTGCACGGAAAATTCATTTTCCATTTTCCGAGTGCCCGAAATGAGGTTTTTTGTGAAGGAACTACCAAATAATTGTTGCAAAAATGGACCAAATCAATTTTATAAAATACTAGGCCATGTTTAATGCACAATTAACAAAATGGTTGGGTGTAAAAAGTTTTGATCCACCTCTGGTGAAAAAGACAAATTGTCGCCGTTTCAGTTGGAAGCGGGTGAAATTTGAACTGTAGCTGCTTCATAGTTTGCTATTTATGTTTTCCAAAAATCATTTCTAGGTACATAAGTATCTATTTAATCATAGAAACACCAAAAAAATTCCAAGGTCCCACTAGCTAGGAACGGTCAAGCCCGCCGTTTTGACCGCATTTTGAAACGGGCATAAAAAATTCAAAAAAATCAAAAAATTGGGAAACCTTCGCATTGTGTCATTATATGTGACCGAGTTTCGAGGAAAAATAATAAACTTGTAATACGGTAATTATTTTAAAAAAGTGTTCTTAGAAATGAGCTATCATGCGTGAAGATTCATGGCTTTCAAGCCAAATGATCAATCTTATGGCCACATTCATGGCATAGTTTGTTCAGATGATCTCATATTGTGCACAAGGGTGCATCTTGGAATTCCAAACAATGTTGCCTAAGGGAGTTTTCATTTTCTTTGCACGGAAAATTCATTTTCCATTTTCCGAGTGCCCGAAATGAGGTTTTTTGTGAAGGAACTACCAAATAATTGTTGCAAAAATGGACCAAATCAATTTTATAAAATACTAGGCCATGTTTAATGCACAATTGAAAAAATGGTTGGGTGTAAAAAGTTTTGATCCACCTCTGGTGAAAAAGACAAATTGTCGCTGATTCAGCTGGAAGCGGGTGAAATTTGAACTGTAGCCGCTTCATAGTTTGCTATTTATGTTTTCCAAAAATCATTTCTAGGTACATAAGTATCTATTTAATCATAGAAACACCAAATAAATTCCAAGATTCAACCACCAGCTAGGAACGGTCAAGCCCGCCGTTTTGACCGCATTTTGAAACGGGCATAAAAATTTCAAAAAAAAACAAAAAATTGGGAAACCTTCGCATTGTGTCATTATATGTGACCAAGTTTCCAGGAAAAATAATAAACTTGTAATACGGTAATTATTTTAAAAAAGTGTTCTCAGAAATGAGCTATCATGCGTGAAGATTCATGGCTTTCAAGCCAAATGATCAATCTTATGGCCACATTCATGGCATAGTTTGTTCAAATGATCTCATATTGTGCACAAGGGTGCATCTTGGAATTCCAAACAATTTTACCTAAGGGAGTTTTCATTTTCTTTACACGGAAAATTCATTTTCCATTTTCCGAGTGCCCGAACTGAGGTTTTTTTGTGAAGGAACTACCAAATAATTGTTGCAAAAATGGACCAAATCAATTTTATCAAATACTAGGCCATGTTTAGTGCACAATTGACAAAATGTTTGGGTGTAAAAAGTTTTGATCCACCTCTGGTGAAAAAGACAAATTGTCGCCGATTCAGCTGGAAGCGGGTGAAATTTGAACTGTAGCTGCCTCATAGTTTGCTATTTATGTTTTCCAAAAATCATTTCTAGGTACATAAGTATCTATTTAATCAAAGAAACACCAAAGAAATTCCAAGGCTCAACCACTAGCTAGGAACGGTCAAGCCCGCCGTTTCGACCGCATTTTGAAACGGGCATAAAAAATTCAAAAAAAAATCAAAAAATTGGGAAACCTTCGCATTGTGTCATTATATGTGACCGAGTTTCCAGGAAAAATAATAAACTTGTAATACGGTAATTATTTTAAAAAAGTGTTCTCAGAAATGAGCTATCATGCGTGAAGATTCATGGCTTTCAAGCCAAATGATCAATCTTATGGCCACATTCATGGCATAGTTTGTTCATATGATCTCATATTGTGCACAAGGGTGCATCTTGGAATTCCAAACAATGTTGCCTAAGGGAGTTTTCATTTTCTTTGCACGGAAAATTCATTTTCCATTTTCCGAGTGCCCGAAATGAGGTTTTTTGTGAAGGAACTACCAAATAATTGTTGCAAAAATGGACCAAATCAATTTTATAAAATACTAGGCCATGTTTAATGCACAATTGACAAAATGGTTGGGTGTAAAAAGTTTTGATCCACCTCTGGTGAAAAAGACAAATTGTCGCTGATTCAGCTGGAAGCGGGTGAAATTTGAACTGTAGCTGCTTCATAGTTTGCTATTTATGTTTTCCAAAAATCATTTCTAGGTACATAAGTATCTATTTAATCATAGAAACACCAAATAAATTCCAAGATTCAACCACCAGCTAGGAACGGTCAAGCCCGCCATTTTGACCGCATTTTGAAACGGGCATAAAAATGTCAAAAAAAAAACAAAAAATTGGGAAACCTTCGCATTGTGTCATTATATGTGACCGAGTTTCCAGGAAAAATAATAAACTTGTAATACGGTAATTATTTTAAAAAAGTGTTCTCAGAAATGAGCTATCATGCGTGAAGATTCATGGCTTTCAAGCCAAATGATCAATCTTATGGCCACATTCATGGCATAGTTTGTTCAAATGATCTCATATTGTGCACAAGGGTGCATCTTGGAATTCCATACAATGTTACCTAAGGGAGTTTTCATTTTCTTTACACGGAAAAATCATTTTCCATTTTCCGAGTGCCCGAACTGAGGTTTTTTGTGAAGGAACTACCAAATAATTGTTGCAAAAATGGACCAAATCAATTTTATCAAATACTAGGCCATGTTTAATGCACAAGTGACAAAATGGTTGGGTGTAAAAAGTTTTGATCCACCTCTGGTGAAAAAGACAAATTGTCGCCGATTCAGTTGGAAGCGGGTGAAATTTGAACTGTAGCTGCCTCATAGTTTGCTATTTATGTTTTCCAAAAATCATTTCTAGGTACATAAGTATCTATTTAATCATAGAAACACCAAAGAAATTCCAAGGTTCAACCACTAGCTAGGAACGGTCAAGCCCGCCGTTTTGACCGCATTTTGAAACAGGCATAAAAAATTTAAAAAAATCAAAAAATTAGGAAACCTTCGCATTGTGTCATTATATGTGACCGAGTTTCCAGGAAAAATAATAAACTTGTAATACGGTAATTATTCTAAAAAAGTGTTCTCAGAAATGAGCTATCATGCGTGATGATTCATGGCTTTCAAGCCAAATGATCAATCTTATGGCCACATTCTTGGCATAGTTTGTTCAAATGATCTCATATTGTGCACAAGGGTGCATCTTGGAATTCCAAACAATGTTACCTAAGGGAGTTTTCATTTTCTTTGCACGGAAAATTCATTTTCCATTTTCCGAGTGCCCGAACTGAGGTTTTTTTGTGAAGGAACTACCAAATAATTGTTGCAAAAATGGACCAAATCAATTTCATAAAATACTAGGCCATGTTTAATGCACAATTGACAAAATGGTTGGGTGTAAAAAGTTTTGATCCACCTTTGGTGAAAAAGACAAATTGTCACCGATTCAGCTGGAAGCGGGTGAAATTTGAACTGTAGCAACCTCATAGTTTGCTATTTATGTTTTTCAAAAATCATTTCTAGGTACATAAGTATCTATTTAATCATAGAAACACCAAATAAATTCCAAGGTTCAACCACTAGCTAGGAACGGTCAAGCCCGCCGTTTTGACCGCATTTTGAAACGGGCATAAAAAATTCAAAAAAATCAAAAAATTGGGAAACCTTCGCATTGTGTCATTATATGTGACTGAGTTTCCAGGAAAAATAATAAACTTGTAATACGGTAATTATTTTAAAAAAGTGTTCTCAAAAATGAGCTATCATGCGTGAAGATTCATGGCTTTCAAGCCAAATGATCAATCTTATGGCCACATTCATGGCATAGTTTCTTCAAATGATCTCATATTGTGCACAAGGGTGCATCTTGGAATTCCAAACAATGTTACCTAAGGGAGTTTTCATTTTCTTTACACAGAAAATTCATTTTCCATTTTCCGAGTGCCCAAACTGAGGTTTTTTTGTGAAGGAACTACCGAATAATTGTTGCAAAAATGGACCAAATCAATTTTATAAAATACTAGGCCATGTTTAATGCACAATTGACAAAATGGTTGGGTGTAAAAAGTTTTGATCCACCTCTGGTGAAAAAGACAAATTGTCGCCGATTCAGTTGGAAGCGGGTGAAATTTGAACTGTAGCTACCTCATAGTTTGCTATTTATGTTTTCCAAAAATCATTTCTAGGTACATAAGTATCTATTTAATCATAGAAACACCAAAAAAATTCCAAGGTTCAACCACTAGCTAGGAACGGTCAAGCCCGCCGTTTTGACCGCATTTTGAAACGGGCATAAAAAATTCAAAAAAGTCAAAAAATTGGGAAACCTTCGCATTGTATCATTATATGTGACCGAGTTTCCAGGAAAAATAATAAACTTGTAATACGGTAATTATTTTAAAAAAGTGTTCTCAGAAATGAGCTATCATGCGTGAAGATTCATGGCTTTCAAGCCAAATGATCAATCTTATGGCCACATTCATGGCATAGTTTGTTCATATGATCTCATATTGTGCACAAGGGTGCATCTTGGAATTCCAAACAATGTTGCCTAAGGGAGTTTTCATTTTCTTTGCACGGAAAATTCATTTTCCATTTTCCGAGTGCCCGAAATGAGGTTTTTTGTGAAGGAACTACCAAATAATTGTTGCAAAAATGGACCAAATCAATTTTATAAAATACTAGGCCATGTTTAATGCACAATTGACAAAATGGTTGGGTGTAAAAAGTTTTGATCCACCTCTGGTGAAAAAGACAAATTGTCGCTGATTCAGCTGGAAGCGGGTGAAATTTGAACTGTAGCTGCTTCATAGTTTGCTATTTATGTTTTCCAAAAATCATTTCTAGGTACATAAGTATCTATTTAATCATAGAAACACCAAATAAATTCCAAGATTCAACCACCAGCTAGGAACGGTCAAGCCCGCCATTTTGACCGCATTTTGAAACGGGCATAAAAATGTCAAAAAAAAAACAAAAAATTGGGAAACCTTCGCATTGTGTCATTATATGTGACCGAGTTTCCAGGAAAAATAATAAACTTGTAATACGGTAATTATTTTAAAAAAGTGTTCTCAGAAATGAGCTATCATGCGTGAAGATTCATGGCTTTCAAGCCAAATGATCAATCTTATGGCCACATTCATGGCATAGTTTGTTCAAATGATCTCATATTGTGCACAAGGGTGCATCTTGGAATTCCATACAATGTTACCTAAGGGAGTTTTCATTTTCTTTACACGGAAAAATCATTTTCCATTTTCCGAGTGCCCGAACTGAGGTTTTTTGTGAAGGAACTACCAAATAATTGTTGCAAAAATGGACCAAATCAATTTTATCAAATACTAGGCCATGTTTAATGCACAAGTGACAAAATGGTTGGGTGTAAAAAGTTTTGATCCACCTCTGGTGAAAAAGACAAATTGTCGCCGATTCAGTTGGAAGCGGGTGAAATTTGAACTGTAGCTGCCTCATAGTTTGCTATTTATGTTTTCCAAAAATCATTTCTAGGTACATAAGTATCTATTTAATCATAGAAACACCAAAGAAATTCCAAGGTTCAACCACTAGCTAGGAACGGTCAAGCCCGCCGTTTTGACCGCATTTTGAAACAGGCATAAAAAATTTAAAAAAATCAAAAAATTAGGAAACCTTCGCATTGTGTCATTATATGTGACCGAGTTTCCAGGAAAAATAATAAACTTGTAATACGGTAATTATTCTAAAAAAGTGTTCTCAGAAATGAGCTATCATGCGTGATGATTCATGGCTTTCAAGCCAAATGATCAATCTTATGGCCACATTCTTGGCATAGTTTGTTCAAATGATCTCATATTGTGCACAAGGGTGCATCTTGGAATTCCAAACAATGTTACCTAAGGGAGTTTTCATTTTCTTTGCACGGAAAATTCATTTTCCATTTTCCGAGTGCCCGAACTGAGGTTTTTTTGTGAAGGAACTACCAAATAATTGTTGCAAAAATGGACCAAATCAATTTCATAAAATACTAGGCCATGTTTAATGCACAATTGACAAAATGGTTGGGTGTAAAAAGTTTTGATCCACCTTTGGTGAAAAAGACAAATTGTCACCGATTCAGCTGGAAGCGGGTGAAATTTGAACTGTAGCAACCTCATAGTTTGCTATTTATGTTTTTCAAAAATCATTTCTAGGTACATAAGTATCTATTTAATCATAGAAACACCAAATAAATTCCAAGGTTCAACCACTAGCTAGGAACGGTCAAGCCCGCCGTTTTGACCGCATTTTGAAACGGGCATAAAAAATTCAAAAAAATCAAAAAATTGGGAAACCTTCGCATTGTGTCATTATATGTGACTGAGTTTCCAGGAAAAATAATAAACTTGTAATACGGTAATTATTTTAAAAAAGTGTTCTCAAAAATGAGCTATCATGCGTGAAGATTCATGGCTTTCAAGCCAAATGATCAATCTTATGGCCACATTCATGGCATAGTTTCTTCAAATGATCTCATATTGTGCACAAGGGTGCATCTTGGAATTCCAAACAATGTTACCTAAGGGAGTTTTCATTTTCTTTACACAGAAAATTCATTTTCCATTTTCCGAGTGCCCAAACTGAGGTTTTTTTGTGAAGGAACTACCGAATAATTGTTGCAAAAATGGACCAAATCAATTTTATAAAATACTAGGCCATGTTTAATGCACAATTGACAAAATGGTTGGGTGTAAAAAGTTTTGATCCACCTCTGGTGAAAAAGACAAATTGTCGCCGATTCAGTTGGAAGCGGGTGAAATTTGAACTGTAGCTACCTCATAGTTTGCTATTTATGTTTTCCAAAAATCATTTCTAGGTACATAAGTATCTATTTAATCATAGAAACACCAAAAAAATTCCAAGGTTCAACCACTAGCTAGGAACGGTCAAGCCCGCCGTTTTGACCGCATTTTGAAACGGGCATAAAAAATTCAAAAAAGTCAAAAAATTGGGAAACCTTCGCATTGTATCATTATATGTGACCGAGTTTCCAGGAAAAATAATAAACTTGTAATACGGTAATTATTTTAAAAAAGTGTTCTCAGAAATGAGCTATCATGCGTGAAGATTCATGGCTTTCAAGCCAAATGATCAATCTTATGGCCACATTCATGGCATAGTTTGTTAAAATCATCGCATATTGTGCACAAGGGTGCATCTTGGAATTCCAAACAATGTTGCCTAAGGGAGTTTTCATTATCTTTGCACGGAAAATTCATTTTCCATTTTCCGAGTGCCCGAACTGAGGTTTTTTTGTGAAGGAACTACCAAATAATTGTTAAAAAAAATGGACCAAATCAATTTCATAAAATACTAGGCCATGTTTAATGCATAATTGACAAAATGGTTGGGTGTAAAAAGTTTTGATCCACCTTTGGTGAAAAAGACAAATTGTCGCCGATTCAGCTGGAAGCGGGTGAAATTTGAACTGTAGCTACCTCATAGTTTGCTATTTATGTTTTTCAAAAATCATTTCTAGGTACATAAGTATCTATTTAATCATAGAAACACCAAAGAAATTCCAAGGTTCAACCACTAGCTAGGAACGGTCAAGCCCGCCGTTTTGACCGCATTTTGAAACAGGCATAAAAAATTTAAAAAAATCAAAAAATTAGGAAACCTTCGCATTGTGTCATTATATGTGACCGAGTTTCCAGGAAAAATAATAAACTTGTAATACGGTAATTATTCTAAAAAAGTGTTCTCAGAAATGAGCTATCATGCGTGATGATTCATGGCTTTCAAGCCAAATGATCAATCTTATGGCCACATTCTTGGCATAGTTTGTTCAAATGATCTCATATTGTGCACAAGGGTGCATCTTGGAATTCCAAACAATGTTACCTAAGGGAGTTTTCATTTTCTTTGCACGGAAAATTCATTTTCCATTTTCCGAGTGCCCGAAATGAGGTTTTTTGTGAAGGAACTACCAAATAATTGTTGCAAAAATGGACCAAATCAATTTTATAAAATACTAGGCCATGTTTAATGCACAATTGACAAAATGGTTGGGTGTAAAAAGTTTTGATCCACCTCTGGTGAAAAAGACAAATTGTCGCTGATTCAGCTGGAAGCGGGTGAAATTTGAACTGTAGCTGCTTCATAGTTTGCTATTTATGTTTTCCAAAAATCATTTCTAGGTACATAAGTATCTATTTAATCATAGAAACACCAAATAAATTCCAAGATTCAACCACCAGCTAGGAACGGTCAAGCCCGCCATTTTGACCGCATTTTGAAACGGGCATAAAAATGTCAAAAAAAAAACAAAAAATTGGGAAACCTTCGCATTGTGTCATTATATGTGACCGAGTTTCCAGGAAAAATAATAAACTTGTAATACGGTAATTATTTTAAAAAAGTGTTCTCAGAAATGAGCTATCATGCGTGAAGATTCATGGCTTTCAAGCCAAATGATCAATCTTATGGCCACATTCATGGCATAGTTTGTTCAAATGATCTCATATTGTGCACAAGGGTGCATCTTGGAATTCCATACAATGTTACCTAAGGGAGTTTTCATTTTCTTTACACGGAAAAATCATTTTCCATTTTCCGAGTGCCCGAACTGAGGTTTTTTGTGAAGGAACTACCAAATAATTGTTGCAAAAATGGACCAAATCAATTTTATCAAATACTAGGCCATGTTTAATGCACAAGTGACAAAATGGTTGGGTGTAAAAAGTTTTGATCCACCTCTGGTGAAAAAGACAAATTGTCGCCGATTCAGTTGGAAGCGGGTGAAATTTGAACTGTAGCTGCCTCATAGTTTGCTATTTATGTTTTCCAAAAATCATTTCTAGGTACATAAGTATCTATTTAATCATAGAAACACCAAAGAAATTCCAAGGTTCAACCACTAGCTAGGAACGGTCAAGCCCGCCGTTTTGACCGCATTTTGAAACAGGCATAAAAAATTTAAAAAAATCAAAAAATTAGGAAACCTTCGCATTGTGTCATTATATGTGACCGAGTTTCCAGGAAAAATAATAAACTTGTAATACGGTAATTATTCTAAAAAAGTGTTCTCAGAAATGAGCTATCATGCGTGATGATTCATGGCTTTCAAGCCAAATGATCAATCTTATGGCCACATTCTTGGCATAGTTTGTTCAAATGATCTCATATTGTGCACAAGGGTGCATCTTGGAATTCCAAACAATGTTACCTAAGGGAGTTTTCATTTTCTTTGCACGGAAAATTCATTTTCCATTTTCCGAGTGCCCGAACTGAGGTTTTTTTGTGAAGGAACTACCAAATAATTGTTGCAAAAATGGACCAAATCAATTTCATAAAATACTAGGCCATGTTTAATGCACAATTGACAAAATGGTTGGGTGTAAAAAGTTTTGATCCACCTTTGGTGAAAAAGACAAATTGTCACCGATTCAGCTGGAAGCGGGTGAAATTTGAACTGTAGCAACCTCATAGTTTGCTATTTATGTTTTTCAAAAATCATTTCTAGGTACATAAGTATCTATTTAATCATAGAAACACCAAATAAATTCCAAGGTTCAACCACTAGCTAGGAACGGTCAAGCCCGCCGTTTTGACCGCATTTTGAAACGGGCATAAAAAATTCAAAAAAATCAAAAAATTGGGAAACCTTCGCATTGTGTCATTATATGTGACTGAGTTTCCAGGAAAAATAATAAACTTGTAATACGGTAATTATTTTAAAAAAGTGTTCTCAAAAATGAGCTATCATGCGTGAAGATTCATGGCTTTCAAGCCAAATGATCAATCTTATGGCCACATTCATGGCATAGTTTCTTCAAATGATCTCATATTGTGCACAAGGGTGCATCTTGGAATTCCAAACAATGTTACCTAAGGGAGTTTTCATTTTCTTTACACAGAAAATTCATTTTCCATTTTCCGAGTGCCCAAACTGAGGTTTTTTTGTGAAGGAACTACCGAATAATTGTTGCAAAAATGGACCAAATCAATTTTATAAAATACTAGGCCATGTTTAATGCACAATTGACAAAATGGTTGGGTGTAAAAAGTTTTGATCCACCTCTGGTGAAAAAGACAAATTGTCGCCGATTCAGTTGGAAGCGGGTGAAATTTGAACTGTAGCTACCTCATAGTTTGCTATTTATGTTTTCCAAAAATCATTTCTAGGTACATAAGTATCTATTTAATCATAGAAACACCAAAAAAATTCCAAGGTTCAACCACTAGCTAGGAACGGTCAAGCCCGCCGTTTTGACCGCATTTTGAAACGGGCATAAAAAATTCAAAAAAGTCAAAAAATTGGGAAACCTTCGCATTGTATCATTATATGTGACCGAGTTTCCAGGAAAAATAATAAACTTGTAATACGGTAATTATTTTAAAAAAGTGTTCTCAGAAATGAGCTATCATGCGTGAAGATTCATGGCTTTCAAGCCAAATGATCAATCTTATGGCCACATTCATGGCATAGTTTGTTAAAATCATCGCATATTGTGCACAAGGGTGCATCTTGGAATTCCAAACAATGTTGCCTAAGGGAGTTTTCATTATCTTTGCACGGAAAATTCATTTTCCATTTTCCGAGTGCCCGAACTGAGGTTTTTTTGTGAAGGAACTACCAAATAATTGTTAAAAAAAATGGACCAAATCAATTTCATAAAATACTAGGCCATGTTTAATGCATAATTGACAAAATGGTTGGGTGTAAAAAGTTTTGATCCACCTTTGGTGAAAAAGACAAATTGTCGCCGATTCAGCTGGAAGCGGGTGAAATTTGAACTGTAGCTACCTCATAGTTTGCTATTTATGTTTTTCAAAAATCATTTCTAGGTACATAAGTATCTATTTAATCATAGAAACACCAAAGAAATTCCAAGGTTCAACCACTAGCTAGGAACGGTCAAGCCCGCCGTTTTGACCGCATTTTGAAACAGGCATAAAAAATTTAAAAAAATCAAAAAATTAGGAAACCTTCGCATTGTGTCATTATATGTGACCGAGTTTCCAGGAAAAATAATAAACTTGTAATACGGTAATTATTCTAAAAAAGTGTTCTCAGAAATGAGCTATCATGCGTGATGATTCATGGCTTTCAAGCCAAATGATCAATCTTATGGCCACATTCTTGGCATAGTTTGTTCAAATGATCTCATATTGTGCACAAGGGTGCATCTTGGAATTCCAAACAATGTTACCTAAGGGAGTTTTCATTTTCTTTGCACGGAAAATTCATTTTCCATTTTCCGAGTGCCCGAACTGAGGTTTTTTTGTGAAGGAACTACCAAATAATTGTTGCAAAAATGGACCAAATCAATTTCATAAAATACTAGGCCATGTTTAATGCACAATTGACAAAATGGTTGGGTGTAAAAAGTTTTGATCCACCTTTGGTGAAAAAGACAAATTGTCACCGATTCAGCTGGAAGCGGGTGAAATTTGAACTGTAGCAACCTCATAGTTTGCTATTTATGTTTTTCAAAAATCATTTCTAGGTACATAAGTATCTATTTAATCATAGAAACACCAAATAAATTCCAAGGTTCAACCACTAGCTAGGAACGGTCAAGCCCGCCGTTTTGACCGCATTTTGAAACGGGCATAAAAAATTCAAAAAAATCAAAAAATTGGGAAACCTTCGCATTGTGTCATTATATGTGACTGAGTTTCCAGGAAAAATAATAAACTTGTAATACGGTAATTATTTTAAAAAAGTGTTCTCAAAAATGAGCTATCATGCGTGAAGATTCATGGCTTTCAAGCCAAATGATCAATCTTATGGCCACATTCATGGCATAGTTTCTTCAAATGATCTCATATTGTGCACAAGGGTGCATCTTGGAATTCCAAACAATGTTACCTAAGGGAGTTTTCATTTTCTTTACACAGAAAATTCATTTTCCATTTTCCGAGTGCCCAAACTGAGGTTTTTTTGTGAAGGAACTACCGAATAATTGTTGCAAAAATGGACCAAATCAATTTTATAAAATACTAGGCCATGTTTAATGCACAATTGACAAAATGGTTGGGTGTAAAAAGTTTTGATCCACCTCTGGTGAAAAAGACAAATTGTCGCCGATTCAGTTGGAAGCGGGTGAAATTTGAACTGTAGCTACCTCATAGTTTGCTATTTATGTTTTCCAAAAATCATTTCTAGGTACATAAGTATCTATTTAATCATAGAAACACCAAAAAAATTCCAAGGTTCAACCACTAGCTAGGAACGGTCAAGCCCGCCGTTTTGACCGCATTTTGAAACGGGCATAAAAAATTCAAAAAAGTCAAAAAATTGGGAAACCTTCGCATTGTATCATTATATGTGACCGAGTTTCCAGGAAAAATAATAAACTTGTAATACGGTAATTACTTTAAAAAAGTGTTCTCAGAAATGAGCTATCATGCGTGAAGATTCATGGCTTTCAAGCCAAATGATCAATCTTATGGCCACATTCATGGCATAGTTTGTTAAAATCATCGCATATTGTGCACAAGGGTGCATCTTGGAATTCCAAACAATGTTGCCTAAGGGAGTTTTCATTATCTTTGCACGGAAAATTCATTTTCCATTTTCCGAGTGCCCGAACTGAGGTTTTTTTGTGAAGGAACTACCAAATAATTGTTAAAAAAAATGGACCAAATCAATTTCATAAAATACTAGGCCATGTTTAATGCATAATTGACAAAATGGTTGGGTGTAAAAAGTTTTGATCCACCTTTGGTGAAAAAGACAAATTGTCGCCGATTCAGCTGGAAGCGGGTGAAATTTGAACTGTAGCTACCTCATAGTTTGCTATTTATGTTTTTCAAAAATCATTTCTAGGTACATAAGTATCTATTTAATCATAGAAACACCAAAGAAATTCCAAGGTTCAACCACTAGCTAGGAACGGTCAAGCCCGCCGTTTTGACCGCATTTTGAAACGGGCATAAAAAATTCAAAAAAATCAAAAAATTGGGAAACCTTCGCATTGTGTCATTATATGTGATCGAGTTTCTAGGAAAAATAATAAACTTGTAATACGGTAATTATTTTAAAAAAGTGTTCTCAGAAATGAGCTATCATGCGTGAAGATTCATGGCTTTCAAGCCAAATGATCAATCTTATGGCCACATTCATGGCATAGTTTGTTCAAATCATCTCATATTGTGCACAAGGGTGCATCTTGGAATTCCAAACAATGTTGCCTAAGGGAGTTTTCATTTTCTTTGCACGGAAAATTCATTTTCCATTTTCCGAGTGCCCGAACTGAGGTTTTTTTGTGAAGGAACTACCAAATAATTGTGACAAAAATGGACCAAATCAATTTCATAATATACTAGGCCATGTTTAATGCATAATTGACAAAATGGTTGGGTGTAAAAAGTTTTGATCCACCTCTGGTGAAAAAGACAAATTGTCGCCGATTCAGATGGAAGCGGGTGAAATTTGAACTGTAGCTACCTCATAGTTTGCTATTTATGTTTTCCAAAATTCATTTCTAGGTACATAAGTATCTATGTAATCATAGAAACACCAAAAAAATTCTAAGGTTCAACCACTAGCTAGGAACGGTCAAGCCCGCCGTTTTGACCGCATTTTGAAACAGGCATAAAAAATTCAAAAAAATCAAAAAATTGGGAAACCTTCGCATTGTGTCATTATATGTGACCGAGTTTCTAGGAAAAATAATAAACTTGTAATACGGTAATTATTTTAAAAAAGTGTTCTCAGAAATGAGCTATCATGCGTGAAGATTCATGGCTTTCAAGCCAAATGATCAATCTTATGGCCACATTCATGTCATAGTTTGTTCAAATCATCTCATATTGTGCACAAGGGTGCATCTTGGAATTCCAAACAATGTTGCCTAAGGGAGTTTTCATTTTCTTTGCACGGAAAATTCATTTTCCATTTTCCGAGTGCCCGAACTGAGGTTTTTTTGTGAAGGAACTACCAAATAATTGTGACAAAAATGGACCAAATCAATTTCATAATATACTAGGCCATGTTTAATGCATAATTGACAAAATGGTTGGGTGTAAAAAGTTTTGATCCACCTCTGGTGAAAAAGACAAATTGTCGCCGATTCAGATGGAAGCGGGTGAAATTTGAACTGTAGCTACCTCATAGTTTGCTATTTATGTTTTCCAAAATTCATTTCTAGGTACATAAGTATCTATGTAATCATAGAAACACCAAAAAAATTCTAAGGTTCAACCACTAGCTAGGAACGGTCAAGCCCGCCGTTTTGACCGCATTTTGAAACAGGCATAAAAAATTCAAAAAAATCAAAAAATTGGGAAACCTTCGCATTGTGTCATTATATGTGACCGAGTTTCTAGGAAAAATAATAAACTTGTAATACGGTAATTATTTTAAAAAAGTGTTCTCAGAAATGAGCTATCATGCGTGAAGATTCATGGCTTTCAAGCCAAATGATCAATCTTATGGCCACATTCATGGCATAGTTTGTTCAAATCATCTCATATTGTGCACAAGGGTGCATCTTGGATTCCAAACAATGTTGCCTAAGGGAGTTTTCATTTTCTTTGCACGGAAAATTCATTTTCCATTTTCCGAGTGCCCGAACTGAGGTTTTTTTGTGAAGGAACTACCAAATAATTGTGACAAAAATGGACCAAATCAATTTCATAATATACTAGGCCATGTTTAATGTATAATTGACAAAATGGTTGGGTGTAAAAAGTTTTGATCCACCTCTGGTGAAAAAGACAAATTGTCGCCGATTCAGATGGAAGCGGGTGAAATTTGAACTGTAGCTACCTCATAGTTTGCTATTTATGTTTTCCAAAATTCATTTCTAGGTACATAAGTATCTATGTAATCATAGAAACACCAAAAAAATTCTAAGGTTCAACCACTAGCTAGGAACGGTCAAGCCCCCCGTTTTGACCGCATTTTGAAACAGGCATAAAAAATTCAAAAAAATCAAAAAATTGGGAAACCTTCGCATTGTGTCACTATATGTGACCGAGTGTCCAGGAAAAATAATAAACTTGTCATACAGTAATTATTCTAAAAAAGTGTTCTCAGAAATGAGCTATCATGCGTGAAGATTCATGGCTTTCAAGCCAAATGATCAATCTTATGGCCACATTCATGGCATAGTTTGTTCAAATGATCTCATATTGTGCACAAGGGTGCATCTTGGAATTCCAAACAATGTTACCTAAGGGAGTTTTCATTTTCTTTACACGGAAAATTCATTTTCCATTTTCCGAGTGCCCGAACTAAGGTTTTTTTGTGAAGGAACTACCAAATAATTGTTGCAAAAATGGACCAAATCAATTTTATAAAATACTAGGCCATGTTTAATTCACAATTGACAAAATGCTTGGGTGTAAAAATTTTTGATCCACCTCTGGTGAAAAAGACAAATTGTCGCCGATTCAGTTGGAAGCGGGTGAACTTTGAACTGTGGCTGCCTCATAGTTTGCTATTTATGTTTTCCAAAAATCATTTCTAGGTACATAAGTATCTATTTAATCATGGAAACACCAAAGAAATTCCAAGGTTCAACCACTAGCTAGGAACGGTCAAGCCCGCCGTTTTGACCGCATTTTGAAACAGGCATAAAAAATTCAAAAAAATCAAAAAATTGCGAAACCTTCGCATTGTGTCATTATATGTGACCGAGTTTCCAGGAAAAATAATAAACTTATAATACGGTAATTATTCTAAAAAAGTGTTCTCAGAAATGAGCTATCATGCGTGAAGATTCGTGGCTTTCAAGCCAAATGATCAATCTTATGGCCACATTCATGGCATAGTTTGTTCAAATGATCTCATATTGTGCACAAGGGTGCATCTTGGAATTCCAAACAATGTTACCTAAGGGAGTTTTCATTTTCTTTACATGGAAAATTCATTTTCCATTTTCCGAGTGCCCGAACTGAGGTTTTTTTGTGAAGGAACTACCAAATAATTGTTGCAAAAATGTACCAAATCAATTTCATAAAATAATAGGCCATGTTTAATGCACAATTGACAAAATGGTTGGGTGTAAAAAGTTTTGATCCACCTCTGGTGAAAAAGACAAATTGTCGCCGATTCAGGTGGAAGCGGGTGAAATTTGAACTGTAGCTACCTCATAGTTTGCTATTTATGTTTTCCAATAATCATTTCTAGGTACATAAGTATCTATTTAATCATAGAAACACCAAAGAAATTCCAAGGTTCAACCACTAGCTAGGAACGGTCAAGCCCGCCGTTTTGACCGCATTTTGAAACGGGCATAAAAAATTCAAAAAAATCAAAAAATTGGGAAACCTTCGCATTGTGTCATTATATGTGATCGAGTTTCTAGGAAAAATAATAAACTTGTAATACGGTAATTATTTTAAAAAAGTGTTCTCAGAAATGAGCTATCATGCGTGAAGATTCATGGCTTTCAAGCCAAATGATCAATCTTATGGCCACATTCATGGCATAGTTTGTTCAAATCATCTCATATTGTGCACAAGGGTGCATCTTGGAATTCCAAACAATGTTGCCTAAGGGAGTTTTCATTTTCTTTGCACGGAAAATTCATTTTCCATTTTCCGAGTGCCCGAACTGAGGTTTTTTTGTGAAGGAACTACCAAATAATTGTGACAAAAATGGACCAAATCAATTTCATAATATACTAGGCCATGTTTAATGCATAATTGACAAAATGGTTGGGTGTAAAAAGTTTTGATCCACCTCTGGTGAAAAAGACAAATTGTCGCCGATTCAGATGGAAGCGGGTGAAATTTGAACTGTAGCTACCTCATAGTTTGCTATTTATGTTTTCCAAAATTCATTTCTAGGTACATAAGTATCTATGTAATCATAGAAACACCAAAAAAATTCTAAGGTTCAACCACTAGCTAGGAACGGTCAAGCCCGCCGTTTTGACCGCATTTTGAAACAGGCATAAAAAATTCAAAAAAATCAAAAAATTGGGAAACCTTCGCATTGTGTCATTATATGTGACCGAGTTTCTAGGAAAAATAATAAACTTGTAATACGGTAATTATTTTAAAAAAGTGTTCTCAGAAATGAGCTATCATGCGTGAAGATTCATGGCTTTCAAGCCAAATGATCAATCTTATGGCCACATTCATGTCATAGTTTGTTCAAATCATCTCATATTGTGCACAAGGGTGCATCTTGGAATTCCAAACAATGTTGCCTAAGGGAGTTTTCATTTTCTTTGCACGGAAAATTCATTTTCCATTTTCCGAGTGCCCGAACTGAGGTTTTTTTGTGAAGGAACTACCAAATAATTGTGACAAAAATGGACCAAATCAATTTCATAATATACTAGGCCATGTTTAATGCATAATTGACAAAATGGTTGGGTGTAAAAAGTTTTGATCCACCTCTGGTGAAAAAGACAAATTGTCGCCGATTCAGATGGAAGCGGGTGAAATTTGAACTGTAGCTACCTCATAGTTTGCTATTTATGTTTTCCAAAATTCATTTCTAGGTACATAAGTATCTATGTAATCATAGAAACACCAAAAAAATTCTAAGGTTCAACCACTAGCTAGGAACGGTCAAGCCCGCCGTTTTGACCGCATTTTGAAACAGGCATAAAAAATTCAAAAAAATCAAAAAATTGGGAAACCTTCGCATTGTGTCATTATATGTGACCGAGTTTCTAGGAAAAATAATAAACTTGTAATACGGTAATTATTTTAAAAAAGTGTTCTCAGAAATGAGCTATCATGCGTGAAGATTCATGGCTTTCAAGCCAAATGATCAATCTTATGGCCACATTCATGGCATAGTTTGTTCAAATCATCTCATATTGTGCACAAGGGTGCATCTTGGATTCCAAACAATGTTGCCTAAGGGAGTTTTCATTTTCTTTGCACGGAAAATTCATTTTCCATTTTCCGAGTGCCCGAACTGAGGTTTTTTTGTGAAGGAACTACCAAATAATTGTGACAAAAATGGACCAAATCAATTTCATAATATACTAGGCCATGTTTAATGTATAATTGACAAAATGGTTGGGTGTAAAAAGTTTTGATCCACCTCTGGTGAAAAAGACAAATTGTCGCCGATTCAGATGGAAGCGGGTGAAATTTGAACTGTAGCTACCTCATAGTTTGCTATTTATGTTTTCCAAAATTCATTTCTAGGTACATAAGTATCTATGTAATCATAGAAACACCAAAAAAATTCTAAGGTTCAACCACTAGCTAGGAACGGTCAAGCCCCCCGTTTTGACCGCATTTTGAAACAGGCATAAAAAATTCAAAAAAATCAAAAAATTGGGAAACCTTCGCATTGTGTCACTATATGTGACCGAGTGTCCAGGAAAAATAATAAACTTGTCATACAGTAATTATTCTAAAAAAGTGTTCTCAGAAATGAGCTATCATGCGTGAAGATTCATGGCTTTCAAGCCAAATGATCAATCTTATGGCCACATTCATGGCATAGTTTGTTCAAATGATCTCATATTGTGCACAAGGGTGCATCTTGGAATTCCAAACAATGTTACCTAAGGGAGTTTTCATTTTCTTTACACGGAAAATTCATTTTCCATTTTCCGAGTGCCCGAACTAAGGTTTTTTTGTGAAGGAACTACCAAATAATTGTTGCAAAAATGGACCAAATCAATTTTATAAAATACTAGGCCATGTTTAATTCACAATTGACAAAATGCTTGGGTGTAAAAATTTTTGATCCACCTCTGGTGAAAAAGACAAATTGTCGCCGATTCAGTTGGAAGCGGGTGAACTTTGAACTGTGGCTGCCTCATAGTTTGCTATTTATGTTTTCCAAAAATCATTTCTAGGTACATAAGTATCTATTTAATCATGGAAACACCAAAGAAATTCCAAGGTTCAACCACTAGCTAGGAACGGTCAAGCCCGCCGTTTTGACCGCATTTTGAAACAGGCATAAAAAATTCAAAAAAATCAAAAAATTGCGAAACCTTCGCATTGTGTCATTATATGTGACCGAGTTTCCAGGAAAAATAATAAACTTATAATACGGTAATTATTCTAAAAAAGTGTTCTCAGAAATGAGCTATCATGCGTGAAGATTCGTGGCTTTCAAGCCAAATGATCAATCTTATGGCCACATTCATGGCATAGTTTGTTCAAATGATCTCATATTGTGCACAAGGGTGCATCTTGGAATTCCAAACAATGTTACCTAAGGGAGTTTTCATTTTCTTTACATGGAAAATTCATTTTCCATTTTCCGAGTGCCCGAACTGAGGTTTTTTTGTGAAGGAACTACCAAATAATTGTTGCAAAAATGGACCAAATCAATTTCATAAAATAATAGGCCATGTTTAATGCACAATTGACAAAATGGTTGGGTGTAAAAAGTTTTGATCCACCTCTGGTGAAAAAGACAAATTGTCGCCGATTCAGGTGGAAGCGGGTGAAATTTGAACTGTAGCTACCTCATAGTTTGCTATTTATGTTTTCCAAAAATCATTTCTAGGTACATAAGTATCTATTTAATCATAGAAACACCAAATAAATTCCAAGGTTCAACCACTAGCTAGGAACGGTCAAGCCCGCCATTTTGACCGCATTTTGAAACGGGCATAAAAAATTCAAAAAAATCAAAAAATTGGGAAACCTTCGCATTGTGTCATTATATGTGACCGAGTTTCCAGTAAAAATAATAAACTTGTAATACGGTAATTATTTTTAAAAATTGTTCTCAGAAATGAGCTATCATGCGTGAAGATTCATGGCTTTCAAGCCAAATGATCAATCTTATGGCCACATTCATGGCATAGTTTGTTCAAATGATCTCATATTGTGCACAAGGGTGCATCTTGGAATTCCAAACAATGTTGCCTAAGGGAGTTTTCATTTTCTTTGCACGGAAAATTCATTTTCCATTTTCCGAGTGCCCGAACTGAGGTTTTTTTGTGAAGGAACTACCAAATAATTGTTGCAAAAATGGACCAAATAAATTTCATAAAATACTAGGCCATGTTTAATTCACAATTGAAAAAATGGTTGGGTGTAAAAAGTTTTGATCCACCTCTGGTGAAAAAGACAAATTGTCGCCGATTCAGTTGGAAGCGGGTGAAATTTGAACTGTAGCTGCCTCATAGTTTTCTATTTATGTTTTCCAAAAATCATTTCTAGGTACATAAGTATCTATTTAATCATAGAAACACCAAAAAAATTCCAAGGTTCAACCACTAGCTAGGAACGGTCAAGCCCGCCGTTTTGACCGCATTTTGAAACGGGCATAAAAAATTCAAAAAAAATCAAAAAATTGGGAAACCTTCGCATTGTGTCATTATATGTGACCGAGTTTCTAGGAAAAATAATAATCTTGTAATACGGTAATTATTTTAAAAAAGTGTTCTCAGAAATGAGCTATCATGCGTGAAGATTCATGGCTTTCAAGCCAAATGATCAATCTTATGGCCACATTCATGGCATAGTTTGTTCAAATGATCTCATATTGTGCACAAGGGTGCATCTTGGAATTCCAAACAATGTTGCCTAAGGGTGTTTTCATTTTCTTTGCACGGAAAATTCATTTTCCATTTTCCGAGTGCCCGAAATGAGGTTTTTTGTGAAGGAACTACCAAATAATTGCTGCAAAAATGGACCAATTCAATTTTATAAAATATTAGGCCATGTTTAATGCATAATTGACAAAATGGTTGGGTGTAAAAAGTTTTGATCCACCTCTGGTGAAAAAGACAAATTGTCGCCGATTCAGCTGGAAGCGGGTGAAATTTGAACTGTAGCTGCCTCATAGTTTGCTATTTATGTTTTCCAAAAATCATTTCTAGGTAAATAAGTATCTATTTAATCATTGAAACACCAAAGAAATTCCAAGGTTCAACCACTAGCTAGGAACGGTCAAGCCCGCCATTTTGACCGCATTTTGAAACAGGCATAAAAAATTCAAAAAAATCAAAAAATTGGGAAACCTTCGCATTGTGCCATTATATGTGACCGAGTTTCCAGGAAAAATAATAAACTTTTAATACGGTAATTATTCTAAAAAAGTATTCTCGGAAATGAGCTATCATGCGTGAAGATTCATGGCTTTCAATCCAAATGATCAATCTTATGGCCAAATTCATGGCATAGTTTGTTCAAATGATCTCATATTGTGCACAAGGGTGCATATTGGAATTCCAAACAATGTTGCCTAAGGGAGTTTTCATTTTCTTTGCACGGAAAATTCATTTTCCATTTTCCGAGTGCCTGAACTGAGGTTTTTTTGTGAAGGAACTACGAAATAATTGTTGCAAAAATCGACCAAATCAATTTCATAAAATACTAGGCCATGTTTAATGCACAATTGACAAAATGGTTGGGTGTAAAAAGATTTGATCCACCTCTGGTGAAAAAGACAAATTTTCGCCGATTCAGTTGGAAGCGGGTGAAATTTGAACTGTAGCTGCCTCATAGTTTGCTATTTATGTTTTCCAAAAATCATTTCTAGGTACATAAGTATCTATTTAATCATAGAAACACCAAAAAAATTTCAAGGTTCAACCACTAGCTAGGAACGGTCAAGCCCGCCGTTTTGACCGCATTTTGAAACGGGCATAAAAAATTCAAAAAAAATCAAAAAATTGGGAAACCTTCGCATTGTGTCATTATATGTGACCGAGTTTCCAGGAAAAATAATAAACTTTTAATACGGTAATTATTTTAAAAAAGTGTTCTCAGAAATGAGCTATCATGCGTGAAGATTCATGGCTTTCAAGCCAAATGATCAATCTTATGGCCACATTCATGGCATAGTTTGTTCAAATGATCTCATATTGTGCACAATGGTGCATCTTGGAATTCCAAACAATGTTGCCTAAGAGAGTTTTCATTTTCTTTGCACGGAAAATTTATTTTCCATTTTCCGAGTGCCCGAAATGAGGTTTTTTGCGATGGAACTACCAAATAATTGTTGCAAAAATGGACCAAATCAATTTTATAAAATACTAGGCCATGTTTAATGCACAATTGACATAATGGTTGGGTGTAAAAAGTTTTGATCCACCTCTGGTGAAAAAGACAAATTGTCGCCGATTCAGTTGGAAGCTGGTGAAATTTGAACTGTAGCTGCCTCATAGTTTGCTATTTATGTTTTCCAAAAATCATTTCTAGGTACATAAGTATCTATTTAATCATAGAAACACCAAAAAAATTCCAAGGTTCAACCACTAGCTAGGAACGGTCAAGCCCGCCGTTTTGACCGCATTTTGAAACGGGCATAAAAAATTCAAAAAAATCAAAAAATTGGGAAACCTTCGCATTGTGTCATTATATGTGACCGAGTTTCCACGAAAAATAATAAACTTGTAATACGGTAATTATTTTAAAAAAGTGTTCTCAGAAATGAGCTATCATGCGTGAAGATTCATGGCTTTCAAGCCAAATGATCAATCTTATGGCCACATTCATGGCATAGTTTGTTCAAATGATCTCATATTGTGCACAAGGGTGCATCTTGGAATTCCAAACAATGTTTCCTAAGGGAGTTTTCATTTTCTTTGCAAGGAAAATTCATTTTCCATTTTCCGAGTGCCCGAAATGAGGTTTTTTGTGAAGGAACTACGAAATAATTGTTGCAAAAATGGACCAAATCAATTTTATAAAATATTAGGCCATGTTTAATGCACAATTGACAAAATGGTTGGGTGTAAAAAGTTTTGATCCACCTCTGGTGAAAAAGACAAATTGTCGCCGATTCAGCTGGAAGCGGGTGAAATTTGAACTGTAGCTGCCTCATAGTTTGCTATTTATGTTTTCCAAAAATCATTTATAGGTACATAAGTATCTATTTAATCGTAGAAACACCAAATAAATTCCAACGTTCAACCACTAGCAAGGAACGGTCAAGCCCGCCGTTGTGACCGCATTTTGAAACAGGCATAAAAAATTAAAAAAATCAAAAAATTGGGAAACCTTTGCATTGTGTCATTATATGTGACCGAGTTTCCAGGAAAAATAATAAACTTGTAATACGGTAATTATTCTAAAAAAGTGTTCTCAGAAATGAGCTATCATGCGTGAAGATTCATGGCTTTCAAGCCAAATGATCAATCTTATGGCCACATTCATGGCATAGTTTGTTCAAATGATCTCATATTGTGCACAAGGGTGCATCTTGGAATTCCAAACAATGTTGCCTAAGGGAGTTTTCATTTTCTTTGCACGGAAAATTCATTTTCCATTTTCCGAGTGCCCGAAATGAGGTTTTTTGTGAAGGAACTACCAAATAATTGTTGCAAAAATGGACCAAATCAATTTTATAAAATACTAGGCCATGTTTAATGCACAATTGACAAAATGGTTGGGTGTAAAAAGTTTTGATCCACCTCTGGTGAAAAAGACAAATTGTCGCCGATTCAGTTGGAACCGCGTGAAATTTGAACTGTAGCTGCTTCATAGTTTGCTATTTATGTTTTCCAAAAATCATTTCTAGGTACATAAGTATCTATTTAATCATAGAAACACCAAAAAAATTCCAAGGTTCAACCACTTGCTAGGAACGGTCAAGCCCGCCGTTTTGACCGCATTTTGAAACGGGCATAAAAAATTCAAAAAAATCAAAAAATTGGGAAACCTTCGCATTGTGTCATTCTATGTGAGCGAGTTTTCAGGAAAAATAATAAACTTGTAATACGGTAATTATTTTAAAAAAGTATTCTCAGAAATGAGCTATCATGCGTGAAGATTCATGGCTTTCAAGCCAAATGATCAATCTTATGGCCACATTCATGGCATAGTTTGTTCAAATGATCTCATATTGTGCACAAGGGTGCATCTTGGAATTCCAAACAATGTTGCCTAAGGGAGTTTTCATTTTCTTTGCACGGAAAATTCATTTTCCATTTTCCGAGTGCCCGAAATGAGGTTTTTTGTGAAGGAACTACCAAATAATTGTTGCAAAAATGGACCAAATCAATTTTATAAAATACTAGGCCATGTTTAATGCACAATTGACAAAATGGTTGGGTGTAAAAAGTTTTGATCCACCTCTGGTGAAAAAGACAAATTGTCGCCGATTCAGTTGGAAGCAGGTGAAATTTGAACTGTAGCTACCTCATAGTTTGCTATTTATGTTTTTCAAAAATCATTTCTAGGTACATAAGTATCTATTTAATCATAGAAACACCAAAAAAATTCCAAGGTTCAACCACCAGCTAGGAACGGTCAAGCCCGCCGTTGTGACCGCATTTTGAAACGGGCATAAAAATTTCAAAAAAATCAAAAAATTGGGAAACCTTCGCATTGTGTCATTATATGTGACCGAGTTTCCAGGAAAAATAATAAAATTGTAATACGGTAATTATTTTAAAAAAGTGTTCTCAGAAATGAGCTATCATGCGTGAAGATTCATGGCTTTCAAGCCAAATGATCAATCTTATGGCCACATTCATGGCATAGTTTGTTCAAATGATCTCATATTGTGCACAAGGGTGCATCTTGGAATTCCAAACAATGTTGCCTAAGGGAGTTTTCATTTTCTTTGCACGGAAAATTCATTTTCCATTTTCCCAGTGCCCGAAATGAGGTTTTTTGTGAAGGAACTACCAAATAATTGTTGCAAAAATGGACCAAATCAATTTTATAAAATACTAGGCCATGTTTAATGCACAATTGACAAAATGGTTGGGTGTAAAAAGTTTTGATCCACCTCTGGTGAAAAAGACAAATTGTCGCCGATTCACCTAGAAGCGGGTGAAATTTGAACTGTAGCTGCCTCATAGTTTGCTATTTATGTTTTACAAAAATCATTTCTAGGTACATAAGTATCTATTTAATCATAGAAACACCAAAGAAATTCCAAGGTTCAACCACTAGCTAGGAACGGTCAAGCCCGCCGTTTTTACCGCATTTTGAAACAGGCATAAAAAATTCAAAAAAGCAAAAAATTGGGAAACCTTCGCATTGTGTCATTATATATGACCAAGTTTCCAGGAAAAATAATAAACTTGTAATACGGTAATTATTTTAAAAAAGTGTTCTAAAAAATGAGCTATCATGCGTGAAGATTCATGGCTTTCAAGCCAAATGATCAATCTTATGGCCACATTCATGGCATAGTTTGTTCAAATGATCTCATATTGTGCACAAGGGTGCATCTTGGAATTCCAAACAATGTTACCTAAGGGAGTTTTCATTTTCTTTACATGGAAAATTCATTTTCCATTTTCCGAGTGCCCGAACTGAGGTTTTTTTGTGAAGGAACTACCAAATAATTGTTGCAAAAATGGACCAAATCAATTTCATAAAATAATAGGCCATGTTTAATGCACAATTGACAAAATGGTTGGGTGTAAAAAGTTTTGATCCACCTCTGGTGAAAAAGACAAATTGTCGCCGATTCAGGTGGAAGCGGGTGAAATTTGAACTGTAGCTACCTCATAGTTTGCTATTTATGTTTTCCAAAAATCATTTCTAGGTACATAAGTATCTATTTAATCATAGAAACACCAAAAAAATTCCAAGGTTCAACCACTAGCTAGGAACGGTCAAGCCCGCCATTTTGACCGCATTTTGAAACGGGCATAAAAAATTCAAAAAAATCAAAAAATTGGGAAACCTTCGCATTGTGTCATTATATGTGACCGAGTTTCCAGTAAAAATAGTAAACTTGTAATACGGTAATTATTTTTAAAAATTGTTCTCAGAAATGAGCTATCATGCGTGAAGATTCATGGCTTTCAAGCCAAATGATCAATCTTATGGCCACATTCATGGCATAGTTTGTTCAAATGATCTCATATTGTGCACAAGGGTGCATCTTGGAATTCCAAACAATGTTGCCTAAGGGAGTTTTCATTTTCTTTGCACGGAAAATTCATTTTCCATTTTCCGAGTGCCCGAACTGAGGTTTTTTTGTGAAGGAACTACCAAATAATTGTTGCAAAAATGGACCAAATAAATTTCATAAAATACTAGGCCATGTTTAATTCACAATTGACAAAATGGTTGGGTGTAAAAAGTTTTGATCCACCTCTGGTGAAAAAGACAAATTGTCGCCGATTCAGTTGGAAGCGGGTGAAATTTGAACTGTAGCTGCCTCATAGTTTTCTATTTATGTTTTCCAAAAATCATTTCTAGGTACATAAGTATCTATTTAATCATAGAAACACCAAAAAAATTCCAAGGTTCAACCACTAGCTAGGAACGGTCAAGCCCGCCGTTTTGACCGCATTTTGAAACGGGCATAAAAAATTCAAAAAAAATCAAAAAATTGGGAAACCTTCGCATTGTGTCATTATATGTGACCGAGTTTCTAGGAAAAATAATAATCTTGTAATACGGTAATTATTTTAAAAAAGTGTTCTCAGAAATGAGCTATCATGCGTGAAGATTCATGGCTTTCAAGCCAAATGATCAATCT
Organism: Triticum timopheevii; assembly: GCA_963921465.1. Lineage (NCBI taxonomy): Eukaryota > Viridiplantae > Streptophyta > Magnoliopsida > Poales > Poaceae > Triticum > Triticum timopheevii. Next base: position 39,765,929 of record OY997272.1, on the reverse strand, counting down.
TATGGCCACATTCATGGCATAGTTTGTTCAAATGATCTCATATTGTGCACAAGGGTGCATCTTGGAATTCCAAACAATGTTGCCTAAGGGTGTTTTCATTTTCTTTGCACGGAAAATTCATTTTCCATTTTCCGAGTGCCCGAAATGAGGTTTTTTGTGAAGGAACTACCAAATAATTGCTGCAAAAATGGACCAATTCAATTTTATAAAATATTAGGCCATGTTTAATGCATAATTGACAAAATGGTTGGGTGTAAAAAGTTTTGATCCACCTCTGGTGAAAAAGACAAATTGTCGCCGATTCAGCTGGAAGCGGGTGAAATTTGAACTGTAGCTGCCTCATAGTTTGCTATTTATGTTTTCCAAAAATCATTTCTAGGTAAATAAGTATCTATTTAATCATTGAAACACCAAAGAAATTCCAAGGTTCAACCACTAGCTAGGAACGGTCAAGCCCGCCATTTTGACCGCATTTTGAAACAGGCATAAAAAATTCAAAAAAATCAAAAAAATTGGGAAACCTTCGCATTGTGCCATTATATGTGACCGAGTTTCCAGGAAAAATAATAAACTTTTAATACGGTAATTATTCTAAAAAAGTATTCTCGGAAATGAGCTATCATGCGTGAAGATTCATGGCTTTCAATCCAAATGATCAATCTTATGGCCAAATTCATGGCATAGTTTGTTCAAATGATCTCATATTGTGCACAAGGGTGCATATTGGAATTCCAAACAATGTTGCCTAAGGGAGTTTTCATTTTCTTTGCACGGAAAATTCATTTTCCATTTTCCGAGTGCCTGAACTGAGGTTTTTTTGTGAAGGAACTACGAAATAATTGTTGCAAAAATCGACCAAATCAATTTCATAAAATACTAGGCCATGTTTAATGCACAATTAACAAAATGGTTGGGTGTAAAAAGATTTGATCCACCTCTGGTGAAAAAGACAAATTTTCGCCGATTCAGTTGGAAGCGGGTGAAATTTGAACTGTAGCTGCCTCATAGTTTGCTATTTATGTTTTCCAAAAATCATTTCTAGGTACATAAGTATCTATTTAATCATAGAAACACCAAAAAAATTTCAAGGTTCAACCACTAGCTAGGAACGGTCAAGCCCGCCGTTTTGACCGCATTTTCAAACGGGCATAAAAAATTCAAAAAAAATCAAAAAATTGGGAAACCTTCGCATTGTGTCATTATATGTGACCGAGTTTCCAGGAAAAATAATAAACTTTTAATACGGTAATTATTTTAGAAAAGTGTTCTCAGAAATGAGCTATCATGCGTGAAGATTCATGGCTTTCAAGCCAAATGATCAATCTTATGGCCACATTCATGGCATAGTTTGTTCAAATGATCTCATATTGTGCACAATGGTGCATCTTGGAATTCCAAACAATGTTGCCTAAGAGAGTTTTCATTTTCTTTGCACGGAAAATTTATTTTCCATTTTCCGAGTGCCCGAAATGAGGTTTTTTGCGATGGAACTACCAAATAATTGTTGCAAAAATGGACCAAATCAATTTTATAAAATACTAGGCCATGTTTAATGCACAATTGACATAATGGTTGGGTGTAAAAAGTTTTGATCCACCTCTGGTGAAAAAGACAAATTGTCGCCGATTCAGTTGGAAGCGGGTGAAATTTGAACTGTAGCTGCCTCATAGTTTGCTATTTATGTTTTCCAAAAATCATTTCTAGGTACATAAGTATCTATTTAATCATAGAAACACCAAAAAAATTCCAAGGTTCAACCACTAGCTAGGAACGGTCAAGCCCGCCGTTTTGACCGCATTTTGAAACGGGCATAAAAAATTCAAAAAAATCAAAAAATTGGGAAACCTTCGCATTGTGTCATTATATGTGACCGAGTTTCCACGAAAAATAATAATCTTGTAATACGGTAATTATTTTAAAAAAGTGTTCTCAGAAATGAGCTATCATGCGTGAAGATTCATGGCTTTCAAGCCAAATGATCAATCTTATGGCCACATTCATGGCATAGTTTGTTCAAATGATCTCATATTGTGCACAAGGGTGCATCTTGGAATTCCAAACAATGTTTCCTAAGGGAGTTTTCATTTTCTTTGCAAGGAAAATTCATTTTCCATTTTCCGAGTGCCCGAAATGAGGTTTTTTGTGAAGGAACTACGAAATAATTGTTGCAAAAATGGACCAAATCAATTTTATAAAATATTAGGCCATGTTTAATGCACAATTGACAAAATGGTTGGGTGTAAAAAGTTTTGATCCACCTCTGGTGAAAAAGACAAATTGTCGCCGATTCAGCTGGAAGCGGGTGAAATTTGAACTGTAGCTGCCTCATAGTTTGCTATTTATGTTTTCCAAAAATCATTTATAGGTACATAAGTATCTATTTAATCGTAGAAACACCAAATAAATTCCAACGTTCAACCACTAGCAAGGAACGGTCAAGCCCGCCGTTTTGACCGCATTTTGAAACAGGCATAAAAAATTAAAAAAATCAAAAAATTGGGAAACCTTTGCATTGTGTCATTATATGTGACCGAGTTTCCAGGAAAAATAATAAACTTGTAATACGGTAATTATTCTAAAAAAGTGTTCTCAGAAATGAGCTATCATGCGTGAAGATTCATGGCTTTCAAGCCAAATGATCAATCTTATGGCCACATTCATGGCATAGTTTGTTCAAATGATCTCATATTGTGCACAAGGATGCATCCTGGAATTCCAAACAATGTTACCTAAGGGAGTTTTCATTTTCTTTTCACAGAAAATTCATTTTCCATTTTCCGAGTGCCCGAACTGAGGTTTTTTTGTGAAGGAACTACCAAATAATTGTTGCCAAAATGGACCAAATCAATTTCATAAAATACTAGGCCATGTTTAATTCACAATTGACAAAATGGTTGGGTGTAAAAAGTTTTGATCCACCTTTGGTGAAAAAGACAAATTGTCGCCGATTCAGCTGGAAGCGGGTGAAATTTGAACTGTAGCTACCTCATAGTTTGCTATTTATGTTTTTCAAAAATCATTTCTAGGTACATAAGTATCTATTTAATCATAGAAACACCAAAGAAATTCCAAGGTTCAACCACTAGCTAGGAACGGTCAAGCCCGCCGTTTTGACCGCATTTTGAAACGGGCATAAAAAATTCAAAAAAATCAAAAAATTGGGAAACCTTCGCATTGTGTCATTATATGTGACCGAGTTTTCAGGAAAAATAATAAACTTGTAATACGGTAATTATTCTAAAAAAGTGTTCTCAGAAATGAGCTATCATGCGTGAAGATTCATGGCTTTCAAGCCAAATGATCAATCTTATGGCCACATTCATGGCATAGTTTGTTCAAATGATCTCATATTGTGCACAAGGGTGCATCTTGGAATTCCAAACAATGTTGCCTAAGGGAGTTTTCATTTTCTTTGCACGGAAAATTCATTTTCCATTTTCCGAGTGCCCGAAATGAGGTTTTTTGTGAAGGAACTACCAAATAATTGTTGCAAAAATGGACCAAATCAATTTTATAAAATACTAGGCCATGTTTAATGCACAATTGACAAAATGGTTGGGTGTAAAAAGTTTTGATCCACCTCTGGTGAAAAAGACAAATTGTCGCCGATTCAGTTGGAAGCAGGTGAAATTTGAACTGTAGCTGCTTCATAGTTTGCTATTTATGTTTTCCAAAAATCATTTCTAGGTACATAAGTATCTATTTAATCATAGAAACACCAAAAAAATTCCAAGGTTCAACCACCAGCTAGGAACGGTCAAGCCCGCCGTTGTGACCGCATTTTGAAACGGGCATAAAAATTTCAAAAAAATCAAAAAATTGGGAAACCTTCGCATTGTGTCATTATATGTGACCGAGTTTCCAGGAAAAATAATAAAATTGTAATACGGTAATTATTTTAAAAAAGTGTTCTCAGAAATGAGCTATCATGCGTGAAGATTCATGGCTTTCAAGCCAAATGATCAATCTTATGGCCACATTCATGGCATAGTTTGTTCAAATGATCTCATATTGTGCACAAGGGTGCATCTTGGAATTCCAAACAATGTTGCCTAAGGGATTTTTCATTTTCTTTGCACGGAAAATTCATTTTCCATTTTCCGAGTGCCCGAAATGAAGTATTTTGTGAAGGAACTTCCAAATAATTGTTGCAAAAATGAACCAAATCAATTTTATAAAATACTAGGCCATGTTTAATGCACAATTGACAAAATGGTTGGGTGTAAAAAGTTTTGATCCACCTCTGGTGAAAAAGACAAATTGTCGCCGATTCAGTTGGAAGCGGGTGAAATTTGAACTGTAGCTGCCTCATAGTTTGCTATTTATGTTTTCCAAAAATCATTTCTAGGTACATAAGTATCTATTTAATCATAGAAACACCAAAAACATTCCAAGGTTCAACCACTAGCTAGGAACGGTCAAGCCCGCCGTTTTGACCGCATTTTGAAACGGGCATAAAAATTTCAAAAAAAATCAAAAAATTGGGAAACCTTCTCATTGTGTCCTTATATGTGACCAAGTTTCCAGGAAAAATAATAAACTTGTAATACGGTAATTATTTTAAAAAAGTGTTCTCAGAAATGAGCTATCATGCGTGAAGATTCATGGCTTTCAAGCCAAATGATCAATCTTATGGCCACATTCATGGCATAGTTTGTTCAAATGATCTCATATTGTGCACAAGGGTGCATTTTGGAATTCCAAACAATGTTACCTAAGGGAGTTTTCATTTTCTTTACACGGAAAATTCATTTTCCATTTTCCGAGTGCCCGAACTGAGGTTTTTTGTGTTGGAACTACCAAATAATTGTTGCAAAAATGGACCAAATCAATTTTATAAAATACTAGGCCATGTTTAATGCACAATTGACAAAATGGTTGGGTGTAAAAAGTTTTGATCCACCTCTGGTGAAAAAGACAAATTGTCGCCGATTCAGGTGGAAGCGGGTGAAATTTGAACTGTAGCTGCCTCATAGTTTGCTATTTATGTTTTCCCTAAATCATTTCTAGGTACATAAGTATCAATTTAATCATAGAAACACCAAAGAAATTCCAAGGTTCAACCACTAGCTAGGAACGGTCAAGCCCGCCGTTTTGACCGCATTTTGAAACAGGCATAAAAAATTCAAAAAAATCAAAAAATTAGGAAGCCTTCGCATTTTGTCATTATATGTGACCGAGTTTCCAGGAAAAATAATAAACTTGTAATACGGTAATTATTCTAAAAAAGTGTTCTCAGAAATGAGCTATCATGCGTGAAGATTCATGGCTTTCAAGCCAAATGATCAATCTTATGGCCACATTCATGGCATAGTTTGTTCAAATGATCTCATATTGTGCACAAGGGTGCATCTTGGAATTCCAAACAATGTTACCTAAGGGAGTTTTCATTTTCTTTGCATGGAAAATTCATTTTCCATTTTCCGAGTGGCCGAACTGAGGTTTTTTTGTGAAGGAACTACCAAATAATTGTTGCAAAAATGGACAAGATCAATGTCATAATATACTAGGCCATGTTTAATGCATAATTGACAAAATGGTTGGGTGTAAAAAGTTTTGATCCACCTCTGGTGAAAAAGACAAATTGTCGCCGATTCAGCTGGAAGCGGGTGAAATTTCAACTGTAGCTACCTCATAGTTTGCTATTTATGTTTTCCAAAAATCATTTCTAGGTACATAAGTATCTATTTAATCATAGAAACACCAAAAAAATTCCAAGGTTCAACCACTAGCTAGGAACGGCCAAGCCCGCCGTTGTGACCGCATTTTGAAACGGGCATAAAAAATTCAAAAAAATCAAAAAATTGGGAAACCTTCGCATTGTGTCATTATATGTGACCGAGTTTCCAGGAAAAATAATAAACTTGTAAGACGGTAATTATTTTAAAAAAGTGTTCTCAGAAATGAGCTATCATGCGTGAAGATTCATGGCTTTCAAGCCAAATGATCAATCTTATGGCCACATTCATGGCATAGTTTGTTCAAATGATCTCATATTGTGCACAAGGGTGCATCTTGGAATTCCAAACAATGTTGCCTAAGGGAGTTTTCATTTTCTTTGCACGAAAAATTCATTTTCCATTTTCCGAGTGCCCGAAATGAGGTTTTTTGCGAAGGAACTACCAAATAATTGTTGCAAAAATGGACCAAATCAATTTTATAAAATACTAGGCTATGTTTAATGCACAATTGACAAAATGGTTGGGTGTAAAAAGTTTTGATCCACCTCTGGTGAAAAAGACAAATTGTCGCCGATTTAGTTGGTAGCGGGTGAAATTTGAACTGTAGCTGCCTCATAGTTTGCTATTTATGTTTTCCAAAAATCATTTCTAGGTACATAAGTATCTATTTAATCATAGAAACACCAAAAAAATTCCAAGGTTCAACCACTAGCTAGGAACGGTCAAGCCCGCCATTTTGACCGCATTTTGAAAGGGGCATAAAAAATTCAAAAAAAATCAAAAAATTGGGAAACCTTCGCATTGTGTCATTATATGTGACCGAGTTTCCAGGAAAAATAATAAACTTGTAATATGGTAATTATTTTTAAAAAGTGTTCTCAGAAATGAGCTATCATGCGTGAAGATTCATGGCTTTCAAGCCAAATGATCAATCTTATGGCCACATTCATGGCATAGTTTGTTCAAATGATCTCATATTGTGCACAAGGGTGCATCTTGGAATTCCAAACAATGTTGCCTAAGGGAGTTTTCATTTTCTTTGCACGGAAAATTCATTTTCCATTTTCCGAGTGCCCGAAATGAGGTTTTTTCTGAAGGAACTACCAAATAATTGTTGCAAAAATGGACCAAATCAATTTTATAAAATACTAGGCCATGTTTAATTCACAATTGAAAAAATGGTTGGGTGTAAAAAGTTTTGATCCACCTCTGGTGAAAAAGACAAATTGTCGCCGATTCAGCTGGAAGCGGGTGAAATTTCAACTGTAGCTACCTCATAGTTTGCTATTTATGTTTTCCAAAAATCATTTCTAGGTACATAAGTATCTATTTAATCATAGAAACACCAAAAAAATTCCAAGGTTCAACCACTAGCTAGGAACGGTCAAGCCCGCCATTTTGACCGCATTTTGAAAGGGGCATAAAAAATTCAAAAAAAATCAAAAAATTGGGAAACCTTCGCATTGTGTCATTATATGTGACCGAGTTTCCAGGAAAAATAATAAACTTGTAATACAATAATTATTCTAAAAAAGTGTTCTCAGAAATGAGCTATCATGCGTGAAGATTCATGGCTTTCAAGCCAAATGATCAATCTTATGGCCACATTCATGGCATAGTTTGTTCAAATGATCTCATATTGTGCACAAGGGTGCATCTTGGAATTCCAAACAATGTTACCTAAGGGAGTTTTCATTTTCTTTGCATGGAAAATTCATTTTCCATTTTCCGAGTGGCCGAACTGAGGTTTTTTTGTGAAGGAACTACCAAATAATTGTTGCAAAAATGGACAAGATCAATGTCATAATATACTAGGCCATGTTTAATGCATAATTGACAAAATTGTTGGGTGTAAAAAGTTTTGATCCACCTCTGGTGAAAAAGACAAATTGTCGCCGATTCAGCTGGAAGCGGGTGAAATTTCAACTGTAGCTACCTCATGGTTTGCTATTTATGTTTTCCAAAAATAATTTCTAGGTACATAAGTATCTATTTAATCATAGAAACACCAAAAAAATTCCAAGGTTCAACCACTAGCTAGGAACGGCCAAGCCCGCCGTTGTGACCGCATTTTGAAACGGGCATAAAAAATTCAAAAAAATCAAAAAATTGGGAAACCTTCGCATTGTGTCATTATATGTGACCGAGTTTCCAGGAAAAATAATAAACTTGTAAGACGGTAATTATTTTAAAAAAGTGTTCTCAGAAATGAGCTATCATGCGTGAAGATTCATGGCTTTCAAGCCAAATGATCAATTTTATGGCCACATTCATGGCATAGTTTGTTCAAATCATCTCATATTGTGCACAAGGGTGCATCTTGGAATTCCAAACAATGTTGCCTAAGGGAGTTTTCATTTTCTTTGCACGAAAAATTCATTTTCCATTTTCCGAGTGCCCGAAATGAGGTTTTTTGCGAAGGAACTACCAAATAATTGTTGCAAAAATGGACCAAATCAATTTTATAAAATACTAGGCTATGTTTAATGCACAATTGACAAAATGGTTGGGTGTAAAAAGTTTTGATCCACCTCTGGTGAAAAAGACAAATTGTCGCCGATTCAGTTGGTAGCGGGTGAAATTTGAACTGTAGCTGCCTCATAGTTTGCTATTTATGTTTTCCAAAAATCATTTCTAGGTACATAAGTATCTATTTAATCATAGAAACACCAAAAAAATTCCAAGGTTCAACCACTAGCTAGGAACGGTCAAGCCCGCCATTTTGACCGCATTTTGAAATGGGCATAAAAAATTCAAAAAAAATCAAAAAATTGGGAAACCTTCGCATTGTGTCATTATATGTGACCGAGTTTCCAGGAAAAATAATAAACTTGTAATATGGTAATTATTTTAAAAAAGTGTTCTCAGAAATGAGCTATCATGCGTGAAGATTCATGGCTTTCAAGCCAAATGATCAATCTTATGGCCACATTCATGGCATAGTTTGTTCAAATGATCTCATATTGTGCACAAGGGTGCATCTTGGAATTCCAAACAATGTTGCCTAAGGGAGTTTTCATTTTCTTTGCACGGAAAATTCATTTTCCATTTTCCGAGTGCCCGAAATGAGGTTTTTTGTGAAGGAACTACCAAATAATTCTTGCAAAAATGGACCAAATCAATTTTATAAAATACTAGGCCATGTTTAATTCACAATTGACAAAATGGTTGGGTGTAAAAAGTTTTGATCCACCTCTGGTGAAAAAGACAAATTGTCGCCGATTCAGCTGGAAGCGGGTGAAATTTCAACTGTAGCTACCTCATAGTTTGCTATTTATGTTTTCCAAAAATCATTTCTAGGTACATAAGTATCTATTTAATCATAGAAACACCAAAAAAATTCCAAGGTTCAACCACTAGCTAGGAACGGTCAAGCCCGCCGTTGTGACCGCATTTTGAAACGGGCATAAAAAATTCAAAAAAATCAAAAAATTGGGAAACCTTCGCATTGTGTCATTATATGTGACCGAGTTTTCAGGAAAAATAATAAACTTGTAATACGGTAATTATTTTAAAAAAGTGTTCTCAGAAATGAGCTATCATGTGTGAAGATTCATGGCTTTCAAGCCAAATGATCAATCTTATGGCCACATTCATGGCATAGTTTGTTCAAATCATCTCATATTGTGCACAAGGGTGCATCTTAGAATTCCAAACAATGTTGCCTAAGGGAGTTTTCATTTTCTTTGCACGAAAAATTCATTTTCCATTTTCCGAGTGCCCGAAATGAGGTTTTTTGCGAAGGAACTACCAAATAATTGTTGCAAAAATGGACCAAATCAATTTTATAAAATACTAGGCTATGTTTAATGCACAATTGACAAAATGGTTGGGTGTAAAAAGTTTTGATCCACCTCTGGTGAAAAAGACAAATTGTCACCGATTCAGTTGGTAGCGGGTGAAATTTGAACTGTAGCTGCCTCATAGTTTGCTATTTATGTTTTCCAAAAATCATTTCTAGGTACATAAGTATCTATTTAATCATAGAAACACCAAAAAAATTCCAAGGTTCAACCACTAGCTAGGAACGGTCAAGCCCGCCATTTTGACCGCATTTTGAAATGGGCATAAAAAATTCAAAAAAAATCAAAAAATTGGGAAACCTTCGCATTGTGTCATTATATGTGACCGAGTTTCCAGGAAAAATAATAAACTTGTAATACGGTAATTATTCTAAAAAAGTGTTCTCAGAAATGAGCTATCATGCGTGAAGATTCATGGCTTTCAAGCCAAATGATCAATCTTATGGCCACATTCATGGCATAGTTTGTTCAAATGATCTCATATTGTACACAAGGGTGCATCTTGGAATTCCAAACAATGTTACCTAAGGGAGTTTTCATTTTCTTTGCATGGAAAATTCATTTTCCATTTTCCGAGTGGCCGAACTGAGGTTTTTTTGTGAAGGAACTACCAAATAATTGTTGCAAAAATGGACAAGATCAATGTAAAATATACTAGGCCATGTTTAATGCATAAATGTACAAAATGGTTGGGTGTAAAAAGTTTTGATCCACCTCTGGTGAAAAAGACAAATTGTCGCCGATTCAGCTGGAAGCGGGTGAAATTTCAACTGTAGCTACCTCATAGTTTGCTATTTATGTTTTCCAAAAATCATTTCTAGGTACATAAGTATCTATTTAATCATAGAAACACCAAAAAAATTCCAAGGTTCAACCACTAGCTAGGAACGGCCAAGCCCGCCGTTGTGACCGCATTTTGAAACGGGCATAAAAAATTCAAAAAAATCAAAAAATTGGGAAACCTTCGCATTGTGTCATTATATGTGACCGAGTTTCCAGGAAAAATAATAAACTTGTAAGACGGTAATTATTTTAAAAAAGTGTTCTCAGAAATGAGCTATCATGCGTGAAGATTCATGGCTTTCAAGCCAAATGATCAATCTTATGGCCACATTCATGGCATAGTTTGTTCAAATCATCTCATATTGTGCACAAGGGTGCATCTTGGAATTCCAAACAATGTTGCCTAAGGGAGTTTTCATTTTCTTTGCACGAAAAATTCATTTTCCATTTTCCGAGTGCCCGAAATGAGGTTTTTTGCAAAGGAACTACCAAATAATTGTTGCAAAAATGGACCAAATCAATTTTATAAAATACTAGGCTATGTTTAATGCACAATTGACAAAATGGTTGGGTGTAAAAAGTTTTGATCCACCTCTGGTGAAAAAGACAAATTGTCGCCGATTCAGTTGGTAGCGGGTGAAATTTGAACTGTAGCTGCCTCATAGTTTGCTATTTATGTTTTCCAAAAATCATTTCTAGGTACATAAGTATCTATTTAATCATAGAAACACCAAAAAAATTCCAAGGTTCAACCACTAGCTAGGAACGGTCAAGCCCGCCATTTTGACCGCATTTTGAAATGGGCATAAAAAATTCAAAAAAAATCAAAAAATTGGGAAACCTTCGCATTGTGTCATTATATGTGACCGAGTTTCCAGGAAAAATAATAAACTTGTAATATGGTAATTATTTTAAAAAAGTGTTCTCAGAAATGAGCTATCATGCGTGAAGATTCATGGCTTTCAAGCCAAATGATCAATCTTATGGCCACATTCATGGCATAGTTTGTTCAAATGATCTCATATTGTGCACAAGGGTGCATCTTGGAATTCCAAACAATGTTGCCTAAGGGAGTTTTCATTTTCTTTGCACGGAAAATTCATTTTCCATTTTCCGAGTGCCCGAAATGAGGTTTTTTGTGAAGGAACTACCAAATAATTCTTGCAAAAATGGACCAAATCAATTTTATAAAATACTAGGCCATGTTTAATTCACAATTGACAAAATGGTTGGGTGTAAAAAGTTTTGATCCACCTCTGGTGAAAAAGACAAATTGTCGCCGATTCAGCTGGAAGCGGGTGAAATTTGAACTGTAGCTACCTCATAGTTTGCTATTTATGTTTTCCAAAAATCATTTCTAGGTACATAAGTATCTATTTAATCATAGAAACACCAAAAAAATTCCAAGGTTCAACCACTAGCTAGGAACGGTCAAGCCCGCCGTTGTGACCGCATTTTGAAACGGGCATAAAAAATTCAAAAAAATCAAAAAATTGGGAAACCTTCGCATTGTGTCATTATATGTGACCGAGTTTCCAGGAAAAATAATAAACTTGTAATACGGTAATTATTTTAAAAAAGTGTTCTCAGAAATGAGCTATCATGTGTGAAGATTCATGGCTTTCAAGCCAAATGATCAATCTTATGGCCACATTCATGGCATAGTTTGTTCAAATCATCTCATATTGTGCACAAGGGTGCATCTTAGAATTCCAAACAATGTTGCCTAAGGGAGTTTTCATTTTCTTTGCATGAAAAATTCATTTTCCATTTTCCGAGTGCCCGAAATGAGGTTTTTTGCGAAGGAACTACCAAATAATTGTTGCAAAAATGGACCAAATCAATTTTATAAAATACTAGGCTATGTTTAATGCACAATTGACAAAATGGTTGGGTGTAAAAAGTTTTGATCCACCTCTGGTGAAAAAGACAAATTGTCGCCGATTCAGTTGGTAGCGGGTGAAATTTGAACTGTAGCTGCCTCATAGTTTGCTATTTATGTTTTCCAAAAATCATTTCTAGGTACATAAGTATCTATTTAATCATAGAAACACGAAAAAAATTCCAAGGTTCAACCACTAGCTAGGAACGGTCAAGCCCGCCATTTTGACCGCATTTTGAAATGGGCATAAAAAATTCAAAAAAATCAAAAAATTGGGAAACCTTCGCATTGTGTCATTATATGTGACCGAGTTTCCAGGAAAAATAATAAACTTGTAATATGGTAATTATTTTAAAAAAGTGTTCTCAGAAATGAGCTATCATGCGTGAAGATTCATGGCTTTCAAGCCAAATGATCAATCTTATGGCCACATTCATGGCATAGTTTGTTCAAATGATCTCATATTGTGCACAAGGGTGCATCTTGGAATTCCAAACAATGTTGCCTAAGGGAGTTTTCATTTTCTTTGCACGGAAAATTCATTTTCCATTTTCCGAGTGCCCGAAATGAGGTTTTTTGTGAAGGAACTACCAAATAATTGTTGCAAAAATGGACCAAATCAATTTTATAAAATACTAGGCCATGTTTAATTCACAATTGACAAAATGGTTGGGTGTAAAAACTTTTGATCCACCTCTGGTGAAAAAGACAAATTGTCGCCGATTCAACTGGAAGCGGGTGAAATTTGAACTGTAGCTACCTCATAGTTTGCTATTTATGTTTTCCAAAAATCATTTCTAGGTACATAAGTATCTATTTAATCATAGAAACACCAAAAAAATTCCAAGGTTCAACCACTAGCTAGGAACGGTCAAGCCCGCCGTTGTGACCGCATTTTGAGACGGGCATAAAAAATTCAAAAAAATCAAAAAATTGGGAAACCTTCGCATTGTGTCATTATATGTGACCGAGTTTCTAGGAAAAATAATAAACTTGTAATACGGTAATTATTTTAAAAAAGTGTTCTCAGAAATGAGCTATCATGCGTGAAGATTCATGGCTTTCAAGCCAAATGATCAATCTTATGGCCACATTCATGGCATAGTTTGTTCAAATCATCTCATATTGTGCACAAGGGTGCATCTTGGAATTCCAAACAATGTTGCCTAAGGGAGTTTTCATTTTCTTTGCACGAAAAATTCATTTTCCATTTTCCGAGTGCCCGAAATGAGGTTTTTTGCGAAGGAACTACCAAATAATTGTTGCAAAAATGGACCAAATCAATTTTATAAAATACTAGGCTATGTTTAATGCACAATTGACAAAATGGTTGGGTGTAAAGAGTTTTGATCCACCTCTGGTGAAAAAGACAAATTGTCGCCGATTCAGTTGGTAGCGGGTGAAATTTGAACTGTAGCTACCTCATAGTTTGCTATTTATGTTTTCCAAAAATCATTTCTAGGTACATAAGTATCTATTTAATCATAGAAACACCAAAAAAATTCCAAGGTTCAACCACTAGCTAGGAACGGTCAAGCCCGCCATTTTGACCGCATTTTGAAATGGGCATAAAAAATTCAAAAAAATCAAAAAATTGGGAAACCTTCGCATTGTGTCATTATATGTGACCGAGTTTCCAGGAAAAGTAATAAACTTGTAATATGGTAATTATTTTAAAAAAGTGTTCTCAGAAATGAGCTATCATGCGTGAAGATTCATGGCTTTCAAGCCAAATGATCAATCTTATGGCCACATTCATGGCATAGTTTGTTCAAATGATCTCATATTGTGCACAAGGGTGCATCTTGGAATTCCAAACAATGTTGCCTAAGGGAGTTTTCATTTACTTTGCACAGAAAATTCATTTTCCATTTTCCGAGTGCCCGAAATGAGGTTTTTTCTGAAGGAACTACCAAATAATTGTTGCAAAAATGGACCAAATCAATTTTATAAAATACTAGGCCATGTTTAATTCACAATTGACAAAATGGTTGGGTGTAAAAAGTTTTGATCCACCTCTGGTGAAAAAGACAAATTGTCGCCGATTCACTTGGAAGCGGGTGAAATTTGAACTGTAGCTGCCTCATAGTTTGCTATTTATGTTTTCCAAAAATCATTTCTAGGTACATAAGTATCTATTTAATCATAGAAACACCAAAAAAATTCCAAGGTTCAACCACTAGCTAGGAACGGTCAAGCCCGCCATTTTGACCGCATTTTGAAATGGGCATAAAAAATTCAAAAAAATCAAAAAATTGGGAAACCTTCGCATTGTGTCATTATATGTGACCGAGTTTCCAGGAAAAATAATAAACTTGTAATATGGTAATTATTTTTAAAAAGTGTTCTCAGAAATGAGCTATCATGCGTGAAGATTCATGGCTTTCAAGCCAAATGATCAATCTTATGGCCACATTCATGGCATAGTTTGTTCAAATGATCTCATATTGTGCACAAGGGTGCATCTTGGAATTCCAAACAATGTTGCCTAAGGGAGTTTTCATTTTCTTTGCACGGAAAATTCATTTTCCATTTTCCGAGTGCCCGAAATGAGGTTTTTTGTGAAGGAACTACCAAATAATTGTTGCAAAAATGGACCAAATCAATTTTATAAAATACTAGGCCATGTTTAATTCACAATTGACAAAATGGTTGGGTGTAAAAAGTTTTGATCCACCTCTGGTGAAAAAGACAAATTGTCGCCGATTCAGCTGGAAGCGGGTGAAATTTCAACTGTAGCTACCTCATAGTTTGCTATTTATGTTTTCCAAAAATCATTTCTAGGTACATAAGTATCTATTTAATCATAGAAACACCAAAAAAATTCCAAGGTTCAACCACTAGCTAGGAACGGTCAAGCCCGCCGTTGTGACCGCATTTTGAAACGGGCATAAAAAATTCAAAAAAATCAAAAAATTGGGAAACCTTCGCATTGTGTCATTATATGTGACCGAGTTTCCAGGAAAAATAATAAACTTGTAATACGGTAATTATTTTAAAAAAGTGTTCTCAGAAATGAGCTATCATGCGTGAAGATTCATGGCTTTCAAGCCAAATGATCAATCTTATGGCCACATTCATGGCATAGTTTGTTCAAATGATCTCATATTGTGCACAAGGGTGCATCTTGGAATTCCAAACAATGTTGCCTAAGGGAGTTTTCATTTTCTTTGCACGAAAAATTCATTTTCCATTTTCCGAGTGCCCGAAATGAGGTTTTTTGCGAAGGAACTACCAAATAATTGTTGCAAAAATGGACCAAATCAATTTTATAAAATACTAGGCTATGTTTAATGCACAATTGACAAAATGGTTGGGTGTAAAAAGTTTTGATCCACCTCTGGTGAAAAAGACAAATTGTCGCCGATTCAGTTGGTAGCGGGTGAAATTTGAACTGTAGCTGCCTCATAGTTTGCTATTTATGTTTTCCAAAAATCATTTCTAGGTACATAAGTATCTATTTAATCATAGAAACACCAAAAAAATTCCAAGGTTCAACCACTAGCTAGGAACGGTCAAGCCCGCCATTTTGACCGCATTTTGAAATGGGCATAAAAAATTCAAAAAAATCAAAAAATTGGGAAACCTTCGCATTGTGTCATTATATGTGACCGAGTTTCCAGGAAAAATAATAAACTTGTAATATGGTAATTATTTTTAAAAAGTGTTCTCAGAAATGAGCTATCATGCGTGAAGATTCATGGCTTTCAAGCCAAATGATCAATCTTATGGCCACATTCATGGCATAGTTTGTTCAAATGATCTCATATTGTGCACAAGGGTGCATCTTGGAATTCCAAACAATGTTGCCTAAGGGAGTTTTCATTTTCTTTGCACGGAAAATTCATTTTCCATTTTCCGAGTGCCCGAAATGAGGTTTTTTCTGAAGGAACTACCAAATAATTGTTGCAAAAATGGACCAAATCAATTTTATAAAATACTAGGCCATGTTTAATTCACAATTGACAAAATGGTTGGGTGTAAAAAGTTTTGATCCACCTCTGGTGAAAAAGACAAATTGTCGCCGATTCAGCTGGAAGCGGGTGAAATTTCAACTGTAGCTACCTCATAGTTTGCTATTTATGTTTTCCAAAAATCATTTCTAGGTACATAAGTATCTATTTAATCATAGAAACACCAAAAAAATTCCAAGGTTCAACCACTAGCTAGGAACGGTCAAGCCCGCCGTTGTGACCGCATTTTGAAACGGGCATAAAAAATTCAAAAAAATCAAAAAATTGGGAAACCTTCGCATTGTGTCATTATATGTGACCGAGTTTCCAGGAAAAATAATAAACTTGTAATACGGTAATTATTTTAAAAAAGTGTTCTCAGAAATGAGCTATCATGCGTGAAGATTCATGGCTTTCAAGCCAAATGATCAATCTTATGGCCACATTCATGGCATAGTTTGTTCAAATCATCTCATATTGTGCACAAGGGTGCATCTTGGAATTCCAAACAATGTTGCCTAAGGGAGTTTTCATTTTCTTTGCACGAAAAATTCATTTTCCATTTTCCGAGTGCCCGAAATGAGGTTTTTTGCGAAGGAACTACCAAATAATTGTTGCAAAAATGGACCAAATCAATTTTATAAAATACTAGGCTATGTTTAATGCACAATTGACAAAATGGTTGGGTGTAAAAAGTTTTGATCCACCTCTGGTGAAAAAGACAAATTGTCGCCGATTCAGTTGGTAGCGGGTGAAATTTGAACTGTAGCTGCCTCATAGTTTGCTATTTATGTTTTCCAAAAATCATTTCTAGGTACATAAGTATCTATTTAATCATAGAAACACCAAAAAAATTCCAAGGTTCAACCACTAGCTAGGAACGGTCAAGCCCGCCATTTTGACCGCATTTTGAAATGGGCATAAAAAATTCAAAAAAATCAAAAAATTGGGAAACCTTCGCATTGTGTCATTATATGTGACCGAGTTTCCAGGAAAAATAATAAACTTGTAATATGGTAATTATTTTAAAAAAGTGTTCTCAGAAATGAGCTATCATGCGTGAAGATTCATGGCTTTCAAGCCAAATGATCAATCTTATGGCCACATTCATGGCATAGTTTGTTCAAATGATCTCATATTGTGCACAAGGGTGCATCTTGGAATTCCAAACAATGTTGCCTAAGGGAGTTTTCATTTTCTTTGCACAGAAAATTCATTTTCCATTTTCCGAGTGCCCGAAATGAGGTTTTTTTAGAAGGAACTACCAAATAATTGTTGCAAAAATGGACCAAATCAATTTTATAAAATACTAGGCCATGTTTAATTCACAATTGACAAAATGGTTGGGTGTAAAAACTTTTGATCCACCTCTGGTGAAAAAGACAAATTGTCGCCGATTCAGCTGGAAGCGGGTGAAATTTGAACTGTAGCTACCTCATAGTTTGCTATTTATGTTTTCCAAAAATCATTTCTAGGTACATAAGTATCTATTTAATCATAGAAACACCAAAAAAATTCCAAGGTTCAACCACTAGCTAGGAACGGTCAAGCCCGCCGTTGTGACCGCATTTTGAAACGGGCATAAAAAATTCAAAAAAATCAAAAAATTGGGAAACCTTCGCATTGTGTCATTATATGTGACCGAGTTTCCAGGAAAAATAATAAACTTGTAATACGGTAATTATTTTAAAAAAGTGTTCTCAGAAATGAGCTATCATGCGTGAAGATTCATGGCTTTCAAGCCAAATGATCAATCTTATGGCCACATTGATGGCATAGTTTGTTCAAATCATCTCATATTGTGCACAAGGGTGCATCTTGGAATTCCAAACAATGTTGCCTAAGGGAGTTTTCATTTTCTTTGCACGAAAAATTCATTTTCCATTTTCCGAGTGCCCGAAATGAGGTTTTTTGCGAAGGAACTACCAAATAATTGTTGCAAAAATGGACCAAATCAATTTTATAAAATACTAGGCTATGTTTAATGCACAATTGACAAAATGGTTGGGTGTAAAAAGTTTTGATCCACCTCTGGTGAAAAAGACAAATTGTCGCCGATTCAGTTGGTAGCGGGTGAAATTTGAACTGTAGCTACCTCATAGTTTGCTATTTATGTTTTCCAAAAATCATTTCTAGGTACATAAGTATCTATTTAATCGTAGAAACACCAAAAAAATTCCAAGGTTCAACCACTAGCTAGGAACGGTCAAGCCCGCCATTTTGACCGCATTTTGAAATGGGCATAAAAAATTCAAAAAAATCAAAAAATTGGGAAACCTTCGCATTGTGTCATTATATGTGACCGAGTTTCCAGGAAAAGTAATAAACTTGTAATATGGTAATTATTTTAAAAAAGTGTTCTCAGAAATGAGCTATCATGCGTGAAGATTCATGGCTTTCAAGCCAAATGATCAATCTTATGGCCACATTCATGGCATAGTTTGTTCAAATGATCTCATATTGTGCACAAGGGTGCATCTTGGAATTCCAAACAATGTTGCCTAAGGGAGTTTTCATTTTCTTTGCACGGAAAATTCATTTTCCATTTTCCGAGTGCCCGAAATGAGGTTTTTTTAGAAGGAACTACCAAATAATTGTTGCAAAAATGGACCAACTCAATTTTATAAAATACTAGGCCATGTTTAATTCACAATTGACAAAATGGTTGGGTGTAAAAAGTTTTGATCCACCTCTGGTGAAAAAGACAAATTGTCGCCGATTCACTTGGAAGCGGGTGAAATTTGAACTGTAGCTGCCTCATAGTTTGCTATTTATGTTTTCCAAAAATCATTTCTAGGTACATAAGTATCTATTTAATCATAGAAACACCAAAAAAATTCCAAGGTTCAACCAATAGCTAGGAACGGTTAAGCCCGCCGTTTTGACCGCATTTTGAAATGGGCATAAAAAATTCAAAAAAATCAAAAAATTGGGAAACCTTCGCATTGTGTCTTTATATGTGACCGAGTTTCCAAGAAAAATAATAAACTTGTAATATGGTAATTATTTTAAAAAAGTGTTCTCAGAAATGAGCTATCATGCGTGAAGATTCATGGCTTTCAAGCCAAATGATCAATCTTATGGCCACATTCATGGCATAGTTTGTTCAAATGATCTCATATTGTGCACAAGGGTGCATCTTGGAATTCCAAACAATGTTGCCTAAGGGAGTTTTCATTTTCTTTGCACGGAAAATTCATTTTCCATTTTCCGAGTGCCCGAAATGAGGTTTTTTGTGAAGGAACTACCAAATAATTGTTGCAGAAATGTACCAAATCAATTTTATAAAATACTAGGCCATGTTTAATTCACAATTGACAAAATGGTTGGGTGTAAAAAGTTTTGATCCACCTCTGGTGAAAAAGACAAATTGTCGCCGATTCACGTGGAAGCGGGTGAAATTTGAACTGTAGCTGCCTCATAGTTTGCTATTTATGTTTTCCAAAAATCATTTCTAGGTACATAAGTATCTATTTAATCATAGAAACACCAAATAAATTCCAAGGTTCAACCACTAGCTAGGAACGGTCAAGCCCGCCGTTTTGACCGCATTTTGAAACAGGCATAAAAAATTCAAAAAAATCAAAAATTGGGAAACCTTCGCATTGTGTCATTATATGTGACCAAGTTTCCAGGAAAAATAATAAACTTATAATACGGTAATTATTTTAAAAAAGTGTTCTAAAAAATGAGCTATCATGCGTGAAGATTCATGGCTTTCAAGCCAAATGATCAATCTTATGGCCACATTCATGGCATAGTTTGTTCAAATGATCTCATATTGTGCACAAGGGTGCATCTTGGAATTCCAAACAATGTTACCTAAGGGAGTTTTCATTTTCTTTACATGGAAAATTCATTTTCCATTTTCCGAGTGCCCGAACTGAGGTTTTTTTGTGAAGGAACTACCAAATAATTGTTGCAAAAATGGACCAAATCAATTTTATGAAATACTAGGCCATGTTTAATGCACAATTGACAAAATGGTTGGGTGTAAAAAGTTTTGATCCACCTCTGGTGAAAAAGACAAATTGTCGCCGATTCAGTTGGAAGCGGGTGAAATTTGAACTGTAGCTGCCTCATAGTTTGCTATTTATGTTTTCCAAAAATCATTTCTAGGTACATAAGTATCTATTTAATCATAGAAACACCAAAGAAATTCCAAGGTTCAACCACTAGCTAGGAACGGTTAAGCCCGCCGTTTTGACCGCATTTTGAAATGGGCATAAAAAATTCAAAAAAATCAAAAAATTGGGAAACCTTCGCATTGTGTCATTATATGTGACCGAGTTTCCAGGAAAAATAATAAACTTGTAATACGGTAATTATTTTAAAAAAGTGTTCTCAGAAATGAGCTATCATGCGTGAAGATTCATGGCTTTCAAGCCAAATGATCAATCTTATGGCCACATTCATGGCATAGTTTGTTCAAATGATCTCATATTGTGCACAAGGGTGCATCTTGGAATTCCAAACAATGTTGCCTAAGGGAGTTTTCATTTTCTTTGCACGGAAAATTCATTTTCCATTTTCCGAGTGCCCGAAATGAGGTTTTTTGTGAAGGAACTACCAAATAATTGTTGCAAAAATGTACCAAATCAATTTTATAAAATACTAGGCCATGTTTAATGCACAATTGACAAAATGGTTGGGTGTAAAAAGTTTTGATCCACCTCTGGTGAAAAAGACAAATTGTCACCGATTCACGTGGAAGCGGGTGAAATTTGAACTGTAGCTGCCTCATAGTTTGCTATTTATGTTTTCCAAAAATCATTTCTAGGTACATAAGTATCTATTTAATCATAGAAACACCAAATAAATTCCAAGGTTCAACCACTAGCTAGGAACGGTCAAGCCCGCCGTTTTGACCGCATTTTGAAACAGGCATAAAAAATTCAAAAAAATCAAAAATTGGGAAACCTTCGCATTGTGTCATTATATGTGACCAAGTTTCCAGGAAAAATAATAAACTTATAATACGGTAATTATTTTAAAAAAGTGTTCTAAAAAATGAGCTATCATGCGTGAAGATTCATGGCTTTCAAGCCAAATGATCAATCTTATGGCCACATTCATGGCATAGTTTGTTCAAATGATCTCATATTGTGCACAAGGGTGCATCTTGGAATTCCAAACAATGTTACCTAAGGGAGTTTTCATTTTCTTTACATGGAAAATTCATTTTCCATTTTTCGAGTGCCCGAACTGAGGTTTTTTTGTGAAGGAACTACCAAATAATTGTTGCAAAAATGGACCAAATCAATTTTATGAAATACTAGGCCATGTTTAATGCACAATTGACAAAATGGTTGGGTGTAAAAAGTTTTGATCCACCTCTGGTGAAAAAGACAAATTGTCGCCGATTCAGTTGGAAGCGGGTGAAATTTGAACTGTAGCTGCCTCATAGTTTGCTATTTATGTTTTCCAAAAATCATTTCTAGGTACATAAGTATCTATTTAATCATAGAAACACCAAAGAAATTCCAAGGTTCAACCACTAGCTAGGAACGGTCAAGCCCGCCATTTTGACAGCATTTTGAAACAGGCATAAAAAATTCAAAAAAATCAAAAAATTGGGAAACCTTCGCATTGTGTCATTATATGTGACCGAGTTTCCAGGAAAAATAATAAACTTGTAATACGGTAATTATTCTAAAAAAGTGTTCTCAGAAATGAGCTATCATGCGTCAAGATTCATGGCTTTCAAGCCAAATGATCAATCTTATGGCCACATTCATGGCATAGTTTGTTCAAATGATCTCATATTGTGCACAAGGGTGCATCTTGGAATTCCAAACAATTTTACCTAACGGAGTTTTCATTTTCTTTGCACGGAAAATTCATTTTCCATTTTCCGAGTGCCCGAACTGAGGTTTTTTTGTGAAGGAACTACCAAATAATTGTTGCAAAAATGGACCAAATCAATTTCATAAAATACTAGGCCATGTTTAATGCACAATTGACAAAATGGTTGGGTGTAAAAAGTTTTGATCCACCTCTGGTGAAAAAGACAAATTGTCGCCGATTCAGTTGGAAGCGGGTGAAATTTGAACTGTAGCTACCTCATAGTTTGCTATTTATGTTTTCCAAAAATCATTTCTAGGTACATAAGTATCTATTTAATCATAGAAACACCAAAAAAATTCCAAGGTTCAACCACTAGCTAGGAACGGTCAAGCCCGCCGTTTTGACCGCATTTTGAAACGGGCATAAAAAATTCAAAAAAATCAAAAAATTGGGAAACCTTCGCATTGTGTAATTATATGTGACCGAGTTTCCAGGAAAAATAATAAACTTGTTATACTATAATTATTCTAAAAAAGTGTTCTCAGAAATGAGCTATCATGCGTGAAGATTCATGGCTTTCAAGCCAAATGATCAATCTTATGGCCACATTCATGGCATAGTTTGTTCAAATGATCTCATATTGTGCACAAGG
The DNA here is from genome assembly GCA_963921465.1 of Triticum timopheevii. Taxonomy (NCBI): domain Eukaryota; kingdom Viridiplantae; phylum Streptophyta; class Magnoliopsida; order Poales; family Poaceae; genus Triticum; species Triticum timopheevii. The sequence continues at coordinate 39,743,388 of OY997272.1, read as the reverse complement.
GTGCATCTTGGAATTCCAAACAATGTTGCCTAAGGGAGTTTTCATTTTCTTTGCACGGAAAATTCATTTTCCATTTTCCGAGTGCCCGAAATGAGGTTTTTTACGAAGGAACTACCAAATAATTGTTGCAAAAATGGACCAAATCAATTTTATAAAATACTAGGCCATGTTTAATGCACAATTGACAAAATGGTTGGGTGTAAAAAGTTTTGATCCACCTCTGGTGAAAAAGACAAATTGTCGCCGATTCAGTTGGAAGCGGTTGAAATTTGAACTGTAGCTGCCTCATAGTTTGCTATTTATGTTTTCCAAAAATAATTTCTAGGTACATAAGTATCTATTTAATCATAGAAACACCAAAAAAATTCCAAGGTTCAACCACTAGCTAGGAACAGTCAAGCCCGCCGTTTTGACCGCATTTTGAAACGGGCATAAAAAATTCAAAAAAATCAAAAAATTGGGAAACCTTCGCATTGTGTCATTATATGTGACCGAGTTTCCAGGAAAGATAATAAACTTGTAATACGGTAACTATTTTAAAAAAGTGTTCTCAGAAATGAGTTATCATGCGTGAAGATTCATGGCTTTCAAGCCAAATGATCAATCTTATGGCCACATTCATGGCATAGTTTGTTCAAATGATCTCATATTGTGCACAAGGGTGCATCTTGGAATTCCAAACAATGTTACCTAAGGGAGTTTTCATTTTCTTTACATGGAAAATTCATTTTCCATTTTCCGAGTGCCCGAACTGAGGTTTTTTTGTGAAGGAACTACCAAATAATTGTTGCAAAAATGGACCAAATCAATTTTATGAAATACTAGGCCATGTTTAATGCACAATTGACAAAATGATTGGGTGTAAAAAGTTTTGATCCACCTGAAAAAGACAAATTGTCGCCGATTCAGTTGGAAGCGGGTGAAATTTGAACTGTAGCTGCCTCATAGTTTGCTATTTATGTTTTCCAAAAATCATTTCTAGGTACATAAGTATCTATTTAATCATAGAAACACCAAAGAAATTCCAAGGTTCAACCACTAGCTAGGAACGGTCAAGCCCGCCATTTTGACAGCATTTTGAAACAGGCATAAAAAATTCAAAAAAATCAAAAAATTGGGAAACCTTCGCATTGTGTCATTATATGTGACCGAGTTTCCAGGAAAAACAATAAACTTGTAATACGGTAATTATTCTAAAAAAGTGTTCTCAGAAATGAGCTATCATGCGTCAAGATTCATGGCTTTCAAGCCAAATGATCAATCTTATGGCCACATTCATGGCATAGTTTGTTCAAATGATCTCATATTGTGCACAAGGGTGCATCTTGGAATTCCAAACAATTTTACCTAAGGGAGTTTTCATTTTCTTTGCACGGAAAATTCATTTTCCATTTTCCGAGTGCCCGAACTGAGGTTATTTTGTGAAGGAACTACCAAATAATTGTTGCAAAAATGGACCAAATCAATTTCATAAAATACTAGGCCATGTTTAATGCACAATTGACAAAATGGTTGGGTGTAAAAAGTTTTGATCCACCTCTGGTGAAAAAGACAAATTGTCGCCGATTCAGCTGGAAGCGGGTGAAATTTGAACTGTAGCTACCTCATAGTTTGCTATTTATGTTTTCCAAAAATCATTTCTAGGTACATAAGTATCTATTTAATCATAGAAACACCAAAAAAATTCCAAGGTTCAACCACTAGCTAGGAACGGTCAAGCCCGCCGTTTTGACCGCATTTTGAAACGGGCATAAAAAATTCAAAAAAATCAAAAAATTGGGAAACCTTCGCATTGTGTAATTATATGTGACCGAGTTTCCAGGAAAAATAATAAACTTGTAATACTATAATTATTCTAAAAAAGTGTTCTCAGAAATGAGCTATCATGCGTGAAGATTCATGGCTTTCAAGCCAAATGATCAATCTTATGGCCACATTCATGGCATAGTTTGTTCAAATGATCTCATATTGTGCACAAGGGTGCATCTTGGAATTCCAAACAATGTTGCCTAAGGGAGTTTTCATTTTCTTTGCACGGAAAATTCATTTTCCATTTTCCGAGTTCCCGAAATGAGGTTTTTTACGAAGGAACTACCAAATAATTGTTGCAAAAATGGACCAAATCAATTTTATAAAATACTAGGCCATGTTTAATGCACAATTGACAAAATGGTTGGGTGTAAAAAGTTTTGATCCACCTCTGGTGAAAAAGACAAATTGTCGCCGATTCAGTTGGAAGCGGGTGAAATTTGAACTGTAGCTGCCTCATAGTTTGCTATTTATGTTTTCCAAAAATAATTTCTAGGTACATAAGTATCTATTTAATCATAGAAACACCAAAAAAATTCCAAGGTTCAACCACTAGCTAGGAACAGTCAAGCCCGCCGTTTTGACCGCATTTTGAAACGGGCATAAAAAATTCAAAAAAATCAAAAAATTGGGAAACCTTCGCATTGTGTCATTATATGTGACCGAGTTTCCAGGAAAAATAATAAACTTGTAATACGGTAATTATTTTAAAAAAGTGTTCTCAGAAATGAGTTATCATGCGTGAAGATTCATGGCTTTCAAGCCAAATGATCAATCTTATGGCCACATTCATGGCATAGTTTGTTCAAATGATCTCATATTGTGCACAAGGGTGCATCTTGGAATTCCAAACAATGTTGCCTAAGGGAGTTTTCATTTTCTTTGCACGGAAAATTCATTTTCCATTTTTCGAGTGCCCGAAATGAGGTTTTTGTTGGAAATATGCCCTAGAGGCAATAATAAAAGGATTATTATATTTCAATGTTCATGATAATTGTCTTTTGTTCATGCTATAACTGTATTATCCGGAAATCGTAATACACGTGTGAACACTTAGACCCAATGAGTCCCTAGTGAGCCTCTAGTTGACTAGCTCGTTATGATCAATAGATAGTCATGGTTTCCTGACTATGGACATAGGATGTCGTTGATAACAGGATCACATCATTAGGAGAATGATGTGATGGACAAGACCCAATCATAAGCATAGCATAAAAGATCGTATAGTTCGTTTGCTAGAAGCTTTGCCAATGTCAAGTATCTATTCCTTCGACCATGAGATCGTGTAACTCCCGGTTACCGTAGGAGTGCCTTGGGTGTATCAAACGTCACAACGTAACTGGGTGACTATAAAGGTGCATTACAGGTATCTCCGAAAGTATCTGTTGGGTTGACACGGATCGAGACTGGGATTTGTCACTCCGTATAACGGAGAGGTATCTCTGGGCCCACTCGGTAATGCATCATCATAATGAGCTCAATGTGACCAAGGTGTTGGCCACGGGATCATGTATTACGGTACGAGTAAAGTGACTTGCCGGGTAACGAGACTGAACAAGGTATTGGGATACCGACGATCGAGTCTCGGGCAAGTAACGTACCGATTGACAAAGGGAATTGTATACAGGGTTTGATCGAATCCTCGACATCGTGGTTCAACCGATGAAATCATCGAGGAGCATGTGGGAGCCAACATGGATATCCAGACCCCGCTGTTGGTTATTGCCCGAGAGTCGTCTCGGTCATGTCTGCGTGTCTCCCGAACCCGTAGGGTCTACACACTTAAGGTTCGGTGACGCTAGGGTTAGTAGGAAGTCAAGTATGTGACTACCGAATGATGTTCGGAGTCCCGGATGAGATCCCGGACGTCACGAGGAGTTCCGGAATGGTCCGGAGGTAAAGATTTATATATGGGAAGTCCTGTTTCGGGCATCGGGACAAGTTTCGGGGTTATCGGTATTGTACCGGGACCACCGGAGGGGTCCCGGGGGCCCACCGGGTGGGGCCACCTGCCCCGGGGGGCCACATGGGCTGTAGGGGGTGCGCCTTGGCCTGCATGGGCCAAGGGCACCAGCCCCACATAGGCCCATGCGCCTAGGGTTCAAGGGGGCAAGAGTCCTAGGAGGGGAAGGCACCTCCTAGGTGCCTTGGGGGGGAGGGAAACCCCCCTTGGCCGCCGCCCCCCTAGGAGATTGGATCTCCTAGGGCCGGCCACCCCCCCCCTTGGCCCTCCTATATATAGTGGGGGAGAGGAGGGACTTCATACTCTGAGTCCTTGGCCTTTGGTTGCCTCCTTCTCCCTCCCCAACACCTCTCCTCCTCCGTTGTGTGCTCAGCGAAGCCCTGTCGGAGTACTGCTTCTCCACCATCACCACGCCGTCGTGCTGCCGGTGGAGCTGTCTTCCTCAACCTCTCCTTCCCCCTTGCTGGATCAAGAAGGAGGAGACGTCGCTCGTCCCGTACGTGTGTTGAACACGGAGGTGCTGTCCGTTCAGCACTTAGCATCGGTGATCTGAATCACGTTCGAGTACGACTACATCATCACCTTGCAAGCTTCCGCACGCGATCTACAAGTGGTATGTAGATGCAAACTCTCTCCCATGACTCGTTGCTTAGATGAACTCATAGATGGATCTTGGTGAAGCCGTAGGAAAATTTTAATTTTCTGCAACGTTCCCCAACAGTGGCATCATGAGCTAGGTCTATGCGTAGTTCTCTAATGCACGAGTAGAACACAATTTGTTGTGGGCGTTGATCTTGTCATCTTACTTGCCTCTACTAGTCTTTTCTTGCTCAACGGTATTGTGGGATGAAGCGGCCCGGACCAACCTTACACGTACGCTTACGTGAGACCGGTTCCACCGACTGACATGCACTAGTTGCATAAGGTGGCTGGCGGGTGTCTGTCTCTCCCACTTTAGTTGGAGCGGAATCGATGAACAAGGCCCTTATGAAGGGTAAATAGAAGTTGACAAAATCACGTTGTGGTGATTCGTAGGTAAGAAAACGTTCTTGCTAGAACCCAATCGCAGCCACGTAAAAGATGCAACAACAACTAGAGAACGTCTAACTTGTTTTTGCAGCGATTGATAATGTGATGTGATATGGCCAGAAGTTGTGATGAATGTTGAATTGTGATGTATGAGATCATGTTCTTGTAATAGGATTCACGACTTGCATGTCGATGAGTATGACAACCGGCAGGAGCCATAGGAGTTGTCTTTATTTTTTTGTATGACCTGCGTGTCATTGAAGAACGCCATGTAAACTACTTTACTTCATTACTAAACGCGTTAGTCATAGAAGTAGAAGTAGTCGTTGGCGTGACAACTTCATGAAGACACGATGATGGAGATCATGATGATGGAGATCATGGTGTCAAGCCGGTGACAAGATGATCATGGAGCCCCGAAGATGGAGATCAATGGAGTTTGATGATATTGGCCATATCATGTCACAACCATATAATTGCATGTGATGTTTATTATGTTTATGCATCTTGTTTACTTAGGACGACGGTAGTAAATAAGATGATCCCTTACAAAATTTCAAGAAGTGTTCTCCCCTAACTGTGCACCGTTGCTAGAGTTCGTCGTTTCTAAGCACCACGTGATGATCGGGTGTGATGGATCCTTACGTTCACATACAACGGGTGTAAGACAGTTTTACACAGCGAAAACACTTAGGGTTAACTTGACGAGCCTAGCATGTGCAGACATGGCCTCGGAACACGGAGACCGAAAGGTCGAACACGAGTCGTATGGAAGATACGATCAACATAAAGATGTTCACCGACGATGACTAGTCCGTCTCACGTGATGATCGGACACGGGCTAGTCGACTCGGATCGTGTAACACTTAGATGACTAGAGGGATGTCTAATCTAAGTGGGAGTTCATAATTTTGATTAAGAACTTTATTATCATGAACTTAGTCTAAAACCTTTGCAAATATGTATTGTAGATCAATGGCCAACGCTAATGTCAACATGAACTTCAACGCGTTCCTAGAGAAAACCAAGCTGAAAGATGATGGCAGCAACTATACGGACTGGGTCCGAAACCTGAGGATCATCCTCATAGCTGCCAGGAAGCAATATGTCCTAGAAGGACCGCTAGGTGCCGCTCCCGTCCCAGAGAACCGAGACGTTATGAACGCTTGGCAAACTCGTGCTGATGATTACTCCCTCGTTCAGTGCGGCATGCTTTACAGCTTAGAACCGGGGCTCCAAAAGCGTTTTGAGCATCACGGAGCATATGAGATGTTCGAAGAGCTGAAACTAGTTTTCCAAGCTCATGTCCGGGTCGAGAGATATGATGTCTCCGACAAGTTCTACATTTGTAAGATGGAGGAGAACAGTTCTGTCAGTGAACACATCCTGAAGATGTCTGGGTTGCACGCACGTATGACCCAGTTGAACATTAACCTCCCAGATGAGGCGGTCATTGACAGAATCCTCCAGTCGCTCCCACCAAGCTACAAGAGCTTTGTGATGAACTACAACATGCAGGGGATGGTAAAGACCATTCCTGAAGTGTTCTCGATGCTGAAGTCAGCAGAGGCTGAAATCAAGAAAGAACATCAAGTGTTGATGGTCAATAAGACCACTAAGTTCAAGAAGGGCAAGGGTAAGAAGAACTTCAAGAAGGACGGCAAAGATGTTGCCGCGCCCGGTAAGCCTGTTGCCGGGAAGAAGTCAAAGAATGGACCCAAGCCTGAGACTGAGTGCTTTTATTGCAAGGGGAAGGGGCACTGGAAGCGGAACTGCCCCAAATACTTAGCGGATAAGAAGGCCGGCAACACCAAAGGTATATTTGATATACATGTAATTGATGTGTACCTTACCAGTACTCGAAGTAACTCCTGGGTATTTGATACCGGTGCCGTTGCTCACATATGTAACTCACAGCAGGAGCTGCGGAATAAACGGAGACTGGCGAAGGACGAGGTGACGATGCGCGTCGGGAATGGCTCCAGGGTCGATGTGATCGCCGTCGGCACGCTGCCTCTACATTTACCTACGGGATTAGTTTTAAACCTCAATAATTGTTATTTAGTGCCAAGTTTGAGCATGAACATTGTATCTGGATCTCGTTTAATACGAGATGGCTACTCATTTAAGTCTGAGAATAATGGTTGTTCGATTTATATGAGAGATATGTTTTATGGTCATGCTCCGATGGTCAATGGTTTATTCTTGATGAATCTCGAGCGTAATATTACACATGTTCATAGTGTGGATGCCAAAAGATGTAAAGTTGATAACGATAGTCCCACATACTTGTGGCACTGCCGCCTTGGTCACATTGGTGTCAAGCGCATGAAGAAGCTCCATGCTGATGGACTTTTAGAGTCTCTTGATTATGAATCATTTGACACATGCGAACCTTGCCTCTTAGGCAAAATGACCAAGACTCCGTTCTCCGGAACAATGGAGCGAGCAACCAACTTGTTGGAAATCATACATACCGATGTGTGCGGTCCAATGAGCGTTGAGGCTCGCGGAGGATATCGTTATGTTCTCACTCTCACTGACGACTTGAGTAGATATGGGTATGTCTACTTAATGAAACACAAGTCTGAGACCTTTGAAAAGTTCAAGGAATTTCAGAGTGAGGTAGAGAATCAACATGACCGTAAGATAAAGTTCCTACGATCAGATCGTGGGGGCGAATACTTAAGTCACGAATTTGGTACACACTTAAGAAAATGTGGAATCGTTTCACAACTCACGCCGCCTGGAACACCTCAGCGAAACGGTGTGTCCGAACGTCGTAATCGCACTCTATTGGATATGGTGCGGTCTATGATGTCTCTTACCGATTTACCGCTATCATTTTGGGGATACGCTCTAGAGACAGCTACATTCACTTTAAATAGGGCACCGTCTAAATCCGTTGAGACGACACCGTATGAATTATGGTTTGGGAAGAAACCTAAGCTGTCGTTTCTAAAAGTTTGGGGATGCGATGCTTATGTCAAGAAACTTCAACCTGAAAAGCTCGAACCCAAGTCGGAAAAATGCGTATTCATAGGATACCCTAAGGAAACTGTCGGGTATACCTTCTACTTAAGATCCGAAGGCAAGATCTTTGTTGCCAAGAACGGATGCTTTCTGGAGAAAGAGTTTCTCTCGAAAGAAGTAAGTGGGAGGAAAGTAGAACTCGATGAAGTACTACCTCTCGAACGGGAAAGTGGTGCAGCGCAGGAAACCATTCCTGTAATGCCCACACCAACTGAAGAGGAAAATGTTGATGATGATCAAGGTACTTCAGATCTAGTTGCTACTGAATTTCGAAGGTCCACAAGGACACGTTCTGCACCAGAGTGGTACGGCAACCCTGTCATGGAAATCATGTTGCTGGACAACAATGAACCTTCGAACTATGAAGAAGCAATGGCGGGCCCGGATTCCAACAAATGGCTTGAGGCCATGAAATCCGAGATAGGATCCATGTATGAAAACAAAGTATGGACTTTGACAGACTTGCCCGATGATCGGCGAGCGATAGAAAATAAATGGATTTTTAAGAAGAAGACGGACGCGGATGGTAATGTTACCATCTATAAAGCTCGACTTGTCGCTAAGGGTTATCGACAAGTTCAAGGGATTGACTACGACGAGACATTCTCTCCCGTGGCGAAGCTTAAGTCCGTCCGAATCATGTTAGCAATTGCCGCATACTATGATTATGAGATATGGCAGATGGACGTCAAAACGGCATTCCTTAATGGACATCTTAAGGAAGAGCTGTATATGATGCAGCCGGAAGGTTTTGTCGTTCCTCAGAACGCTAACAAAGTATGCAAGCTCCAGCGATCCATTTATGGACTGGTGCAAGCATCTCGGAGTTGGAACATTCGCTTTGATGAGATGATCAAAGCGTTTGGGTTTACGCAGACTTATGGAGAAGCCTGCGTTTACAAGAAAGTGAGTGGGAGCTCTGTAGCATTTCTCCTATTATATGTAGATGACATACTCTTGATGGGAAATGATACGAAACTCCTGGACAGCATTAAGGCCTACTTGAACAAGTGTTTTTCAATGAAGGACCTTGGAGAAGCTGCTTATATATTAGGCATCAAGATCTATAGAGATAGATCGAGACGCCTCATAGGTCTTTCACAAAGCACATACCTTGATAAGATTTTGAAGAGGTTCAAAATGGATCAGTCCAAGAAGGGGTTCTTGCCTATGTTACAAGGTGTGAGATTGAGCTTGGCTCAGTCACCGACCACGGCAAAAGATAAAGAAGAGATGAGTGTCATCCCCTATGCTTCAGCCATAGGGTCTATTATGTATGCCATGCTGTGTACCAGACCCGATGTAAACCTTGCCGTAAGTTTGGTTGCAAGATACCAAAGTAACCCCGGCAAGGAACACTGGACAGCGGTCAAGAATATCCTGAAGTACCTGAAAAGGACAAAGGACATGTTTCTCGTTTATGGAGGAGATGAAGAGCTCGTCGTAAAGGGTTACGTCGACGCTAGCTTCGACTCAGATCTGGATGACTCTAAGTCACAAACCGGATACGTGTATATGTTGAATGGTGGAGCAGTAAGCTGGTGCAGCTGCAAGCAGAGCGTCGTGGCGGGATCTACATGTGAAGCGGAGTACATGGCAGCCTCGGAGGCAGCGCATGAAGCGATTTGGATGAAGGAGTTCATCACCGACCTAGGAGTCATACCCAATGCGTCGGGGCCGATCAAACTCTTCTGTGACAACACTGGAGCTATTGCCCTTGCCAAGGAGCCCAGGTTTCACAAGAAGACCAGGCACATCAAGCGTCGTTTCAACTCCATCCGTGAAAATGTTCAAGATGGAGACATAGAGATTTGCAAAGTGCACACGGATCTGAATGTCGCAGATCCGTTGACTAAACCTCTCTCGCGTGCAAAACATGATCAACACCAGAACTCTATGGGTGTTCGATTCATCACAATGTAACTAGATTGGTGACTCTAGTGCAAGTGGGAGACTGTTGGAAATATGCCCTAGAGGCAATAATAAAAGGATTATTATATTTCAATGTTCATGATAATTGTCTTTTGTTCATGCTATAACTGTATTATCCGGAAATCGTAATACACGTGTGAACACTTAGACCCAATGAGTCCCTAGTGAGCCTCTAGTTGACTAGCTCGTTATGATCAATAGATAGTCATGGTTTCCTGACTATGGACATAGGATGTCGTTGATAACAGGATCACATCATTAGGAGAATGATGTGATGGACAAGACCCAATCATAAGCATAGCATAAAAGATCGTATAGTTCGTTTGCTAGAAGCTTTGCCAATGTCAAGTATCTATTCCTTCGACCATGAGATCGTGTAACTCCCGGTTACCGTAGGAGTGCCTTGGGTGTATCAAACGTCACAACGTAACTGGGTGACTATAAAGGTGCATTACAGGTATCTCCGAAAGTATCTGTTGGGTTGACACGGATCGAGACTGGGATTTGTCACTCCGTATAACGGAGAGGTATCTCTGGGCCCACTCGGTAATGCATCATCATAATGAGCTCAATGTGACCAAGGTGTTGGCCACGGGATCATGTATTACGGTACGAGTAAAGTGACTTGCCGGGTAACGAGACTGAACAAGGTATTGGGATACCGACGATCGAGTCTCGGGCAAGTAACGTACCGATTGACAAAGGGAATTGTATACAGGGTTTGATCGAATCCTCGACATCGTGGTTCAACCGATGAAATCATCGAGGAGCATGTGGGAGCCAACATGGATATCCAGACCCCGCTGTTGGTTATTGCCCGAGAGTCGTCTCGGTCATGTCTGCGTGTCTCCCGAACCCGTAGGGTCTACACACTTAAGGTTCGGTGACGCTAGGGTTAGTAGGAAGTCAAGTATGTGACTACCGAATGATGTTCGGAGTCCCGGATGAGATCCCGGACGTCACGAGGAGTTCCGGAATGGTCCGGAGGTAAAGATTTATATATGGGAAGTCCTGTTTCGGGCATCGGGACAAGTTTCGGGGTTATCGGTATTGTACCGGGACCACCGGAGGGGTCCCGGGGGCCCACCGGGTGGGGCCACCTGCCCCGGGGGGCCACATGGGCTGTAGGGGGTGCGCCTTGGCCTGCATGGGCCAAGGGCACCAGCCCCACATAGGCCCATGCGCCTAGGGTTCAAGGGGGCAAGAGTCCTAGGAGGGGAAGGCACCTCCTAGGTGCCTTGGGGGGGAGGGAAACCCCCCTTGGCCGCCGCCCCCCTAGGAGATTGGATCTCCTAGGGCCGGCCACCCCCCCCTTGGCCCTCCTATATATAGTGGGGGAGAGGAGGGACTTCATACTCTGAGTCCTTGGCCTTTGGTTGCCTCCTTCTCCCTCCCCAACACCTCTCCTCCTCCGTTGTGTGCTCAGCGAAGCCCTGTCGGAGTACTGCTTCTCCACCATCACCACGCCGTCGTGCTGCCGGTGGAGCTGTCTTCCTCAACCTCTCCTTCCCCCTTGCTGGATCAAGAAGGAGGAGACGTCGCTCGTCCCGTACGTGTGTTGAACACGGAGGTGCTGTCCGTTCAGCACTTAGCATCGGTGATCTGAATCACGTTCGAGTACGACTACATCATCACCTTGCAAGCTTCCGCACGCGATCTACAAGTGGTATGTAGATGCAAACTCTCTCCCATGACTCGTTGCTTAGATGAACTCATAGATGGATCTTGGTGAAGCCGTAGGAAAATTTTAATTTTCTGCAACGTTCCCCAACAGTTTTTGGCGAAGGAACTACCAAATAATTGTTGAAAAAATGCACCAAATCAATTTTATAAAATACTAGGCCATGTTTAATGCACAATTGACAAAATGGTTGGGTGTAAAAAGTTTTGATCCACCTCTGGTGAAAAAGACAAATTGTCGCCGATTCAGCTGGAAGCGGGTGAAATTTGAACTGTAGCTACCTCATAGTTTGCTATTTATGTTTTCCAAAAATCATTTCTAGGTACATAAGTATCTATTTAATCATAGAAACACCAAAAAAATTCCAAGGTTCAACCACTAGCTAGGAACGGTCAAGCCCGCCGTTTTGACCGCATTTTGAAACGGGCATAAAAAATTCAAAAAAATCGAAAAATTGGGAAACCTTCGCATTGTGTCATTATATGTGACCAAGTTTCCAGGAAAAATAATAAACTTGTAATACGGTAATTATTTTAAAAAAGTGTTCTCAGAAATGAGCTATCATGCGTGAAGATTCATGGCTTTCAAGCCAAATGATCAATCTTATGGCCACACTCATGGCATAGTTTGTTCAAATGATCTCATATTGTGCACAAGGGTGCATCTTGGAATTCCAAACAATGTTGCCGAAGGGAGTTTTCATTATCTTTGCACGGAAAATTCATTTTCCATTTTCCGAGTGCCCGAAATGAGGTTTTTTACGAAGGAACTACCAAATAATTGTTGCAAAAATGGACCAAATCAATTTTATAAAATACTAGGCCATGTTTAATGCACAATTGACAAAATGGTTGGGTGTAAAAAGTTTTGATCCACCTCTGGTGAAAAAGACAAATTGTCGCCGATTCAGTTGGAAGCGGGTGAAATTTGAACTGTAGCTGCCTCATAGTTTGCTATTTATGTTTTCCAAAAATCATTTCTAGGTACATAAGTATCTATTTAATCATAGAAACACCAAAAAAAATTCCAAGGTTCAACCACTAGCTAGAAACGGTCAAGCCCGCCGTTTTGACCGCATTTTGAAACAGGCATAAAAAATTCAAAAAAATCAAAAAATTGGGAAACCTTCGCATTGTGTCATTATATGTGACCGAGTTTCCAGAAAAAATAATAAACTTGTAATACGGTAATTATTTTAAAAAAGTGTTCTCAGAAATGAGCTATCATGCGTGAAGATTCATGGCTTTCAAGCCAAATGATCAATCTTATGGCCACATTCATGGCATAGTTTGTTCAAATGATCTCATATTGTGCACAAGGGTGCATCTTGGAATTCCAAACAATGTTGCCTAAGGGAGTTTTCATTTTCTTTGCACGGAAAATTCATTTTCCATTTTCCGAGTGCCCGAAATGAGGTTTTTTGTGAAGGAACTACCAAATTATTGTTGCAAAAATGGACCAAATCAATTTTATAAAATACTAGGCCATGTTTAATGCACAATTGACAAAATGGTTGGGTGTACAAAGTTTTGATCCACCTCTGGTGAAAAAGACAAATTGTCGCCGATTCAGCTGGAAGCGGGTGAAATTTGAACTGTAGCTGCCTCATAGTTTGCTATTTATGTTTTCCAAAAATCATTTCTAGGGACATAAGTATCTATTTAATCATAGAAACACCAAAGAAATTCCAAGGTTCAACCACTAGCTAGGAATGGTCAAGCCCGCCGTTTTGACCGCATTTTGAAACAGGCATAAAAAATTCAAAAAAATCGAAAAATTGGGAAACCTTCGCATTGTGTCATTATATGTGACCAAGTTTCCAGGAAAAATAATAAACTTGTAATACGGTAATTATTTTAAAAAGTGTTCTAAAAATGAGCTATCATGCGTGAAGATTCATGGCTTTCAAGCCAAATGATCAATCTTGTGGCCACATTCATGGCATAGTTTGTTCAAATGATCTCATATTGTGCACAAGGGTGCATCTTGGAATTCCAAACAATGTTACCTAAGGGAGTTTTCATTTTCTTTACATGGAAAATTCATTTTCCATTTTCCGAGTGCCCGAACTGAGGTTTTTTTGTGAAGGAACTACCAAATAATTGTTGCAAAAATGGACCAAATCAATTTTATGAAATACTAGGCCATGTTTAATGCACAATTGACAAAATGGTTGGGTGTAAAAAGTTCTGATCCACCTCTGGTGAAAAAGACAAATTGTCGCCGATTCAGTTGGAAGCGGGTGAAATTTGAACTGTAGCTGCCTCATAGTTTGCTATTTATGTTTTCCAAAAATCATTTCTAGGTACATAAGTATCAATTTAATCATAGAAACACCAAAGAAATTGCAAGGTTCAACCACTAGCTAGGAACGGTCAAGCCCGCCATTTTGACCGCATTTTGAAACAGGCATAAAAAATTCAGAAAAATCAAAAAATTGGGAAACCTTCACATTGTGTCATTATATGTGACCGAGTTTCCAGGAAAAATAATAAACTTGTAATACGGTAATTATTCTAAAAAAGTGTTCTCAGAAATGAACTATCATGCGTCAAGATTCATGGCTTTCAAGCCAAATGATCAATCTTATGGCCACATTCATGGCATAGTTTGTTCAAATGATCTCATATTGTGCAAAAGGGTGCATCTTGGAATTCCAAACAATGTTGCCTAAGGGAGTTTTCATTTTCTTTGCACGAAAAATTCATTTTCCATTTTCCGAGTGCCCGAAATGAGGTTTTTTGTGAAGGAACTACCAAATAATTGTTGCAAAAATGGACCAAATCAATTTTATAAAGTACTAGGCCATGTTTAATGCACAATTGACAAAATGGTTGGGTGTAAAAAGTTTTGATCCACCTCTAGTGAAAAAGACAAATTGTCGCCGATTCAGCTGGAAGCGGGTGAAATTTGAACTGTAGCTGCCTCATAGTTTGCTATTTATGTTTTCCAAAAATCATTTTTCGGTACATAAGTATCTATTTAATCATACAAACACCAAATAAATTCCAAGGTTCAACCACTAGCTAGGAACGGTCAAGCCCGCGGTTTTGACCGCATTTTGAAACAGGCATAAAAAATTCAAAAAAATCAAAAAATTGGGAAACCTTCGCATTGTGTCATTATATGTGACCGAGTTTCCAGGAAAAATAATAAACTTGTAATACGGTAATTATTCTAAAAAAGTTTTCTCAGAAATGAGCTATCATGCATGAAGATTCATGGCTTTCAAGACAAATGATCAATCTTATGGCCACATTCATGGCATAGTTTGTTCAAATGATCTCATATTGTGCACAAGGGTGCATATTGGAATTCCAAACAATGTTACCTAAGGGAGTTTTCATTTTCTTTGCACGGAAAATTCATTTTCCATTTTCCAAGTGCCCGAACTGAGGTTTTTTTGTGAAGGAACTACCAAATAATTGTTGCAAAAATGGACCAAATCAATTTTATAAAATACTAGGCCATGTTTAATGCACAATTCACAAAATGGTTGTGTGTAAAAAGTTTTGATCCACCTTTGGTGAAAAAGACAAATTGTCGCCGATTCAGTTGGAAGCGGGTGAAATTTGAACTGTAGCTACCTCATAGTTTGCTATTTATGTTTTCTAAAAATAATTTCTAGGTACATAAGTATCTATTTAATCATAGAAACACCAAAAGAATTCCAAGGTTCAACCACTAGCTAGGAACAGTCAAGCCCGCCGTTTTGACCGCATTTTGAAACGGGCATAAAAAATTCAAAAAAATCAAAAAATTGGGAAACCTTCGCATTGTGTCATTATATGTGACCGAGTTTCCAGGAAAAATAATAAACTTGTAATACGGTAATTATTTTAAAAAAGTGTTCTCAGAAATGAGTTATCATGCGTGAAGATTCATGGCTTTCAAGCCAAATGATCAATCTTATGGCCACATTCATGGCATATTTTGTTCAAATGATCTCATATTGTGCACAAGGGTGCATCTTGGAATTCCAAACAATGTTGCCTAAGGGAGTTTTCATTTTCTTTGCACGGAAAATTCATTTTCCATTTTTCGAGTGCCCGAAATGAGGTTTTTGGCGAAGGAACTACCAAATAATTGTTGAAAAAATGGACCAAATCAATTTTATAAAATACTAGGCCATGTTTAATGCACAATTGACAAAATGGTTGGGTGTAAAAAGTTTTGATCCACCTCTGGTGAAAAAGACAAATTGTCGCCGATTCAGCTGGAAGCGGGTGAAATTTGAACTGTAGCTACCTCATAGTTTGCTATTTATGTTTTCCAAAAATCATTTCTAGGTACATAAGTATCTATTTAATCATAGAAACACCAAAAAAATTCCAAGGTTCAACCACTAGCTAGGAACGGTCAAGCCCGCAGTTTTGACCGCATTTTGAAACGGGCATAAAAAATTCAAAAAAATCAAAAAATTGGGAAACCTTCGCATTGTGTCATTATATGTGACCGAGTTTCCAGGAAAAATAATAAACTTGTAATACGGTAATTATTTTAAAAAAGTGTTCTCAGAAATGAGCTATCATGCGTGAAGATTCATGGCTTTCAAGCCAAATGATCAATCTTATGGCCACATTCATGGCATAGTTTGTTCAAATGATCTCATATTGTGCACAAGGGTGCATATTGGAATTCCAAACAATGTTACCTAAGGGAGTTTTCATTTTCTTTGCACGGAAAATTCATTTTCCATTTTCCAAGTGCCCGAACTGAGATTTTTTTGTGAAGGAACTACCAAATAATTGTTGCAAAAATGGACCAAATCAATTTTATAAAATACTAGGCCATGTTTAATGCACAATTCACAAAATGGTTGGGTGTAAAAAGTTTTGATCCACCTTTGGTGAAAAAGACAAATTGTCGCCGATTCAGTTGGAAGCGGGTGAAATTTGAACTGTAGCTACCACATAGTTTGCTATTTATGTTTTCCAAAAATAATTTCTAGGTACATAAGTATCTATTTAATCATAGAAACACCAAAAAAATTCCAAGGTTCAACCACTAGCTAGGAACAGTCAAGCCCGCCGTTTTGACCGCATTTTGAAACGGGCATAAAAAATTCAAAAAAATCAAAAAATTGGGAAACCTTCGCATTGTGTCATTATATGTGACCGAGTTTCCAGGAAAAATAATAAACTTGTAATACGGTAATTATTTTAAAAAAGTGTTCTCAGAAATGAGTTATCATGCGTGAAGATTCATGGCTTTCAAGCCAAATGATCAATCTTATGGCCACATTCATGGCATAGTTTGTTCAAATGATCTCATATTGTGCACAAGGGTGCATCTTGGAATTCCAAACAATGTTGCCTAAGGGAGTTTTCATTTTCTTTGCACGGAAAATTCATTTTCCATTTTTCGAGTGCCCGAAATGAGGTTTTTGGCGAAGGAACTACCAAATAATTGTTGAAAAAATGGACCAAATCAATTTTATAAAATACTAGGCCATGTTTAATGCACAATTGACAAAATGGTTGGGTGTAAAAAGTTTTGATCCACCTCTGGTGAAAAAGACAAATTGTCGCCGATTCAGCTGGAAGCGGGTGAAATTTGAACTGTAGCTACCTCATAGTTTGCTATTTATGTTTTCCAAAAATCATTTCTAGGTACATAAGTATCTATTTAATCATAGAAACACCAAAAAAATTCCAAGGTTCAACCACTAGCTAGGAACGGTCAAGCCCGCCGTTTTGACCGCATTTTGAAACGGGCATAAAAAATTCAAAAAAATCAAAAAATTGGGAAACCTTCGCATTGTGTCATTATATGTGACCGAGTTTCCAGGAAAAATAATAAACTTGTAATACGGTATTTATTTTAAAAAAGTGTTCTCAGAAATGAGCTATCATGCGTGAAGATTCATGGCTTTCAAGCCAAATGATCAATCTTATGGCCACATTCATGGCATAGTTTGTTCAAATGATCTCATATTGTGCACAATGGTGCATCTTGGAATTCCAAACAATGTTGCCTAAGGGGGTTTTCATTTTCTTTGCACGGAAAATTCATTTTCCATTTTCCGAGTGCCCGAAATGAGGATTTTTGCGAAGGAACTACCAAATAATTGTTGCAAAAATGGACCAAATCAATTTTATAATATACTAGGCCATGTTTAATGCACAATTGACAAAATGGTTGGGTGTAAAAAGTTTTGATCCACCTCTGGTGAAAAAGACAAATTGTCGCCGATTCAGCTGGAAGCGGGTGATATTTGAACTGTAGCTACCTCATAGTTTGCTATTTATGTTTTCCAAAAATCATTTCTAGGTACATGAGTATCTATTTAATCATAGAAACACCAAAAAAATTCCAAGGTTCAACCACTAGCTAGGAACGGTCAAGCCCGCCATTTTGACAGCATTTTGAAACAGGCATAAAAAATTCAAAAAAATCAAAAAATTGGGAAACCTTCGCATTGTGTCATTATATGTGACCGAGTTTCCAGGAAAAATAATAAACTTGTAATATGGTAATTATTTTAAAAAAGTGTTCTCAGAAATGAGCTATCATGCGTGAAGATTCATGGCTTTCAAGCCAAATGATCAATCTTATGGCCACATTCATAGCATAGTTTGTTCAAATGATCTCATATTGTGCACAAGGGTGCATCTTGGAATTCCAAACAATGTTGCCTAAGGGAGTTTTTATTTTCTTTGCACGGAAAATTCATTTTCCATTTTCCGAGTGCCCGAAATGAGGTTTTTTACGAAGGAACTACCAAATAATTGTTGCAAAAATGGACCAAATCAATTTTATAAAATACTAGGCCATGTTTAATGCACAATTGTAAAAATGGTTGGGTGTAAAAAGTTTTGATCCACCTCTGGTGAAAAAGACAAGTTGTCGCCGATTCAGTTGGAAGCGGGTGAAATTTGAACTGTAGCTGCCTCATAGTTTGCTATTTATGTTTTCCAAAAATCATTTCTAGGTAAATAAGTATCTATTTAATCATAGAAACACCAAAGAAATTCCAAGGTTCAACCACTAGCTAGGAACGGTCAAGCCCGCCGTTTTGACCGCATTTTGAAACAGGCATAAAAAACTCAAAAAAATGAAAAAATTGGGAAACCTTCGCATTGTGTCATTATATGTGACCAAGTTTCCAGGAAAAATAATAAACTTGTAATACAGTAATTATTTTAAAAAAGTGTTCTCAGAGATGAGCTATCATGCGTGAAGATTCATGGCTTTCAAGCCAAATGATCAATCTTATGGCCACATTCATGGCATAGTTTGTTCAAATGATCTCATATTGTGCACAAGGGTGCATCTTGGAATTCCAAACAATGTTACCTAAGGGAGTTTTTATTTTCTTTACACAGAAAATTCATTTTCCATTTTCCGAGTGCCCGAACTGAGGTTTTTTTGTGAAGGAACTACCAAATAATTGTTGCAAAAATGGACCAAATCAATTTTATAAAGTACTAGGCCGTGTTTAATGCACAATTGACAAAATGGTGGGGTGTAAAAAGTTTTGATCCACCTCTGGTGAAAAAGAGAAATTGTCGCCGATTCAGCTAGAAGCGGGTGAAATTCGAACTGTAGCTGCCTCATAGTTTGCTATTTATGTTTTCCAAAAATCATTTTTCGGTACATAAGTATCTATTTAATCATAGAAACACCAAGGAAATTCCAAGGTTCAACCACTAGCTAGGAACGGTCAAGCCCGCGGTTTTGACCGCATTTTGAAACAGGCATAAAAAATTCAAAAAAAAATCAAAAAATTGGGAAACCTTCGCATTGTGTCATTATATGTGACCGAGTTTCCAGGAAAAATAATAAACTTGTAATACGGTAATTATTCTAAAAAACTTTTCTCAGAAATGAGCTATCATGCGTGAAGATTCATGGCTTTCAAGCCAAATGATCAATCTTATGGCCACATTCATGGCATAGTTTGTTCAAATGATCTCATATTGTGCACAAGGGTGCATATTGGAATTCCAAACAATGTTACCTAAGGGAGTTTTCATTTTCTTTGCACGGAAAATTCATTTTCCATTTTCCAAGTGCCCGAACTGAGGTTTTTTTGTGAAGGAACTACCAAATAATTGTTGCAAAAATGGACCAAATCAATTTTATAAAATACTAGGCCATGTTTAATGCACAATTCACAAAATGGTTGGGTGTAAAAAGTTTTGATCCACCTTTGGTGAAAAAGACAAATTGTCGCCAATTCAGTTGGAAGCGGGTGAAATTTGAACTGTAGCTAGCTCATAGTTTGCTATTTATGTTTTCCGAAAATAATTTCTAGGTACATAAGTATCTATTTAGTCATAGAAACACCAAAAAAATTCCAAGGTTCAACCACTAGCTAGGAATAGTCAAGCCCGCCGTTTTGACCGCATTTTGAAACGGGCATAAAAAATTCAAAAAAATCAAAAAATTGGGAAACCTTCGCATTGTGTCATTATATGTGACCGAGTTTGCAGGAAAAATAATAAACTTGTAATACGATAATTATTTTAAAAAAGTGTTCTCAGAAATGAGTTATCATGCGTGAAGATTCATGGCTTTCAAGCCAAATGATCAATCTTATGGCCACATTCATGGCATAGTTTGTTCAAATGATCTCATATTGTGCACAAGGGTGCATCTTGGAATTCCAAACAATGTTGCCTAAGGGAGTTTTCATTTTCTTTGCACAGAAAATTCATTTTCCATTTTTCGAGTGCCCGAAATGAGGTTTTTTGCGAAGGAACTACCAAATAATTGTTGCAAAAATGGACCAAATCAATTTTATAAAATACTAGGCTATGTTTAATGCACAATTGACAATATGGTTGGGTGTAAAAAGTTTTGATCCACCTCTGGTGAAAAAGACAAATTGTCGCCGATTCAGCTGGAAGCGGGTGAAATTTGAACTGTAGCTGCCTCATAGTTTGCTATTTATGTTTTCCAAAAATCATGTCTAGGTACATAAGTATCTATTTAATCATAGAAACACAAAAAAAAATCCAAGGTTCAACCACTAGCTAGGAACGGTCAAGCCCGCCGTTTTGACCGCATTTTGAAACGGGCATAAAAAATTCAAAAAAATCGAAAATTTGAGAAACCGTCGCACTGTGTCATTATATGTGACCGAGTTTCCAGGAAAAATAATAAACTTGTAATACGGTAATTATTTTAAAAAAGTGTTCTCAGAAATGAGCTATCATGCGTGAAGATTCATGGCTTTCAAGCCAAATGATCAATCTTATGGCCACATTCATGGCATAGTTTGTTCAAATGATCTCATATTGTGCACAAGGGTGCATCTTGGAATTCCAAACAATGTTACCTAAGGGAGTTTTTATTTTCTTTACACGAAAAATTCATTTTCCATTTTCCGAGTGCCCGAACTGAGGTTTTTTTGTGAAGGAACTACCAAATAATTGTTGCAAAAATGGACCAAATAATTTTATAAAGTACTAGGCCATGTTTAATGCACAATTGACAAAATGGTTGGGTGTAAAAAGTTTTGATCCACCTCTGGTGAAAAAGACAAATTGTCGCCGATTCAGATGGAAGCGGGTGAAATTTGAACTGTAGCTGCCTCATAGTTTGCTATTTATGTTTTCCAAAAATCATTTTTTGGTACATAAGTATCTATTTAATCATAGAAACACCAAAGAAATTCCAAGGTTCAACCACTAGCTAGGAACGGTCAAGCCCGCGGTTTTGACCGCATTTTGAAACAGGCATAAAAAATTCAAAAAAATCAAAAAATTGGGAAACCTTCGCATTGTGTCATTATATGTGACCGAGTTTCCAGGAAAAATAATAAACTTGTAATATGGTAATTATTCTAAAAAAGTGTTCTCAGAAATGAGCTATCATGCGTGAAGATTCATGGCTTTCAAGCCAAATGATCAATCTTATGGCCACATTCATGGCATAGTTTGTTCAAATGATCTCATATTGTGCACAAGGGTGCATATTGGAATTCCAAACAATGTTACCTAAGGGAGTTTTCATTTTCTTTGCACGGAAAATTCATTTTCCATTTTCCAAGTGCCCGAACTGAGGTTTTTTTGTGAAGGAACTACCAAATAATTGTTGCAAAAATGGACCAAATCAATTTTATAAAATACTAGGCCATGTTTAATGCACAATTCACAAAATGGTTGGGTGTAAAAAGTTTTGATCCACCTTTGGTGAAAAAGACAAATTATCGCCGATTCAGTTGGAAGCGGGTGAAATTTGAACTGTAGCTACCTCATAGTTTGCTATTTATGTTTTCGAAAAATAATTTCTAGGTACATAAGTATCTATTTAATCATAGAAACACCAAAAAAATTCCAAGGTTCAACCACTAGCTAGGAATAGTCAAGCCCGCCGTTTTGACCGCATTTTGAAACGGGCATAAAAAATTCAAAAAAATCAAAAAATTGGGAAACCTTCGCATTGTGTCATTATATGTGACCGAGTTTGCAGGAAAAATAATAAACTTGTAATACGGTAATTATTTTAAAAAAGTGTTCTCAGAAATGAGTTATCATGCGTGAAGATCCATGGCTTTCAAGCCAAA
Organism: Triticum timopheevii; assembly: GCA_963921465.1. NCBI lineage: Eukaryota > Viridiplantae > Streptophyta > Magnoliopsida > Poales > Poaceae > Triticum > Triticum timopheevii. The sequence goes on along the minus strand of OY997272.1, from coordinate 39,721,425 downwards.
TGATCAATCTTATGGCCACATTCATGGCATAGTTTGTTCAAATGATCTCATATTGTGCACAAGGGTGCATCTTGGAATTCCAAACAATGTTGCCTAAGGGAGTTTTAATTTTCTTTGCACGGAAAATTCATTTTCCATTTTTCGAGTGCCCGAAATGAGGTTTTTTGCGAAGGAACTACCAAATAATTGTTGCAAAAATGGACCAAATCAATTTTATAAAATACTAGGCCATGTTTAATGCACAATTGACAAAATGGTTGGGTGTAAAAAGTTTTGATCCACCTCTGGTGAAAAAGACAAATTGTCGCCGATTCAGCTGGAAGCGGGTGAAATTTGAACTGTAGCTGCCTCATAGTTTGCTATTTATGTTTTCCAAAAATCATGTCTAGGTACATAAGTATCTATTTAATCATAGAAACACCAAAAAAATTCCAAGGTTCAACCACTAGCTAGGAACGGTCAAGCCCGCCGTTTTGACCGCATTTTGAAACGGGCATAAAAAATTCAAAAAAATCGAAAAATTGAGAAACCTTCGCATTGTGTCATTATATGTGACCGAGTTTCCAGGAAAAATAATAAACTTGTAATACGGTAATTATTTTAAAAAAGTGTTCTCAGAAATGAGCTATCATGCGTGAAGATTCATGGCTTTCAAGCAAAATGATCAATCTTATGGCCACATTCGTGGCATAGTTTGTTCAAATTATCTCATATTGTGCACAAGGGTGCATCTTGGAATTCCAAACAATGTTGCCTAAGCGAGTTTTCATTTTCTTTGCACGGAAAATTCATTTTCCATTTTCCGAGTGCCCGAAATGAGGTTTTTTGTGAAGGAACTACCAAATAATGCTTGCAAAAATGGACCAAATCAATTTTATAAAACACTAGGCCATGTTTAATGCACAATTGACAAAATTGTTGGGTGTAAAAAGTTTTGATCCACCTCTGGTGAAAAAGACAAATTGTCGCCGATTCAGCTGGAAGCGGCTGAAATTTGAACGGTAGCTGCCTCATAGTTTGCTATTTATGTTTTCCAAAAATCATTTCTAGGTACATAAGTATCTATTTAATCATAGAAACACCAAAGAAATTCCAAGGTTCAACCACTAGCTAGGAACGGTCAAGCCCGCCGTTTTGACCGCATTTTGAAACAGGCATAAAAAACTCAAAAAAATCAAAAAATTGGGAAACCTTCGCATTGTGTCATTATATGTGACCAAGTTTCCAGGAAAAATAATAAACTTGTAATACGGTAATTATTTTAAAAAAGTGTTCTCAGAAATGAGCTATCACGCGTGAAGATTCATGGCTTTCAAGCCAAATGATCAATCTTATGGCCACATTCATGGCATAGTTTATTCAAATGATATCATATTGTGCACAAGGGTGCATCTTGAAATTCCAAACAATGTTACCTAAGGGAGTTTTCATTTTGTTTGCACGAAAAATTCATTTTCCATTTTCCGAGTGCCCGAACTGAGGTTTTTTGTGAAGGAACTACCAAATAATTGTTGCAAAAATGGACCAAATCAATTTTATAAAATACCAGGCCATGTTTAACGCACAATTGACAAAATGGTTGGGTGTAAAAAGTTTGATCCACCTTTGGTGAAAAAGACAAATTGTCGCCGATTTAGCTGGAAGCGGGTGAAATTTGAACTATAGCTGCCTCATAGTTTGCTATTTATTTTTTATCAAAATTATTTCTAGGTACATAAGTATCTATTTAATCATAGAAACACCAAAAAAATTCCAAGATTCAACCACTAGCTAGGAACGGTCAAGCCCGCCGTTTTGACCGCATTTTGAAACGGGCATAAAAAATTCAAAAAAAATCAAAAAATTGGGAAACCTTCGCATTGTGTCATTATATGTGACCAAGTTTCCAGGAAAAACAATAAACTTGTAATACGGTAATTATTTTAAAAAAGTGTTCTCAGAAATGAGCTATCATGCGTGAAGATTCATGGCTCTCAAGCCAAATGATCAATCTTATGGCCACATTCATGGCATAGTTTGTTCAAATGATCTCATATTGTGCACAAGGTGCATCTTGGAATTCCAAACAATGTTGCCTAAGGGAGTTTTCATTTTCTTTGCACGGAAAATTCAATTTCCATTTTCTGAGTGCCCGAAATGAGGTATTTTTGTGAAGAAACTACCAAACAATTGTTGCAAAAATGGACCAAATCAATTTTATAAAATACTAGGCCATGTTTAATGCACAACTGACAAAATGGTTGGGTGTAAAAAGTTTTGATCCACCTCTGATGAAAAAGACAAATTGTCGCCGATTCAGTTGGAAGCGGGTCAATTTTGAACTGCAGCTGCCTCATAGTTTGCTCTTTATTTTTTACAAAAATTATTTCTAGTTAAATAAGTAACTATTAATCAGAAATACATGGTTTTATGGTGAGACATCGACGTTTGGACGGTAGCCGAGGGCCCCAACTCTAGAGCGCGTAAGCTCGCATGCCCGCCGCGTGGTCACCGCGTGACCGTGGCGTTGCCATGTGTTCTGGGCGGCCTAGGCATGTCTAATGGGTTGGGCACTCCCCAGGTAGGTGCTAGGAAGAAAATCACAACATAAGATTCTCACGAGGAGACCGATCGATGCTCAAAGATGAATAAGCAGCCAAGTGTTTTATTTGCGGTACGGGAAATGCACATGGATAATGGGCGTGAGTTTTGGCTGAGGACGATCAGTTACTAAGAAGACTGTCTTCACAAATTTTCACCTCAAAAGGATGAGCCTAGGTGGTACTTGCTTTACAAAGTACCACACTGGACATAAATACGAATGTTGAAGCTGGGCTCAAAATAATGAATGGATTAAGCTAGCATTTGGTGGAGGATGGTTATTTCGGCATAGGAAAGCACCGTAGAAAATGGATACCATTTGGACATGCCAAAGTGGTACTTCCTTCACAAAGTGCTGCTCTGATTAGAATAGGAAATGAATTTTTTTAATTATTTTTGAACTAGGCAAGGAAGGTTTTTACATATTTGACAAAGATATGACCCAAAGAATTTATGAGATTTTTTTGGGAATTTTGGGAATAACAGAAATATTGGTTGCTTCACAACCTAGGGCAAAAACCGCCACATGGACATGACACATAGGCAAAACTGATGAGATGGCGCCTAGTCATCACAACCCACCACAATCTACAAGGCTATGACCATCTATATTGGTCATTAACAACTAGAAATAAGGCAGCGGACTAGCACTGTTTGCTTTATGACCTTTTCGTGTAAGGAAATTACGACCTTTCTGACCAAAATGGTCGCAATGGTTTAGGGTTTGGAGCCCCTCGAACAGCTTTTGACCAATTGGTCTGAAATGGTCATAGATCTATGACCAATTCTTCCAGGGTCACTGGCAAAAGGTCACTAGTTGACATATTTCTTGTAGTGCTATGGGGATTCACGAGCTTACGGTTGACTTTGCTATTGCTTCTTCTCCAGATGCTACGGTGAAAAATGAGGGATGGATCATGGCCCTGGTGGTTTTGTCAAACTTAATGTTGACGAATCTTTTGGTCAAGTCCTGAGGGATGACAAAGGCAAACTCATTGTGTGTGTGTGTGGGGGGGGGGGGGGGGGTGGGGGTTGGGAGGTTAGATTAGTGTTCAAATGTCTTAACAGATGAAGCTTTGGCTCTTTGTTCGGTTTATCACCTGCGCAAAGCGGAGGTAGAGATCGTCTCATCATTAATTCTGGTAATTTTAAGGTCATTGAAGCCATGAAGAATGGAGGACAATTAGCGAGTGCGGTGGTGGCGCTTTTGACGACTATCATCATTTTGTTTGTGATGTTTCTATTTCTAGGTTCAAGCATTGTAATAGAATTGCAAATAAGATCTCTCATGAGCTTGCTAGGTTATCTCGTTTTCATCCGAATATATTTATTGGTTTAAAGAGCCTTCAGATGGAATTGTAGACATTCTCACAAACGATGTACTCATTGCTTCAAATGTATAAAGTTGGTGGTTTGATTAAAAAAATACAATTTCTTTCACGGAACAAGCATAGCAGATTTATCAAAGTGAAGGGGTAGGTCTAAAATTTACTGTATTAGCACGTGTGAACTTAATTATTGCTCCATATCTGGCCATGGTTAAGACGGATCCTAACTTTGCCCATATAGACAAATGATGGCTCTATAGTGGCTATAAAATGGTCTATGCATGAGCCAAAGCAAATACATAGTGCTAAAAGGAGAGGTGGTTGGCGTTGGATGCATATATACCAAATTAATAGTGCCTTGGGCCATTCCACAATTCTGGTTTCTGACCTCTCTCCTTATGTGAAATCTCTAGCTTTTTAGATGATCAAGGTAATAATGTAGTTTTATGAGGATAGTTTGGGAATGGTAGGTCTCGGGATGCAGAACACATTCATCTTTCTACACGATCTTCATGCAACTCTCTAATATACATTATAGTCACCCATGGCGATGACGTAGTGGAGATCTGTCACAAGGTATCAACAATCGGAACGATTGCATGACTAACTTGGCATGCTGAAGATGAGTCCCCGCTCAACAAATCTTCAGAGAATCTCCAGCGCGCATAACAATGAACAATGGCCACATCTTCTCTTCTCTACTACAGGGAATCCAGATGAAACGAACGAGGCTGAAGGCTGATGATCTAACAAACACGTTGGTGCTTGGTACGACAGGCTGATTAGTCTGGTACTCCAATCTTCTAGCATACATGACCTGGTGTGAGGCTCGACCTTGTTCCGTCGATTCTGTGTTAGTTTGATGACGTCGGGCACTACATTAATGCCCATGTGACATTGTGACTTGTAGTTCGTTTACAATTTCCTGGAGTTTAGTTGGATCCGGCTTTCAAGTTCTAGCTGGTCTTGAATAGTTGACATTGTCGACAGAGCCTAACCTTTCAAGCCAGCATCGGAAAGCCACTTTGGCCATGCCCTTTAGTTGCTACCTTCATCCAGACTCGAGTACATAAATGACGAGCGACTAGTTCAACAAGAGTTATGTGACGGTTTAATCACACGAAGCTGTTTCTTGACAGGTACAAAGCTGTTGAAGATGGTTTTAGTTTCCTAGTTTTACTGTTGCTACTCTTGATATTGTCAACAATACTATCTATTTGTCTTTTGTGCACTCCTGAACTGCGTGACATCTTCTCGTCTTGATGTTTTCAAATACTAAACATCTTCATGTTGATAGTAAGCCAGTTGACAGCTCCAGAAGCAGGACATGTCACCTTTTGGCGCCGTCGCCCCCCAAAAAAGTAAATTGCACACACTAGGGAAAAATATGTGTGGTGTACATATGACACAAGTTTGGGGAAAAACCAGTGTGGCGATTTGTCTAAAGATCCCCAATAAGATAATTATTTTAGACAAAAATGTGTGATGTAAACATCACTATTGCATTGAAAAAATACAGTGTGCCCCTCAATCTCACATGTTTGGCAAAAGTTATGTGTGAAGTGCACCTCACACATAGTGTCTTTGTCGACTACGTATAGTATGGTGTCAGCGGCGACACCCTCTGCCGGTGGCTTCTTTTATAAAGATCCTAAAATTGTTACCGCACACGATTGTTACCTCACATAGTTTCGATGGCGTGTGCGTTTTGAACGTTCAATCAGTAATCAACCCTTCCACACACAACCAAATACTCTGTGCGGTGGTGCTTTTTGACCATGTGTAATAAAGGCTCTATCGGTACCAGTGAATAGAGATTCATGTGGTTCAGGTCGGGGTTGGATGCATGCGGTTTTGGCCTACAGTCATGGCCTCGCAGATGTGGCCTTCTTGCTGCACAGCGGCGGATCTGGCGGCAGCCTGCTTGTCCACGCAACGGCATGTCGGGCATGGCTATCCTTGGGGTGGCGCGCGAGGGAATCGGTACCTAGTCCCTGGATCTGACGGTGGCGACGATGGTTGCCGTTGTATGCACGACGACAGCGGCTGGCGCGGCGGTGGGTGCTCTCTGTAGCACCCGGAATCGAGGAGGCAACCCCTCTTATTTGACGGTGGCAGACTCCATGCGCGTGCGGGCGAGTCGGAATCCGGATCTCAAGGTGTTGACTGCCTTTCTAAGGTTGGTGACGGTATGGGACATCCCCTCCAGATCGGGTTCGATGCGGCTCTACAAGTGACACATGCGTCTCTTTCGGAGTTGTCGAGCAGTGCCTGTCGCCAGCATGTGAAGCCTCTGGAGGATGCGCGGCCGGCGGATATTACGCACGGTGTCTCGTGCGGGGACGTCAGGTCATGCCTGGTACAGGCATGTGCTGCATGGCGGCTCTGGCGGAGGTATCATGTCTAGCTTGTTGCTGCTGGAACGAAGGTGGTGTCACTGTGGCGGGAGGCAGGCGGTATAGGACATCTATCTTCGGGTGTCTTCTCCAGAGGTATCCGGGTATCGAGGCGGCCGTAACCGGATAAGGGTGGTGGTACATACGGCTACAATGACAACTTTATGCACTCCAGTGGAAACACAAGATCTCTTATCAGGCTATGTCGTTGCGCGTCTGCGTCGTTTCCTTGCTGAAGGCGGTGGATTGAAGCTTGGCTTTGTGGATGAGAATCCGGAGTTCAACCTTGTATCGGACTCGCCATCATCAGCGCACGAGGAGTTGTGTATATTTTGTTTTGATGTCGTGTTGTAACATAGTCTTAGTGCCTATCTAGTAGAGTTACTGTCGCGAGGCATGCTGCCTCTGGTTTTCTTGTCGTTTTATTTCCAGATCGATGTTGTTCGTCTGCTAGATTTTGCATTATCAATAATACATGACTACATGCATCGTCCAGATGCAGAGGCTAGCGATTATCCTCCTTTTCGAGAAAAAAATGGTGTAATACACAAAAGAGAAGGCATCGAGTTGGAATGTACATACAAGGTTGCATGCTCATGTGTCACCAAATGCAGCATATATACGGATGGTGGCGGCGTTGCGCTAGGAGAGGGTAATTTGTGGACCATGTCACGGGCGCGCTTGAGGCAGTTGTTGTAGGTGGTCGAGGTTGGTTTGGGTTAGCTTCCACGGCTGATGCTTAGAACATGTGCACATGGACTTGGCAAATCTAGCGCCCTACGTTCTCGAACGCGCCCGGGCGCCTTTGCTGATAGTGATCCGGGACATCTCAAAATCCTCTTTCACAAATGGATATATCAGTTATGAAACCTCAGATCTATAAAATTACATAAAAATTAAAACTAGTCTAAATTTTCGCCGCCAGTCGTCCTTGTTGTTCCGGCTCTGTCCATGTCCGGTTGCGGGTTGAGCCTTTCACCGGTTGAGCCCTTTATTTTCCTCTTTCACAAATGAGTCCAACCCTGTCGGGCAGACTCCTCTCGGGAGCGGTGGAGCATAATGCAGACGGCCATCTCCTTCTCAAGGCCGCGTGGGATGAGTTCCTAGTCAACATATATTGGAAGGTGTAGGACTCGGTTTCGCTGCACGCCATGTTGAAGAAGGCCGGAGATCACCGGAGGGGATCTTGGGGGCAGAGTGGAGTGGTTCGGTCTAGGAAGGGGTTGAGGACGAATATATGTGGGGTCAAGGTGGGACAGCGTGGTCCGGATCTGACGTGGCGAACGTGCCCAGGCCACCTCAGATTTGGGCTAGATAAGAGGGGTGCCGACGATCAGCCGAGGCATTTGGGTTTTATCGGGTCGTCTGACCGGACATAGGGAGGGATGTTTGGGGAGCCCTTGTGTAGATGCTCTTAGATTTCCAGGACTAAGAGGATGATGTAGAGCTTCAGCTTATGAAGTCAAACAGACTTCATGACTGGTATTTTAGGTCAGAACAGTTGTGAGAGTATGAGTGGCAGGCTCTTTTGACTGGCGTGTCACTGATTCTTTTAGGAAGATACCAAAAATATCTAGAAGATACTCAAAAAAAGTTGCTCCTACCTTCGAACGGGGTACTTCAGAATACCCCACTTTGCAAACAATTTTTTAGGGGGCAGCTACACCTCGTTACGGAAATTGAAGTGAAATTGAAGAGGGTGGGTCCAAACTTTAGATCACACGGTACATGAGAATTTTATAGCTCCGTAGTCCGTACGTGATCATGGTTAATATCAATCACAAGCATGTCCACATATTATAAATGCTAGATCCAATGGCTATAAAATGACCTGTGCATCATTCTTAATATGTAGGCGCATATATCTTGCAAAATTTTGAACTTAAGCAAAAATGGGTTATTAGCCCAACTAAATTTTCTGGAGCTCCAATAAGTAATAGAGGCATATAGCAAATTTTTGAACTTCAAAGGACAAAGTCATCGGTGGCTAACCTCTTTTGGAACTTTAGTGGGTAACAAAAAGTTAACCACATGGGTTCCGTGTCAAGCTCTCTGTAAAAATCTGTTTCGAAGAGGCTAGTGTAAGCTAGAATCTAGAGTACACAATACATAAAAAAAACATTATAGCTCTGTACTTGACCATCATTAAGGTTGATGCCAAACCATCTCTATAGAGGGAGATGCTAGATCGGTGGCTATAAAATGTCCAATGCATCGCTCGCTTACCTAGGAGCCAAAGCAAATGCAAGGTGCTAAAAGGAGAAACCAGCATAGATGTTTCAGGATCATTTGGGAATGGTAGGTCTCGGGATGGCGAGCGTATATTCTCTTGTAGACTATCTTTCTTGATATCTTTGACAGGCTAGCCTGGATGATACCTGTTGCACCTGAAAGAAGAGAAGTCAACAAATCCATAGGAAACAAGTGTGAAGGGCCCCGACCAGAAGAACATCCAGCACAACTGCCACTATACGAGCACTCGCTCTGATCGGTTATGTGTCTTCTATGTGCAAATAGGAATGGACACATGCACGGTGGCACCGGCGGCCGATGAACAGTTTCAGAACACCCAGAGAAGCTGTGCTACATAGGGCTCCAAATTAGTCGAATTCGACTAAGCACTACAAGAAATATGTTAACTTGTGACCACCACTATTGGTCACTGAAAGGTCACAAATTTTCATTTACGACCTTTTTGTGACCAAAAACAGAAGGTCAAAAGCTGGCCGTCGTAAACTGACTATAGCGACCTTTCTTCTGGAATGGTCAAAGACGTTTACGACCAAAATATTCCTACTGTGGCGTTTTGGTCACTAACAACCTCCCCCAGGCCACGTAGGCATCCAGCGTGGCAAGCTGATGTGGCACAAGATTCAGCCCGGTCCAATTCGATTTTCTACATGGGCCTAGCCCAACAATTCGGCCTATTTGTGTTTTTTTTCTGTCTGTCAATTTTTGGTTGGGTTCATGGGCCAAGCCCAATATTGCGGCCTTTTTATTTTCTAGGCGTTCGGCCTTTTTGCTTCCATTTCTTATTTGGGCCTTTTTACAATCCATTTTCAACCAGGTCCAGGTCATCCAATTAGGTCCCACATGTCAGTTTTCTTTTGTTTCTTTCCTATTTTAAAGGATCCACTAGTGAAATGGGACCAGGTGTGTTGTTTAGGTGCCACACGTCAATTCTCAATTTGTGCAACAACCAATAACTTGATTCAAACAGAGCCAATAACACATAAATTTTCAAACGGCAGCCAAATCATGGCAGGTACTTTACAATCACAGCGGTACAAATCAGGTATTGAAATATAAAATACAGCTAAATATTAACATGTCCTGCTCCAGGGAGCTAAAACACATTGTTGGGTGCAAGTTTTCTTTAGGATTCTTCTCCTGTAGTTCCTTGTACAGCAACTTTTGACGAATTAAGGCCAAAATCTGCGAGTTATATATCAGAAAAGTTAGCAATATAATCAAGTGAAGCCGTGCATACAACATTCTCCTAACAATGAAAAATAGCTGCAGAATTTGAGATCTAATAAGAAACTATGCATATAGCATTCTCATAACAGCAAAACTAAGATATATTTGGGAAGGGAAAATGACAAGTATCAACCCAGTGCAAGATAACAGAGCAACTATGTCAAAGTTATTCAGATTTCATGATGTGTGAGTCACATTATACATGCATCAAGCATCAAGCGACCAAGCAAACTGTTCTGGAATAGATACAAAACAAGCATGTATTGACCATCTTACTTGTAGCAAGTACATAAAGGTAATCACTTAACAAGCAGCACGAAAATGAACGAGTCACATAACTAAGTACAATCCAATATCCCAGCTGAGAGCGAACATGTATTTGACATTTCAAGGTAGCACTAGTATACTTTAACTTATCTTGCAACCATCAATATAGTTTGCTTATAAGAAAACATATGGTCTGATGCTTATGAGCTAATGACTGTAGCAAGAGTGCTCCCAGCACAATATCACAATTCTGCATTTCTAGCCAGCACAAGGGTTCAGCAAGGGTTCAGCAAGCCAATGCACAATATCACAATTCTGATAACAGTTTCAATTTTGAGTACACATAATTAAAATATGCAAATTGATTGATGTGTTTTTATAGTTATGTAGTTCTGCTAAAAGCAAGTTGGAAACTATTATTAGCAAAACATTTTAGCACCTACTCAATGTTTATATCCAAAATATAAGCATCCAGTTTGTTAGACAAAAGAAATATATGCAAGCAACATCACGAAGAACTCTCCATTAAGTTAATTTTCCCAGATGAATTGGACTGTACAACAAGCTCACTTTTGAAAACAAATTACACCAGGCCTGATACACCAAAGAAGAACCTGGAAAAAATGAAGTTCAACTCCTCATAAGCATAACATCAAACATGTTATGGGCAGAATCTAAATAGAAGCACAGATTTATTTGGGAATAATGCAGCTACTGATCCAAGAAAGGGAGAGGAGCAGCACCACCCCGTGACCAACAGTACAAAGGGAGATGAAAGGCATCTCTACCTGTTGTTGCAGTGTGTGCGTAGCAAGTCACCAGAGGGCAGTAGCGTGCGTGCGTGCAGCAGACATGAGAGAACTAGAGAGCTGCACGCGTTCGGCAGGAAGGGCAGGTTGGCCGCCATGCCAGCTGGGCTTCACTTGGTTATGGTCATCAGCAACTCGACAAGGCAGAGCAACCAACAACTTGTAAGTAGTAAATTGCAGGGTATCTCAAAGGCAAAACGTGCCTTAAATTCGTGTCAGCAATAAGCAAGCAGTTGCGCATGCGGAAGCTCAAACAAGGAATGAATGAGAGTGACAGTACATGTTCAGAACAAACACTTACAATATCTACTGCAAGAACTTGTTTACTCCTGCATATTTGCTTGCATGTTCAGAATCTGCAAATATTCAGAAGCATGTTCCCAAATAGCCTAGCAAAGAGAGGCAAACAAGCTGTGGATCCTAATTATAATGGCCGAGAACTAACAAAATTTTCTCACGTAATATGTGAAACACGCACATATTCGTTTGCACATCCAAAGTGTGTCACGTACTGGAGATGCCTCTGACCGAGAAGTGCAAATTAGAATCACGTATGGAAGGACACTTCCATCAGCATGTTTGCTATTAAAAAAATTTATCACGTTTGTTGTACTGACACACAATCAGTTTCCAATTATATCTCAAAACCAATCAACACAAGCCAGCCACGCTACACATCCCAGCTAATTGCAACTTGGCGTTGCAACTTCAGATCCCAGCCACGCTACTTTAACAGTATTTATTACAAGTAAAAAACACAGCAGAAAATCCTAGACAGTGAAGAACATATTCAGCACGGATGATTGCAAGTAAGTAGTGGTGTGGGGATTAGGTAGTGGTGTGGGGATTAGGAGAGGGGCTTCTGCCTTACACAAGGATGTTGAGGGGGAGGCCGGTGGCGTTGAAGTCGCCGGCGAACTTGCGGACGGAGGCGAGGGAGGAGAGGTCCAGCTCCATGAGGTCGAGGCTGGCGGCGGGGGACTCGGCGAGGACGGCCTGGCGCACGTCCTCTGCGGCGGCGAGGTTGCGGACGGCCATGACGACGTGGGCCCCGCGTGCCGCCAGCACCCGTGCCGTCTCCGCGCCGATCCCGCTGGATGCACCCGTGACTATTGCAGTGAGGCCGGACGCGGAGATGCCGGTGTCGACGGTGGAGGCCCAGGAGAAGCCCGAGGCGCCCTTCCGGCTGAAGATCCAAGGCAGAGAGAGAAATCGAGATATGTGAGAGAGAGAAAGGAGGAAGAAAGAGAGCACGGGAAGAAGAGAACAGAGAAGAAGGGTGGCACTCATCTGCTGGCTCCGGCAAGCTGTGGCTGGTGGTCGCCGGCGGCGGCATGCAAAAACACAAGAGGAGCTCCTCTCTTGGGGTTCGGGTGCGGGGAATCCTGGGAGGAGGCTGCGAGGACGGGCGCACTCGGGCGCTCGCTCGATCTCCTCGGACGTAGAGGTGGCCGGGAGATGCGGCGAGGGGAGGGAGGCACGAGGTCGGCGGTGGTGGGTAAGGAGGACGGCGAGGTCGGCGGTGGGTGGGAGAGGACTGGATCGGGAGGGGGTGGGTACGGGGAGGAGGCGGCGGCGACGGGGACATTGGGAGGAGGGGTGCGATGGGGGATCTAATCTAGGGTTTGGGCTGCGGGGGGAGGGGGTATCTCCTTTTTTCTGTAGATAGATGGATGGACGGATGTGGAGATATGTATGGATGGATGGCTGGATGGGCGCCATGTCATCGATCCGTGGGAAGAGTTTTGATTGGTTCAGAAAATCAGTAATCTAAAATAGTTTTCAAGTACAAAAAATAGAGGGATTTTGTGAAGTAGCTATCAAAACTATTTTGCAAAAAGGCATCACACAAATTTTCACTCAAGTTAGACCACATTTTATGGATGAGCACCATTTTCTATGCATTTCTGATTTTCTATCTATTTTTAATCAATTTTTTTGAGTGCCCGAAATGAGGTTTTTTCGTGAAGGACCTACCATATATTTGTTGCAAAATTGTACCAAATCAATTTTCTAAAATACTAGGACATATTTAATTCACAATAGACCAAATGGTTGGGTGTAAAAAGTTTTGATCCACCTCTCGTGAAAAAGACAAATTCCCACCGATTCAGCTGGAAGCGGGTCAAATTTGAACTGTAGCTACCTCGTAGTTTGCTCTTTATTTTTTCCAAAAATCATTTCTAGGTTCATAAGTATCTATTTAATCAGAGAAATACCAAAAAAATTCCAAGATTCAACCACTAGCTAGGAACGGTCAAGTCCGCCGTTTTGACCGCATTTTGAAACGGGCATAAAAAATTCAAAAAAAAATCAAAAAATTGGAAAACCTTCGTATTGTGTCATCATATGTGACCAAGTTTCCAGGAAAAATAATAAAATTGTAATACGGAAACTATTTTTAAAAAGTGTTCTCAGAAAACGAGCTATCATGCATGAAGATTCATGGCTTTCAAGCAAATGATCAATCTTATGGCCACATTCTTGGCATAGTTTATTCAAATGATCTCATATTATGCACAAGGGGGCATCTTGGAATTCCAAACAATGTTGCCTAAGGAAGTTTTCATTTTCTTTGCACGGAAAATTCATTTTTCATTTTCCGAGTGCCCAAAATGAGTTTTTTTGTGAAGGAACTACCAAATAATTGTTGCAAAAATGGACCAAATCAATTTTATAAAATACTAGGCCATATATAATGCACAATTGACAAAATGGTTGGGTGTCAAAAGTTTTGATCCACTGCTGGTGAAAAAGACAAATTGTCGTCGATTCAGTTGGAAGCGGGTCAAATTTGAACTGCAGGTGCCTCATAGTTTGCTATTTATTTTTTCCAAAAATCATTTCTAGGTACATAAGTACCTATTTAATCAGAGAAACACCAAAAAAATTCCAGGATTCAACCACTAGCTAGGAACGGTCATTCCCGCCGTTTTGACCGCATTTTGAAACGGGCATAAAAAATTCAAAAAAAAATCAAAAAATTCGTAAACCTTCGCATTGTGTCGTTATATGTGGCAAAGTTCCCAGAAAAAATAACAAACTTGTAATACGGCAATTATTTTAAAAAAGTGTTCTCAGAAACGAGTTATCAAGCGTGAAGATGCATGGCTTTCAACCCAAATGATCAATCTTATGGCCACATTCATGGCATAGTTTGTTCAAATGATCTCATATTGTGCACAAGGGTGCATATTAGAATGGCAAACAATGTTGCCTAAGGAAGTTTTCATTTTCTTTGGACGAAAAAACCATTTTTCATTTTCCGAGTGCCCGAAAGGAGGTTTTTTTGTGAAGGAACTACCAAATAATTGTTGCAAAATTGGACCAAATTATTTTTCCAAAATACTAGGACATATTTAATGCACAATTGACCAAATGGTTGGGTGTAAAAAGTTTTGATCCACCTCTCGTGAAAAAGACAAATTTCCGTCGATTCAGCTGAAAGCGGGTCAAATTTGAACTGCAGCTGCCTCATAGTTTGCTATTTATTTTTTCCAAAAATCATTTCTAGGTACATAAGTACCTATTTAATCAGAGAAACACCAAAAAAATTCCAAGATTCAACAACTAGCTAGGAACGGTCATTCCCGCCGTTTTGACCGCATTTTGAAACGGGCATAAAAAATTCAAAAAAAATCAAAAAATTGGGAAACCTTCGCATTGTGTCATTATATGTGGCCAAGTTCCCAGGAAAAATAACAAACTTGTAATACGGCAATTATTTAAAAAAAGTTTTCTCAGAAATGAGCTATCATCTCTCAAGATTCATGGCTTTCAAGGCAAATGATCAAACTTATGGCCACATTCGTGGCATAGTTTGTTCAAATGATCTCATATTGTGCACAAGGGTGCATATTGGAATGGCAAACAATGTTGCCTAAGGAAGTTTTCATTTTCTTTGGACGAAAAAACCATTTTTCATTTTTCGAGTGCCCGAAAGAAGGTTTTTTTGTGAAGGAACTACCAAATAATTGTTGCAAAATTGGAACAAATCATTTTTCTAAAATACTAGGACATATTTAATGCACAATTAACCAAATGGTTGGGTGTAAAAAGTTTTGATCCACCTCTCGTGAAAAAGACAAATTTCCGTCGATTCAGCTGAAAGCGGGTCAAATTTGAACTGCAGCTGCCTCATAGTTTGCTATTTATTTTTTCCAAAAATCATTTCTAGGTACATAAGTACCTATTTAATCAGAGAAACACCAAAAAAATTCCAAGATTCAACAACTAGCTAGGAACGGTCATTCCCGCCGTTTTGACCGCATTTTGAAACGGGCATAAAAAATTCAAAAAAAATCAAAAAATTGGGAAACCTTCGCATTGTGTCATTATATGTGGCCAAGTTCCCAGGAAAAATAACAAACTTGTAATACGGCAATTATTTTAAAAAAGTTTTCTCAGAAATGAGCTATCATCTCTCAAGATTCATGGCTTTCAAGGCAAATGATCAAACTTATGGCCACATTCGTGGCATAGTTTGTTCAAATGATCTCATATTGTGCACAAGGGTGCATATTGGAATGGCAAACAATGTTGCCTAAGGAAGTTTTCATTTTCTTTGGACGAAAAAACCATTTTTCATTTTTCGAGTGCCCGAAAGAAGGTTTTTTTGTGAAGGAACTACCAAATAATTGTTGCAAAATTGGACCAAATCATTTTTCTAAAATACTAGGACATATTTAATGCACAATTAACCAAATGGTTGGGTGTAAAAAGTTTTGATCCACCTCTCGTGAAAAAGACAAATTTCCGCCGATTCAGCTAGAAGCGGGTCAAATTTGAACTGCAGCTGCCTCATAGTTTGCTATTTATTTTTTCCAAAAATCATTTCTAGTTACATAAGTACCTATTTAATCAGAAATACATGGTTTGATGGAGAGACATCGAGGTTTCGACGGTGGCCGAGGGCCCCAACTAATGGCCGTGAGTTTTCGCTGAGGATGATCAGTTACTAAGAAGACCGTCTTCACAAATTTTCAGCTCAAAAGGAGGAGCCTAGGTGGTACTTGCTTTGCAAGCCACCACACTGGACATAAATACGAATGTTGAAGCTCGGATCAAAATAATGAATGGATTGAGCTGGCATTTGGTGAAGGATGGTTATTTGGGCATAGGAAAGCACTGCAGAAAATGGATACTATTTGGACATGCCAAAGTGGTACTTCCTTCACAAACTGTTGTTCTGAACAGAATAGGAAAATGAATATTTTTGAATTATTTTTGAACTAGGAAAGGAACGTTTTTACATATTTGACGAAGATATGACCCAAATAATTTATGAGATTTGTTTGGGAATTTTGGGAATGACAGAAATATAGGTTGCTTCACAACCTAGGGCAAAAACTGCCACATGGACATGACACATAGGCAAAACTGATGAGATGGCGCCTAGTCATCGCAACCCACCATAATTTACAAGGCTATGACCATCTATATTGGTCGTTAACAACTAGAAATAAGGCAGCGGACTAGCGCTGTTTGCTTTATGACCATTTCGTGAGAGGAAATTATGACCTTTCTGACCAAAATGGTCGCAATGGTTTAGGGTTTGGAGCCCCTCGAACAGCTTTTGACCAATTGGTCTCAAATGGTCATAAATCTATGACCAATTCTTCCAGGGTCACTGACAGAAGGTCATAAGTTGACATATTTCTTGTAGTGAAGCCTCAACTAAACGTAAACTAAAATTTGAGTGGAAAGTGGCTTGTGCACATCTTGTGACAATCTTGAGCCAACCTCAAGCTAGTTTCAAGCTAAATAACATGACTATATTAGTAACTTAAGGCAAATTTTCCAACAATATAGGCCACAACACAACATAAGCGACCACTATAAAATAATAATTCAATCAAAGCGATGATAATATAAGAAAGTTCAAAAGTAGTTTGATTTATTCTATCTCAACTGAAGAATAGTACATCGGCGCCTTCCCGCCACTGATTGCCTAATTCTATAAACTTCTAGGTTTAAACAAGTTTGACCCGTCAAGACAGCGACCCAGAAGCGGAAACAAGCTATACTTACGACGTGCTACCGGTGGTCGTAGGAGAAAGAAGACTTTGACAACCGTATAAGGGCTTGGATGCAATTATATTTTTTTGTAAGAGGTGTTCTTAAGAATTGTGATACTAATATATGGCCTTAAGTCTTGTCGCAAAAAAACTAGTAATTAATAGCAACACATCGTGGATGAACTAGTAACAGAAGAAAACAAAGATGTTGCTGCTCTCCAACTTTGGCCCAAAAAAATATTAGGATATTTAACAATAGACGAGCACGTATTATATTGAGGCATAAATTTTTTTCCGCACTTAATTAAGATTTCATGTTTTCTAGTACATAAATGGTGAAAAATTATAAAAAAACATATATGATAACAAATTATCCTATTTTTAAAGATATATATCAGGTTATTTAATATAATTATATTATTTTGAACTAAACCAAGTGAGCTAGTGTTGACTCAAGATCATTCTGTTTCTGGATCAAGCTACATAATGTGCTCATACTCAAATCATTTCTTTTCGAGTAGATCTCGAGTTGATCCAAAAGATGAGTCAATCTCAGGTGCCTCACGAGCCTGGAGTTTTTCTTGCAGCTCTAGTGCTACATGCCTCCCTTAAGTAGTGCAATAAGGAAACAAGATAGTCCTCTCATGGAAACAAAAGATGACGTGTGCCAAGTAATGGCTTCTTCGCTGAGGTGGTAAGCAGGCTCCAAATTAGTGGGATCATCATTTCAGTTATTATATTACGTAGGATTCCCTAAATGTACTGGTAAAGAAAATTTTAAACATGACAAGTGCATACTGGATGATCATACTACCACTATGCTTTGTAATCAATATTGTGGTAAGAGGAACATAATTATTCTTAGGAAATGGATTACTACGAATCAATTTACTTCACAGAGTGCAAATCCTAGATTTGGAACTTTAGCAAAATAAGTTTTTAGTGGCTACCTAGTTTTTGGACCTTTAGTGGGTAAATAAAAGTTAATTAACCACTTGGGTATGCTACCAGACCCTCCCGATACAATTGTTTTATGGGGTGAACTGTAGCTCATTAAGCAAATCAATGAGGTAGGTCTGAAACTTTAGAGCAGACTGTACATGCGAAATTTATAGAACTATTTTTTTATTTTATTTTTTTTGCGGGAGAAATTTATAGCACTATAACTGACCATCGATCACAACCATGTCCATATAGTGGTGGTTGGAGCCGTGAGCTATAAAATGGCCTATGCGTTGTTGCAATTACCTGGGAGCAAAGCATGCAACATGACAAAAAAGAATGCAACCCTGTCCATATGTATACCTGGGAGCAAACCAAATGCAACTCAGTCCATATGTATAGTTTGTTTACAATCATTTGAGAATGGTAGGTCTCGGGATGGTGAACGCGTATGCCATTGTACATGATCTTCCTACTCGGGATGGTCAACGTGTATGCCATTGTGCATGATCTTTCCACATCTCCCCAAAATCCATTTCAGTAACCAATGGTGGTGATAGAGATTGTGCATGCTGCAAAGTCTCAGCAATGATATTCATTGCAGCACTGATTGTGCGTGCTGAAAATTCCTGAAGTTGAACCCCTACTCAACGTGAATCTACTGTTCTACAGACACAAAGTAGAATTGGTTTAATCAATAGAGTACATAGAGGGGATCTGGAACTTAGACAGTTCCTAGCCGCCTTCTATTCACCATGGACCTTTGATCACATATAAAATGGCCATCATATCTCTCTCTCTTTTCATTCTAGACTGAGGGGTGGAACAAACACAATTAGAGTGAAAAAAAACATTTGTGTCTAGCTATTTCCATGTAATTTAGTGGCGAACTAAAAGGTAAGACGACATCCACGCAAAAGAAAAACAGTTAACACCACATGGTCTAAGGTAGGTCCAAAATTTAGGGCAGACAACACATCGAAACTTTATAGCTCCAAACTTGACAGTGGAGAAGATCGAGCCTATCCATGGACATCTAGAGGAAATGCCGGATCCATTGGTTATAAAATGGCATATGCACCATTGAGCTAACCTGAGGACTAAAGCAAACGAAGTTGCTAAAAAGAGTAGAGGTTGGTATTGGATGCATATATGGCAAATTAGTAGTATGTCATGCTATTCCATCATTCTGGTACCAAGTTCTCTCTTCCTGAGATCTCTAGCTTGTTAGATGACTGAGAAAAGCATCTCTGCCTTTTACCTTCTGGGAATGTTAGGTCTCAGGATGGCGAACACATGTGCTTTTTTGCATGGGCCCTTTTCTAATCTCAGAAATCTGTTCCGGTCAACCATGGTGATGATACATCGTGGTCATGCTATAAAGTAAGAGAAACTAAGGCCATAGTGATGGTACACCAAGTTCTGCATGTGTTTGACACATTTGGCAAACACTTGATATGCATGACGTCAAGTAACAACGACAGTTCCAGAAATGCCAAACGGAAGAGTAGGTCAGAGCCCGTTTGTGTTGTAGAAGATCACGGAGGCAGCAGGTCCAAGTTCAATAGCATGCATTCCAGAACGTGTAACATGCTGCAATACACAAAAGTGAAGGCATCAAGTTGGAATGTACTTCCTCTGTTCCTAAATATAAGTCTTTTTAGAGATTTCAATATGAACTATATAAAGAGCAAAATGAGTGAATTTACACTCTAGAATATGTCTACATACATCTGTATACAATTCATATTGAAATATCAAGAAATACTTGTATTTAGGAATGGAGAGAGAGTACATAAGAGACTGCCTGCTCTTAGACTTGTAATTAGACTTGTTGTTCGGGCTCTTATGTACTCTAGACAACTTAAAACTAGACTAATTTTTTGCCCGCGGCCGTCCTTGTTGTTCCGGCTCTGTCTATGTCCGGCAGCCGTATGTGCCCTTCATGTTCCTCTTTCACAAATGAGTCCAACCGTTGTCCGGTGGACTCCTTCCAGGAGCGGCAGAGCGCAATGCGGACGGCCATCTCCTCCTCGAGGCTGCAGTTAACGGATTAGAAGGTGTAGGACTCAGATTGGCTGCCCGCCATGCTGAAGAAGCCTGGAGATCCCCGGAAGGGATCTTGGGGTTGGAGTGGAGTGGAGTGGTTTGGTCCGGAGAGTGGATGAGGATGAATATATGTGAGGTCAGGGAGGGCCAGCGTGGGTCAAATCCGACGTGGTGAACACGCCTAGGCACGCCCGTGCCTCCCCATCCGCCCAAGATTTGTGCTGGATCTGAGGGGTGTCGGCAGCCGGGACGTATGGGGCTGGTATGAGGCGCCCGCCTGGGTTAGATATTTTTAGCGGCTGTCCGCCCGGATGTAGGGTTGGTTGGGGGTTGGGGATCCCTTGTGTAGATGCTCTTAGATGTGGAGGACTAAGAGGAGGATGTATGGAACTTGAGCTTGTGATGTCAAATAGACTTCATGACTGGTATTTTAGGCCGTGAAATTCGTGAGCTAAATTATGAGTGGCGGGCTCGTTTGACTGGCATGTCACCGATCTTTGAGGAAGATAACAAAAATATCTAGAAGATATGATTTTTTTTGCTCCTACCTTTTGTCGAACCGGGTACTTCATAACACACCACCTTACAAAGAAAAAATTTAGGGGGCAGCCATACCTCATTACTGAAATTGAAGACGGTGGGTCCAAAATTTAGATCACACGGTACATGAGAATTGTATAGCTCTATACTTGACCATGGTTAATATTGATCCCAAGCATATCTACATATTGTAAATGATAGATCCAATGGCTATAAAATGACCTGTGCATCACTCTTATTATGTGGGCGCATATATCTAGCAAAATTTCTAACATCAGCAAAATGGGTTATTAGCCCAACTAAATTCTCTGGAGCTCCAGTAGGCAATAGAGGCATATAGAAAATTTATAAAACTTCAAACAAGATGAGCCATCAGTGGCTAACCTTTTCTTTGGAACTTTAGTGCGTAACAAAAAGTTAATGTGTCCCGTGCCAAGCTCCCCGTAAAAGACTGTTTTGCAGAGGCTAGTGTAAGCTAGAATCTAGAGTACACAATACATCAAAAAACCAATATAGCTCTGTACTTGACCATCATTAAGATTGATGCCAAACCATCTCAATATTGGGAGATGCTAGATCGGTGGCTATAAAATGTCCTATGCATCGCTCGCTTACCTAGGAGCCAAAGCAAAATGCAAGGTGCTCAAAGGAGAAACCAACATAGATCTTTTAGGATCATTTGGGAATGGTAGGTCTTGGGATGGCGAGCGTATATGCCTTGTAGACTATTTTTCTTGATATCTTGGAGAGGCTAGCCTGGATATCAGCTGTTGCACCCGAAAGAAGAAAAGTCAACAAATCCATAGGAAACAAGCGTGGACTGCCACGACAAGAAGAACATCCAACGTGGCTGCCATTGTATATGCACTGCACTTGGAGCACGACTGCCACTATACATGCACTCGCTCTGATCAGTCATGTCTCTTGTATGTGCAAATGGGAATGGACACATGCACGGTGGCACCGGCGGCGGATGAAGTCCATGCTCCGCCTTCTCCTCCCACTACTAGCTTCTCTTTCCTCATCCACTCATTGTTGTGGATACCCGTCAGCTCGCTGCACGGACAGAGCGAAGCAACGATGTTGATTCCGAAAATGCAAAGCAAAATTAACGCTAGAAATGCATCTACGTATTGGCCATTTATTAAATGTTAAGTGGATATGTAGAAGACCACAAACCATGCATGTCAGCTGGTGTAGTATGTTTCCCACTGATACTAGAAGTTCGAGGAGCAAGGGGAGACAGATCGAATGTGAATTTGTGAAGCCAAACAGACTGCAAGGCGTTTGTTCAGTTTCAGAACACCGAGAGAAGTAGTGCTACGGGGCTGTTTAGTTTATGCCTACGCCCGCCCTGCCAAATCCGTGGCTCGCCAATATTGTGGTGAAGGATTCACCCGCCTCTGTTTTGCCAGCGCATGTGCATGAAATCTAATGTAGCGACCAATATTTTTTGGCATGCCTTCACCAGATGGGTTTCAATCCAAGCGCCGGCCTATGCCACCAGTCAACGCCAATATGTTGGTATGGTAACCATCGGCCACAATCCAAACAAGCCCTACATGCCTCCCTTCGGTAGTGGAATAAGAAAACAAAATGAAGGCCTTCTTTGGTTCATAGGATAGGAATTTTATAGGAATAGAAAAATCATAGGAAGTGAGATGACATGCATGTCAATTCCTATAGAGAAAGAGATGTCATTTGGTGCATAGGATAGGATTTTTTCCATTGAGTCTAGGCTAATGTTTTTTTTCCTCCAAAACGTGAAGGATTGATTCCTATCCTACATAGGAATAGGAATCCATTCCTACAAACCAAAGGGCTTCAAAGGAATTTTTCCTTTGCAAATCCTATCCTATAGAATTCCTACAAAAATCCTACAAACCAAAGGAGGCCGAAGTCTTCTCATGGGAACAGAAAATGACGCGGGCCAAGTAATGGTTACTTCGCTAAGGTGGTAAGAATGCTGTCGTGAGAGGACGCATGTGCAGAGCAAAAAATTAGTGGGATCATCATTTCCTTTATTATATTATGTAGGATGCCCTAAACATACTGGTAAAGAAAATTTTAAACTTTACAAGTGCATACTGGAAGATCATTTTACCACTATGCTTTGTAATCAACACTGGTAAGAGGGACTTAATTATTCCTAGAAAAGGGATTGCTACGAATCAGTTTACTTAACAGAGTGCAAATGCTAGATTTGGAACCTCAACAAATATAGTGGCTACCTACTTTTTGGAACTTTAGTGGGTAACTAAACTTAATTAACCACATGGGTATGGGTATGCTACCAGACTCTCCGCATACAATTGTTTTATGGGGCAATACTTAGCTCATTAATCAAATCAAGGAGGTCGGTCTGAAACTTTAGAGCAAACTGTCCATGAGCACTTTATAGCACTATAACTGACCATCAATCATGACTTTGTCCATGTAGAGGTGGTTGGAGCCGTGAGCTATAAAATGGCCTATGCATTGTTGCAATTACCTGGGACCAAAGCAAATGCAATATGAGAAAAAGAAAAAACCCAGTATAGTTTGTTTACGATCATTTGAGAATAGTAGGCCTCGGGATGGTGAACCTGTATACAATCGTACATAATCTTCCAAGCCTGAATGATGAACGTGTATGCCATTGTACATGATCTTTCCTCATCCCTCTAAAATCTATTTCTGTAACCAATGGTGGTGATAGAGATTATGCATGCTGCAAAGTCTCAGTAATGATATTCATTGCAGGACTGATTGTGCGTGCCGAAAATTCCTGAAGCTGAGCCTCTACTCAATGTGAGTCTACTGCTCTATAGACACAAAGTAGGATTGGTTTAATTAATAGAGTACATACAGGGGGGTTTGGAACTTAGAGAACCCCCTCTCTTCATCATGGTCCTTGCACATATAAAATGGCCACCATAGCTCTCTCTTTCATTCTAGACTGAGACAGTAGGCAGCATTGCAGTGTGAATTTCTGCTATATTCATCTTGTTCTTTTTTGCTTGAACAATGATCCATATTGCTCAGAAAACTATGTATGCATGCAACACATTGAGATTGCTGTTAAACGATATGTACTCTGCGGTGTTGTATAAACCGTAGACGTGCGGAAGTGCTCTTCTAAGCTCGAGCGCATGTAATCTCGTTATCTGTTTCCGTTGAGTGGCTTAAAGATTCGCACCCCAGCGTGTAGACACACTCGTATTCTTTAAGTATCCCCTTTTTTCCCGGTGCCGGTGGCCCACATCTGATCAACAATAATTGCGACGTCGTTAGTCCTCCCGCACCGGATCAGAAGGCGGCCAACGATCTGTTCCGCCACATCCGAGATTCTGTGCTAACTGCATCCATTGTATCCCATTTATTGCGTGCGACCGTTGCATGCAATCAGCCTTCCCCTATAATTAGGCTTTACAGGCATATTCATCTCGCCTGTCACCGGTTAAATCCAAAGTGGCAACCATCACTAAGAATGCACGTACACAAATCTGCATCCTTAATACAATGTTATGTGCAAAAATTCAGTTAAAAATGCTCCAGATTTCAGGAGTAAGTTCATCATCCAAACTTTTGCTAAACAGCATGACCTATGAGAAGTGCAAGTAACACATTGATGGCGTTTTTCTGCGCCGACGCTGATCAACTTCACCGGCCCCGACGTCAACGACGAGGACACTTAGGGCAGCGCGCCGCCTCGTTGTTTAGTTTTTTAATGATTAATTAATATAATGTGGACGCATGGACTATCGCCGGCCTTCGTGGCTGGCTTTAATGTTTAATTAATGATTGTTTTTATTTTCGTAATATTTTCTATTTTTTTTTGTGCGCCGTCAAAACTGGTCGGACCAGCATTGAGCGCATGCGCCGACCCAAACGCGAAAACGGATGCAGACGTCTGCCGGGCCGACCCAAACGGATAAAAAACAAACAAAATCGCCGTCCGTTTGGGTCGGCATGTTAGAGTTGCTCTTACTGCTTTTTGTTCACTCCTTCAAGCTGACATGTTACATGATTTTTCAAAAAAAGGAAGGAAAATAATTATGACCTGAAACTACTAACCTGAATAATTTGTCTAATTAACAAAGAGTGTGGCTCAGGTGAAGCACCATATAATGAAATTGAGGATAAATCCAGTTAAACTTCACATATAGTACAACTTTACATCTAGCAGTTATCTTTTGCAAAATTTTAAATTACATAACCACAAGTTGTACCAAAAAATAACAAATTATCATTACAAACAGCTATAGCAAAAAATGGTGAGCTATCGTTTCACGGAGCTATATCAAGGCATACCTTGTCCAGGTTTGCAGAGATCTTCGCCATAGCTAAATTGTACACTAATAACAGAAAAGCATGGCGCTGGTTATATTAATAGAAATGCATAGCCTGCCGCATATATTTAGCATCACAAAGTCACTTTGGCATACAGTGTCATCTTTCACAGAAATAACCAAAGTGCGACAATGGCATAGAAGCATAAATATGCACTTGAATGGATTGGTTTCTAGTATACCAATTTTGCAGATAATGACTTCAAATAATTATTCCAACGCCACATTAGTGAAAATCTACTTATCTGGGGCCTTCTGGATGTTTTTTGCTCTGTAAAGAATAGCAAAATCACATTAGTAAAACCTTAGAAAGGACATTGATATTTTTCATAAACTAAAGCTCATGCATTAGACATGAAAAAATAAATATACTTGTACAAAATGGAAGAGTACTACAAAAGTGCTGTTCTAATCCTGAGCTCGGGTGAACAGTAAAATTAAAAGAAAATGGAAAATTTACAAAAATTCCAAACAAAATAAAATCTCTGAAACATTGACAAAAGTTTTAATAGCTTGCAAAATTTCCACATTGGCGTTCGTGGAAAATCTCGCAAAAATAACAAAATCAATGCTCCAAAATACGTTCGAAAATAACATTTTGGAGTATCGATTTTTTTTTGCCATATTTTCCAAGAATGTCATTTGGTTTTGAAATTTTGCAAGCTATTAAAACTGTTGTCACTGTTTCACATAAAAAATGTGGAATTTTTTAATTTGTTTTCATTCTATTTTGATTTTACTGTTCACCCGAGCTCACATGAGCTCGGGAT
Source organism: Triticum timopheevii (assembly GCA_963921465.1). Lineage (NCBI taxonomy): Eukaryota > Viridiplantae > Streptophyta > Magnoliopsida > Poales > Poaceae > Triticum > Triticum timopheevii. The sequence continues at coordinate 39,695,916 of OY997272.1, read as the reverse complement.
CAGAAGCCGTGTCCGACTACTAGTTCTTTTTGGCATATCGCAGCTATTCCCATCATGCAGTCAAAAATTTTACAACCATTAGCTCTCCACCTTATAGGGCCTTTTCGACCAGCCAGATCACGCCCTAGCCATTTGAGAAAAAAATACTTCAGATGACAAAAATGGTGTGACATGCGTGACCCATACAACAAATAAATTACCATGACAAAGTTATAGGCATCAAGATTGTTACTTCAAAGCATTGCTGCAATCAGTATGAATTAAACGCACTGCAGTGTTTAGGACATGACATTTTGATGATGCTGTTTTTTTCAGGTAAATCAATTTCTTCATAGAATCAGTACTGGCCCCTCTGAAATGCAAGCGGTTCCTTTACAAACAGGACGCACTAACTGCATACTGCAGAGTTCAATAATATATTACTACTTCATTAGGTTACTGGAGAACTAATCTGGTGTCCACATACTACATTCAATTGACAGTTTGACACTATACAGCACACACTAAATGTCCTGCCAATTCTGCAATGTACAGCACACGCAGGTCAGTCTTGCCAACTCCTGCTACTGAACTGTACCCTATCCACCATGGATTGCAAGGCTCAAAACTGACATACCTTCGTGTCCATCCCGAAGTTTCCGGGTCGATCTGCTCAATCGATTGCCCTGATGCCTGAGGGAACCTTCGAATTCTGCATCCGCAGCCCCCACTGCCACACAGATCTCGCCGTCCGCGCTTACTCCCTAGGCGCCAGTTGCTGCTCCACGTTGTGCGACTAGGTAATGGAGCAGCTCGGTTGGTATGTCGCGCTCATGGACCTCCTTCAGCACGGCCGTTCTGCTCACCGACAGGCGGCAACTAGAAAATCGATCTTATGGTGAGCAGACAACACAATATATGGCAACACATACAGAAAGTTTAAGATTCCCACCTCTTAATCGGCTGCATCAAAAACTCCATCTTCACCGGCAGAGGTCGTCTTCTTCGGTTCTTCCCACACAACGAGATCCTCTGCGGTGGCCGCTCTGCCGGATGGACTTGCACAGCCGCTCGAGGTAGGAGACAGACAACCACACCCAGCAACCCATCCGTGCATCTACTCCTATTCTGCTCCAGCTCACGGAAAGCAGGTTTCCTAATCCACGGATCGGGAACAGGCATGGCGTCATGAGCCACGGATCTGCTCCCTCCCGTCAACGGCAGTCGTCTACCGCACAGAATTTCTGCCGTACGTATATCACCATTTCCCACACCGCGCGTGGTCCTGCACGTGACTGACTCGCATCCCCAAACGACCCTCAACAGCTCAGATAACGAGCACACATGCGCTCGAGCTCAAAAACTCCACGTCCGTAGACGTGTGCGTGTGTTCCTGTTTCTGTTGTAATTGTGTTGGGCTATTCGGAAAATTGTTGTGGAGGACAAGCTACATGGTATCCACTATCTTAGCCGTTCATGTCCTATGGGATGTGCGCGACTAGCAGTGCCGCAGCAGAGGTTAGCAATGCTATTTAGCAGAGCGATTTGACCCTACGTGCTAGCGAATACTTTCTGCTACCTACAGTGCATAGGTAGCAGGCTACTATTGCCGACATGTGCATCAGGCCAATCCCCTCACCTGTCAACTCTAGAATTCTGTAGAACAGCTCAACGTCTCTTTCTCTTTCCTAAAACTTTGCATGGTCTCTCTTTCTCTCATTTAACATGCATTCAGCTTGTGAGAAAACCACTCAAAAAAATCAAGAGAGTCATGAGAGAGGAGTAGAATTTCTACAAGAGAGAACTTTTATGGGTGAGAGAGAATCATTTTAGAGAGAGACAAGACTGTTTTGAGTAGGTTGTGTCAGTGAAATCATAACGTGCATATGAGAGAGAAGAGAGAGAGGGACTTTGTCAGGGAGCGGCGTGTGAGAGACAAGAGAGAGGGTGCTGCTGTGTGTGAGAGAGAAAGGAAGAGAGAGAGGTGATGTGAGAGGCGCAGACAAGGGAGAGAGAGGTGTGACCGCTGTGACAGTTGAGAGAGAAAAGGAGAGAGATGCGCGCTGTGAGACAGAGAGAGAAAAAAAAGAGCAGCATGTGAGGGATTGTGTCAGAGCTCCATGCGAGCACGGGTCAACACCCTCTGATAATTATCTGACATTGCTTCTGTCTACAGCTTAAATACGCACACATCGTCATGCATCTGAGTCTATCATGGACGGCCACGATACAGGGTACCGTGGAGCTCGGGCTACAATCACGACTAGCTTTCTTTGGAGATAAATCCAATAGCCCAACTGACTCTCCTGTAACTTCTGCATATATATTAACACGTACACGTCCCTGTGAGAGCATACGCTTCTAGCCTCTCCTTACATGGTATAGAGAGCAAACTCTTCCCATCGCATCTATGTCTTCCAGCTCGTCCACTATGGTTCTTCCTTCCCTTGCTTCCCTCGGCCACACCGTCACGGAGAAGCTAACTAGGGATAATTTCCTGGTTTGGAACGCTCAGGTTCTGGCGCATATAAGGGCAGCTGGCATGGCCGGTTACCCCAACGGCAGCTTCAAGGAACCAGCCAAGGTTCTGTGCACGGAGAAGGACGTCGCTGGCAAGAAAGTCATCGAGGAGGTGCCCAACCCAGAGCATGCGATCTGGGTCACCCAGGACCAGCAGGTCTTGACGTTCCTCCTTGCAAGTCTGTCTCGCGAAGTAATTCAGCAGGTAAATAATTATGTTACCGTAGAAGGTGTTTGGGGAGCGATTTTGCAGAGCTATTCCTTCAAGTCTCGGGCGAAGATCAATCAGCTTCGTTCTCAGATCAGTCGCGCCCAAAAGGGCGACCTGTCCGCTGCTGCTTACTTCAACAAGATGAAGGGTCTGGCCGATGAGATGGCCGCCGCTGGCAAACCTCTTGATGAAGATGAAGTCGTCTCACACATCCTGGACGGTCTTGACGCCGATGGCCGCCGCTGGCAAACCTTTTTCAATATACGCGACAACTAAAATTCCTCATACGATGGAAATTTAGAACCGGTCAGAGTGTAGAAACAGAACACACACAAATGCTTGCTCTGCCATCCTACCACTACAAATAAAAGGCCTTGGTGTTCACCTCTCTTAATCTGAACATTCAGGCAATTTCTTGGGGAGCACCTTTCTGTGTACATGCTGAAGTTGTCAAACTCCTTTCGGTAATGCATCTCTTCAATTTCTTGCAGGAAGAAATCTCACCCCCAAAAAGGAGAAACTTCCAGGTAGATAACTGGATCCATCTTTTTTTTTTAGAAAAGAAGGATGACCCCTGGCCTCTGCATCTGGGCGATGCATACGGCCACTTTATTAATTATTCTCACAAGACCTTACAAAGCCATACAACAGCAAGACTAAAGTCACCGTCTAAGCAACAACTGTCGCTACATCTATCCAATTGATGAAGGGGCGCAGATAGTCTGGGCCTAATACCAAACAGACATCGCAGCCAAACCTAAACATCTAAGACCTGAGGTCCCAACCAGGACGCCTGCCGGGTATGGGGCACCTACCAGTCCGGCACACTCCTCAACCAGGACGCCTGCCGGGTATGAGGCCGCCGCAGCCATCTGCCACCAATCCATCTTCAGAGCTGTACTATTGCATGTACCATGTCAGGTCTCTCTGCCATCGACGCCACCACGACGCCCGGCAGCATCGTCCTCCTGCTTGAGTCCATCCTCCCAAAGCGAACTCTGAATCTGCACTGCGCCACGCCGTCAAGATCCGTCGCCATCAGTGTGTAGGATGAAGCACCGCTCCAGCAAAGAATATGTCCTCTGGTCCCTCGATCACGTGTATACCTCGAAGAATGACGCCCAACTGGAGCCATCTAGAGCTCTTGACCACTGATTGTTCTTGTTATGATTTAGAACTAGCCTTCTCCAGCAATGGTATCATGCAAATATCAATCTACTGGGCAGGCAGTTCCCCTCGACAAGTGGCAACATAGTATTTGGCAAGGTGCGGTGCAGCTTCCTTGTGAGGGCATATGTACTTCTAGAGTTGATTGAGCGGGAGCGAGCTTCCTTTTTGCCCAGTAGCTGCTCAAAATGCTCTTTCACAATCCTTTCCTTGTCTTCGTGGTTGGTAGCTTGGACTTCGTTGTGCTCGATGCTCTGAATGAAGTTTTTCCGTCGCCTGGAGCACAGCTTTGCCTGAAAAAAGGTTGTCCGAGCATCGCCTGCTCTCAGCCAGGTGACCCGAGATGACTGCCTTTTCCGGGCCCTCTCAAGCGTGGCCAGCCCGACGATCTTCAGCTTGAGCATCTTCCAAAGATTGAATTCTGCGTCAGTGAGCTGCCGCTTCTCCCACGCGACGTCGAGCCGCAGTATGACCTCATTTGCAATGTGGAACTGAAGTTTGGCTTCACTGAAGAAACTCTTGCCCCAAATTTGTTCGCTTCAGCTTGATCTTGATCCGCGTGAATGGGCAGTCATGGTTCACCTGCTTGCTCCAAGCTCTCGCCACCGTTTCCTGGAATCTAGGGAAGCGAGGCCAAAAGGACTCGAATCTGAACCTTGTCTGTTTGCGCGGCGCCTATGCGTTTGCCAGGAGGAGCGGGCATTGGTCTAAGCAGGTTGTGGATGCCGCCATGAGAGTGTGGGAGGGGAAGAGCAACTCCCAGCCGGTGTTGCAAAAGAATTTGTCAATGCTGACCAGGGTGGGGCTCCGCCGCTCGTTGCTCCAGGTAAATCTACGACTCTTGCATTTGATCTCGCGCAGGCCTGCGGTGTCGATTGCCGATCTAAACCTACCCATAATGTGCCTGTTTAAGTTTAGTTTGTTTTTGTCACGCACCTCGTAGATGCTGTTGAAGTCGCCATTTATGAGCCATGGCTGGCCCGACGGCGGCGCGGTGGTGGCGAGCTCGTGGAGGAAGTCGTCCTTGCGTGCGTCGTCAGCGGGGCCGTACACGGTCTCAACCAGAAGCATGTGTTTGTGTGCTGCACTGTGACTTTGGCGGTGATCGCGAAGCGGCCGACAGTGTGCGTGGACATATGGACAGCACCGCTGTCCCAAAGGATAGCCGCTCCCCCGCGCATTTCGATCGCCGGCAATACCATGCAGCCATCTAGGTTACTACCCCGAGAGCGGCAATAGCGAGCACGGGCTCGCCTGCTCCGGGAACGCGTACAAATTGGATAGAGACGCGTGTGTGCGTGCATTGAATGCTAATGTACGGCTAAGTGAGGGATACGTGCAGATAAACTGTAGCATACTGTCACAGCGCCGTCTACACAGGCAGCAATATGACGGTACACCATCTATGTGTTCCATTATATGACGGTACCTATCTAGTACTAGAGTTCTTGATAGAGTTATGTGTTGAATCTAGTGGCGCCCATGCTTGCACCAGTTTGCTGTGTCAACTTGTCTCTTGTTTTTAGGATCCTCATCTAGTAGCTTGATGAAAAAAAAAAGAGAAAGGGATGATGATGTTAATTTGCCAGAATGCATGTTTGATGTAAAGTTGGCTGTGGGAAGGCATATAGTTTGCGCTACTGAGTTTGTTGAGGAAGGAGCGAAGAGAAAAAAAACAGTTACGCCAAGTTTTCCGTAATCGTGTTTTCAAAAAAATGAGTAATGGTTGTTTTAGATAAAACGTAGTTTCCTACCTTTGTAGAAACATAATTTTTCTTATCCATGTTTGTTTTGAGGAAATCTTATCCATGTTTTTGTTTGAGGGGCCAAACATGTTTTTAGTTCGTCAGACTATAACATGGTTTACATGAGAGCAACTAGTTAACGAGCGCTCGTTCAGGAGCCTTGCAACGATCAGCGCTACTTGGCACGCTTTCAGCCATTCGCCACGTGTCGCGCTTTGGACGGTCCCTCTGAATTTTGTTTTTTATATTTTTTCGCACGCGTTTTTGGCTTTTTCAACGGTTTTTTCTCGACGTTTTGGTTTTTCATCGGTCTTCCTTAGCTTTTCGCGTTTATGTATTTTCTTTTTTTTTCTTTCACGAGAATCACAGTTTTGCTTCCGTGAGAGGCACGTTTTTGCTTTCGTGAGAGTCTCGGCCGTGCCTCTTGAAAACGAAAATAACGTGTTCTCTGTTTTTTTCCTTTCACAAAAGTCAAGGTTTTGCTTCCGTCAGAGGCACGGTTGTGCTTTAGCGAGAGTCACGACCGTGCCTCTCGGAAACGAAAAAAAACACGTTTTCTGTATTTTTTCCTTTCGCGAGAATCACGGTTTTGCTTCCGCGAGAGGCACGGTTGTGCTTTCGCGGGAGTCACGGCCGTGCCTTTCGGAAACGAAAAAAAAATGCATTTTTTGTTTTTTTCCTTCCGCGAGAGTCACGATTTTGCTTCCGCGAAGGCAGGGGTGTGCTTCGCGAGAGTCACGGCCGTGCCTCATCGAAAACGAAAAAAACGCGTTTTCTCTTTTTTTCCGTGAGAGGCATGGTTGTGAGCACGGGGTGCCTCTTTCGGAAAGGGAAAAAACCCGTGCTCCCAGTTTGGTTTTTTCGTCTGGTTTTTTTCGTGAAAAAAAGTTTGTCAAAATCTATCAACATGGGATCTAATTTTGAAGATCTCGACGCAAGGAATCCAACGGTAAAAGCGGTTCGAGATTTGGACACACGGTTTAAGAGATAAAACGTTTTGAACAAATGGATCTACGAAAAAGAGAAAACTCAATTTCAGTGCATTGGGTTCTTTCTTATATCTAGATGGAATGAAATAGTGAAATAAAATTAAAAAAAGCCCTTTCAGATAAAAAAGGAAGAATAGTATGCGATATATCTCACTTGGATAAAAAAATTAAAAGCAAAATTCTCTTATCCTCGTTTGTTCCTTCCTTTAGATAAATACTTAAAAATCCCCTTACAATAACAAATCCAATTTAGAAGGGACTTCCTCTCCATGTTGAGAAAACTTTTCTTCTTCCAATTATTCTTTTCTTCATTCAACTCAGTTCGTAATCTGGGGAGGTTGGAGTGATCTTTACAAGGAGTACTCCTCAACTAGTGATTTCAGGTTTCCGGAGAACTAGTTCGCTAAACAAGCGTATGCAGACAAGGCTTGATTGTTAAAAACAGCTTGGTGCATGTCTCTGGCAGCTGGGCCCTAGTAGTCAACCTGAGATGTTTTCTTTTTTGAAACCTGGTCAACCTAGATGTTAGATGAACATAAACAACCGTGGTAGCCATTCCCGGTCTGCGAGCTTGGATGCATCGTGATTAATGAAAAAAGGCAAAGAAACCCGAAATGCAGTCAACACCAGCGTAGATGTATAGTTTCTTCAAAAGAAAGGTAAGCAGATGTAGACATTTTGATTGAAAAGAGGGAGCATATTAAGAGCAGCCAAAGGGGACCCTGTGCAGGGATTTAGTTTGTGATCTCCCCTGATAAACCTGTACTTAGTGACTGGTCTGCATGCTTGCGGGTTGGCTGCATGTGCGCGCCGCACTGCTGCGCCTCAACGTCCGTCAATCGCACTGCGCAAACGACGTCTCTTCCCGTCAGCCCCCACCATTAAATGAACCGTCGTCTACAAGCTGGAACACGGCGTGCGCTCCATATTCCAATGAGAGCCGACGCCTACGGATAAAGTGAGCATGCGAGCTCGTCCACGCCAACGAGTTTTCGTTACTACCCCCTACTTGTCTACTTGTCTGACAAGGTCCGGCGACCAAGTGTCGATCTTTGTTTCTTGAATGCAGAGCACTAGGGGCTGGTGAGCATCGACAACTTCACGAACGGCCGAACGCCTCGCCGACAAGTTGAGGCCTCAGACGTTCCAGCTCACAATTGCGCAAGAGGGACTACTCATGGATGAACCACTAGTAGAAATAGGGGCTTTTGTCCCGGTTGGTAAGACCCTTTAGTCCCGGTTTTTGAATCGGGACTAAAGGGTCGTTACTAATGCCTCTCCCCTTTAGTCTCGGTTCTTACACGAACCAGGACTAAAGGCCGCGGCCACGTGGAGCTCCACCTTTAGTCACAGTTGGTAACACCAACCGGGACTAAAGGAAATTGTATGATTTTTTTTGAATTTTTTTTTATTTTCAAATTTCTGAATTATTTTAATCTCCAATCTCTAATCATCACCCCTTATCACTGCTCAATTTATTCTCTAATCTCTAGTCACCCCTCATCATTTCAAATCATCTAACTTCCCGAACGGTCACTCATCCTCCCACTCCCCCAGCCTGAGCACGCTTAACTTCCGGGTTCTATTCCCCCTCGTTTCCAAGTTTGCACTTGTTGTTTTCCTGACAATAGTAAGATGTCAATCCTATTAACCCTCAGGAATTTTACTTGAGCATGAAGTGCCACATTTCACTGTTTGAGTTTGAAACTATTGTTTTAAAAAATAATTATTATTTAGTAACACTAATATTTCTTGAATAATTAGTTTGACCATTGTTTGACCACAATTTGACCATAGTTTGACCAGATTTGACCAAAATTCAAAAACTGAAATAATTATTTAGTAACACTAATATTCTTGAATAATTATTTAGTAACACTAATACCTCTTGAATAAGTAGTTTGACCATAATACTTCTTGATTTTTTGAATTTTTTTGCCTCCAGATCGGATGTAACTTTTCGAGTAGATGATTTTTCATATAAAAACTTTTTCATCCGAGTTCGTATGCAAAAGTTATGCCCATTTTACTAAATTCTAGAGAGATTCTGCAAATAAAGTCGAAATTCATATTTGTAAATTTTCCCAACAACTAGACCACATATCACATGGGAAACTTATTTTCTTTTATTTTTTTTATATTTCCATCATTTTCTTTTATTTTTTTTAAACTGAAAAGGCGATCCAGGGTGGGGGGGGGGGGGTGTGGTAGAGTTTGAAAATGGGAGGGACCTTTAGTACCGGTTCGTGCCATGAACCGGTACTAATGCCTCAAACCCCATTAGTACCGGTTCGTGGCTCGAACCGGGACTAAAGGTCTAACCTTTAGTACCGGTTGGTGCCACCAACCGGTACTAATGGGCATCGCACCCTTTAGTCCCGGTTCATGGCACGAACCGGGACTAAAAGGTCCAGACGAACCGGAACAAATGGCCCACGTGGCCCGGCCAGCCCCCTGGGCTCACGAACCGGGACTAATGCCCCCATTAGTACCGGTTCTGGATTGAACCGGGACTAATGGGCTAACCCGGGCTGGACCAAAGCCCCCTTTTCTACTAGTGAACACGCGATTTCTCCGGAGGCTTAATCTTACTACGAGAAAGAACATGGAACAATACACCGCATTACAAGCCGTGGCGCGCCAGCAACCTCGAGTAGCACCCAATATATGCTGACGACGAACTAAACCTCTAATCCTGCTACTGAACATTAACATGGATCCTAACTCCATCTGACGCATGGCCAGACGCCGCAGGAGAGACGAGTCAGTGTGGAGAGGCGCTTTAGGCTGCCGCGCCGCCCGCGCCGTTCGGGCCAGCAAGGGTAGCCATGGCGCGTAGTGCGTCCACGTTCATGCGAGTGATCTTGGCGATGCCGGCGATGTCTTCATCGGACAAGGGCTCGTCGAAGCGCCGCACCAGCGCCTCTGCCGCCTGGATGGTCATCCGCTCCTTTGGCCCCAACATCCCGAGGCCCTGGACAAGCCGCAGGGTAGCGCGCTGCCCCATTGGGATGGGGAGGGGTTTGCCACCTGACGGCGCTCTGACGAAGCGAGGCGGATGAGGCCCTGGACTTTGGTGGCGCGGCGGAGCGGTGAGGTGGAGCAGGCGGGTTGGTGATGATGGGTGGTGCAGGCTCGCATAGGAGGCGGTGCGGGGTCGGCGGGGTGGTGACCAGGTGGAGCTCCTGAACCTGCTGCACCACCGCACCCAGCTGCATCATGGTGGCCACCTCAGGGCGGGGCGCGCGGCATGCTGCGCTAACCAGGTCGGGCAGCATGCACTGGGATGGCGGGCCGTCAGTCAGCGGCGATGACAGGGCTTGCTGACCGTAGACCGCGCCCGCGTCAAAGGACAGCGGTGCTGCCAGCGTGGCGTCGATGGACGCCTCCAGCAGCAACTTCATGTTGTCTACCAAGGGCGGTGGCGCGATCACGTCCGTGGTGGAGCTGAAGAACTGTGCGACCAGATCCTTCTCCGGAGGCGCCAAGGGCAGTGGGGTGGGTGGCAGCTAGTACGGCGGAGGGGGTGGGGGCGGTGGGGAGGGCAGGCGGCGGAGAGGGAGCGGCGGGGTGGCGCGGATGCCCGAGTCATTGCTTGTGTTGCTCTTGCCGTGGCGGTGGCTAGTCGGCATTCGGCTACGGTGCCGGGCGTTGGAAAGCGGGGCCTTGCCGTTATTGTTGCTGTGGCGCGCGGAGTCTCGAGTGTCATGGCCTCGCCCTAGCAGGGTGTCCCTCCATGAACGTCGGCCGCCGCGGTCGCCATCGCATTCGTCGTGGTCGCGGCGCCCACACCCAGCTGCATGCCCTGGTAGCTGGTGGAGGTCACTGTCGGAGGGTTGCGGCGCCCTTGACCGTCTTCAACTTGCCTGGTCCAGGTCCCAGGGTAGATAGCAGGGAACGGCGCGTCGTCAACGGAGCCGGATGAGGGAAGGCCGCTCTGGCGCGAGTGGGAGGAGCGGGCAGACGGCGGAGTAAAGTCGTCCACCCAGTCGACGTGCACCAGCAACTCGCGCTTCTTGACTGCCGGAGGCGGAGCGACCTGGCGGCTCGGGGGAGAGAAGCCGAGCATGGCCTCGACACGTCTAGCATCGCGCGCGACGCGCCAGATGGTGCGCTTCGTGGGGATGAAGGCGACGTCCGGGACCCACACCCAGCACGCGAACGTCCAGGTGTGGTCGCGCTCGTGTGTGCGGCTGTCGAGGCGGTCGATGAAGCACTTGTCGCCGAAGACCTCCGCCGCGCCCTCAAGGGACCACATTTGCATGGGCATCCGCTCGATGACGACGCGCACATGGAGCTTGAGGTCGTCAGGCACATCGTGGTCATCCTCGTGCCAGCTCTTGATGGAGAACACCATGTCGCCGATCGTGATGGAGCCGAGGCGCACGGCGTTCTCCTTGTGCCCCGGCAGCTCGAAGTGGACGAAGAAGGTCCTCGGGGTCATGGCTGGTGACGCGCAGCAGGTGAGGAGGAGTGCGCAACTGCTCCTCGAGAGCTCGGCCCACGACCATGGGGATGGCGGCGTGGTGCTCCGCCATCGTGGAGAGCAGGACGGCGTGCTTGCGCAGTAGGAACTCCTGGTGCTCCATGGCCGGCGTGGTGATGATGACCTTGTGCTAATATGTGGGCGGCGGGAGGGGTCGGTATGGAAGGCCCGCCGATCCATGGCAGGCACGGGCGGCGACGGCGTCGGTGCGGGCATGGGGAAGGGCAGCCCGTCTTTCACTGGGCCGCGCTGCTACAGCGGCCCTAGCCTTTCTTTCACGCCGCCCCCTCTCTCTTGTTTCTTGGATTTTTGGGGCACTCCCAGCCAAGTAGCCGGGCAGCTTGCAGATGATGTAATATAAGGGATCTCTGCAGTCGATGCGCTGGTGGAGTGTGCTAAGGCAACGGAAGCAGAGGCCTCGGAAGCGCCTTAAAAAGGCGTCGCGGCCGCTCTGGCCATTGATGGAGGAGTGCCGACCATAGCGCCGGGGAGCAGAGGACGCAGGGCGACCCGACGGTTTTTTGGGCGCGCGCTGCTCCTTCCGCGACTTGACTTCAGTCCATCCATCGCCGCTGCCAGAAGAGGTAAGCTTTGACTCGGGGGAGCGCCTAACTATAATGGATTTAAGCCTGGGCGCCCCGGAGGGGGGATCCGACGCTCGGACCGTTGGCGAGGGCGATGCTGGAGCGGCGTGGGGGCACTCGCCCCTCAGGAGGATTCGCGGCGAGGCAGCGGCAAGCAGTAATGGTGATGGCGGGGCCGGGAGGGAGTCGGGGACATGGGACGGACCGGAGGACTGAACGAGATCTGGGATGGAGGCGCGCACTCCCCATCCCGATCAGTCCCTAGTCATGGAGCACGAGGAGTGTGCAGAGCTGGGTGGGGAAGCAGGACGCATGGCGTCCGATGGGGTGGCACCAGCGCCCCGCGAGCGACGGCGGGGGCTGGGTGGACACCGCGGCCGGAGTGGCCAGCTGCGCGTGGGCGTGGGAGGAGCACGGTGGAGCTCAGCTCAGCTCAAATTTCTCCCTTGCACCTACAGTGCTTTCTCACCAAGGTTTTCGCCACTGCCTTGAGTACTGCTGATGCCTCAAATCCATGCAAACTGTGAAAACTAGATTTCCTTCGCCTGTATCCTCCAAAACCCCAATAATCTCTCCTGCTTAAGCATTGATGTTTCTTGCTCTGATCCTGATATCCTGTAATGTTCAACAATAATAACAATATCAAAATGAGTTTTTATCATTTAGCCTTGTTTCTTCAATTCTTTCATTTCAAACGACAAGGCGACTAAAAAAATAAGATTTTCCAACTGGAACACAACTAATGGAGATCCTGTTTGAGCTCACTAGATAAAGAAACAAATTAAGTCAAAAATCTGGAGCATTAATCACTCTTCAAAACTACAGGTTTTAGCCCTCCATTTGCTGGTTGCCAAAGACGAGAGCTTCGCCTTTGAAAGGGACACTAGTGTAGGGAGACCGGGCCAGCCGAGCCCCTCTGAATTAGTTGATGGCTTTGATGACTCGACGGTGAATATTAAGGAAAGCAGAGCAAGGGGGAGAGGGCAGACGATCGAGGTGTGTAATTGACTACCTCCGGTTTAGACATGACGAATCAAATCAATCCTTAAAATGTCAGAAACTCTGTTTGGAATCTTAACCCATATATCTGTCTACAACATTATTCGGATTCAATACAGGAAGATGTATTCTACATTCCGTTACTTTTCTATGCGAATCAGGATATGCAATAGATGACATGGTACAATAGCAACATGTATCCTGTAACATAAATCTTTGAATCTGTTAGAGTACATAATGGGCCTAATGGTCTGGGCTGGCGCAGTGTTAGAGTACGTAATGGGCCTAATGGCCAGGGCTGACGATATAGCCCGTTAGTCTTAGGGTTAATTAAACCTATTAACAGTCGCTACAAGGGCGTACGAAAGGCTGTGCCACGTGTCTTTTACTGTGCCGAAGGGGAAAACTTAAAAACGCATCAAGCCTCCTCCTCTCCTCTCTCGTTTTTCCTCCCCAACTAGGGTTGCCGTCGCCGCCGCCCCATCGCTCCTCTGGCACTGCCCACCAGAGAAAGGCTTACTTCTCCCCCAGGGTCTTCTACTCTTGGGGCTAATCTAACAGGAAGGGCGGCGCTGCTCCTCCCCCGACAGCAAGGCGGGTGTCCTGCGCGCTCACCAGCGAGGGAGAGGTTGCCACCTCTCCACCTCTCCTCACCTCCTCCCAGGTTCCCGACTCAAGCGGAGAGGGATAACTGCATCCACAGGTGAAGGCGTTGCCACCTCTCCTCACCTCCTCCCCCGACCGCAAGGCGGGCTGCCTCTGCAGATCCTTTCTTATTTTTTTGAATAAACCTCTGATTTGGGAGAGCATGTTCTTATAAGTTGCTATTCCACTTTCTGGATCTCCTAGACTATATATTAATTTCGGATTTGTGTCCTGAAGAATTTTCTTAGCATTAGTTAGGAAAAAAATGTATACATTGGTTCATAATTTTTGATGCAAAAAAGAAAATGAATATATATCATTTTGCAGATTTGTGAAGTTCTTGTCTACGTGTGGTGAAACAGAGGTGACCAACGAGGACGCCGAGGCAAACTTTTCACCGCCTATCATGTTATTATAATTCCAGTATGCATCTACTTATAAGCTAATTAACATTGTATTTGTAGAGTTCAATTGCAAGTTAATTAGTTTGATAATGCATGTTAGGCGCCGATGGCTTTAGATATGTAAATAAAAATAACTTTTAAGTAAAACTAAGTATTTAATTATTGTTCTGTTATGTTATTGATTTCATCAGTTTTATGTCAGCCATGAGTTCTGAAGGATTCCGCATCGGCCAGTTTGGATTATGTACTAGATTATTGGAAGAACCTTGATATATGAATTTAGAGGATTTGCTGAGATTTGATGCAAAATATTGATGGCCAGGCACTATACTGCGCATAATCACAATTTTCAGATTGTCTTTTCGTTTTTGTAGCAGTTTTTCTGTACCAATAGTGTGACATCACACTGCTGCATTTTCACAGGCCATGGAACAATGAAGAACTTACCAAGGAATACCCAAACGTTCTACTGTTATAATTATGCGTGCACTTTGGATCTATTGGATGTCTGGATGTGCCGCAGATCCACATTCACTGATGCAAAGGTATGTTGCTAGCTTCTCATGCTGCTACAAATTCAGAAATGCTAATTGCTCATACATATTTTAGAAGTGTTTTGAGCTCTTGCTTTGACACAAATTTGCTCTGTATGATGCCCAGGACTCAGGATAAGGATTTCCTGATCTTCTGCTTGCCACATCTTGGTATTTCTCATCTAAACATGAATTCAGAATGTTCCCTTTTGCATCCAAGTAAAACTATTCATCGACATTCTATCATTTACCCAAATCACTCACTTTTCTTAGTGCTGATAGCGAATTCACCATCAGTTACAACTCTGTTTGGTTTTGAGTTACTGTTTCACTAATTGACACCTGCAAGTAAGGAGTCCTGATGAAGTGAACGATCTGTGTGCATGAATCCGATTAAGCTGTGTTAGGTTGATACCTTTTGTGCAGAAGGGTTTGGCGCTGTAATGCTTGCTCCTGTGGTAATTCTGTTGTGTTGCATGGCTAGCTTGCTGTACATGGCTCAATATGCAATTGGCCTGGGATGACATGGTTTCACCGATTAGCCGGTTCCTACTGGCTGTTGATTTGGTCCTTTTTTATGTAAATATAATTTGCAGGTGTAATTCTTGGTTATTTAGATACTAGCTGTCCTATACGTACGTTTCTGATGATTCAGTTGGTCTTAGTAATACTGAAGTATAGAGTATAGCCTCTAATTTGTATGCAAATATAATTCTTTTATTGCTTTTCATAGATTAGTTCATTCTTTAGGTGTATATGCTCTTTATAGTTTATGTTTCCTTGCTGTTTATGTACGCTTATAGAATTATACTAACCCAAATGTTGTGAGGTGCTTGGTGTCCTATATACAGTAATATACCAAGTGCATGTGTGTGCTTGGTGTTCTGCATAGATGTAGATGGTTATAGATGTGCTACCATGGCCTATTTCTTATCTTATAGGTTATGGGCGGTATCTTATCTTGCCTAAATCTGATTTGAACAAATGCTACACTTGCTCTCCCCACTCGTTCTTTCTCTCCTCCTCTCACTTCTTTTGCCAGCCAATGACATTGCACTGAAGCTCTCACTGGGATTTAATAGATGCTGCACTTATATGCTTCGATGAAGGCGTAGTCCTAGCATCTCTAGGCTGTCTAAGGACATCTCCACTCTAAAATCCTACCTCTGTTCTTCTGGCTCAGATTAACCTTCCTCTTATGGTAAGCCTGCATCTCCTAGCTGGTCACTCAGAGATTGGCAGCGATGAGGAGGCTCGGCCCTTGGTGCAGACCTGAACCCCCCAGCGGTGGCAGCGTCGGATCTCTCCGCCTCACGGGGCTAGGTTTCCCATCCACGCCGCGACACTGCCGGCATGGCGGCCCGGGTTCGGGCAGCGGCCGTGGTGTTGGGTGCGCTGGTGAGGTCTCTGGGGAACGAGAGGCAAGGGACTGGCACGGCTTTCAGTCATAGGTTCTGGCAACACCAAGCTGTAGATCTGAGCCACCGTCTCCACAGTAGGCATAGCCCTATGGTAGATGCTTTGTGTGCTCCCTTGATGTAGTGTTCTCTTGCCACCATCCTGAGACAAGATACAAGCACCAGCGTTCTGCTCCTTTAATTTGTCTGAACTTTCTAATAGCCGCGTGTTGACTCTGAGCACACTATTTTAGCTAAAACTATGTACCGCAGGTGCAGCTTTGACATGTTCTGATGGAATTACCAACCAAGATGACATCAAGCAGCAACAATATAGCCTCTGGTCTTTAACAAGGTCAGTTCACCTCACCTTGCAAACTACGACGGCGGCAAGATCAACCATCCAACAACACAGTTTCTCTCATGTCCAATACTTTCCTCTGCCAAACTGGATCCAACATATTTTCTTGATGTTTGGCAATGCACTCTTAAGTGTCTGTGAATTATTAACTTGCAAAGACTGCTTGATGTGGTGGAGATAGTTACAGTACACCAAGGAAAACAAATACGATGTTGATACATGCAAGTATTGTTTTATTTTCGATATAAAAGTGCCAAATTTAGCTTGTGCCAGGGGCAACATTCGAGGCTGGGTGTGATGAAAGCTTGCAGCCCATAATTGGCATGGTCCTTGTTTGATGGAAATTCAGCGAGTGATGGTGATGTGATCGAAGATGACCCTGTTTTGTTGAGATGGCCGGCTCCGTCCTGCTCCAGCGTTGCCGCCCGTCAACCCAACGAACACAAGATGCATTAACAGGAGAATCACAACGCAGGTACACACGCGCTTCTTTCTCCTGATTTTTCCTTACCTCTTTCTTCCAATGCCCTACTCCTAAAGCATTTCTTCTTTGTTTGTGTAGATTCTGTTCCTCTATGTTTATAAGGTCTTTGAAGAAAATCCAAGAAGGCTGACAGGGTTCGATGTAAGCCATAAGATTTCAATTTTCTAAAATTTAGTTCAAGTCAATGATAACAAGTTAAGTAGTCGAGTGCTGAGACACTTGAGTTGTTCTGTCTCATAAGTTGAATGATCCATTGACGTTGATTGTAAATTAACTACTAAATTCTTATTTCCATGTGCTCTGGTTTTCAGTTTTTCGAACTGTCTCCTTCTCCCCTTCTGTTTCTACATGAGTAAATCCAAGTGGCTAGCATTCTTGCATTCAAATCTTCTCGAGGTTTTGCTATGGACGCAGAATTATCATGTTGTTAAGAATCAAAACCAAGAACAGTTTATTTTGAGTTTGTGTGCACAAGGTATCCTATTCTTGAGTATCTATACTTTTGATCTAACTTTCACTACTAAGATATCCCACTGCCGGCTATCTAGACTACCATCACTTGATGAAATCGATTTGATGTAACTTTTGCTGGCCGGCATAAACCACTACACAACATTATATGGTAGGAACGACGGGATGTAGGTCAGGAAACTTGTCATGCTCAATGCTTCAACGGATGCCGCTGAAGTCATCTCGACTGGTCAGTCATGATAAACAAACATATGAAAAACCTCGTAATCCAGTGTCAGTATGGCTTATTTCCTACATGTGTTATGCAGCTTACAAGCAGCTTCAAATTTTCTCTAAACTTTTGTTTGCCTTCTTATTTAATTACATGTTTAATTGATAATACACATATATGTGTCTACTTTCACGCAGCATCGAGTTGGCTACACATAGTTTCCTGGGTAATGTTCACTCTGGTGAAACATGTTATGTTGAAGAGAAGTATGGAAATCCACCTGTCTTCATTACTAAGAATGGTAGGTCGCTGAAGTTTGTATTTTTGCCAGCTGATAAGATTTTTGCCCTTAAATAAATTCTCAGTTGATAAGTTGGTGCATTACCACAACGACTACATGCCAGCCTCCTAGGTGCTATAAGATGGTTTCATTTTTCTGTGATGCCAGAACTGAACCACCAACACTGAGCATCAGCAACGTATACCACTGTAATCGTTGTTCTGGATGTAAAAGACCATGAACCCGTAATGTGTACTACTCTCTCCATTCCTAAATATTTGTCTTTTTAGAGATTTCAACAGTTGAAATCTCTAGAAAGACAAATATTTAGGAACGGAGGGAGTACTTCATACAATGCATTTGATTCTATGAGATACTATTTGAGAGATAAGTTCCTATGTATGGGTTACACTTCATATAATGCATTTGATTCTATGATATACTATCTGTATAAGTTCCTACATGACCTTCGTATGCGGCATTTCTTTGCCTAATTTACTTGCTGGTGATTACATAAAGAAACGGTGAGACATTTAATCTGCTCATGAGCCAATGTTCACTTACATAACACAACTGCTAAACCATGTGCATAACCAGGTTAGGAGCACACAAGCCTGCCTCAGGTGGCGCCACCAGGTGCCGCCCCAGCCTCTAGTTAGAGATAAGGGTCGCTTGCTTAGGGGTCAAGTAAGCTTTGCTTGGGAGTCAAGTAAACCTCTCTATATAATGAGAGGAGATGTATCAATCTAATCAAGCAAGAATTAAGAAGGAAATTCCTTCCCTCTTGCACGGCCATGGGCAAAAAGACCCCCGGTCGGCCCTCTCGCGCCCTCCTTCTAGCAGCGCCATAACAATTTTGTATCAGCTAGCTTCGCTTCGATCATGTCTTCATCGCCGCCCAACCCGTCTCTTCCGCTGTCGGGATCCTCCGTCGTGCCCGCCCCTGCCGTCTTCACCCCGGAGGAGGTGTCCAGGGCGCTGCGGGGCCTAACCCAGGCGGTCCAGGAGATCCGCCTGTTCTTGGCCGGGTCCTACGGGCCGCACCTGGCTGCGCGGCCCATAGCCGCCACCGCGCCGCCGTGGCTGCCGTGCCAGCCGCTGCACCAAGCGGCCTTCGCCGCGCTCGCCGGGCCGCTGCAGCTGCCATCCATCGCCCCATCCTGGCTGCAGTAGCAGCCGCCGCTCCTAGCGGCCTCCGCCGCAGCAGCCGCTGCCGCTGCCCCAGGGCGTCCCGGCCACGCTCGCCGGGCCGCTGCAGCTGCCATCCACGGCCACCACCGCCTCGCCCTGGCTACAGTGGCGGCCGCCGCTCCTGGCGGCCTCCGCCATGCCCGGCGATCCGCTGGAGCAGCCACCGCCGGTCAGCTCTGGCCCACCAGATCAAGTTCCCGCCGTCGCCATTACTGCTTCCCCAGGGCGTCCCCATCCAGCGGATCAAGTTCCCGCCATCGCCGTCACTACTTCCGGCTTGGATCTTTACCCGCCACGTGTCAGCGGCGATGATGCTGCAGGCTGCTGCGCGTGGCCTCCTAGCACGTCGGTGTGTGCGGGAGATGCGTGGTCTGCAGCTGCCGCTCCTCCCAGCTGCGCTTCACTGCGCAAAGGACCTCGATCTTGTCCACTACGTCCGGGATCTTGGGCATGTTGTTTTCCGCGTGGGTAGCGACCTCAAAGTTTGTGACATCGGCGGTTGGGGGGCGCACCCCTCCTCGTCATTCTCCATCGCAAGCCATCCACTCTTCTCTTTGCGGTGCAGACCAACAGCCGTTCGGCGGGGAGAAGGCAGGGTGTCACCAACATGAGCGCACCACATAGCACCACTGCATTCCGCCGGCCGCCGCGAGGGCGTCTCTGTTGGTCGCTCTTGCGACCACTTCCAGGTGGCCATACACATGCACTCCTTTTGTCGAGATGGTGTCCATGGGATCCAGGTGGCTGTACACGTGCACATCCGACGTGCAGATGATGTCCACTTTTGTTAAGGGGTCCAAAATAAATCGTCCCAGTCCATTTCAGATTGAGAGTAATAAAACAAGCCGAGATGTAAAAGGCTTGTTTTTAGGTGTTAGGTTTGTGTTGCGTCGAGTCATGGTTATAAGTTGGTTAGGCTGCAGATCGAGGAGAAGCTGCATGTCCAGGTGGGGTGTAGTGTTAGAGTACGTAATGGGCCTAATGGCCTGGGCTGGCGGTAGTCTTAGTGTTAATTAGAGATAAGTGTCGCTTACTTAGGGGTCAAGTAAGCCTTGCTTGAGAGTCAAATAAACCTCTCTATATAATGAGAGGAGATGTATCAATCTAATAAATCAAGAATTAAGAAGAAAATCCCTTCCCTCTTGACCGGCCATGGGCAAAAAGGCCCCCGGCCAGCCATCTCGCGCCCTCCTTCTAGCAGCGCCATAACACAATCTGTGTCCTAGTATTTCCTACTCCTAACGCTCTTGTCAGTCCAGTGCGGTTTTCTACGGGCTGGGATAGCCCTTTGGGTTCCAGCAGTGAGGTCAGCAAAGGCCTTGAGAATGTGCCTGTGCACACTTTGATCGTTGAGCTGCGGTAGTAAAAGAGTAGCTCCTCCAAGAAGTCCCAGTCTAGTGACTGAGATTCCTGGCCGTGGTGCATCTTTATCATGTTCTGCATGGACCTCCTGAAGTCGGTGTAAGGGTCCATGGAGAATAGGACTATGGCCGCATCATGGGTGGTGTCATCACCTGGCTGGGCTTCTCTGGTGTCTTCCTTGACTGAGTTCGACAAGGATGGTGTTCCTGAGATGAGCTGCGTCTCGTCGACGATGGACGTGGATGACGAAAAACGCGCGTTGTCGTCGTCACGGTCATGGATATAGAGAGACCGAAAGTTGTCGAAGAGGAAGCGGTCGACATTGGAGAGTGTCGCGTGGCCTCCGCTGTTGTTGGTAGCGGTGGCGGCCTGGTCGATGTCCAGCGACGGGGTACGCGGGAACCTGCAGGTGGAGAGGAGCCGCCTGCTGCTGGCGATGGTTGTGGGAATGGTCGAGCTGGGGATGTGAATCGGAGGGATCTTCTTGAGTTTCTTGGAGATGCAGAGCTGCAGGGATTTGCGCAGCTTCGCTCTTTTCCTCTCAGCTTCCATCTCTTTTCCCGATACGAAAAGATCTGGAGTTCTAGAAAATGAGCTTGGGGACTAGAGGAGTAAATTATGGTGGTTTCCCTTTGCTTTATTGTGCTAACTTAAGTTGTAACAAAGCGATTTACGGTGTTTTATTGCGTTAAGGGGAGTTGTAACAAGGGGATTTATGGTGGGATTAAATGGAAGGAGTTGGTCTCTTGTTTTGATCGGGCCTCTGCAGTAACTTTGTAACAGCATGAGCATGCAATTGGTTAAAGGGAAAATATAACTGACGAGATGAATTAGTGCAGGTAAGGTTCATAAACATTCGACTCTTAATCAGCAGTGAACATAGTCCATTAGAACAACGCAAGGCCGACATTACTACTACCTGGGAATTTGGTCTATACGTGTTTAGGATCAGTGCTGTTCTTTTTTGGATTAGTGCTGTATTTAATGCTCCAGAGCAGAGAGGGGAGAATGTGGTCTCTTGGAAGGAAAAAAGATATAGTCAAGGATTGTTTCCGTAAAAAACAACACAAAAAATGAAGAATGGTTCAGGGATTGTAGAATTTGTCACATCTTATCATGAGCGGCGTCATGCGAGATTTGTTTTCTTTCCCTTTTGTGTTGCACTTTGTTTCTGATCATCTGGCTGTTGAACTCTGCAGCTGCAGATCACGCAGCTGTTTCAGGATTCAGAGGACCAAAGGTTTGAGCTGAAACCTTGAGATGGTTGATAAGCAAGTTTGACTCGGGACTGAGATGATGAGTGAATCGAGACAAGATCAAGTTGGTGGATGAAGTCTCGAGAAGAGATGCAATCAAATCCAGCGGGCCGGCCTGCAGCACCTAACAGTGGCAGACAGAGATTTCAATGGCCAGGGATGTGCGGGCTGAGTTAATATCAAGTTATTTTATGACTAAGAGCATCTCCAATAGCCGTGCTTCGCGCCGCGCGCAAAAAACTAGTTTGCCGCGCGCGCTTCGGCTGGTTTAGCGCGGCCGCCAGCGCTGGATCCAACAGTCGCGCTAAAATGCAGAGCGCAAAAAATGCAGCGCGCGCGACTCGCCGGACATTGCATATATGACATTTTTGATAAAAAAATGAGTTTGAAACATTCAAAATGCAATGAACATGACATATAAAATTTCACACAAACAAGTTGATGAATAAAAGTTCATGCCCACAAGTTTAAAATCATGCCCACAAGTTCATCCAACCAAGTTCAAAATGCAAACCAAGTTCAAGACACAAATGAAAGACACATCAATCCTCTTCCTCGTCTTCGTCCTCATCTTCCGAAGACGATTCTTCCACCTCCGAAGATGAATCTTCCTCCCTCTCCTCATCACGCACCACATCACGTGAAGCTCCGACGGTGTTGGCAAGATCTTCAGCGGCATCTTCATGGGAATGTGTGTGAGGAGGCACATCGAAAGACATTCCGCCCATGGAGGCCGGAGGTGCACCCATGCCTCCCATGAGAGAAGCAAAACTCATGCCTCCCATGGCGGCCATAGCGTCGGGGGGTGCTCCAAAGCCACCCATGGCGGCCGGAGGTGCACCCATGCCTCCCATGGCACCTAAACCGCTCATGGTAGCTCCAAAGCCACCCAAGCCACCCATGGCGCCAAGGCCACCGCCACCCATGCCGCCAAGGCCACCGCCAATGCCGCCGCCACCCATGCCGCCAAGGCCACCGCCACGCATGGCGCCGAGGCCACCGCCACCCATTCCGCCAAGGCCACCGCCACCCATTGCGCGAATAATGGCTCTTTTTTGGATCAACACTTCTTCACAGGCAAGATTGACATACTCTTTTTGCCCCTCATTGAGGTTAGATGTGTCCAAGAAGAACAAGTGCTTCTCCCATTCCAACAATCTAGTTCGCTCCTCCATGTTCATCTTCCTCTCCTCCAAAGCCACCTTCCTCTCCTCTGCCGCCACCCTCCTCTCCTCGGCCGCGGCATCTTGATTGCTTGCCATTTTCCTCACCTCGTTGGCTTCTTTTCTTGCCTTCACAATAGCTTCCATAGCATTTTTGAGCTCATCATCTCCTTTCCTCTTCTTCTTTTCGGTTTTGTCTTTCTTGCACGCATCCGGTCATTTTGGCTTTGAGTATGAAACCGAGTTGGGTGTGGGGCTTCTCTTGCCGTCATCACTTGATGCATCATCCTCCTCATCATCATCATCATCATTCAACTCAATTGTTCGCTTGCGTTTGTTGCTCAAATGCAAATCATCCAAATCTTCACGCTTCTTCCATTTCTCATCATCCTTCAACAATTTGTAGCAATGAGGATGGGTAAAGACCCTTCCTTTCTTGATCTTCCCCTTCTTGGTTTTCCTCTCCTCTTCTTTAAACAAGTTTTGTGCAATGTTGTACTACATGAAAACAAAACAAGTTAGCACTTCGGAGACCAAAAACAAGTATGATGAACATGTATGAAATGCCACTTACTCTATCGTCCTCATTTGTGCCACTTGGGTTCAACTTGTCAACCGTCTTTTGTGCGGCCGCCCACTTTTGACAATCTGAATTGATTGTCGACCATCGGGACCAAAGTTATCTCTCGGAGCGTCAATTCCACTCACGTTGTGAGCATCAAAGTGTTCTTTCATCCGCCCCCAATAAGCATCTCTACTTTGATCACCTCCAACGGATGGATCCCTCGACACTCGCAACCTAGTATTGCATAGTAAGATGTCATCTTTGTTGGTGTAATTGCCGCTCTTTCTTTCGGCGCGTCGACAATGCCCTCACCCTCCTTGTCCACCTCGAACTCATGGTCTTCGAAATGGATGTCATTGGTTTGAGACCAATGCGAATTGTTGGAGCCAACACCCATAGTTGACATGTATGCATCATTGTTGAGACTACAAAGTTTTTTGAACAATGCAAATAAGCTATCTATATGATGCATTGAAAAAATAACAAGAAAAGAAAAGTTGGAATTTTTTTTACCTTGGGGGCATTTCGTCAAACACGTGATGCGCGTCGGCGGCCGGCTCAACGAGTGAGCTCGCCCTGCAAGCTTCTTTCCCGTCGCCTTCGAGCTGCCGGAGCCGTCCGCCGCCTTGTTCTTCTTCGTGGAAGTCTTGCCCTTCTTCGGCCGCGCCGCATTGGGGAGCTTCGAGGGGGCGGCGGCGGCACGAGATGGCGCCGGTGCGACGCCACCCGTCGCTGTGGTCATCCGCGGCGGCAAGAAGAGGCTGCGCGCGAGGCCGATGCTCGGCGGAGCTCCGGCGGTGGCGAGGCCAACGCTCCCCGCGCTAGGTTTTCCAGCGGCGGCGGCGGCGGGGGAGGGGTCGCGGCTGTACAATGGGGTGAGCGGGGTGCCGGCGCGTGCGTCCATGGGTGCAGTTCGCCGGCGCCGGCGCGGGCGGGGCTTAGGAGGCGGAGAGGAAAGAGTGCGGCGCGAGCGCTCGAGTGTGCCGCGCGCGGAAGCGGGTGCCTCAAATACACCGCGCGAGATAGCGAATCCGACCGCGCGCCCAACTCCTTATAGCGCGCGCGCGGTTATTGCGCGCCCGCTGGAGCCACCCGCCGGGTTGCGCGCGCTAAAATGGCCTAATTTGCGGCGCGGCGGTTGTTTAGCGCAGCTGTTGGAGATGCTCTAATCTCACAGCAATCCTAGAGCCGCAACACCTGAGAGTTCAGTGAAGAAGGGATGCACATGTTGAACAGGCTTAGTTAGGCCTTGATTAGATTAGATTAAATGGTGGGCAATGGAAGTGCAATCCCACTAATACCAGATCATACACATGGTCCTGACTGACTTGTGTGAATGACCGACCTACCCTGAATCCTTGATGAGCAAAGAGTACACTTAACTCTGATCCTCAACATGTTCAGTCTTTTGTCATTATCATGCCTGAGGCATGGTACCGTCAGTCATCTTTAATTTCATCACATTCTCGATGCTGCCGGTAGTATTGGACAGGACTGTACTGACACTAGTATTAACCAGCAGAAGTCATATATACCACCAGCCTGCAGCAGTTGTTGACAACCCATATTTTTCTCAAAAAATTGTGAAGTAATTCATGGATAAGAGAAAATATGGATTTAGGGATGGAGTCCGCAAGGTCCACGTTGTTGTTTTTGCACTAGCACGGTATTAAAGCAGCAGTGTTTTTTTTTTTTTTTTGCGGGGAAAGCAGTAGTGGTTCTTGGTGGACGGACCTGCTTGCATATATAGTAGCCGCGTGCACTTGCAAATATTTATTAAAATATATGACCATTTGTAAAAAAATACAAGGTTAAAAATGGACAGTGCTCCAATTAGCGTAGCATACACATGATATAAATTTATTCTTTGCATAAGTCACACCATGTCATATTTTGTTACTGAGTGTTTCTACACACACATGATATATCATTATTTATATCTATGAATCATTTCGCTTATTTGGAAAATCAGCAAAAAAAAGGATAAAAGAGAATATGAGTTGCACGAGAAACTAGCTCCACATAATCCTCTCTCTTTGTGAGAAACTAGGAATGGCATTTCCATTAT
Organism: Triticum timopheevii; assembly: GCA_963921465.1. NCBI lineage: Eukaryota > Viridiplantae > Streptophyta > Magnoliopsida > Poales > Poaceae > Triticum > Triticum timopheevii. The sequence continues at coordinate 39,670,845 of OY997272.1, read as the reverse complement.
ACGAATTAGACTTTCCTTTTTTTCTTTTGAGTAGCACGAATTAGACTTTTCTAGGGAGTGCAAGAATTACATGGACCCATCAAGAATGTATCCTACTAGCGCTCTCCTTTAGATTAATAACTTTTTTTTCTCTCTAGAAGGTTATAGCGGTTGTTGTTTCGTTTTGGTTTTATCTATATTGGCTTAGGTTTAAACTATGCTCTCATTTATCGTGTTTTGCTTCCATTGGAGACAATATTTTTTCCTGAATGGGAGTGGAGTTGTTTGGTGCGTGGTTGTGATGTCCTTGCATTACCGCTTGGGAGCTTTTATTCGATGCTGAAACCATAGAATTGTTTATATAACACTTACATGAGCTGGCCCATAAAGCTCTTGCCCACTCAGCTTGACTTCCTACTCAGCTCACTCACTTATCTTTTTTTTTTGCTTCCTTTGCTGCTAGCTTAGGAAATCCAACTATCATACTTTTTTATTTCAAAAAGTTCACCAATTTTAAAATTTATTTCAAATTAAAAAGAACTATGAATTTTAAAATATATGGGGATTTCAAACAATGTTAATGGATCAGAAAAATGTTTGCAAATTTAAGATTGTTCATCAACTTCAAAAAAAATTCATGAACTTTAAAAATATTCATGATTTTAAAAAATGTTCATGAATATTAAAACACATTCATGTATTTTTAAAATGCTTACAAATTTAAATAAATATTCATAAATTAGAATGTGGAAAATAAGAAAATAAAAAGAGAATAAATAAAATAACCAAACAAAAGAAAAAACAGGCACCCCCCCCCCCCCCAAAAAAAACTTTTAGAACCGATAAAAACACAGGGAAAGAAGGAAAACAAAAAACAAGGGAATACCTTCTCAAAGCTGGGAAATAGATGTGCCTTTCTCTCAACCAATGATCCGCACCCTTGAAGATGGGCCCCACAGCGATCCATAGCCCTCGATCCACTTGAAGGCTCCAAATCAAGGGAGCTTAGTATCTTACTAGTAATAAAGTAATAGATGCAACCAATGCACCCCAAGTGAAAGTTACATGCTAAATTTTGTAGAAAAGATAGGTACTAATTTAGCATAGAGATACAACCTTGAGACTGGTAAAACCTGGAAATCCTTGCTCGGGGATAATTTTGCCTTGCACATTTCACTTGAGCTTGATGATGACCTGTTCATTCTTTGCCTCGAGTTAGAACCCTTCACTTGACAATTGTCAGTTGGTGAAAGCTCTCAATTTTCTCCCTCATTGTCTAACATGGGAAGCATTAAACACATCTTCACATGTTCATTATCACTAATGGATAAGCTTGAAGCATATAATCCCTCATGGCGTAAACCATTGGGCGGCTTTATCTTAAACTTGATCTTCTCAACCATGTTGACCATCTTTCTTTTATGTCATCCTCATATGGTCTATAAAATCTTTCTTTTAATGCAAGTACATGAATATTAGCTAACGCACATGGACATACCGAACACATAAATATATGTGTTAGTTCACAAAGGGAAATTCACAATTAGGTACCATATCACTCACTCAATCCCATGTGCCATCATTTACGCTTCTGTGTTGAGCATTTCAAATCCAATCTTAAGACTTCATCTTGGCCAACATTTATCTTTACTTCATGCTCTCTTTTAGTTTCTTGAAAGCCAAATGGGCTTTTCACTTTACTTCATCCCTTTAAGACTTGATCACCAATAACTCATATGCCATATGTTATTATGGTAAATTGTTTTTTGATTTTGTTATATATTTTTTTAACATTTTTTACTTTGGTGCCCCGGTTGCACCATAAGGATGGGTGCATTTGTCTCGTCATCCGCACCGCATCATGTAGTTACAAGTTTACAACATTCCAACACCTACTACTACTATTAGCATATACATCTTCAGTGGAAACAGTGGGTCTATTATACATTTTATTCCAATTTAATCAACGATTTTTGCACGCAGTAATCAAAAACCAAATCAAAAAAGTTTTCAGTAGTGCATAACCATCAAATACTCATACATCACCCAAAGGATACAGATAATATATGCACGAGAAGAACAAAATAAAGAATATCATGTGGTACAAGTGCTTTCGACAAAGGATGGTACCATCACAAGCTCACCAAAGCATCCCGTACACCATTTTTTCAATCTCATCAGAGAGTCACCACACCAGCTAGAAATAGGAGCAAAAACTAAACAATCTGGCAAAAATGATATTAAAGGATGAAGAAGGAAAAGCTAAATTGGAGTGTGATGCAGTTTTCCACAGCCATGGTTCAACATCTGGTCCGGAAGCACTTAATGGAATGTATTTTATTTTCAGTGCATGGTTCGAGGGTATATCCTTCTCTTCCAAAAAAATATGTGAGTTAGACATACTACTACCAACTTAGCTTTGTGCATCCAGTGTTATCATGTGTATATTAGTAGTTCATTAGGTGATGTAAAGGCCTACTTAATAACATTAAATTTGAAGATTACTACCCAAGATACATATTTCTACTCCTACCAATTGATCAACTGCCACACTGCAATAGATGGGATGACCAGTGAGCATTAATTTGATTTAAAATCGCGTAGGACTAAAAATTTGAATTTATCTTTAGACAAATTATCACAACCACGAGCTTTTCGTCGAAGGCAAGACACATCACACATGTTTGCAACAAAACTAATACGATAAAGTCCTTGCATGAAAAATAACACAATAGACGGTGAATTAGAACAAACAACATGTTCTACATACTAGAACAGATAAGCTAGACACGTGGTCTACGTCGGACACGAGAGAATCAGTTAACCAATATGTCAAAATCATTGAGTATACTAACAACATGAGTCATCGGCACATGGGTAGGGGAGGTATGCCCGGTAGGACAGTCACAAACATATGGGGGTAAGGGGCCATTCCTTAATTACTAAGTACGTAGTACTTCCTTTACTACTACAAAGAAAAGAAATTAAAAGGTGATGAACATATGTACTAGTTCCGATGAAAAATACCAAAGTTTCAATATGACAAGTTTGAAAAAAAATCATTCACAAAACGGGCTATCGTGTATGAATATTCATGCCTTTCATATCAAACGACAAAGGTGATGACCATATTCATTGCCTAGTTTATTGTAATGTGCCCAAATTAGAGATATAGGTGCGCATTGTCATTATGAACAATGTTGCCAAATAAAATTTTCATTTTATAAGTGTCAAAAAGGGTATTTTTGTGAAGCAAGTAAGTAAAACAGGGTGCAAAATGGCACCACTCTTGTTTTCACAGTAAGTAGACTATATTTGTGCACAATTCCCAAGTTTCATGGATTTTCTAGATTTTTATCTACTTTCGCATATTTAAATGACTTTATGTCGATTTCCCGAAAGTAATTGAAATTTGAGCTGCACGTGTGTGATAGCCCTGTCTTAAAAATTAGCAAAAATATTTTTAGGTACACAACTAGTCATTATATGGAAGAACCACTTAAATTTTTGAGAGATTCAACCGCTTGCCATGAATAGCCATGCCAGCCATTTTGACCCTGTTTCAGAGAAAATGAAAGAAAATGAATACAAGTTCAAAAAATACAATCCTTCCACATGGAATCCTTTTGTGTGTACTAGTTGCGACCAAAAATACCAAAGTTTCAATATGACAAGTTTGAAAAACAATCCTTCACAAAACGGGCTATCGTGTATGAACATTCATGTCTTTCATGTAAAATGACAAAGGTGACGGCCATATTCATTGCATAGTTCATTATAATGTGCCGAAATTGCACACAATTGGTGCATCTTTCCGTCACAAACAATGGTGCAAGAGTACAGTTTCCAACTTTTTTGTACAAAAAATATCAATATTTATTTTTTAACTGTCAAAAAGGTTATTTTTTGTGAAGCAAGTACAAAAAATAGGGTGCAAAATGTCACCACTCTAATTTTCACATAAATAGACCTTATTTTATGCACAATACCCAAGTTCCATGGATTTTGTTAGTTTTTCAGCTACATTCATAGATTTAAATGACTTTATGTCGATTTCTCAGAAGTGCAAGTGTCAGAAATTTGAAGAAGTTGGCAAAATTATGTTCAAAAATCATAGTTGTGTTTTGAGTTCATGTTTCGGCCTTGTTCGAGAAAAGTAAGGAGTTTCAAATACGTACGTCAAGATACGAGCTCGGAAATGTAAATGAAGTCCAAAAAGTGTGGAATTGCAATTTTGCAATTTTTGGCCACCCTGTCGGTGATGAACTGACAACGAAATGTTGCAAATTTTCCTGTCGGTCCTGACTGACAGGAATACCGTATACCCCTGGCTACCCTATACCAGACGAAATTAATATTTCTCTGTCGGTCACCGTCAGGAGTGGCCGTCAGGGAAATGTTTCTTGTCGGTCCACCGACAGGCAAAAACAAGTTTCCCTGTCAAGCTATCTCTGTAGGCTTTCCCTGACGGGTGACCGACAGGAAATGCTTTCCTTGTCTGGTTCGGCCCTTTTCCTGTCGGTTTCCAACCCACAGAAATATTGCGGTTTCTGGTAGTGTGACCACCCTCCCGAGGTCAGAGCTGAGGAGGCAGGTGTTGTGTCTGAGCGGCCAAAGCAATTTGTCCAGCTCGGAGATGAAAAATCTATGGCGGAAGTTGGCGGGGGCGAGTAAGACAAGTCGGTCAATATCCGAACACGATGCACCCAGGCCGGTGAGTTCAGCGATGACGGGTGCACAATCCCAGGAAACAGTAAAGCTTCCTAGGGTCTTTCTGTCCAGGTGCAGCTAGTCCGCGTCTTCACAGACATGTCTATTTCACCGAGCCTTTCTCCGAGACAGTACCCAGATCGTTATGCCTTTCATGCAGGTTAGAACTTACCCGACAAGGAATTTCGCTACCTTAGGACCGTTAATTTCCATCACGAAAACATAGGAAGCCAATCGTGAACCAACCTGTGATTGGATAGTTAGGTGGACAATGGTATCCCGTGCCCACCAAGGTTGAAATCTTAGACTTGACGCTGGTGCTCGCATTTTCTTGGATTTATTTCAGGCCTTTCGGTGATGTGCATTCAGTAGGAGGAGACGTCCCAGTTGACTACGAAGGAGTCCATGTTTTTTTTTCGATGAAGGACGATTTTATTATCTCAAAATGTAGCATCAAGCGGATTCAAAGCATTATCAGTAACACCCAGCTTCTGCATAACTAGGATGCACACGGCCCAATATGAAGGTCTGACAAAAATTGATGAAAAAAACGACAAATCAGCAACAATAGAGCCCTATTGGCCGACACTATGCCTATGTCGATGGAGGTGGTGGATCGATCCGAAGGTTATGTTGCCACCCATGTTGGGAAAAAAAACCTCCATAGCCACCTGCTCCAATCGCATACACACCGCCTTGAACAGCGGTTGGTCCTTCGGTCGTTGTAACATAGACCACATACGTAGCAATTGCGTACGGCGGAAAATAACTTGTAGAGGAGAAGCGTTTTTTGCATTAAAAACCAAATCATTTCTACATAGCCAAAGCGAGACTTCATCAATCTCAAGATGATGTGCTGACTCAGGGAGGTGCTCATAAGGATAAGATGTGCGTGCATGCGTTTATAGGGGTGGGTGTATGTGCGTATGTATGAGTGTCTGTGTCTATACTGTGCTAAAACATAGGAAGCCAATCTGGAAATTTGTGGTGCATAACCTTGATTGCTTTTCTGGACGATTTGGAGATTGCTCGCCTCGCCTCACCGCAAGGTATAGCCTGAATGGGTTGATGAGATGATTTTAGTACGATGATACGCCCTTTTCATATGTGAGGAATTTTTGTTTTCTGAAAGTCATCTTCATATGTGAGGTAGAATCCCTTTTGGTTAATTAGTATATTCCTTCCATTGTTGTGACAGACAAAGGAATAGCATAGCTAACTACTCCCTCCGTTCCCAAATATTTGTCTTTCTAGGCATTTCAAATGGACACAACATACGGATGTATGTAGACATATTTTAAAGTGTAGATTCATTCATTTTGCTTCGTATGTAGTCACTTGTTGAAATCTCTAGAAAGACAAATATTTAGGAACGGAGGGAGTAATTGATTGAGAATTGTCTGATGCCGCAAAATTAAAAGATTAAGAAATGTTGGCTCAGTTAATCAATCAAAGGAGACATCTATGAGTAATTACGTGTTGCAACTTCAGTACGGCTGATATGAAGCTCTCGACAAACAATTATTTGTCGTTACGAGCATAGCAGATTTATAGAAGTAAAGAAGTAGGTCTAAAATTAATTGTAGACTAGTCGTCAATCCGTGCGATAGCATGAGAATGTTCTCTTTGAGGAATCTTGAACATACATTATAATTCATCTATTATTTGTTTTTTGTGGAAATGATCTATTATTATTTTAATGGTGGTTTTTTAGTTACTTAATCATTTCAATATGGCAGCAATCATTATTATTCACAGAAGGCCCGACATGGCTTCCCATGTATCCATTTCTTTGAACATTGGTTTCTGAATTTATTCCACTTGGTGCACGTTGTATAAGATACTTAGCTTTAGTGTATAACTTTAAATTTGGTTGAACTCTCAGGATGAAAAAAATGAGTTGCACCTCTATAGTCCATGTATTACGTATTCTGTTTGCATTTGTAGCAATGTGTATCATCAAGTATGATTTATGCTTATCTATAATTCTATATCTCCTCACTGTAAAACTAATATTAAATTATGATATAAATTATTGGCTGATGTACCTTATGGGTTGGCAATGCAGATCATTGGCTGCTGCACCTTATTTTGACCAGCCATTGATCTAATTACATTGTTAATTTGTAACCTAAACAAAGTGTACAGATGAATTTGAACATTCTATGTGACTCTAGCTCAAGGAATAGACACCTGGGAGAGCACTGTACTTCTTCAGATGTCAAGGTGTGCTAGGTTGCGTACTATATTATGCTTGATGGCAAGGAGAGCAGATGGCTAGTGCAGAATAGCAGATTTTCGTCTTAAGTATTCTGGTACCAGTGTTGCATATTTCGTATTTTTTACCTTAGGTCATATGCTCTCTCTTGATATAGCAAGCAACACGGGTGGATTGAACTCTTCACGCACTCAACATATACGCCAACTATCTGCTCTTTACTAAGAGGCGTACTAGGAACTTAGTGACATAGATGAAAGGGACTAACACCAAAGTATATATGTAAAGCTCAAGTCTCAGGTTCTTTTCACATTCGTAATAGTAGAAGTGATTACCATTTTTTTCCTTTTCTCGTATTTGCCACATCCTATATAGTACCACCCATAGAATGTAGTAATTGATTTAATTGTTGCTTCGGCAGTATAGGAACACTTACCTGCTATCAAAAGAAATACAAACATGTCAATTTTCTAACAGTTGTTGCTGTTACTACGACAACATGTCCCAAAGAATCTTCATCAATTTGGTTGACCTTCTCACCATATAGTCTAACCTTAATTTATCCATGCATGTATATTCCAAGAGTGGTATATATTAGCAATGAACCATGATACGCATACGCACATTTTTGATTTGCAGCCATGTATTTGTACATATTTTTTTCTTCCAGTATACTCACCCAATTAGAAGGGCAATATCTCCACATCTTCGAAGTACCATGAATAGTGTGTTTTTCTTCCATATATCCGATGTAAGTTGGTGTGCCAATGACATATGCTAAATATGTTGGTGTTAGTATGCAAAAAAAATCATTTAGAAAATATAGTCATACCGATAAGTAAATCTTCTGGCCATCTCTCATGTGGAAAGAATTTCAATTCTAGGAAATCTGAAGTGCTATTATGAGGATATATTTTAGACCTTTTACCTCTCGTGTGCAAGAAAATAAGCATCTTGTTGCCTTCAACTGGATGGAAATTCAAAGCACATGCTACCCTAAAATCGTATGTAATGTAGTCTAAACCTTCTTGTATCAACGGCCTAAACTTGGTAACGAATCATCTGACCTCTTCATCATAAATTTGTTGCTGTTGGGCATAATAGCTTCCCATAAACTGCGTTAAGTATAATCACACCCCATAGTTTTAGACCCTAAATTCCAAAAAACGCAGAAAGCAAAACTTTTATATAACAGATCAAAGTAATATGAATTTTGAAGATTAGTCAAGTCGCAAATCAGAATGTAAGGAGTTATAAAATTATTGAATCAAATGTTGGTTGTCCTGTTCCTGTAAGCAATACAAACTGCATACTCTCACAACATGATTGAAAGATGCTACAGCAAATTACTAGAAAATAATTGGACAGAAGATGATTCACTAATCAGAATCCAATGGTAAAGTTCTGATAGATTCAAGAATAAATCAGGAAAATAAAAAAATACCTGAACTTAAACTTGTTTTAACACATCGTTGCGATAGTCACAACATGGTAAAGAGCCACATCATTTGCCTCTCCCATCTCACACATTACACTCAGTTTTCTTCCATGTCACCAAAAGGAGAATAGTATTTTTGTCAGTAAGATTGAACATAATAAATCCATATAATGATGAGAGAGAAGCCTCTTCCAACCTTCTAGTAATAAACAACTATCGTAAGCCCAACTGGGTATAAACTATAAATTAAGAAGCTTAAGTAGTCAGAATAAGAAAAACTTAAGCAAACAGGGAGAAAGTAGGACACACATGGATAGAATTGGAGAGAAGCGACACGGAGCACTTGTGCTGGTTTCTTAAAGTGCTGGAGCCTGTACTCCTGGATCTCCCCAACTGCAAATACGGATCTGTTGAATGGTTAGAAACTTACACAAGTGTTGGTCCGGTCTGGGATTTTCTTTAACTGAGATGATCCGTTCAGCTGCAACGTACTTTCCTGTGAAAGAAATCTGCAAAAACTGGCTCCATTTGCCTGCTGTGATGTTGCCTGAACCGATCTACATCACTACATGTATAAAGCTAGCTTGTGAAAAACGAAACAATCAACCTGCAATAACACATGCCAAATACATAATGCCAGAATCAATATATGGCCGAAGACAAATGATGATATGTTTACGTGCATGCACTGTACGTGACTCAATCAGCTAGCTGCCATTTACTTGCCAGTTTTTCCCCGTCCGGTCAGTTATAGAAGTAGTCGAGTTAGCTTCTGTAGGTGCGTGATGCTGTTAAGAACTCCGCTTGTTGCATCGGCGAGGTCGGGCTGTACCACCACAGTAGAGGCGAAATTTGGAACACTTCTTCTTCTTCTTCTTCTTCAACCAAAGACGTCCTGGATCGCTGGCAGACGTGTTAGACTTGGACGCGGAGATTGGATCGGAGGCTTCCAACGAAGGGATACACCAAATCAGATCCTAATGTGATCAACGGTTCAAAACCGGATCGGATCAGTGCATCCATGTATGGAAGAACCTGTAAGTAGCCATCTTTGTACTCCTAGTCTGTCAGATGTTCTTGTTTCAGGAGAAGAGATCGAACGCATCGATTCTATTGCACTTGGGCATAGATATAGTTTAAGAGAGGGGCACGCAGCCACGATCGAGGTCGTGGGGTGGCCATGATCAGGAGAGGTGGGCGAGTGTGCTTACAAGGAAAACTGCACACACGCACTCCTGTCTACGGTACAATACAGTGTATAAATACAGTATGCTAACACCCCCCCGCAGTCTTGGCGTCGGCGCTGGAGACGCAAAGGCTGGATCGGAATTCTCTAAAGACGTCAGAGGGCAGCCCTTTGGTCATCACGTCAGCAAACTGCTGGCGAGTCGGGACATGCAGGACGCGGAATTCGCCGAGGGCCACGCGCTCACGAACGAAATGGATGTCCAGTTCGATGTGCTTGGTGCGCCGATGGTGAACTGGGTTGCTGGAGAGGTAAACTGCAGAGATGTTGTCGCAGTAGACGAGCGACACTGTGTTGACGGTGCAGTGCAGCTCACGGAGCAGCTGACGGAGCCAGACACACTCAGCAACGGCATTGGCGACGGCGCGGTACTCCGCCTCCGCGCTGGAGCGGGAGACAGTAGTTTGGCGTTTGGACGACCAGGACACAAGAGCGTCACCAAGGAAGATGCAGAAGCCGGAGGTGGATCACCGCGTGTCGGGGCAGCCTGCCCAGTCCGCGTCCGTGTACACGCGGAGCGACAGGGACGATGAAGCGTGAAGACGAAGACCAAGATCAGTCGTCCCGCGCACGTACCGGAGCACGCGTTTGAGTAGAGTCCGATGGCATTCCCGTGGATCATGCATGTGGAGGCAAACCTGTTGCACGGCGTAGGCGAGCTCGGGGCGGGTGATGGTGAGGTACTGAAGAGCACCGGCGAGACTCCGATGGGAGGTGGGGTCGGAGACGCGGGGACCATCAGAGGAGGGAAGCTTGGCCTTGGTGTCCACGAGCGTGGGCGTGGTCTTGCAATTGTCCATGGCAGTGCGCTCCAGAATCTCCTCAGCATACTGTGACTGAGAGAGAGGAAGAAGCCGGCGGCGTCGCGGGTCACCCGGATGCCCAGGAAGTAGTGGAGCTCGCCCAAATCCTTCATGGAGAACTCGGCGGTGAGCCGGGCAATGATGTGCTGAAGAAACGCGGCCGAGCTCGCTGTGAGGACGATGTCGTCCACGTAAAGAAGCAGGTAGGCAGCATCAGCGCCAGCGTGGAGAAGGAAGAGCGAGCTGTCCGATCGTGTGGCGACGAAGCCGACCGTGGCGAGGAAGGTGGCGAAGCTTTGGAACCACGCGCACGGCGCTTGTTTGAGGCCGTAGAGGGACTTGACGAGCCTGCAAACGTGGTCAGGCTTTGTGGAGTCGACGAAGCCAGCCGGCTGCAGACATAACACCTCCTCCTGCAGGTTGCCGTGCAAGAAGGCGTTGCTAAGGTCGAGCTGGCGCACCGGCCAGCCACGCGAGGTGGCGAGGGTGAGCACGGTGCGGATGGTGGCGGGCTTGACGACGGGGGAGAAGGTCTCGCCGTAGTCGACGCCGGCACGTTGACGAAAACCGCGGACGACCCAGCGCGCCTTGTAGCGTTCCAGAGAGCCATCAGCGCGCATCTTGTGCTTGAAGACCCATTTGCCGTTGATCACATTGGCACGGGGGGGGGGGGGGGGGGGGGACGAGGGACGAGCTCCCAGGTGCGGTTGCCGATGAGCGCGGCGAATTCTTCCTTCATGGCTGCAACCTAGTTCGGGTCGCGAAGCGCATCGCGAATAGAACGAGGGAGCGGCGAAACGTCCGGTGAGGGAGCAACGGCGGCGGTGCAGACGTAGTCGTCGCGGTACCGTGTGTTGGGGCGGAACACGCCGGCGCGAGCGCGGGTGATGATCCGGGGAGCAGCCTCTGTAGTGGAAGAAGGGGGCAGCGCGGGCACGGTTGAGTTTGAATCAGAGCCGTGCAATGCAGATCCGACGCCATCGCTTGAAAGAAGCGAGCGCGCGCCACTCGTCGAGGGGCTGGAGCCGCTGGATCGGGACGAGGTAGATCCAACGGCGTCGCTTGAAAGGCGCGGGTGCGCGCCAGACGACGAGGCGCCGGGGCCACTGGATGGGGATCCAGCGGTGGAGGTTGAACGCCCGGAAGGCACGCGAGAGCTGCCACGGGAGGTGCACGGCCCAACAGGCGCCGGCGAGACGGGCGGAGCAGGAGTGGCGCCGGGAACCTGGAGTGGTACAGAAACAAGACGTGGGGGCGGCGGAGCGCTGGGTGCAGGCGAGCAGAGAGGCAATGGTGCCGCGGCAAAGGGAAAGGAGTGTTCGTTGAAGCGTACATGACGAGATGTAATGACACGACGAGTGGTGGGATCGTAACAACGATAACCACGGTGGTCAGGGGGGTAACCCAAGAACACGCAGGCGACAGACCGGTGATCGAGCTTGTGACGAGAGGTGGAGGAGGTGTTGGGGTAGCAGAGACACCCAAACACCCGGAGAATGGAGTAGTCCGGGGGCGCGCGCAGGAGTAGCTCGTGTGGTGATGCGGCGAGGAGGTAGTGCACGGTTTGTAGTTAAGAAGAAGGGTGGCGGTGACGAGTGCTTCCACCCAAAAGCGTGCGGGGAGGGAGGCATGGAAAAGCAGAGAGTGCACACTATCGTTGAGAGTGTGCAACATTCGCTCGGCCTTGCCATTTTGTTGGCTCGTGTATGGACAGGAGAGACGAAAGGTGGTGCCGTGTTTGGAGAGGAGCGAACGAACAACAACGCTGTCAAACTCCCTGCCATTATCTGTTTGGAAGGCGAGGATGGGGCGCTCAAATTGGGTCTGAACGTAGGCATAGAATTCAGTTAGAACAGACAGAACATCGGATTTGTGACGCAAGGGGAAGGTCCAAACATAATGAGTGCAGCTGTCGAGTACAACCAGATAGTACAGAAATCCAGAAACACTAGCCACAGGCGATGTCCAAAGATCTAAATGCACCAACTGAAAGGGGAAATAGCTACGACTATGCGAAGTGGCGAACGGCAGACGAGAGTGCTTGCCCAGCCGGCAGGCGCGGCAGGAGTGAACATCCGAGGGCGCATAGCTGAAAGGGAACTGAAGCAGTACGCGGCGAAGAGCATCATCCCCAGGGTGGCCCAGACGCTGGTGCCACAGCTCCACGGTGGCGACGCCGGCGAACGGATCGGAGGAAGGGAGCGCGCGGCCGGGTGTCACACGGTACAGGTCGCCGGTGGAGTCACAACGCAGGATCACCTGGCGGGTGCTGATATCCTTGACAGAAAAGCCAAATTTGTCAAATTCGACAGAAACAGGATTGTCACGAGTCAGTTGACGAACGGAGAGAAGGTTTGTCAATAGAGATGGTGAAACTAGAACATTATGAAGGACAAGAGAGGAGTTGGTGGCGATCAGAGAACTGTGGCCAGTGTGCGTGATTGGCAAGTGATCACCATTGCCGACCACGATCTGGGTTGGAGAGGAGTGGGGGACAAGGGAATGGAGGTTACCAGGATTGGTCGTCATGTGGGATACCGCGCCGGAGTCGAGGTACCAGTCCGATGTGCTCCCCGTGGCGGGAGAGGAGGTGGACGCGGCCTGCAGGGGCATGCGCAAGGCCCCCATGTCCCAGGGTTGTGGAGGTGGTGGTGCGGTGCTGGAGCTGGCACCCGGGTCGCCGTAGTGGAAGCCGGGAGGCGGGCCGTAGATGCCGTAGCCAGAGGACGGCGGGGGCGCACTTGGGGCGGCGAAGTAGGCCTGCTGATGAGGCATGCCGGGGGGAGGACCGAGGACGCCAGCACCGGCGTGCGCCAGGCCATGGGACAGGCTTGCACCAAGCCGGTCCAGGAGTTGGCACCGGGCGCCTGGCCAGGGAGGGCGGGCGGGCGAGCGGGCGGCGGGGCGGACGAAGAAGACGCGCCCGGAGTGCCACGGCCGCGACGCCGGCCACGTCCACGGCCATGCCCCGAGTCAGGGGGCGGGGTGGCTGGCGAAGTCAGAGGAGGTGGTGCAGGCGTAGTAGGCGGTGCCGGAGCGGGCCCGGCCATCATGGCGTGCGCGTGCTAGAGACGAGCCGTCTGCTCCGTGCGGTGTTCCTCCAGCAGCAGGAAAGAACGAGCCTGCGGGAAGGAGGGCAGGGGCACGCGCGAGGTGAGATGAGGAATGGCACCGTGGTACTGGCGGTCAAGGCCACGGATCATGTTGAAGAGCTGGTGGGTCTCGGAGACGGGCTGGCCGAGGTCGCGAAGTTGATCGGCGAACGCCTTCAGGCGAGTGCAGTACTGCATGATCGTGAGATCGCCCTGGACGAGGGCGTGGTACTCGGCGTCGACGTACATGGCGCGAGACAGCTGGTTGTCGTGGAAGATCGCCTCGATGGCCGCCCAAAGAACGGCGGCGGTGTCCTCGGGCTGCATGACCGCGTCGAGCAGCTCCGACGAGATGGTGGCGTATAGCCAGTGAACGATGCAGTGGTCGATCATCACCCACTCAGGGTCGCGGTGAGCCGGGGCAGCAGGGGCGATGAGATGATCGCGGACGCCGAACATGCCGACGATGGTGTGGAAGAAGCGCCGCCATTGCGAGTAGTTGCCGGCATGGAGGTCGAGGACGATGGGAACATGATGGCGGATGTCGATGGTCTGAAGGACAAACGCGGGGAAGGTGCGGAGCGGCTGGAGGAAGGCATTCTGGAGAAGGCCAGCGGCTGCGCGATCGCCATCGTCGGAGGAGGTGGGAGAGGGGACGGGGTTGCCGTCCATGGCAGCGGAAGTGGGAGGGAGATCAGGTGCGAAGGGGTTGGTTTCCTCAGTATCTGATACCATGTTTCAGGAGAAGAGATCGAACGCATCGATTCTATTGCACTTGGGCATAGATATAGTTTACAGAGAGGGGCACGCAGCCACGATCGAGGTCGTGGGGTGGCCATGATCAGGAGAGGTGGGCGAGTGTGCTTACAAGGAAAACTGCACACACGCACTCCTGTCTACGGTACAATACAGTGTACAAATACAGTATGCTAACAGTTCTAGATCGAAGCAGCGTATGATTGGACTTTGAAGATGAGAGTATGGTTACCTGAGATCAGAGAGATTTGTGTTGGAGCGGCATATACTGCAGGATCTCCATGTAGGTTGGGGGTAGAACTGGGCCTGGATGCACACAGTTCATGCCGAGACCTGCTAGCACACATGAAGTTCGAGGCTCATTATCCATCTTGCATCGTCATACCTGGTATCGATGGGAGCTTAGGTCCAGATGTTTTTTTTTCTTTTCGAGTTGAACCCAATCTCGATAAGGACCTCAAATTTGAGGCAATAAGATGTTGATCAACTGGATCCACGCCGCCAAACTTGCTTGCTTCAGGTTGGAGAGAGATGATTCTTTTGTTTTCCATCCAGGAACAGAGAGGATGGAGAGGAAGGGTCGGTCGGGGGAGAAAGAGAGAGGATGATACGGGGAAGAGAGAACACGGAGAGATAGATGGAACTGTGTTTGCACGGGGGGAGAGATATTCAGGAATACGGAGGGCAGGTGGAATTAGTTTTTTTTTTTTGCAACCTGTGGACTTTTTTAGGCCACCGCTGGGCGCCGGTGCGCCAGCCGAATTTTTCGGCCGGTCTGCCTGTAGCCGTTTGATCTGCATGTACACCCGTTCGATTTGTTTCCCACAGTCAAAAAAAAAAAACTGTCCCTGTCCTCATCGTTAACCTCTGCTCGGGAATAACAAGAGGAAAAGGAGCGCCGCCCCGCACGTGCCTACCGCCTCGCCTCCTCGCCTTCCCTCACCGCCGGTCACCGCCCTCGCCGCCCTCGGCGCCGGTCGCCGGCTCCACGCATGTAACCGCGTCCACCCGCGGTGGTAGCTCCGGTGGCGACGGCAGCAGCTCGCCGACGAGCTCCATGATTGCAGCACCCTGATGCACCGTCGCCGCCCCCTCGCCGTCGAAGCTCGCTGCCCGGGGTTGCGTCAGCAACGGCCAAGATTCAACGCCGTTCATGGATGTAGCAAAAAAAAACACCGGTCGTAGCAAAAGAGAACGATAGTTGAAGCAAAATCGCCGTCACCTCCATCGCGGGTCGCGACTCCGCCATGATGGATGTAGCAAAATCCCTCAGCAATAGTAGCAAAATCAAAAGATCGGTTGCAGCAAAATAATGTTGCCACCGTCACTGGTCGTAGTTCCGCCATGATGGATGCAGCAAAATCACATACGGTTCCAGCTCTTGATTTTGCCGGTTGTAGCAAAACCAGAAGCTGGTTCCAGCTCTGAGCTTCCTACCAAAACAACTCGCTTGTTTGCAAACCAGCTCTGGTCGCTACTTTCGCCGATCGTCGTGGTAGCAAAAAAGCTCAGCGGTAGAAGCTTTTTTCCTGTCCGTTGCAGCAAATAAGGACAGCCGCCGTCGTCACCGACGAAAGCAAATCAAATGATGCATCACAAAGCAAATGCTGGTTCCAGCAAAACATGGCAGAGGTTGCAACTTTGCTCTATTGGGCTGTAGGAAAAAAGTGCCGACGTGGTCTTCTTTTCCAGCACCGGCGACCACAGTTAGTAGCAAAAACGCGCCGCCGGTTGCAGCTCCGGCACTGTCCGAGCCCTGTACGGAGAGGTGGAGAAGCTCGCCGCAACATGTTCGCTGGAGTCCCAGCACCTCGTCGCGTATGGTAGTATGGGGGGGGGGGGGGGGGGAGGGGGGGGGGGATGGTCCTAGCATGGGGCAGAAGACGATGTGTGATAGGCTGTGGCGTAGAAAAGAATTCTTGGGGTGAAAGACGCATGAAGAGATAAGGTCAGTAAAAAGTGGATCGTGGGTGGGCCAGCTGCCTACGTGGTTGCCTATGCGCGAGTGCGCATGCGAACGAATCGGTGCGACCGGCCGAAGCTTCGGCCGGCGCACCGTACACAATAGTTTCCCATTTTTTTATGGAGGATGCCATGAGTCGATCTACACCATAATAATTTGGTCCCCACCAGATTAACGGCTCGTAAATTCTAATTATTTTTGGAATTTTTAGGGAGTCACAAATTAATAGAGGTAGGTATAGATAGATAGATATAGATATAGAGGTATAGATAGATATAGATAGTGCATGTGAACTTAATTATTGCTCTATGCTTGGCCATGGTTCAAACAGATCCCCACCATGTCCATATGAACGAAAGGACGGTTCTCAAGTAACTATAAAATGGACTATGGATAAGCCAAAGAAAATGCAGATTACTGAAAAGAGAGGAGGCTGGCTTTGGGTGCATATATAATAGATTAATAGCGCAATATGTCAGTTATTCTGGTTTGAGTTTCTCCTTCTGAAACCTCTAGTTTTCTTAGATGAACAGCGAAGTATTATCGATTTATTTTGGATAGTTTGGGAATGTTAGGTCTCAGGATAGCGAACACATTCACTTTTGTACATGATCCTTGATCGACTGTCTAACATGTAGTCCAGTCACCCATGGTGATGACTCCTGGCTGGTGTGCGACATGTTAACGGTGATAATTTCATACGATGTCTTCTTCAAGAACTTGTGAATATAAACTCGATTGATGATATGGCACGTGGTCCTTGGCGGCGGCGGCGGTATCGACGCTCGAGAGGCCAAGGCCGGGGAGGAAGGCCAGGACGGCATCGGTGAGCCCAGAGAGGAAGTTGGCGGGGGTGAGCAAGATGAGGCGGCCGATCTCAGAACGTGACGGACTGAGGCTGGCGAGCCCGACAATGATGGGAGGCAGTGTTTCGTCCGCTTTGGCACAGACGAACCGCGGGTCCTTGGCGACAGCCACAACGACAACATCGGTGATGGAGATGCCGACATGGGCAGAGCTACAAGGGGACATGGGTGTACATGTGTACACCCATTAATTCTCATAGGAAAGCACATACTAGGTAGATAAAACACATATACATGAGAAAATAGCAAGAAAATTCGTCAAATCTTGAATTTTGTACACCCATTTCGGTGAACCCGGCTCTGCCACTAGAAGCTGAGGCTGGCGAGGAAGGCGAGAACGGCATCGGGCCTGGACGGGAACTTGAGGTGGGAGAGCTTGGCAGAAGCCTTGCGGGCTTGGGGTCGGGTGAGGCCGCAGGTGCTGACAAGGTAGTCCTTGACGGGGAAGCTACTAGGGTTTGGGGAAATGCGGGCCGCGGTGGCAGAGAGGACGTGGCAGAGAGTGGAGCAGGGAGAAGCGGAGGGCGAGATGGGTGAGGATGGTGCTTCGGAGGCGGAGGCAGCGCCGGTGGTGGCGAGCTGTGATTTTTTTTTGATGGGCGAATTGGTTGGATGCCGATGCGTGGTAGGGCGATTCGTTGGACGATTACTAATTGTGCACTGGACCTGTACCCTGTAGGCGGCCTAGTGACAATGCGAGTCTAGAATGAAATCAAGAAACATTCCGTTGATTTAATTCAGTTGCAGAAAATTCTAAAAAGTTCTTTTAATAAATTCTCTAGAGATTTTCCATTCTAGAGAATACTTGAGAGATGTTATAAAAATGTTAAGATAATTTCCAATAGGAACCAATCTGTAAATTTGCAGTACATAAACTTCATTGGGATAATGAAATGAACATGACGAGGATTTACGCGGTTGCGCAGAAAGGTGCTTCGTCCAGCTAGGAGCTTGAGGAGTGCAAGCGTGGCTGGGAGGAGCTGGCTGTTGATTTTGGCTGGTTGTAGTATTGTTTGAATTGCCTAGTTTCTGCCTGAGGGCCTATCTTAGCTATATCTGCTCCCGTGTGAGCTTTGAGCTGGTGGTAGGTTAGTATGGTGTTGTTGAATTTCTTCCACGCAGTGGATGTTTCGATGACGAGCACTTACACTGAATTTTTCCCGGTGATGCGTTTGACTCACTTTTCTCTTTCCTATCCCCTTACTTTCTCTAGTTCAGACAGTAGTATTTTTGTGTTCAGTTAATGAAAAGGGGTCATGCCTAGTTCAAAAAGAAAAACCTTGATGGGTGTTGATTGGTTAGCAGGATGATTTTAGAATGATGACACGTCTTGATTTTTTGTTTTCTGTAAGCCATCTTCATACACGAAGTAGAATCCTTTTTTTTTTGTATGTGTTTACCAGCCACATTTAATTATATATCCATTCTATTTGGGAGACATACAAAGGAATATCGTAGTGTAACTGATCAAACGAAGAAAGATAGATTCATTTTAGTCAACCAAATGAGTATGGATAAGTACCTTTTGCATCTTTAGCGGGCCTGATGCGAGGCTCTGTACAAGCAATTGTTTCATGGGACGAGCATACCATATTTAGCAAAGTGAGGTAAATCTAAAAATTGATGTAAGTAGTACTCCCTCCATCCCAAAGTTTAGACACTTAATTTGGGACGGAAGGAGTACATGTGAACTTAGGTATTGCTCTATACCCGGCCATGGTTAAGACGGATGCCAACTGATGGAGTCATATACCTAGGGTAGGGTCATAGACCTGATCTAAATACCCTACCCAAGGACACCCTTAGAAGAGATCACCTTCCAGTCGACCTACAAGGAACCCACTCGACTGACTTGAAGGACTCGACCATGAAGACTCACTCGACCATCAGAAGGTCAAGAAGCACTCTGTATTGCAATGGTCTATAATTAAGTAGACTTTATGGTAGTTAAGACACTTTATGTGGGGCGTCACCAGTAACGCCCCAGACTTAATGTACTTTAAACCCTTCATTACGTGGGCTGGCAGGGGTCCTGGCGCACTCTATATAAGCCACCCCCCTCCACAGACAGAAGGGTTCGCACCCCTGTAATCCATACTCATATAATCCACTCGACTGCCTCCGGGCTCCGAGACGTAAGGCTTTTACTTCCTCCGAGAAGGGCCTGAACTCGTACATCTCTTGTGTTTACAACCTCTCCATAGCTAGGACTTTGCCTCTCCATACCTACCCCCCAGTCTACTGTCAGACTTAGAACCACGACAGTTGGCGCCCACCGTGGGGCCGGTGTTTTAGCGATTTTCTGGAAAAGTTGCGATTCTTCCGAGTACTTTCATCATGGTTGCTACCGGAGTTTTGGTCGAGGGCCGCGAGATTCTTCTTGGCGCTCTCACCTTCATCGCTGACGACTCCGCTTGGCTCCAGGAAGCTCCACTCGACGTTGATGCACTCCCCGTCCGCGGTGCGACGCATTTTCGCGCATGTGTCCGCTGCGTTCTGCTGCGGCAACCGTCGACCCCGTATCGGTCGACTCCCCTATCGGCCACCCTCCCGGTCTCCCACCAGCGCAAGCGCTCTGGTCGGTCGAGGCTCCAGCGGTGGGTGAAGCACGCGGTGGCTCGCCAGACGGCCACCGCCCAAGTTGCGGCAATTGAGCCCGACGAATCCCTCTACGGCCTGTTCGATCTGTCGACTGGCTCCGTAGAGACTGCATCCGAATGCGATAGCAGTGATCCGGCGGCGGAAATCTTGATGGTCAACGGACCTCGCAGTCCTCCTGGCTTCGTCCATGAGGGCGGGGCAGGCGGTGGAGGCGACCCCGTATGGGACCACAAAGAGTACCAGCCCGAGCCACTCGACTCTCTGCAGAGGGAAGAGCTCCGCCGCAGGAACATGGATGCCCTGCATACTCCCATCGCGGGAGAAACCCCCGAGGCTCGCTCTTTGGAGGAGGCACGTTTGGCTAACTTGGCTGAACGCGCTCGTCTGGAAAATCTTCAGCGAGCACTCGACGAGCGCGCGCGGCAATGAGCACCCGACACCAATCGACGTCAGCTCTTCCCGCCGACTCAGGTATATCGAACCCCAATTCAGAATTTAGCAGCTGCAACCTGTATAGCAGAGTCCATCCAGCCCTCTCAGTCGGAAGCT
This sequence comes from Triticum timopheevii, assembly GCA_963921465.1. Taxonomy (NCBI): domain Eukaryota; kingdom Viridiplantae; phylum Streptophyta; class Magnoliopsida; order Poales; family Poaceae; genus Triticum; species Triticum timopheevii. The sequence goes on along the minus strand of OY997272.1, from coordinate 39,650,624 downwards.
GGCAGAGGCTTGATGCAGATCAGGGATTTGCTCCGGGCAGCAGGAGACCAGAATTCAGCCGTGTCGCAGTCGCGTAACAGAATTCACAGTCGATCCGTCGCTGTGAATACGGTTCAGTCGGCTCATAGTCCCAGATCGCCTTCGCGGCGTGAAGGACGCGAGAATCGGCGAGACCAGTACGTAGACCGACACGATCGTGATGATAGGCGTCGAGTGCCCACTTCCCCCCCGAGGGGTGGGTCTTACGCTCCTCGGCAGCAAGATGACAGGCGTCAACTCAGTGTGGGGCGAAGAGCTCCAGTCGACCCCCGGGAACCAGGCTTTGACGCGCGATCCATTATCATGCAAGGCTTGGTCGACCGAAACAGAGCCCATCAGGGTGGGCTCGACAGAGATGCGCCCACAAGCAGTCGAGCGCATGTTTCTGGTCCAGAGTGTTTCAGCAGGGCTATCAGGGCCGCGGTGATTCCCCCCAATTTCAGGTTAGCAACTGGAGTAAGCAAGTTCACTGGTGAGTCTAAGCCTGAAACTTGGCTTGAGGACTACCGAGTGGCGGTTCAGATTGGTGGTGGGAATGACGAGGTGGCCATGAAGCATTTGCCCCTCATGTTGGAAGGTTCTGCCAGAGCATGGCTGAATCAGTTACCTCCTAGCAGCATTTACACTTGGGAAGATCTGTCCCGAGTGTTCGTCAGAACATTTGAAGGGACTTGCAAGCGACCAGCTGGATTGACAGAGCTGCAAGTCTGTGTGCAGAAGACGAATGAGACTCTCAGAGAGTATATTCAGAGATGGATCACTCTGCATCATACCGTGGAGAATGTGTCTGATCATCAAGCAGTCTGCGCCTTCAAAGATGTCGTCAAGAACAAAGAATTGAGTTTGAAGTTTGGTCGAACCGGCGACATGACCCTGAATCGGATGATGGAGATTGCTACCAAGTACGCCAACGGTGAAGAAGAAGACCGACTCCGTAGCGGCAAGTACAAGCCGAGTCAGTCGGAGAAGGGAAACACAAGTCGGAAACAGAAGCGGAAAGCCAAACTAGCAGCTCCTGGAGAGGCTCTGGCCGTGACTCAGGGAAAGTTCAAAGGGAAACCAAAAGGATCCTGGAATCCTAAGAAAGTGAAGGATAAAGAGGGAAACGATGTGATGGATATGCCATGTCACATCCACACGAAGAAAGATGAAGAGGGCAATATCATTTACCCAAAGCATACCACTCGCCAATGTCGACTCCTGATCCAGCAGTTTCAGGGAAAACAGTCCAAGGACAAGGAAAAGGAGTCGGACAAGGCCGAAGACAAGGAGGACAGTGAGGGAGGATATCCGCATGTCAACTCCACTCTGATGATCTTCGCTGATGTGGAAAGCAAGAGCCGATTGAAGGTCATTAACCGTGAGGTGAACATGGTTGCCCCAGTAAAACCAAGTTATTTGAGATGGTCCCAAACACCCATCACATTCGACCAGTCTGATCACCCGACTCATATTGCCACCCCCGGGAGGCAAGCTTTGGTGGTCGACCCAGTTGTCGAAGGCACTCGGCTGACGAAAGTGCTGATGGACGGTGGTAGCGGACTGAACTTGTTGTATGCAGACACACTGAAAGGAATGGGCATTCCGATGTCCCGACTGAGCACCAGTAACATGAGTTTTCATGGAGTTATACCAGGAAAGAAGGCCGAGTCACTCGGCCAAATAGCTCTGGATGTGGTGTTTGGTGATTCAAAGCATTTTCGCAAGGAAAAGTTGATGTTTGAGGTCGTGGATTTTCAGAGCGCGTATCACGTCATTTTGGGGAGACCAGCTTACCACGGTTCATGGCTCGATCATGTTACGTGTACCTCAAACTGAAGATGCCCGGCCCCAAAGGAGTGATCACCGTCACCGGTGATCGGAAGAAGGCAGAAGAGTGTTTTCAGAAGGGCTCAAAGATTGTCGATTCCCAAGTGACAGCGGTCGAGTTTGAAGAATACAAGCAAAACGCAGATCCGAGTGATTTGCTGCGATCCAAGAAGCCCGCCACAGAATCTGCATTTCAGTCGTCCGGTGAGACGAAGCCTGTTCACATTCACCAGACCGACCCCAATGCAGCCCCGACCCACATCTCCACAACACTCGACCTGAAATAGGAAGAAGCGCTCATCCAGTTCCTCCGTGAGAACTGGGACATTTTTGCATGGAAGCCAGCTGACATGCCAGGTGTTCCCAGGGGACTGGCTGAGCATCGCCTTAGAGTCGACTCATCAGCAAAACCAGTCAAAGAGCATCTTCGACGGTCCGCCGTCCAGAAGAGAAAGGATATTGGTGAGGAAGTGGCTCGACTGTTGGCGGCAGGATTTATCCGAGAGATATACCACTCCGAGTGGCTCGCTAATGTCGTCATGGTTCCTAAGAAGGACAAATCGCTCCGAATGTGCATTGATTTCAAGCACATCAATCGGGCATGCCCGGAAGATCATTTTCCTCTCCCTCGCATTGATCAAATTGTTGACTCGACCGCGGGATGCGAGAGATTATCTTTTCTAGACGCCTATTCCGGGTACCATCAGATCCGTCTGTACGGACCCGATGAGATAAAAATAGCTTTCATCACTCCATTCGGGTGCTTCTGCTATATCACCATGCCATTCGGTCTCAAGAATGCTGGAGCCACATTTATGCGAATGATTCAGAAGTGTTTACTCACTCAAATCAGTCGGAATGTGGAAGCGTATATGGATGATATCGTGGTCAAGTCACGAAAAGGTTCCGACCTGCTCGCTGACCTCGCCGAAACATTTGCCAACCTTAGAAGGTATGATATCAAGCTCAATCCATCAAAGTGCACATTCGGAGTTCCTAGTGGCAAGTTACTCGGTTTTCTCGTTTCCGAGTGAGGATCGACGCTAATCCAGAGAAGATCAGCACTATTCTCCGAATGAAACGCCCTGTGCGAGTGCACGATGTCCAGAAGCTTACTGGATGCTTGGCCGCATTAAGTCGATTCATCTCACGAATCGGTGAAAAGGCATTGCCTCTTTACCGACTGATGAAGAAGGCAGACAAGTTCGAGTGGACTCCAGAAGCTGATGCAGCATTTGCCGAGCTAAAAGCTCTGCTCTCCACCCAGCCAGTGCTTGCTGCTCCAATCAGTAAAGAGCCTTTGTTGCTTTATATCGCAGCCACAGGACAAGTCGTCAGTACAGTACTTACGGTCGAGCGGGAAGAAGAAGGGAAAGCCTTCAAAGTTCAACGCCCAGTATACTATCTGTCTGAAGTTTTAACTCCATCCAAGCAGAGATACCCTCATTATCAGAAGCTTGTGTATGGGATATACATGACCACGAAGAAGGTTGCTCATTATCTCTCTGATCATTCCATCACAGTCGTCAGCGACGCTCCACTTTTAGAGATTCTGCACAACAGAGATGCAACTGGTCGAGTGGCGAAATGGGCGATTGAATTTCTTCCCCTTGATATCAAGTTCGAGGCAAAGAAAGCCATTAAGTCCCAGGCAATAGCGGATTTCCTCGCCGAGTGGATTGAACAACAGCAGCCGACTGAAGTTCACTCGGAGCATTGGACCATGTTCTTTGATGGCTCTAAGATGTTGAATGGTTCCGGTGCTGGGGTGGTCTTGGTTTCCCCCAGAGGAGATAAGCTCAGATATGTGCTCCAGATTCACTTTGATTCCTCCAACAATGAGGCGGAGTACGAGGCCCTTCTGTATGGGTTGCGCATGGCCATTTCACTCGGCGTCCGTCGCCTTATGGTTTATGGCGACTCGGATCTAGTGGTCAACCAAGTGATGAAGGAGTGGGACGTGAGAAGCCCGGCCATGACTAGATACTGCAATGCAGTGAGGAAGCTGGAAAAGAAGTTTGAGGGGTTAGAGCTCCATCACATACGCCGACTGAAAAATCAAGCAGCTGATGATCTGGCAAAGATAGGTTCCAAGAGAGAAGTCATTCCGAGTGGTGTGTTCTTGGAGCATATACACACTCCGTCAGTCAAAGAAGATCCTTTCACCGAAGAAGCTCCACAGCCCAAGAGTGCCACAGATCCGACTGAGGTTGAGGTCCCACCAGTGGTCGACTTGGTCATGGAGGTCTTAGTGGTCATTCCCGACTGGACAGTTCCATATATCGCGTATATCCTGAGAAAAGAGCTCCCAGAGGATGAGGAAGAGGCTCGACAGATCGTCCGTCGATCCAAAGCCTTTACCGTAATCAAAGGACAGTTATACAGGGAGAGTGCGACTGGAGTTGGTCAGAAGTGCATAACGCCAGAAGAAGGTTGAATCATCCTTGATGATATCCACTCGGGGACCTGTGGTCATCATGCGTCCTCTCGGACCATCGTGGCCAAAGCATACCGAGCCGGATTCTATTGGCCAAAGGCGAATGAGATGGCAAAGGAAATAGTGGACAAGTGCGAAGGATGTCAGTTCTACTCGAATATGTCACACAAGCCTGCGTCAGCTCTGAAGACCATTCCACTCATCTGGCCCTTCGCAGTATGGGGGTTGGATATGGTCCGCCCCTTGAGAACAGGTCGAAGCGGTTTCACGCATGTGTTGGTGGCAGTCGACAAGTTCACCAAGTGGATCGAGGCGAAACCCATCAAGAACCTTGACGCCGGTACTGTTGTTAGCTTCATCAGGGAACTGATATTCAGATATGGAGTCCCGCACAGCATCATTACAGATAATGGGTCGAACTTTGATTCAGAGGAATTCAGAGATTTCTGCAACTCTCAAGGCACACGAGTCGACTACGCTTCAGTCGCCCATCCGCAGTCGAATGGACAAGCAGAGCGAGCCAATGGCCTGATCCTCAAAGGGTTGAAACCCCGACTGATGCGTGATCTCAAACATGCAGCTGGAGCATGGGTCGATGAACTTCCCTCGGTGCTTTGGGGATTGCGGACCACGCCAAATCGGTCGACCGGAAGAACTCCATTCTTCTTGGTTTACGGAGCTGAAGGAGTCTTGCCGAGTGATCTTCTCCACAATGCTCCTCGAGTTGAACTCTACAACGAAGCAGAAGCTGAACAAGCGCGGCAGGACGCAGTCGACCATTTAGAGGAAGAAAGGGAGATGGCTCTGATCCGATCGACCATTTACCAACAAGACTTGCGTCGCTTCCATGCCAGAAAGGTGAAGAGTCGAGCCTTCCAGGAAGGAGATCTGGTCCTCCGAGTGGATCAGCAGAAACAACACAAGCTTGCTCCTTCTTGGGAAGGACCATTCATCGTCACCAAGGTTCTCCACAACGGGGCATACCGTCTCTACAATGTCGAGCACAATATCGACGAGCCCCGAGCTTGGAACGCGGAACTACTCCGCCCGTTTTACACTTAAAGTTTTCACTCGGATGAGTTGTAATAAAATACTTCTGTAGTTCATGGATTACAAAATAATAGTGTCATAATTTCTCCATAATTTTTGTCACTTTTTATTTGTCCAATAAAATTTTGCCCTCAGTGGGTGACTTAGCCGCGAATCCGTTTTGCCTAAGTTTGTAAAAAATCCTTACCGAGTGGTGAGCCAGCCTCCCACTCGGGGGCTTAGCCGCGAATCCGTTTCACCTAAGTTTGTAAAAAATCCTTACCGAGCGGTGAGCCAGCCTCCCACTCGGGGGCTTGGCCGCGAATCCGTTTCGCCTAAGTTTCAACAAAATCCTACCGAGTGGTGAGCCAGACTCCCACTCGGAGGCTTAGCTGCAGTCCAAGTACTCGCCTAAGTTCTAATAAAATCCTACCGAGTGGAGAGCCAGACTCCCACTCGGAGGCTTAGCTGCAGTCCAAGTACTCGCCTAAGTTCTAATAAAATCCTACCGAGTGGAGAGCCAGACTCCCACTCGGAGGCTTAGTTGCAGTTTAAACACTCGCCTAAGAACAAGTACAACGTGCGGTCGTAAGGAGGACGAGGTGCAGGTCGACTGCGACCCTCTCCTCTGAGCTACGCCACAAGTACAACGTGCGGTCGTAAGGAGGACGAGGTGCAGGTCGACTGCGACCCTCTCCTCTAAGCTATGCCACAAGTACAACGTGCGATCGTAAGGAGGACGAGGTGCAGGTCGTCTGCGACCCTCTCCTCTGAGCTACGCCACAAATACAACGTGCGGTCATAAGGAGGACGAGGTGCAGGTCGACTGCGACCCTCTCCTCTGAGCTCCGCCACAAGTGCAATGTGAAAATCCTACCGAGTGAAGAGCAAACCTCTCACTCGGGGGCTTAGCTGCAGCCCAATGCTCGCCTAAGGTATAAAAATCCTACCGAGTGAAGAGCAAACTTCTCACTCAGGGGCTTAGCTGCAGCCCAGTGCTCGCCTAAGGTATAAAAATCCTACCGAGTGAAGAGCAAACCTCTCACTCGGGGGCTTAGCTGCAGCCCAGTGCTCGCCTAAGGTATAAAAATCCTACCGAGTGAAGAGCAAACTTCTCACTCGGGGGCTTAGCTGCAGCCCAGTGCTCGCCTAAGGTATAAAAATCCTACCGAGTGAAGAGCAAACCTCTCACTCGGGGGCTTAGCTGCAGCCCAGTGCTCGCCTAAGGTATAAAAATCCTACCGAGTGAAGAGCAAACTTCTCACTCGGGGGCTTAGCTGCAGCCCAGTGCTCGCCTAAGGTATAAAAATCCTACCGAGTGAAGAGCAAACCTCTCATTCGGGGGCTTAGCTGCAGCCCAGTGCTCGCCTAAGGTATAAAAATCCTACCGAGTGAAGAGCAAACTTCTCACTCGGGGGCTTAGCTGCAGCCCAGTGCTCGCCTAAGGTATAAAAATCCTACCGAGTGAAAAGCAAACCTCTCACTCGGGGGCTTAGCTGCAGCCCAGTGCTCGCCTAAGGTATAAAAATCCTACCGAGTGAAGAGCAAACCTCTCACTCGGAGGCTTAGCTGCAGCCCAGTGCTTGCCTAAGTGGACGTAAGAGAATAAGTCGACTGCAGTGGGCGTCTTGCTTTAAACCTGCAAAAGACATTTCGAGCCAAAAAGCAAGCATATTCAAACGTCAAATCCAAGTTCAGATTGATACCTAAAGGAACCGAAAGTGCTCAGGCGCTAAGCCTATTAAGGTTTATCGGTTACAAAATCACTCGGCATACCGAGGCAAATTTAAAGGGTCGAGCTCAAAGAAGTTTTTTACCCCTCTTGTGGAGGGTTGGAAGGCGCAACAAACTCATCAAGATCAATTCCGTCTGTGATCCAAGTGGCAGCAGCAATGAAGGTTTCCATGAAAGACCTGAAGTCGTGTTTCTTGGTGTTGGCCACACGAAGAGCCGCCAGCTTGTCTTCTCGTGCATCCTTGCAGTGGACTCGGGCCAGACACAGAGCAACATCTGCACCGCACCTAGCGGAGGATTTTTTCCACTCCTGCACTCGACCAGGAACTGTGTTTAGTCGAGCCATCAGCGACTTGAGGTCATTCTGGAGTGTCTCCCTAGGCCAGAGCGTGGTGTCGATGCGAGAAGTGGCGACCTTCAGCCTTTCAAGATAGTCAACGACAGCTGCAACACGAGACTCGAGTCGGAACACATTCATGGCAACTTCATCGTTCACCAGAGATTTGACGGGATCAAGGTTTGGTTCCAGCCGACTAGTTTCCTCTTCAAAGTTTTGACAAAATTCTGCAAGGACAATCACCGAGTCAAGGCAATGGTCGAATGGAAAGATCACTGTTGAAAATGATTGTCGAGCGTAAAGGATTACCTTCGAGCATAAGGAACAGCTTCTTGGCAAGTCCACTCAGGAAGGCCTCCAGATCATTTTTCTTCCCAGTCAACTGACTGACCTTGTCGGTCAAGACAGCTTTCTCAGGTTTCAGTCGACTGACTTCCTTGTTAGCAATCCCAAGAGCAGCTTTCAGATTAGTATTTTCTTCTTCGAGCTTGGTGACTGAAGCTAACTTCTCATCAGCAAGCTTGATCTTCTCAGCTAGCTCAAGGTCTTTTTTCTTCTGGGCCTCCTTCACCTTACCTGCAAGTTACAGCAAGATCAGATTTTGAAACAAATGAAGGGAAAAAGCAGTTGTCGAGGTCTCACCAAACATACCTTTGGTCTCCTCTTTTGCCTTCGTCAGATTCTCCTGAACCAGCTTCAGATCCAGCTCGAGCTGAATGTGCTTGTTCTCCAGCTCGGTGTAATGAGCCGCAAGGTCACAGGATTTCTGCGAAGAACCAATCGACAAAATGTCAAGGATAATCCACTTCCGAGTGGATAAGAGAAAATCATGCGTTTCTAAGACTACAGCCGAATACAAACATTCGACCGTAGTCTCGGGGACTACACCCAGTGGGTGCACTCAGCCTGCCCCCACTAGTTCTATTAAAGACAGAGTCGACCAGTCGACCCCCCCCAAAAAAAGAGACGTATTCTTTAGACTGTAATCGACTGCAAGCAGTCGACCACAGTCTCGGGGACTACACCCAGTGGTGCACTCAGCGTGCCCCCATCGGTTTGGGAAATCCATTCGCCTCAGTCGAACGACGGAAAGACTTTACTTATAAAGCCTAAAGCCGACTGCCAGCAGTCGACCTTAGCCTTGGGGACTACACCCAGCGGGTGCACTCAGCGTGCCCCCGCTAACACGGAGTTTCAATCGACACACCCAGTGGGTGACTGCTATGGATTCCGGAAAGAAAAGTTTTTTGATAGCATATCCTAACAGAACAAGCGATGGTCGACTGACCTGAACATTGCTTTGAAGGGCGGAGCTGGCATCGTAAGCTGCTTGACTTGCTTCCCGGATGGCCTTCACCTGCTCCATCATGACCCCTGCTTGGCGTATCGCTTCCTTCGCAGCACTGGCTTGGTCCTCTGGGACGTGGTGCGTCGTGAAGAGAGAAGGTTGTGCGGCACTCGACGATGCAGGATGAGCACTCGTCAACGGCACCGCGAAAGACACGGTGTGTCGAGTGGTGTTCTCCTCCTCCGCGACCAGAGTCTCGGGCGCCGTCACATCCTGTGCCACCCTGCCGGCAGACGCTTTCCTGCTCCTCCTGTGCTTCAGTGGTTCCTCATCGTCATCATCATCAGGAAGAGTTATAACGACATTGGATGAGACTACAGAAAAGAATCAGAATTAGGGACGAAGAGTCAATCGACTAAAAACGGAATTAAGAGTATAGTACCAGGGTTCGAGGTTGTTGCGTCCTCCATCTCATGGTCGTCAGCCCTGGCTGAGGTCTCAGAAGTAGCAGCACTGCAATTTCAAAGAATCAGTCGGCTAACTCAAGTGTCAATCAGAGATAAAGCTCGCACAAAACAAGAAGGCTTAAGCAGCATGTTTACCCTGATATGGTGGGGATGGACACCTTCACCTTCGGCAGGAGCTAGGTCGGCTTTGACGGGGCCACCCTGGACTGCTTCGGCGCCTTTTCAGTTGGCACCGGAGATGTGGTCCGAGGGCTCTTGGTCGACTACGCGACAGTCGCAACCCCCTTGCCACGTTCAGTCACGGGGTCATGGGCAAGCTTCGACCGCCTTTCCGAGCGCGGTGGAGCGACCTCCTCCTCCTCCTCTTCTTACTCCTCCTCATTATCATCATCATCATCATCATCCTCAGCGGCATCCGAGTCCCACTCCTCCTGGCTCTCGCCCCCGCTCGCTTCTCCCTCTTCAGTCGGAGCCTGTGCTCCATTGGGCATCGAGTACAGCTCGGTGAGGGGCTGATAGACATAAAGACAAAGATCAATCGACCAATTTGCAGAGAAAACAGAAATAAATATGACAAGAATACAATGGAAGGTAGAGCGGACATACCTTGTCTGGAACGCTGTGATGGTCGAGTGGAGGAATCCTTCTGGCTCCATGGGGGTTATCCTTGTTCCCAGTGACCGCGGCCATCCACCTTTCCAACGTGGCATCGTCGACTGCTTCTAGGTGGATTCGAGTCTCATCTTCAGTTCCGCAGTACAACCACATGCAATGGCTTCGGAACTGAAGAGGCTGGATGCGCCGCCTAAGAAAAACCTCCAAGAGATCCATACCAGTTACTCCCTCTCGAACCAACTGAACTACGCGCTCCATCAGCATCTTCACGTTGGCTTTCTCCTCCGGAATCACCTTCAGAGAGGAGGGTTTGTTCACTCGGTCCACGGTAAACTGAGGGAGTCCACTCGACTGCCCCGGCGCCGACTCATTCTGGCAGTAGAACCAGGTCGTCTGCCAGCCTCTCACTGACTCGGGGAACATCATGGCTGGGAAGGTGCTCTTGTTCCTCATCTGGATCCCCAGACCTCCACACATCTGGACAACCTTGGTTTTATCGTTGCCTGGGCTCGCCTTCTTCACGGTTTGAGAGCGACACGTGAATATGTGCTTGAACAGACCCTAGTGCGGTCGGCAACCCAGAAAGTTTTCACACATGGACACAAACGCGGCAAGATTGGCGATAGAATTCGGGGTGAAGTGGTGGAGTTGTGCTCCAAAGAAGTTCAAGAAACCACGGAAGAAAACACTTGGTGGCAAAGAAAATCCGCGGTCGACGTGGGTAGCCAGAAGCACGCACTCACCCTCTTCCGGCTGGGGCTGCCACTCATTCCCCGGAAGCCTTGCGGCTCCGTGGGGGATCAGACCGTCGTTGGCCATGTCGAGGAGATCCTTCTCCGTGATGGTCGACCGGATCCAATCTCCCTGGACCCAGCCGTTCGACAGACGAGATCTAGACGAAGACCCGCCGCGACTGGTGGTTCTCCCCTTCGCCTTCTCCGTCGCCGATGCCTTCTTCGCGCGTTCCAGCGCCGCCGTCTTCTCCTTCACCATGGCTGCCGGCGGGACGCGCGAGGAGAGGTTGTGCGGAGGCGAGAGCGGGCGCGTTGGGTGGAGACGAGGAGAGCAGAGAGGAAATGCAGAGGCACTGTTCAAAAACCCTCGCCGGGCGCATTTATAAGATCCCTTCCGAGTGGATGACAGGTGGGCCCGGTCGATCTAATCACATCCCGAAACAGTCGCGCGGACGCGATACGTGGTGAAAAAGGCGGCGCGAGAATCAAGGCATATATGCCCTATCCCATCCGAGCGCCGCGGTCCGCCCCGCTTCGCGCGCTTCCCCAAATTTCATATCTCGCAGAATCCGCGAACGGCAGATCGGTCTGTTAGACGCGGGATTGCTTACGAACCGTCGCTCGGAAATTGTCAAAGTCCAAAAGATCACTCGACGAAAGAAAAGAATGGATCGAGTCGACTAAAGAAAAGTTGCTAAGCTATCGACAAAGAGGTTATTGGTCCAAGACAGCGCAGGAGCAGCACACAAAAGCCAGTCGGAAACAACGTCAACTCCTTCCTCACTCAAGCCTCAATCCATTCGGGGGCTAATGATGGAGTCATATACCTAGGGTAGGGTCATAGACCTGATCTAAATACCCTACCCAAGGACACTCTTAGAAGAGATCACCTTCCAGTCGACCTACGAGGAACCCACTCGACTGACTTGAAGGACTCGACCATGAAGACTCACTCGACCATCAGAAGGTCAAGAAGCACTCTGTACTGCAACGGTCTGTAATTAAGTAGACTTTATGGTAGTTAAGACACTTTATGTGGGGCGTTACCAGTAACGCCCCAGACTTAATGTACTTTAAACCCTTCATTACGTGGGCTGGCAGGGGTCCTGGCGCACTCTATATAAGCCACCCCCCTCCACAGGCAGAAGGGTTCGCACCCCTGTAATCCATACTCATATAATCCACTCGACCGCCTCCGGGCTCCGAGACGTAAGGCTTTTACTTCCTCCGAGAAGGGCCTGAACTCGTACATCTCTTGTGTTTACAACCTCTCCATAGCTAGGACCTTGCATCTCCATACCTACCCCCCACTCTACTATCAGACTTAGAACCACGACACCAACCTTGTCCATATAAACAATGGATGGCTCTCCAGTGGTAATAATATGGCCTATGCATGAGCCAATGCAAATACAAAGTGTTTAACTGGTATAGGATTGGCATTGTATGCATATATAGCAGATTAATAGGTATTGTGCCATTCAATCATTCTAGTTTCTGAGTTCTCTCCTTATGAAATCCCTAGTTTTTTAGACGATCGAGGTAGTAATATAGTTTTCCGAGGATAGGTTTTGGAATGGCAGGCCTCAGGATGGCGAACACATTCAACTTTGTACACAATCTTCCTGAAATCCTCTAACATTCATTTTAGTCACCAATGGTGATGACGACGAGGTCCATAGCAAGGTATCAACGATCAGAATGATTGCATGACTAACTTGGCATGCTGAAGATGAGCCCCTGCTCAACAAGAGGCTAGAGTATCTCCAGCATCACAATGAACAATGGACACACCTTCTTTTCTCCAGTGGAAGGAAATCCCAATGAAACGAATGCGGCCGTAGTCTGATGATCTGACAAAGGCGTTAATGGCCGGGTGTGAGGCTCAACCTGTTCCACTGATCCGATGTTCGTTTGGTGATGTCGGGCACTGCGTTAATGCCTCTGTGATATATAGTGCAATTTCTTTGAGGTTACTTGGATCCAAGTTTTACTGGTCACCCTTGAATCCAAGTGCTAGCTGGTCTTTTATCATTCACACCGTCGACAGGGCCAAACCTTTCAAGCCAGCATTCGCAGTGCCACCTTGGCCATATCTGTGAGTTGTGTCCACCAGTTGAAGATGATCAAAAGCCGGCCATTTTCAAGGACTGGCTGCTACCTTCAGACTCGAATACGTAAATGACAAGTGAATAGTTTAACAAGGGTTATGTGACGGTTTATGCATACATTTTTTTACTTGACAGGTACAGAGTTTCTGACGATGCTTTTGTTTCCTGGTTTTACTGCTGTTAGTCTTGATATTTTCAACAATACAATCTTTTGGTTCTTTTATGCAATCCTAAACTGTGTGACACATTTTCGCTTTGATGCCTTCAAATGTTTAACATTTTCATGTTGTGTTCATGAGAGACTAAATAGATATGTGAGATGTGCATATTACACAATGTTAGGAAGAAACATGTGTGGCCCATTTGTCTACCAGATACCCATTCTAGACCAAAACTGTGTGATTTTTTACATCACACATGCTTTTAAAAATAATACTACAGTGTGCGCCTCAATCTCACATGCTATGAAAAACTATGTGTGACATTAGCAGCACACATGGAGGTGTTCGTTTTGAGGAATGGCAATATTAACTAAAGGGAATCAAGTTAGATGGCGTAATAGCTCCGTATTGGGAAAATCAAATCTTGTTTGGTTTAGCTGTGTAATGAAAATCAAATCTTGCCAGCGGCAGCAAACAGGATGGCGACCATGGACGGCGGCGCTGGCTACCAGGCATAGGTGCCGCAACCAAAGAGGAGGAGGATAAGGCACATGTCCAGAGTAGTTGCTCGACGGCCATCGATGACAGGCGGAGAAGGCTTGAGTGTGGCGGCGCGGGCTTCTTTCGGGAACGACGGGATAGCAGAGGAGCACTAATGACATGCCAGTCAAGCCTGATGGCTGGCATGGCGCGCATCTGGTGGCGATGGAAAAGGAAGAGAGGATCGAGGCGAGGCGGAGTGGGGCTTGAAGGGGATCGGGGAGGCGCATGTGCCGGACAAGAAGAGGATCGGGGAGGTGGCGATACTGGTCCGGGAGGAGAGGGTCGCGGAAGGTGGAGATGCAGTAACGCAGCACTTTAACGAGGGTTGTGGGTGGTATCGATTGACAACTAGCCTGGAATTGTTTACAGAGGCATTGGTTTACAACGAACACATATCAAACGTCTGGACCGTTTCTTTTTACACCGAAAAGAGATAACGAATTTTCCCCCCCAAACAAACACCTCCATGGTGTCTTTGATAATTACGTTGAGTATGTGTCGGCGGGGGTAATGATACACCTACGAATGGTTTAACGTAATCCTTATGTGATTAGCAGCTGGCACGTTATGATTGGCTTTGGAGAGAAGACGGGCCCAACCCACTTAAAATCAGGGGGAGAGAAGTATTGATGCAAAGTTAGGTAAAAGTTTACGTTTGTCTTCATAGGTGTAGGATTATCTGTGTCGGCGGCTGCGGTGGTGGCGCCACCCTTTGCCAGTGGCTTCTTTTTAAAAGATCTTGAAATTGTAACCTCATATGGTTATGTTATTTTAGCTGCAAGCATGTTTAATCCAACAACGCATGGTTTTGGTAGCGTGTGCGTTTGGATAGTTTACATTTGACCATGTGTAAACATTAAAGGCCCTGTCGGTACTAGTGAATAGGGATTCATTAGGTTCCATGAAAATCTAGTCATGATTGTTGGAGCGATATGAACTGGATATGATGATGGAGTGGCACAACCCAGGGATTTCCTATTCCGGTCAACATTTTTGGTAACCGAACAATTACCGGATTTATCGCTGCCTCCCGAGAAAGAATGCTGTCGTACAATTTTTTTTGGAATTTGAATGTCAAAAAAAGGTTCAAATAATATCCATATACCGATTCTAATGTGTAGAAGCCGAGGGTGTGGTTGTACTGGACCATCACTGGTGAATAGAGATTCATTAGATTCCAAGAAAACTACTACACGTGAATGTTCGAGTGATCTGAACTAGAGACAACTATGGAGTTGCGCAACCTAGGTATTTTTATTTCCGGTAACTGACCGGTTGGATTTTTCGCTGCCTCCCGAGAAAGAGTGTTACTTATAAAATGTATAGAATTGGAATGTCAAAATTTCAATTTTTGGGGCTCTCCTTCGCGTATAACAAAAGAAAAAACAAAAAGCAAACGAGAGACCTTGAACCCATGACCTGCGAGAAGAGACAAGCCGCAATAACTGCTTGGATAGTAGCAACTTCTTGTAAATTTATATTCTGAACCCAAAATGTGTTTAATTCAAATTTTGTTTCACTTCTTGGACGATAAAATACCAATAGTGCCATGATATCCGAAAACCATTCCTTAATAAATGAAATCAAGAAAAAAAAACTTGGCGCAACCAAATAGCTAAACAAAGAGGTGCAATGTGTGCTTGAAAGAAGATGATAGCTTGTCTTCTGGTGGGACGAGGGTGGAAAGGAACAAGCACATCTAGGGCTATAAAGATCATTTTGTCTACCTATTTTTTGGAACTTTAGCGGTTAACTAAAAGTTAACACCGCATCCTTGCAAAAGAAAAACAATTAATACCACATGGCCTGCTGCCTAGTTAGAGGTAGGTCTAAAATTTAGAGCAGACAATACATCAAAACTTTATAGCTCCAAACTTGACTGTGGTTAAGATCTATCCCAACCACCTCACAAAAGAAAGAAAAAAAGATCAATCCCAGCCATGTCCATCTAGAGGAAAGGCTGGATCCATTGTCTATAAAATAACATATGCATTGTTGCGCTCAGCTGAGAACTAAAGAAAATGTATAGGTGATAAAAACAGTGGAGGTTGGTATTGGGCACATATATAGCAATTTAGTAGTATCTCATGCTATTCGGTCATTCTGGTGCCAAGTTCTCTCTTCCCGAGATCTGTAGCTTGTTACATGACTGACAAAGCGTCTATTCCTTTTACTTAATTTCTGGGAATGGTAGGTCTCAGGATGGCGAACACATGTGCTTTTTTGGATGGTCCCTTTTCTAATCTCTAAAATGTCATCCATGGTGATGATACAACGTGGCCGTGCTGTAATGTAAGATAAGCAGACGCCCTAGTGATGTTATACCAAGTTCTGGAGGTTTCACACATTTGACGAATACTTGATATGCATGATGTCAAGTAATAATGATGGTTCTAGAAACGCCAAACAGAAGGCCGGCAACTCAGATTCAGACAGGTTCCCAACATGCATTTGACCCAGGTGGTGTAATACACAAAAGTGAAAGCATCAAGTTGGAATGTACAAAAGAGAGCCTTTTGGAGAATTACTTCTTCTTTCATCACTCTGATCCCTAAGACGGATACACCCTTGACTGCAAGTGACTTTAGGCCAATCTCTCAGCTTAAATTTTCTATTAAAATTATTACCAAGATTTTGGCCAATAGATTGCAGAAAGTAATTCTCAAGTTGGTCCATGCTAGCCAATATGGATTTCTTAGAGCAATGTCCATTCAGGACTACCTTGTTGGGCCTATGAGTTCAATTATCAGTGTGAGCAATCTAAAAAGAGAAAATTGTTCTAAAAATTGATTTTGAAAAAGCCTTTGACATTTATTGAATACCCAACTATTATGCAAATTCTGAAGGCCAGAGGTTTTGGTCCTAGACGGTTTAGGTGGATGGAGATGATCTTTCCTCCGGCTACTCTGCTGTCTTGCTCAATGGGTGCCAGTCAAATAATTCAGATATAGGAGAAGTTAGACAAGGGGGGTCCTTTGTCCCCTCTGCCATTTGTGTTGGCAACAGATCTCTTGCAGACCATTTTTAGTGATATTATGAAACACAATCTCATCCACCACCCACAGCCTTCTGGATCTAGCACAAATTTCCCTGTAGTGCAGCATCCTCATGATACTGTTATAATGATGCATGCTTGTCCTGCTAGGCTTCACCAACTGTAGAATCCTCTCTTGCACTTATCTATTTTTTTTGGACTCGGGATCAACTTTGACAAATCTATGGTGCTGCCCATTAATGTGCCTTATGTTAAAAATTCGGATTCTACCAGAGTTGATTGGTTTTTCTATTGGCACTTTCCCTTTTACTTATCTTGGCCTACCTCTAGGCACCACCAGGTCAAGGATTGAAGAATTTCTTCCAATTTCAAAGAGAACTACCAATATACTCTCTGGGTGTTCAACCTTCTTATCTTATGGAGAGAAGTTGCAGCTGGTCAAGTATGTCTTTTCTAGTTTGCCAACTTTATTTATGTGCACCTTGGATTTACCCAAATCTATCGTGCGTTAGCTCAACAAGTACCCCAAGAATTGTTTTTGGAGGAATATGGCATGGAAGACGAAGGTACATTGTTAATTGCCTGGGAGAAGTATGTCTAGTGAAGGAAGAAGGATGATTGGGTGTGTTGGACATTGAGACCCATAACAAGGCCTTGCTTTTGAAATGTCTGCACAAATTCTTCAATCACTTTGATCTAGCTTGGGTCAAACTTATTAGGGAAACACACTAAATTAATGTGTCGGTGTACTAAGACATGGGTGCTTTAGTACCCTGACTTATGCACAGATAGTTCTAACCTTCCTGATGGCAAGGGCTTGCCGAAGAATGACTCTTTCCAGAACACAAGACTTGGTTGATAAAACCATGAAGAAAACCTCCAGGAAGGTATTGATAAGTACTAAGACAAGTACTTAAGATCAAGGTCCTAGTTGCCGGCAAGCTACATAACGACAAGTGAAGACCCGGCAAGCTCCCACTACCTCTCCACCGCTCCACCTCAGCAGCTAGCCCGTAGCTTGTCAAATAGGTGTCAAGCGGGCAGGTATTTAGGTGAGCCTTGTTAGGGCATGTGTCAGCTCGCCGTCTGAAGAATAACTTTAATGACACCCGTCCAGAGGCGTGTCAAGATAATACGAGGTAGCTAGACAAACAACGCAGAAGGAGAGACTCCTTTTGCCGGAGATCATCACCAGCGCAACACCTCACCGCGCATTTAATACCTTTGTCCTAACACGTCAAGGTTAGGTAGGATAGCACTGTAGCCACTATTTACAACATGCAATTGTCATTTTGCCATTGTGATGACCCCTTAACCTACAAAAGGAGAGCCATGGATACCTTTCCAAAGGTTGACACTTTGCTCATCTACATGCGTAGCTGCACTTCCCGCACACCTTGCCGGCAAGTTGCACTCCTTTGTAACTTGAGCTCAAACACTTACAATACACCAAATCAGGAGTAGGTTTTACACCTCACGGTGGCCCAAACTTGGGTAAATCCCTTGTGTTAATTTGTGATTCTACACTTTGTGTGCCTGGATCCTCACAGTCTCAAAGGGGCCATTGCCGGTCCCATAGATAGTCGTATGCACGACATAATGAGCCCCTGATGGTAAGATGGTAGGATCCTTTGGTGAAGAAATATCTTGAAGCTCTTTCCACATTTTAAGTTTGTGAGCCACTGTACTGTTGGCAAGGGAGACTATGTCTTGCTCTGGTCAGATAAATGGTCCAATACCCCCTGTGCCGATCTTTACCTAGAACTGCACTCTTTTGCTATTAACAAGCTCATAACCTTTAGACAAGCTGCCCTCTTTTCAGACTTGGGGGATCTTTTCCACAAACCTATTTCCCTGCAAGCCTTCCAGATTTGAACTTTTGCAAGCACATATTACTGTCATTCGGATAAGTGAAGAGAATGATAAGTGGGGTTATGCTTGGAAAAATTAGACCTTTTTGCCATTCGGATGTACAAAACTATGAGAACCCCCCCCCCCCCCCCCCCAGCCGATAAATCTTTGGACAACTATGGAAATGTGCTTCCATCTTGAGATAGAAACAAAATTTCTAGCTTGTACTGCATGACAGAGCAAACACTATGGATTTATTGCAAAGGGAATCATTCTGGCTTCCATCCTATTTTTGTGCTCTCTACTCCCACCAATGCTTGGAAACTACTTTTCACCTCTTTTGGAATCACCCCTTTGCTTCGGCGTGTTGGGATTCCATCATTGAGAATAGAAGAAGAAGCACTTCTTGCATCATAGATATCTAGTTGGCACACAACTCCTTTCCAAGAGCACTTCTACCCTGTCCATGGCCCATGGCCGGCTGAGCCCTTCATATTTCTCTTTTACAAATGAGTCCCACCACTATCGAGCAGACTCTACCCAGGAGCAGCGGAGCGCAATGTGGACTGGCATCTCCTCCTCGAGGTCTCCTGGTACGAGTTGTGAGTCAAAAAATCAGAAGGTGTAGGACTCGGATCCACCTCTCGCCATGTTGGCGAAGGCCGGAAATCGCTGGAAGGGTGCAAGGGGCAGAGTGGAGTGGAGTGGTTTGGTCCAGAGAGTGGATCAGGAATATATGTGGGGTTGGGGTGGGCCAGCGTGGGCCGAATCTGATGCGGTAGACGTGCCCGAGCGCGCACGTGCCTCCCTATATTCGCCCTAGATTTAGGTTGGATATGATGGGTGCCGGTTTGCCAGGGCGTTTGGGCTGGTATGATGTATCTGTCTACGTTGTGTTTTGTTTACTGGGTCGTCCACCTGAAACCGGGGGTTGGGGAGCCCTTGTGTAGATGCTCTTAGATTTGGAGGACCAAGAAGAGGATGTGTGGAACCTGAGCTTGTGAAGTCAAACTGACTTCTTCATGACTGGCATTTTAAGTCAGAACAATTGTGAGCTGAAGTATGAGTGGCTAGCTCTTTTGACTTGCTTGTCACTGATTTTGGTAAGAAGATACTGAAAATATCTAGAAGATACAAATTTTTTTTGCTCCTACCTTCTGTTGAACCGGGTACTTCAGAACACGCCACTTTACAAACAATTTTTAGGGGGCAGCCATAGCTCATTACTCTAATTGAAGTGGGTGGGTCCAAAATTTATATCACACGGTCCATGAGAATTTATAGCTCTATACTTGACCATGGTTAATATCGATGCCAAGCATGTCCACATATTGTAAATGCTAGATCCAGTGGTTTTAAATTGATTTGTACATCAATCTTATTATGTAGGCGCATCGAGCAAAACTTCGAAGTTCAACAAAATGGATTATTAGCCCAACTAAAATTTCTGGAGCTCCAGTAAGTAATAGATGCAGCATATATAGCAAATTTTTGGACTTCAAACAGACGAGTCATCAGTGGATAACCTTTCTTTTTGGAACTTTAGTGGGTAACAAAAAGTTAACCACATGGGTCCCGTGCCAAGCTCTCCGCAAAAGTCTGTTTCGAAGAGGCAAATGTAAGCTAGAATCTAGAGTACACAATACATAAGAAACCATTATAGCTCTGTACTGGACCATTATTAAGATTGATGCCAAACCATCTCAATAGAGGGAGATGCTAGATCGGTGGCTATAAAATGTCATATGCATCCCTCGGTTCCAAAGCAAAATGCAAGGTGCTAAAAGGAGAAACCAACATAGATCTTTTAGGATCATTTGGAAATGGTAGGTGTCGGGATGGCGAATACATATGCCATTGTCAACGATCTTCTCCTCACATTCGAAAAAAGAGAAGTCAACATATCCATAGGAAACAAGCGTGAAGGGCCACGGCGAGAAAAACATGCAGTGCGGCTGCCACTGTATATGGACTGCACAGGTGGCACGTCTGCCACTGTATTTGCACACGGGAATGGACTGGTACTGTTGCAGATGAAGTCCGCGTGCTACCTTCTCCTCATACTTGTAGATTCTCTTTCCTCATCCACTCCTTGTTGTAGACACCCGTCAGCTCGCTGCAGGGACAGAGCGAAGCAACGATTGCAATTCCGAAAATGCAAAGCAAAATTAACACTAGGAATGCATTTACATATGTAGAACACCACAAACCATGCATGTCAGGTGATGTAGTATTTTGCCCACTAATACTCGGAAGTTCAAGGAGCAAGGGCAGCACAGGTCGAATGTGAGTTTATGAAGACAACCAGACTGCAAGGCGTATGTTCAGTTTCAAAACACCGAGAGAAGTGATGATCATGCTACATAGGGCTGCAAATGAGTCGAGTTCAAGCGAGTTGGACTAGCTTCATCTAAACTTAAATTAGAATTAAGTGGAAAGTGGCTTCTGCTCATCTGGTAACAATCTTGAGTCAACCTCAAGCTAGTTTTGAGCTAAATAACATGATTATTTTAATAATCTAAGGCAATTTTTCAAACAAGATATGCCACAACACAAAATAAGGAACCATTATAAAATATTATTTCAATCAAAGCGATGATAATATAAGAAAGTTCAAAGTAGTTTGATTTATTCTATCTCAACTGAAGAACACTACATCGACGCCTTCCCACCGCTGATTCTATAAGCTCCTAGGTTTAAACAACTTTGCTCCATCAAGACAACGACCCAAGGGCGGCAACGAGCTAAACTTACAACGTACTGCCCGTGGTTGTAGGAGAAATAAGACTTTGATAACTATAAGGACTTGGATGTAATTATTATTTTGTAAGGGTGTGTTTAAGGAATTGTGATCCTTAATATATGACCTTAAGTCTTGTCGCAACTAGTACTTCATAGCAAGACATCGTGGATGAACCAGTAACAGAACAAAACGATGATGTTGCTGCTCGCCAACTTTGGCCAAAAACAAAGCAGGATATTTAACACACGCTGAGCACGCATTATATTGAGGCATAAATTTTATCCACACTTAAGATTTCATGTTTTCTAGTATATAAAATGGTGAAAAATTATAAACAACATATATGGTAACATATTATCCTATTTTTAAAATATATATCAGGTTTATTTAATATTATTATATTATTTCAAACTAAACTGAGCGAGCTAGTGTTGACTCAAGATCATTGTGTTTCTCAATCAAGCTACATAATGTGCTCATACTCAAAACATTTCTTTCTGAATTGATCCCGAGTTCAGCCAAAAGATGAGTCAATCTCATGTGCCTCACGAGCCTGGAGTTTTTGCAGCCCTGGTGGCTGGTGCTACCCTTAAGTGAAACAAGATAGTCCTATCGTGGAAAAAAAGATGACGTGGGACAAGTAATGGTTTCCTCATTGAGGTGGTAAGCATGCTGTAGTGAGCGGCTGCATGTGTAGAGCAATAAATAATTAGTGGGATCATCATTTCAGTTATTCTATTATGTAGGATGCCCTAAAAATAATGGAAAAGAAATTTTTAAACATGGCAAGTGCATACTGGATGATCATTCTACGACTATGCTTTGTAATCAACACTGTGGTAAGAGGCACTTAATTTTTCTTCGAAAAGAGATTACTGCGAATCAGTTTACTTAACAGAGTGCAAACACTAGATTTGGAACTTCAACAAAATAAGTCCTTAGTGGCTACCTATTTTTTTGGAACTTTAGCTGTGGGTAACTAAAGTTAGTAATTAACTATGTGGTATGGTACCAGACTCTCCGCATACAATAGTTTTATGGGGCGAATCGTAGCTCATTAATCAAATCAATGGGGTAGGTCTGAAACTTAGAGCAGACAGTACATGAGAACGTTTTAGCACTGTAACTGAACAACAATCACAACCCTGCCCATATAGAGGTGGTTGGAGCCGTGAGCTATAAAAATGGCCTATGCATTGTTGCAATTACCTGGGAGCAAAGCAAATGCAATATGACAAAAAAGAAAAAACAAGTATACTCCCTCCGTTCCTAAATATAAGTCTTTTTAGACATTCAAATGGACTACAACATAGGGATATATGTAGACATATTTTAGAGTGTAGATTCACTCATTTTGCTTCGTATGTAGTCACTTGTTGAAATCTCTAGAAAGACAAATATTTGGGAACGGAGGGAGTAGTTTGTTTACGATCAATTGAGAATGATAGGTCTCGGGATGGTGAACGCGTATGCCATTGTACATGATATTCCTAGTGAGGATGTTGAACGTGTACGCCATTGTGCATGATCTTTCGTCATCTCTCAAAAATCCATATCAGTAACCAATGGAGGTGATAGAGATTGTGCATGCTGCAAAGTCTCAGCAATGATATTCATTGCAGGACTGATTGTGTGTGCTGAAAATTCCTGAAGCTGAACCCCTACTAAACGTGAGTCAACTTGTTCTACAGACACAAAGTATAATTGATTTAATCAATAGATTACATACAGGGGGGTCTGGAACTTAGATAGCCCCTAGGCTCCTTCTCTTCACCATGGACCATCTCTCTCTTTTAGTAGACTGAGAAAGTAGGTGGCATTGCAAGGGTGAATTTCTACTATATTTATCTTGTTAATTTTTACTTGAACAGTGATCCATATGGTTCAGAAAACTATGTATGCATGCAACACTCTGAGATTGCAGGTTTCACATTTGTTGATATAAGTGGTAAGTTCTAAGCCAATCTATGAAAGATCCATGGCCTTCGCCATGTATGTCCATCAATAAGATAAGGTTTATCAGATGGCTAAAAGTTGTGTTTGCACTGAAGCTCTACAAGGGCTTTGCTCTGCTATATCTCTAACAGATTCTACTATTGCTACACCTACGGAGTTTTGAGTTTAATGTGCAGGATAGGACTAGGAGCAGAACTTAAACACTACTATCAGATACATTGCATCCTCATCTACTCTTAGGTATCTATGCTACATCCATACTTCCCTCCGAGACAAAATTTATGCAGGCCTCGGCGTACATCTCCTTATTGCCAATGCTATACTTACTACTCCCTCCGTTCCTAAATATTAGCCTTTTTAGAGATTCCACTATAGACTATATATACAAAGCAAAATGAGTGAACATATACTCTAAAAAGCGTCTATATACATACAAATGTAATCTCTATAGTGGAATCTCTAAAAATACTTATATTTAGGAACGGATAGAGCACATACTAATCTGAATGTTCAGGCCATTTCTTTGGTAGCACATCCCTTGTACATGTGAAACCTGTCAGATCTACCTCTCCAGTCAATTTGTTGCATGTAGACAAGTGGAGACATCTTAGAGCCTTTTTGACCACGGACTTGGACTAGCAAGCAGTGCCACCGTGGGATGAATACTTTTCTAAATACATATAGAAACATGGCATAACATTATAACCGTTACAAAAAATTCCGTTGCAGAATTATTTGAGCAATAGGTCCATTTGAATTCCCACAGTATACAAATCACTAGCAAACAAGCCACATCATCACTGCTCGAGATGAACATGCTCAGATGTTAGTGCTACAAAGCTACATCATATAGTAATTCTATTGCAATTCACAGTGAAGGTGGTACTATCAAATCAATTAGCATCAAAGGCTGCAAGAGGAACTGATGTTTCTCACATTTCAGATCTGTGTAGAAGCAGAACTCCAGGAATAATTCCAAAATAGAACGAGTGTATCCAGTAAGCTTGAAGTACATTAGCAAGAGACAATAAGAGATATGATTTTATTACCCTATATCATATATAGTTAAAAGTCGAAGATAGACAGATGGAAAACAAAGTTACTATTAATTTTAGACAGATTGGGACCCAGAAAATAAGAAACTAAACACGGGAGAGGAAGATTAAAATGTCCATTATATTAATAAAGAAGCAGCGAGTAAGTTGAAGGGAAAATGCACGCTATATTTTGGTCACTCAACGGCCTAAACCAAATGCATTGTTGAGCACGCTTGAAGCTGTAAAAATGAATAGTGGAATTAGATGTCACAATGCCAAGTTGCCAACCATTGTCCGATTATGTTAGAGTACGTAATGGCCTAATGGGCCTGGGCTGGCGGTATAGCCCGTTAGTCTTAGGGTTAATTAGAGATAAGGGTCGCTTGCTTAGGAGTCAAGTAAACCTCTCTATATAAGAAGAGGAGATGAAGCAAGAAGCAATTATATTTGCTCGGCTTCCTTAGGGAGCCGGGATACCTAACCCTAGCCGCCGCCTCTCTCTCTCTCTCTCTCTCTCTCTCTCTCTCTCTCTCTCTCTCTCTCTCTCTCTCTCTCTCTCTCTCTCGTGCAAGCAACGACGGTGCCCCAGCGCCGGCGACCACGCCTTCCTCCACGACATCCCTCCTTCCACCCCTACAACCTGAGACCACACCCTGGTATGGATCCGGTTCATACCAATTTGGTATCAGCTTTCCCGGGTTCGATCATGTCCTGCCCTCCACCAAGTTCTTCCCACTCGCTGCCGCCGCACACCTACCCGCCGCCACTAGCATCTTAGTCGGCGTTGCTTCCCCACACAGCAGGCGCGCCGGCAGTGGGTGTGCTGGCGTCCTCAGGGGCGATTGCACCCTCTGCCCTGGCGTCGTCCGCCTCGTCCTCACCCCGGAGCAGATGACAACCGCAATCCTGGAATTATGGCAAGCCATGGGGGCATCAGGGCCTTCCTCGTTGGGCCCTATGTGCCCCAGCCGCATCCCCAGCAGCCACCTCCTCCGCCGCCACACCAACAGCGGCTACCCCCGCCGCCACCGCCCTCGGCCGCGACCACGGCGCCGGTCATCTCATACCAGTATGGGATGCCCTACGATGGGACTACGACGACCTCGTTCCCATCAGGGCCGCCGCCGTCCCAGGGCGTCCCCATCAAGCAGATCAAGTTCCTGCTGTCGCCATCACCGTCACCGCTTCCGACTTGGATCTCTACCCTTCACGTGTCGATGGTGGTAAGGCTGCAGGCTGCTGCGCGCGGCCTCCTAGCGCGTCGGCGTGTGTGGGAGATGTGTGGTCTGCAGCTGCAGCTCCTCCAAGTTGCGCTTCGCTGCGCAAAGGACCTCGATCTCGTCCGCTGCGTCGGGTATCTTGGGCATGCGGTTTCCCCCACGGACGGCAGGCATGCTGTTTCCCCGCGGGCAGCGACCTCAACGTCTGCGACATCGGCGGTTGGGGAGGCGCACCCCTCCTCGTCATTCTCCATCGAGATCCCTCCACTCTTCTCTGTGTGGTGCAGACCAACAGCTGTCCGACGGGTAGAAGGCATGGTATCACCGACAGGAGTGCACCGCGTAGCACCACTGCATTCTGCCGCTGACCGCCACGAGGGCGCCTCAGCTGGTCGCTCTTGCGACCACTTCCAGGTGACCATACACATGCACTCCTTTTGTCCAGATAGTGTCCATGGGATCCAGGTGGCTGTACACGTGCACGTCCGACGTGCGGATGATGTCCACTTTATGTTCAGGGGTCCAAAATAAAGCGTCCCAGACCATTTTAGGTTGAGAGTAATAAAACAAGCCAAGATGTAAAAGGCTTGTTTTTAGGTGTTAGGTTTGTGTTGCGTCGAGTCATGGTTATCAGTTGGTTAGGTTGCAGCTTGAGGACAAGCTGCATGTCCAGGTGGGGTGTAGTGTTAGAGTACGTAATGGCCTAATGGGCCTAGGCTGGTGGTATAGCCCGCTAGTCTTAGGGTTAATTAGAGATAAGGGTCGCTTGCTTGGGAGTCAAGTAAACCTCTTTATATAAGGAGAGGAGATGTATCAATCTAATCAAGCAAGAAGCATTCATATTTGCTCGGGTTCCTTAGGGAGCCGGGAGACCTAACCCTAGCCGCCGCCCTGCTCTCTCTCTCGCGCGCAAGCAACGATGGCGCCCCAGCATCGGCGACCACGCCTTCCTCCACGCTATCCCTCCTTCCACCCCTACAACCTGAGACCACGCCCTTGTAGGGATCCGGTTCATACCAGATTACCTTCGTATGTAGAGTGGCACCCATTGTCCGAGTACCTTCCTACATAACAAGACATGAAATAAAGCAAAGTGGCTTCCCATATAAAATTTACTATCATTTCGAAATTTACAAGTTACTACATTAAGAAAGCTAAACCATCCAATAAAAAAATTGAACTCTCTGTAAAGTGCATGCTCAAACATTTGATCTTTGACCAATATTGTATTTTGAAATATTCAGACTGC
The DNA here is from genome assembly GCA_963921465.1 of Triticum timopheevii. NCBI lineage: Eukaryota > Viridiplantae > Streptophyta > Magnoliopsida > Poales > Poaceae > Triticum > Triticum timopheevii. The sequence goes on along the minus strand of OY997272.1, from coordinate 39,624,269 downwards.
TGTGTGAAACGTTTCATCTCTGTGAAGTGCCAGTCTGAGTAGAGCTAACCATCATGAACAATTATATCTGAAGGTTACAGTTCTATGGGTTTAAAAAAATATTGTGATATGGTCAAAGACACATCTTAGGACTTAGGAAATATTAAAATTTTAAGAATATGACGGTAATAAGAACTGAACAGAAAGACGTCTGCACACTGCTAATAGTATAGTGTTTGCATCACCTGAATTTTCCGTCTTGTGAACAAATTTGGTGACTCAGTGAACCCATAATTTGCTTCCTAGTATTAAATAAATAACTCATATTTGGTTCTTATATTTATGCCAAGATATACCACCCTCCTTTCAAGTTGTGTGTGATGGCCTGCAAATCCCTGACCGTAGAAATCTCTGTCAGTCACTGCAGACGGTCGATTGCATCTTCTCTAAGACTTAATCCACCAACTTGATTTTGTCTTAATTCAGTCACCATCTCTGTCTGAGTTAACTAGCATGTCAACCATCTCAAGGTTTCAGCTCCAACTTTGGTCCTCTGAATTCTGAAACCGCTGGATAATCAAAATCTGCAGAGATCAAAAGTTGGTTGATCAAACAAGTGCAACCATAAAAGGAAAGAAAACAAGTTTGCATGAAAGATTCTACAATCTTTGAACAAATTATACGAACATTTCATATGGCAGATTATAGGATTCCATCAAGGACTTTTCCTTTAGGCTCGGGTTAGGTCGACACACCACATCGGAGCTACCGATATTTAGTTGTTCACTCGAGAAAGATTGGTTCATTTCAGTCCACAAACACAAGTCATTAGTGGCTAGCTGCTTTTAAGAACTTCGGTGTGTATCTAAAAGCTAACTGTTTCGCTCACGTTCAAGAAAAAAAGGCAATCAGGGAAGCGGCCAACTCCTCCTGCGCTCTGCCGGTGTGGTTGTGGGTTCTCCACCCCTCCGATGGCTGCTCTGGCAATGGATGGGTGGGAACACATGCTCGCTGGCTCGACTGTAGTTAGGTTTAGTGTGTGTTCCCCATCTTGACGATGCCCTTGCTGCTGAACTCGGGGGATCTGTTGAACCTTATTCCAGTGTTTCCTTGTTGTGATCTGGTGCTATGGTTGTGTGGTCTGTCTTTGGGGGGGGGGGGGGGGGGGGGGGGTGAGAGACAAACATCCAAGAGCAATATTGGAGGCTCACGGGTGGCGGTTCCGATGGCATGCAACAGATCCGGGTTTGGACGAGAACATGGATGATCCCGAAAGACGACTGTCGCGGCGGGGGCACGGTCTACTTCCGTGGCCGCCGGGCACCTATGGGGCACGGGGGGCCCCTTTTCTGGTTCGGAGAGGGGGTGCGGAGGCCGCGCGCAGAGCGGATCGAGGTCCCGGGCGCGCGGTGGAGTGAGACAGAGACGAGCGGTTTTTACCCAGCTTCGGAGCTCTCCGGAGAGATAAAACTCCTACTGCTGCTTTGTGTTGTTATTTGATCTTGCTCGAATACGAGCGCAAGGTGGTGTGATGTGTATGTGTTGGACCGGACTCTGATCCTGCGTCCTCAGATGAACCCTAAAACCTACCTTGCCGAACCCAAAACCTACCTTGCCCAACCCAAAACCTACCTTGCCCAACCCCTTCTACGTGCGCATGGGCCTCCCTTTTATAGTCTAAAGGGGGCACCAATAGGTGGCAACGTAAGAACAGGGGGTAGAAAGGTAAAAACGCAGGTTGGTGTAACAGTGACCAACAGTGCCCCTACCTAACTGACGGTAGGGGACAAGGGCATTTAATGCCCGTCCGGTCGCCTCAACGGTGCAGGGAGGCGATCGTCAAGTGAGCCACCGGTTGCCACGATGGCGTCTCTGTCATCTCCGCTTGCCACCTTGCTCCGCATGGCTGTGTAGTGCCTCGCCACGTGCCTTTGGGACGGCCTTGTGATGACACGTCGCAGGATGTGCTGGAGTTTGGTTGGCAATCTTGCCGCGGCAAGTGCCTTGCCGCGGTCCTCCTCTTGTCGTGCCGGCAAGCTTGCCGGCCCTCGGGTCTTGCCGGGACGCGCGGAGCGTCGCGGCAAGTCCTCTGGAGGCGCCTTGGTCGGCCTTCCCGGCAAGCTCCTCTTGCCGGGGCCTTTGTTTTCTTCCCGGCGAGCTCTTCTTGCCGGGGCTTTGGTTGGCCTTCCCGGCAAGCTCCTCTTGCCGGGGCCTTGGTTAGCCTTCCCGGCAAGCTCCTCTTGCCGGGGCTTTTTAGCTCGAGTATTCTGTCCTTGAGCGGCATCAACGTAGCCGCGGAGGACCTTGGCGGACGCCCGGCAAGCCCTGCCGCGGGTTGCCGCGACTGCCCGTGCACAAGTTCGGGGTACTAAGGTACCCCCCTACTTTAGTACACCGACAGTAGCCCCCGGGCCTGGGCCATACACGGTGCCGAGCGTTGTTGGGCCAGGCCCAAAACAGTGCACGGGCACGCGTGGCCTGGATCCACACAAAATCAGACTCCGCTCCCACCGCGTCCTCCCGCAACGGCACACGTCGGTTGTGGCGTTGTGGGAGACGTGGTTAATACTTAATTCCAGGGAATGCGCAACGTTCGCATCCCCTATTTATAAGCGGAGGGAATGGAGTCGCTCCCCCACTTTCGCCACTTGCGGTTCCTTCCTCCGAAAGCCCCGACGCCCTCCTCTATCTCCTGAATTGAGGACGAAACAGCGTCCCGCCGCCCGTCGCCGCCGCCGTCGCCGTTGCTTTCGCCTTCCCCCGCCGCCCCCGCCATGGCTCCGAAGGCCGGGAGGGCTACGAAGGCTGCGAAGGCCGCGAAGGCCGCGAAGTCGGCCGAGGCACTGGAGCTCGAGGCGCTGCGTAAGAAGCAGGTGCTCTTCTCCCCTGAGCTCACCCCGGAGGCGTTGCGGCCGGGGTTCTACCTCTTTTGGTCGACGGAAACGCGGGCGCACCCGCGCACGCCGGTGCTTTCCGCGGAAGCCTCCAAATCGAAGAAGTGTCCCAGAGGGTACTACTTCTTCCCTGTGTTCTTCTATTGCGGTCTCTGCCCGCCTTTTTCTGATTTCTTTTGCGACATCATGAATACCTATGGGTTCCATCTGCTTGATTTCACCCCCAATGCCGTCCTGACGATGGCAGTTTTCGCGCATCTTTGTGAGAACTTCGTTGGTATCCTCCCCAATGTCACTCTTTTTCGCCATTATTTTTCCCCTCGGGCTGAGAAAGGGGAGCCACTGGCTGGCGGAATCGCCTGGACCTCCCGGATGGGTATGAAGGAGGCGTACTTGACGGGCGAGCTTCGCAGCAAGTGGAACGAGTGGAGGGCGGAGTGGTGTTGGATCTGTGACGCCGATCCGCCGTCGTTCACCGAGCTGCGCAAGACTCGGGTGGTGTGCGGCGGCGACTGGAGCGCTCTGTCGTCGGATGACGCCAAATTGACGATCGCCACCACCCGAATCCTCCGGCTCCGGCACGCCGGGCTCACAACGGGGGCGGTCGGCGCAGATTTCCTCCGTCGTCGTATCGCCCCTTTGCAGGCAAGGGGGAGGCCCGCCTGGCTGTTCGGCGGCCCGGCGGATTTCATGAGGCTGCGCCCGGGCCTCAACTTCAACTTCAGGGTCCTGGAGCTTGACGCGATGCTGAGGGAGACGTTCAAGTACGACGCCAATCATCCAGAGTGGTTCCGACTGCCGGCGGGCGTCATCCCCTTGTGCAACAACTCCCAGCGCGATCGCATCCGCTCCACCACTGCCGATGAGCTGGCGTACATCGCCAGCAGGGCCGAGGAGGTGGCGGCAGCCGCTGCCGCGGGCAAGTTTGGCTTCACGCTGGCGGAGGCGGAAGCAGCTGAGGCGGCAAGTCTTGCCGCCTGGAAAGATCTTGCCGGAGATGGTGATGACGAAGTGGAGGCCGCGGCCGAAGCGAGCCAGCCCGCCGAGGGCGCGAGTGGTCGGCCGTATTCGAGCAACTTGCCGCCGATGGAGCCCTCCGCGCAGCCCCAGTTCCGACCGAGAAGGTGTCTCCGTCGAGTTGGGGAGCCGGCAGAGGCGCAGGTCGACCAGCAGCCGCAGCAGCCGCGGCGCCGCGGGTCACGCTCAGCCGCGGCAAGTTTCGTCGTGGCGGGAGGGTCCCAAGCCGCGCCGGAAACTGAGGCGGGGTTTTCCCGGGCCGCCACGCCTGACCCTGCCGCAACCCTTGGCAAGCGCCAAAGGGAGCCTACTCCTCCGCCACGCCGCGCAGGGTGGGCATCGGAGTTCGACCTTTCCGCGCTGAGCTCTGATGACGACGAGGAGGAGGAGGACGAAGAGGAGTAAGGCTCCCTCCGTATTGCACTCGCCTTTCGCTCGATCCTTGCCGCCGTTTGTCTTGCATCTAATCTGTTTTTTTTAACTCCTGTTTGGCCTCAGGACTTTGGCGGAGAGGGCGGCGAAGAGGGCCAAGGTTCCCGTAGTCGAGGACGATCCTGCTGTGGCAGCGGGAGATACGTCGGAGACGACCTTGACGGACCCGGCCCCTTCCCCTCGTAGCAGCTCCCAGCACAGCCCCCAGCGTAAGTGCCTCGATCCACTTCCTGTAGCGGGGCGCGCATGGTCGCTGCTTCTTTTGCCAATATCTTGATTATTGGCTCTCTCTTCTTTTTTTATACAGAAGAAGAACAGGCCCACCAGGATCAGTCGGAGGTCGACCCGGAGGTGTCGTCGGCCTCGACCACGCCACCAAGGGCTGTTTCCCCGATATGGGAGCCATCTCCGGCAAGGACGGAGTCTCCGGCAAGAGGTGGGATCAGTGAGCCCCCGGTGGTGGAGCCCACGATCACAGAGCTCAGCACAGGTAACCCTCCTTGTCGGAAATTTCCCCTTGGGTTCTTCTTCTTCTGGTCTTCTTTTTTGGATACTTGCTTGACTTTTTCTCCCCCCCTTTTCCTGCCTTCAGATCCTCCCTCTGTGGAGCCAATGGAGACCGAGGCCACCGGCGAGGAGGACTTGCGCGGCGATACTGGTGATGCCGCCGCTACTGAAGAGGAGGCCGGCGCTGGTGACCTTGCCGACGAAGAGGCCGCCAAGGCTGCTGGCGTTGGAACTGGCGAGGGATCCGGCGATCGTACCGACGATCCGGGGGCCGCAGGAGCGCAGGGCGCTACCCCGAACGCCGATCACTTCGCCGCGGACGCAGCGCCAGGCTCCGAAGAGCCCCAGCCCGGCGCCTACTTGAAGGCCGGCGAAGGCGTATACATTAAGCTCCCCTGGGCATCGAATTCCAGGGGGCCGGTCGAAGGAGAGGAGTTTGACGGGGAGGTACTTGCCTCCGCCGGGCTGGCGGTGGTCGACAGGCCAAGCAGCAGCAGTGGCGAGTCCGAGGAGGAGCAGCTGCTCCGAAAGCTGGTGTCACTCTACCGCGTCCGGCAAACGAAGCTTGAGTCCCGGGAAGCACTTGTCGCGCAGGCGGGAGTTGACATAGAAAAACATGCGCAAGAACTCAAGAGCCGCAACCAGGAGGCCCTCCAGTCCATTGCCGAGGAGAGGGCGCAGCTTGACGAAGCGAAGAAGGCGTTCATCCTGGAGAAGGCTGAAGCCGAGGAGCGGGAGAGGCTCACCGCCGAGGAGCTGTCCAAGCGGGACGGCGAGCTGATACAGAGGAAGGCGTACTTGGACAGTCATGACGAAGAGCTCACCGCCCGGGAACAATCACTTGGCGGGGCACTCAAGGAGGCGAAAGACGCCGCCGCGGCCGCCGAAGCCGCCAAGAAGGAATTGGAGGAGAAGGTGGCGCAGCTGGAGGCGGATGTGACAAGGAAGAACGAAGAGCTTGCCGCACTCCAGCGCGACCGCGAGAAGGATGCGCACGCTCACGGCGATCTGCAGGTCTAGCTCTCTGAGAAGATCAAGGAGCTGAACGCCGCTAAGGACTCGAGCGCCAATCTGGAGCTGAAATTGGCTGCTTTGACGGAGACGCTGGATGCCGCCAAGAAGCGAGAAGATACCCTGAGGAAAGACCTCAAAGGCAATGAGGAGCTGCTGGTGAGGGCTGCCGAGACCCAAAACACTTTCAAGGCCACGGTGGAGCTCTGGACGGAAGGCCTCGTCAGCATCGCCATGCTCATTGACGAGGAATTGGCGGAGTTGAACTTGACGGGCTTCGGGTACCCCTCCGAGGAGAACCTCCAGCCTAGCGCCAAGCTCACGCTCTTCTTCAAGGATGTGGTGACGGCTCTTCGGCAGCTCCGGGAAAGGATCCCGAAGCAGCTGGCCAACGAGTCGCGCGCGATCTGCACTGGGGTCTTGGAGAAGGTACTGGTGAAGGTCCTCTTCCGCAACCCGGGCATCGACCTCTCCCGCGTCACCAAGAAGCTGCCGGAGGGCGCCGATCTTGAAGAACTCAAGGCCATCGTCGCACCCATCGTGGACAAGGTGAACGAGGTCAGGAGGGTCGATGGCGGGCGCGCGGATTAGGCCGCCCTTCTTCTCCTGTTTTCTTGCTGCTGTTATTTTGGTCATGAGGACAACTTAGTCAGCGTCACAATAAGTCGTTCTTGTAATATAACTCTACTCTGGGTACTGCTCGCTATGTTATTCCCTTTACTTTGCTGCGTTCCTTGTATGTTTTTACCCTACGCTTTGAGGGGACTTGCCGGCGCGAGCACACTTGCTGAGTACGGAACATCAGCAGCCTGCTGGCGGTGCTGCCCCCGGCAAGAAACCTTGTCGGAGCTAGTTGCGGCGCGCTTGTATTGTTGAGCGGGCTCGAAACAAACCAAGGGCGCAACTTAGCCACGAGTCGATTCCTCCGCGCACAGGTTTTCCATACAAGGCACGGACGTTCAAGGAATATAACTTAAAATTTTAAAACTGACTATGCTCAAACTTTGGCAACTTAGTTTTTTTTTCTCGTCTGCGTCCCAGCAAAGCTAGATTCCTTTGAACGACGCCCGGTCCACATCTTTATCTTCTCTCCCCCCTGGTGAACTTGTGGGCGGAGGGATCTTCTTTTTGAGAAGGAAGAAAAGAAAATAATGATATGGAACCTTAAGGTTCGCTATTGCTTACCGGGGGTAAGTGCTGCACAAAGTGTCAGGCATACATGCAAAAAAGAGAGATGCATTAAATTTGACAAAATGTGCGAGGCATATAAACTTTATTTACGCACGGGGGCTGCGCCCGGCTTCGTACAAAGTGTTACATGCAATAGCGGCAAGGCTTGTACAAAAGGTGGTTGCCGGAACAGGGCCCGGCAACCGCGCCTTATGGGTAAAACTTGCGGAGATGCTCTATGTTCCAGGAGTTGCTCACCGGAATGCCATCTTCGGTCTCAAGGCGGACAGCGCCGGGCCTAGTGACTCGTTTCACCCGATAAGGGCCTTCCCACTTCGGCGTCAACTTGTTGGAATTCTTGGCCGATTGAACGCGCCGAAGAACAAGGTCGCCTTCCTCGAAGCTTCTGGCATTAACTTTGCGGCTGTGGTAGCGGCGCAAAGCTTGCTGGTAGCGAGCAGCTCGCACAGCAGCCTGAAGACGATCCTCCTCGAGGAGCAGCGCGTCATCTTGACGCAGCTGCTCTTGCTCAAACTCATCATAAGCGAGCACCCGAGGCGACCCGTATACGAGTTCCGTGGGGAGAACTGCCTCTGCTCCGTAGACAAGAGCAAAGGGTGTCTGGCCAGTGGCTCGATTTGGCGTCGTTCTGATCGACCAAAGAACCACTGGCAGCTGCTCGATCCAATTTCTTCCGCACTCGTGTAGCCTGTCGAAAGTTCTGGTCTTAAGCCCGCGTAGCACTTCAGCGTTCGCCCTCTCCGCTTGACCGTTGCTTCTCGGGTGAGCAACAGAAGCGAAGCAGATCTTGGTGCCAAGATCTTGGACGTACTGCATGAAGGTGCAGCTCGTGAATTGTGTGCCATTATCGGTAATGATCCTGTTAGGGATTCCGAAACGGCAAACAATCGACCTGAAGAACCTGACTGCTGACTGTGCTGTCACCTTTCTCACTGGTTCCACCTCAGGCCACTTTGTGAACTTGTCGATCGCAACGTACAAGTACTCAAAGCCCCCGACGGCTCGGGGGAAGGGGCCGAGGATATCGAGCCCCCAGACCGAAAATGGCCAGGACAAAGGGATTGTTTGGAGAGTTTGAGCTGGTTGATGAATCTGCTTGGAATGGAACTGGCACGCTTCACACTTGACGTGAAGCCCCCGCACAAGATCGACAGCTGGAGGATGACCATATACAGCCTCATCGCCTTCGCCAACGGCGACAAGCCCCGGCGAGGCGTCCAAGCGCAAGCCGACGCCGACAAGACCGCTGGGGGAGCCACCTCCGTGCACTCCCAGCCCCGAAGGCCGAAACCGCCGGCTCGTCGGACCAACCCCGACGGCGACTCCACCGCGTCGTCGGACCCGCGAACTCGACGCGACCAGCGCCGCATTCTCCAAGAACGGCGGCACGAAGACGCTCGCACTCGCATCGAGCGCAGAAGGGTAACGCGACGTCAATCTGACCAGCGTGCTGGGCCCACTGTCGACATGCATGCGCTAGGGGAGCCAGGCGACTTGCCGTACGCGGCAGGTTGCCCTGCGTTCACCCTCGAGCTGCGGCAAGTCCAGTGGCCCAAAACCAAGAACTTCAAGCCGGACGTGCCCGAGAAGTACGATGGCAGGATACATCCATCGGAGTTCCTCAGCATCTACACCATCGCGGTGCAGGCTGCCAGAGGGCGCGATGAGAAGATCCTCGCCAACTACTTCCCACTGGTACTCAAGCCCAATGTCAGATCTTGGCTCATGCACTTGCCGGACGGTTCCATCTCTTCATGGGCTGACCTGTGTCATCAGTTTGTCGGCGCCTTCACGAGTGGCCACAAGCCTCATGGCCAGGAAAGTGACCTCCACTTGCTCGTTCAGAAGGAGGGGAAGCCCCTGCGCAAGTACATAAAGAGATTCAGCCAGGTGCAACGCAACATCCCAGACGTCCACCCTGCCGCGGTTATCAGCGCCTTTCATCAGAACGTGCATAACCGCAGGATGGGGGATGAGATGGCGATGTGCAAGATCAGAGACGTCAGCGAGCTCTATGCTCTGGCCTACAAGTGTGCACGGGCTGAGGAGGGGAGGAAAATCCCCGGAGAGGTTGTGGGAGCAGAAGGATCTGACAGTGAGGATACCGCCCCGGCAAGGAAGAACCGGAGACGGAACAATAGGAAGAGAAAGACTAAGGATGTGCTAGCTGTTGAGCATTCCGGCAACGGAGGCGGCTCCGACAAGGCCAAGGCCGATGACTCTGGCGAGGCTGTGGTAGCCGCCGACAAGCAGGATGGCTCCGGCAAGCGGTATTGCAAGATCCACCGCACCAAGGGCCACGATCTCCAAACCTGCAAGAAAGTCGAAGAGATGGCGGAGCTGCAGAAAACAGAGTACGAACGCCGCGATAAGGAGAGAGCCCAGGGAGGTGGCGGAGGATCCGGCAAGAAACTTCCCGCCCGGGGAGGACACCGCGGCAAGCCCAAGCCGCGGCAAGGAGATAGGCCTCCCCGCGGCCGCGACAAGGACGAAGATGAAGATGAGATGGAGGAAGATGAGACCGATGACCAAGAGTTTCAGAAGGCGACAGAGGTGCTGTGCATCGACGGCGGTGCCTCTCTGCACGCCTCGCACCGCCAACTCAAGCACTGGGTGCGAGAGGTGAACGCAACGGAGCCATCCATCGAGGCGCGCAGGCCTCTGAAATGGTCCGGCACACCCATCATTTTCGATGTAGAAGACCACCCTGATCGCATCACTGCGGTCGGGTGCTTGCCGATGTTGGTCTCACCAACAATCCGCAACCTCAAGGTCACGAAGATGTTGGTTGACGGCGGGGCCGGCCTGAACCTGATTTCCTCCACAGTGCTCAAGAAGCTCCAGATCCCCGACAGCGAGCTCGAAGAGACTGGTACCTTTCGAGGGATAAATCCGGGAAGGAGCAAGCCCAAGGGGAAGATCACATTGCCAGTGACGTTTGGCAGTGAGCTGAATTTTAGGATAGAGAAGGTCACCTTCGATGTTGCTGATATCCCATTGCCCTACAATGGGATACTCGGCCGACCAGCGCTTGCCAAGTTCATGGCAGCCTCTCACTACGCATACAACGTGCTCAAGATGCCTGGCCCGATGAGTATCATTTCTGTCCAAGGTCACAAGAGGGATGCACTCATCTGCGCCGACAAGATTTACCGGGAAGCAGCAGCCGCAGCAGAGCGCGAGCCACTTGCCGCTGAAGCTCCCCGGGGGAAGGAAAAGTTCAAGTCCGGCAAGTGCAGCCCTGATGCCCACTCCGGCAAGAGCACCTCCTCGGAGTGTTGCGCTGCCGTCGAGAGCGCACCATCGAGCTCCACCGGCAAGTACAAGAAAGCAAAGGCAAATCCGCCAAAGATCAAGCCCGGCAAGAACAGCTCTGGTACCATCTCCGGCAAGCACGCCTCCCCGGAGTGCCGCGCTGCCGTCGAGGATGCGCCATCGAGCTCCGCCAGCCAGTAGGGCGAAAAAAGCGTCCAGCTTTAAGCTTTTGGATTGTACTCCCTGAGAATCCGTACCTTGTACGAAGAACCTGCGCGCAGAAGGGTCGAATCGTGGCTAAGTTGCGCCCTTGATCCGTTTCGAGTCCGCTCAACGACGAAAGCGCGCCGCAACTAGCCCGACGAGTTCTTCTTGCCGGAAGCAACACCGCCAGCGGGCTGCTGATGTCCCGCACTCAGCAAATGTGTTTACACCGGCAGGTTCCCTGAAAGCGCGGGGGGGGGGGGGGGGGTGAAAACGTACAAGGGAAGGAGTCAAGGGAGGAGCGCGGCTTCGCCGGACCGCGAAAGACAGAAAAGCTAAGTCACCCGAGCTCGAGCGCATAGCTCTTTTCTTTAGTTTTGGGCGCTTATGTTATGTTCCTCGTACGTTCGTCCCTTGTACGAAAAACCCGTGCGCTGAGGAGCCAACTCATGGTTAAGTTGCGCCCTTGTTTTGTTTTCGAGTCCGCTCAACAATGCAAGCGCGCTGCAACTGGCCCGAGAAGGTTTCTTGCCGGGTACAACACCGCCAGCGGGCTGCTGACGTTCCGCACCCAGCAAGTGTGTTAGCACCAGCAAGTTCCCTAGAAGCGTAGGGCAAAAACGTACAAGGGGTATAATGAAATCGAGGATGTAACGTAGCAAGCCTTGCCATGGGACGTCCTTTGTATGAGAAACTTGTGCGCAGAGGAGCTAACACGTGGTTAAGTTGCGCCCTTGCTTTGTTTTCGAGTCCGCTCAACAATGCAAGTGCGCTGCAACTGGCCCGAGGAGGTTTCTTGCCGGGTACAACACCGCCAGCGGGCTGCTGACGTTCCGCACTCAGCAAGTGTGTTAGCACCGGCAAGTTCCCTAGAAGCGTAGAGTGTAAACATGCAAAGGATGAAACATGGCATCGCATTGCCCAACTTGAGATTATGTTGCAAAGAATAACTTATTTCGGCGCTGTCTTAGTTATTTTTGTGACCGCAATAACAGCGACAAAGAGAAACAAGAAGGGCGCACTGGCGAAGAGGCCCCGGCAGGCCGATTTCACTGGGGGCTGCGGCCGCCAAGATCCCTACACGGCAAGTCAGGGTTCCCCGGGGCTACAACGCTGGCGGCAAGGACAGAGCGGAAAGAGAAAGTTGGTCACTGGCGACTACTTTCCGGCAGAGCTTCCCAGAGCCGCCGCCAAGAAGGTCCCCAGACTCGACATAGAGAACGCTGAGGAGCAGTCTACTCCGACAAACCCTAGGGTTTGTTTCATTGAAGCAGACGCTCCCGACAAGCTGTGTCCCGACACGCTTGCCGGGGAGCATCACGCTCCGGCAGAATCTCAGACTCTTGCCGTGGAAGCGGATGTTCCTGCGGCAACATTTGCGCCTTTAGTCCTTGTCGTCGAGCCACAAGCTCCGGCATGGGCACAGCAGATTGTCCAATTCCTTCAAACAGGAGAACTCCCCGAGGAACAACAAGCAGCGAAAAGAGTAGCCCGACAATCAAGTATGTACCAGTTTGTCGATGACATACTGTACAGAAGAAGATTCAACGGAGCGAAATTGAAGTGCATTTCCCGGGAAGATGGACGAGAGCTGTTAGCAGAAATACATGGAGGCATATGTGGTCATCACATTGGCGCCAGAGCACTCGCCGGCAAGGCTTTCCGGCAAGGCTTCTTCTGGCCGACAGCCCTCCAGGATGCAACTGCACAAGTAACCAAGTGTGAAGCGTGCCAGTTCCATTCCAAGCAGATTCATCAACCAGCTCAAGCTCTCCAAACAATCCCTTTGTCCTGGCCATTTTCGGTCTGGGGGCTCGATATCCTCGGCCCCTTCCCCCGAGCCATCGGGGGCTTTGAGTACTTGTACGTTGCGATCGACAAGTTCACAAAGTGGCCTGAGGTGGAACCAGTGAGAAAGGTGACAGCACAGTCAGCAGTCAGGTTCTTCAGGTCGATTGTTTGCCGTTTCGGAATCCCTAACAGGATCATTACCGATAATGGCACACAATTCACGAGCTGCACCTTCATGCAGTACGTCCAAGATCTTGGCACCAAGATCTGCTTCGCCTCTGTTGCTCACCCGAGAAGCAACGGTCAAGCGGAGAGGGCAAACGCTGAAGTGCTACGCGGGCTTAAGACCAGAACTTTCGACAGGCTACATGAGTGCGGAAGAAATTGGATCGAGCAGCTGCCAGTGGTTCTTTGGTCGATCAGAACGACGCCAAATCGAGCCACTGGCCAGACACCCTTTGCTCTTGTCTACGGAGCAGAGGCAGTTCTCCCCACGGAACTCGTATACGGGTCGCCTCAGGTGCTCGCTTATGATGAGTTTGAGCAAGAGCAGCTGCGTCAAGATGACGCGCTGCTCCTCGAGGAGGATCGTCTTCAGGCTGCTGTGCGAGCTGCTCGCTACCAGCAAGCTTTGCGCCGCTACCACAGCCGCAAAGTTAATGCCAGAAGCTTCGAGGAAGGCGACCTTGTTCTTCGGCGCGTTCAATCGGCCAAGAATTCCAACAAGTTGACGCCGAAGTGGGAAGGCCCTTATCGGGTGAAACGAGTCACTAGGCCCGGCGCTGTCCGCCTTGAGACCGAAGATGGCATTCCGGTGAGAAACTCCTGGAACATAGAGCATCTCCGCAAGTTTTACCCATAAGGCGCGGTTGCCGGGCCCTGTTCCGGCAACCACCTTTTGTACAAGCCTTGCCGCTGTTGCATGTAACACTTTGTACGAAGCCGGGTGCAGCCCCCGTGCGTAAATAAAGTTTATATGCCTCGCACATTTTGTCAAATTTAATGCATCTCTCTTTTTTGCATGTATGCCTGACACTTTGTGCAGCACTTACCCCCGGTAAGCAATAGCGAACCTTAAGGTTCCATATCATTATTTTCTTTTCTTCCTTCTCAAAAAGAAGATCCCTCCGCCCACAAGTTCACCAGGGGGGAGAGAAGATAAAGATGTGGACCGGGCGTCGCTCAAAGGAATCTAGCTTTGCCGGGACGCAGACGACAAAAAAAGCTAAGTTGCCAAAGTTTGAGCATAGTCGGTTTTAAATTTTTAAGTTATATTCCTTGAACGTCCGTGCCTTGTATGGAAAACCTGTGCGCGGAGGAATCGACTCGTGGCTAAGTTGCGCCCTTGGTTTGTTTCGAGCCCGCTCAACAATACAAGCGCGCCGCAACTAGCTCCCACAAGGTTTCTTGCCGGGGGCAGCACCGCCAGCAGGCTGCTGATGTTCCGTACTCAGCAAGTGTGCTCGCGCCGGCAAGTCCCCTCAAAGCGTAGGGTAAAAACATACAAGGAACGCAGCAAAGTAAAGGGAATAACATAGCGAGCAGTACCCAGAGTAGAGTTATATTACAAGAACGACTTATTGTGACGCTGACTAAGTTGTCCTCATGACCAAAATAACAGCAGCAAGAAAACAGGAGAAGAAGGGCGGCCTAATCCGCGCGCCCGCCATCGACCCTCCTGACCTCGTTCACCTTGTCCACGATGGGTGCGACGATGGCCTTGAGTTCTTCAAGATCGGCGCCCTCCGGCAGCTTCTTGGTGACGCAGGAGAGGTCGATGCCCGGGTTGCGGAAGAGGACCTTCACCAGTACCTTCTCCAAGACCCCAGCGCAGATCGCGCGCGACTCGTTGGCCAGCTGCTTCGGGATCCTTTCCCGGAGCTGCCAAAGAGCCGTCACCACATCCTTGAAGAAGAGCGTGAGCTTGGCGCTAGGCTGGAGGTTCTCCTCGGAGGGGTACCCGAAGCCCGTCAAGTTCAACTCCGCCAATTCCTCGTCAATGAGCGTGGCGATGCTGACGAGGCCTTCCGTCTAGAGCTCCACCGTGGCCTTGAAAGTGTTTTGGGTCTCGGCAGCCCTCGCCAGCAGCTCCTCATTGCCTTTGAGGTCTTTCCTCAGGGTATCTTCTCGCTTCTTGGCGGCATCCAGCGTCTCCGTCAAAGCAGCCAATTTCAGCTCCAGATTGGCGCTCGAGTCCTTAGCGGCGTTCAGCTCCTTGATCTTCTCAGAGAGCTAGACCTGCAGATCGCCGTGAGCGCGCGCATCCTTCTCGCGGTCGCGCTGGAGTGCGGCAAGCTCTTCGTTCTTCCTTATCACATCCGCCTCCAGCTGCGCCACCTTCTCCTCCAATTCCTTCTTGGCGGCTTCGGCGGCCGCGGCGGCGTCTTTCGCCTCCTTGAGTGCCCCGCCAAGTGATTGTTCCCGGGCGGCGAGCTCTTCGTCATGACTGTCCAAGTACGCCTTCCTCTGTATCAGCTCGCCGTCCCGCTTGGACAGCTCCTCGGCGGTGAGCCTCTGCTGCTCCTCGGCTTCAGCCTTCTCCAGGATGAACGCCTTCTTCGCTTCGTCAAGCTGCGCCCTCTCCTCGGCAATGGACTGGAGGGCCTCCTGGTTGCGGCTCTTGAGTTCTTGCGCATGTTTTCCTATGTCAACTCCCGCCTGCGCGACAAGCGCTTCCCGGGACTCAAGCTTCGTTTGCCGGACGCGGTAGAGTGACACCAGCTTTCGGAGCAGCTGCTCCTCCTCGGACTCGCCACTGCTGCTGCTTGGCCTGTCGACCACCGCCAGCCCGGCGGAGGCAAGTACCTCCCCGTCAAACTCCTCTCCTTCGACCGGCCCCCTGGAATTCGATGCCCAGGGAGCTTAATGTATACGCCTTCGCCGGCCTTCAAGTAGGCGCCGGGCTGGGGCTCTTCGGAGCCTGGCGCTGCGTCCGCGGCGAAGTGATCGGCGTTCGGGGTAGCGCCCTGCGCTCCTGCGGCCCCCGGATCGTCGGTACGATCGCCGGATCCCTCGCCAGTTCCAACGCCAGCAGCCTTGGCGGCCTCTTCGTCGGCAAGGTCACCAGCGCCGGCCTCCTCTTCAGTAGCGGCGGCATCACCAGTATCGCCGCGCAAGTCCTCCTCGCCGGTGGCGTCGGTCTCCATTGGCTCCACAGAGGGAGGATCTGAAGGCAGGAAAAGGGGGGGGGGAGAAAAAGTCAAGCAAGTATCAAAAAAGAAGACCAGAAGAAGAAGAACCCAAGGGGAAATTTCCGACAAGGAGGGTTACCTGCGCTGAGCTCTGTGATCGTGGGCTCCACCACCGGGGGCTCACTGATCCCACCTCTTGCCAGAGACTCCGTCCTTGCCGGAGATGGCTCCCATATCGGGGAATCAGCCCTTGGTGGCGTGGTCGAGGCCGACGACACCTCCGGGTCGACCTCCGACTGATCCTGGTGGGCCTGTTCTTCTTCTGTATAAAAAAAAGAAGAGAGAGCCAATAATCAAGATATTGGCAAAAGAAGCAGCGACCATGCGCGCCCCGCGACAGGAAGTGAATCGAGGCACTTACGCTGGGGGCTGTGCTGGGAGCTGCTACGAGGGGAAGGGGCCGGGTCCGTCAAGGTCGTCTCCGACGTATCTCCCACTGCCACAGCAGGATCGTCCTCGACTACGGGAACCTTGGCCCTCTTCGCCGCCCTCTCCGCCAAAGTCCTAAGGCCAAACAGGAGTTCAAAAAAAACAGATTAGATGCAAGACAAACGGCGGCAAGGATCGAGCGAAAGGCGAGTGCAATACGGAGGGAGCCTTACTCCTCTTCGTCCTCCTCCTCCTCCTCGTCATCAGAGCTCAGCGCAGAAAGGTCGAACTCCGGTGCCCACCCTGCGCGGCGTGGCGGAGGAGTAGGCTCCCTTTGGCGCTTGCCAAGGGCTGCGGCAGGGTCAGGCGTGGCGGCCCGGGAAGAACCCGCCTCAGTTTCCGGCGCGGCTTGGGACCCTCCCGCCACGACGAAACTTGCCGCGGCTGAGCGCGACCCGCGGCGCCGCGGCTGCTGCGGCTGCTGGTCGACCTGCGCCTCTGCCGGCTCCCCAACTCGACGGAGACACCTTCTCGGTCGGAACTGGCGCTGCGCGGAGGGCTCCATCGGCGGCAAGTTGCTCGAATACGGCCGACCACTCGCGCCCTCGGCGGGCTGGCTCGCTTCGGCCGCGGCCTCCACTTCGTCATCACCATCTCCGGCAAGATCTTTCCAGGCGGCAAGACTTGCCACCTCAGCTGCTTCCGCCTCCGCCAGCGTGAAGCCAAACTCGCCCGCGGCAGCGGCTGCCGCCACCTCCTCGGCCCTGCTGGCGATGTACGCCAGCTCATCGGCAGTGGTGGAGCGGATGCGATCGCGCTGGGAGTTGTTGCACAAGGGGATGACGCCCGCCGGCAGCCGGAACCACTCTGGATGATTGGCGTCGTGCTTGAACGTCTCCCTCAGCATCGCGTCAAGCTCCAGGACCGTGAAGTTGAAGTTGAGGCCCGGGCGCAGCCTCATGAAATCCGTCGGGCCGCTGAACAGCCAGGCGGGCCTGCCCCTTGCCTACAAAGGGGCGATACGACGACGGAGGAAATCTGCGCCGACCGCCCCCGTTGTGAGCCCGGCGTGCCGGAGCCGGAGGATTCGGGTGGTGGAGATCGTCAATTTGGCGTCATCCGATGACAGAGCGCTCCAGTCGCCGCCGCACACCACCCGAGTCTTGCGCAGCTCGGTGAACGACGGCGGATCGGCGTCACAGATCCAACACCACTCCGCACTCCACTCGTTCCACTTGCTGCGAAGCTCGCCCGTCAAGTACGCCTCCTTCATACCCATCCGGGAGGTCCAGGCGATTCCGCCAGCCAGTGGCTCCCCTTTCTCAGCCCGAGGGGAAAATAATGGCGAAAAAGAGCGACATTGGGGAGGATACCAACGAAGTTCTCACAAAGATGCGCGAAAACCGCCATCGTCAGGACGGCATTGGGGGTGAAATCAAGCAGATGGAACCCATAGGTATTCATGATGTCGCAAAAGAAATCAGAAAAAGGCGGGCAGAGACCGCAATAGAAGAACACAGGGAAGAAGTAGTACCCTCTGGGACACTTCTTCGATTTGGAGGCTTCCGCGGAAAGCACCGGCGTGCGCGGGTGCGCCCGCGTTTCCGTCGACCAAAAGAGGTAGAACCCCGACCGCAACGCCTCCGGGGTGAGCTCAGGGGAGAAGAGCACCTGCTTCTTACGCAGCGCCTCGAGCTCCAGTGCCTCGGCCGACTTCGCGGCCTTCGCAGCCTTCATAGCCCTCCCGGCCTTCGGAGCCATGGCGGGGGCGGCGGGGGAAGGCGAAAGCAACGGCGACGGCGGCGGCGACGGGCGGCGGGACGCTGTTTCGTCCTCAATTCAGGAGATAGAGGAGGGCGTCGGGGCTTTCGGAGGAAGGAACCACAAGTGGCGAAAGTGGGGGAGCGACTCCGTTCCCTCCGCTTATAAATAGGGGATGCGAACGTTGTGCATTCCCTGGAATTAAGTATTAACCACGTCTCCCATGACGCCGCAACCGACGCGTGCCGTTGCGGGAGGACGCGGTGGGAGCGGAGTCCGATTTTGTGTGGACCCAGGCCACGCGTGCCCGTGCACTGTTTTGGGCCTGGCCCAACAACGCTCGGCACTGTGTATGGCCCAGGCCCGGGGGCTACTGTCGGTGTACTAAAGTAGGGGGGTACCTTAGTACCCCGAACTTGTGCACGGGCAGTCGCGGCAACCCGCGGCAGGGCTTGCCGGGCGTCCGCCAAGGTCCTCCGCGGCTACGTTGATGCCGCTCAAGGACAGAATACTCGAGCTAAAAAGCCCCGGCAAGAGGAGCTTGCCGGGAAGGCCAACCAAGGCCCCGGCAAGAGGAGCTTGCCGGGAAGGCCAACCAAAGCCCCGGCAAGAAGAGCTCGCCGGGAAGAAAACAAAGGCCCCGGCAAGAGGAGCTTGCCGGGAAGGCCGACCAAGGCGCCTCCGGAGGACTTGCTGCGACGCCCCGCGCGTCCCGGCAAGGCCCGAGGGCCGGCAAGCTTGCCGGCACGACAAGAGGAGGACCGCGGCAAGGCACTTGCCGCGGCAAGATTGCCAACCAAACTCCAGCACATCCTGCGACGTGTCAGCACAAGGCCGTCCCAAAGGCACGTGGCGAGGCACTACACAGCCATGCGGAGCGAGGTGGCAAGCGAAGATGACAGAGACGCCATTGTGGCAACCGGTGGCTCACTTGACGATCGCCTCCCTGCACTGTTGAGGCGACCGGACGGGCATTAAATGCCCTTGTCCCCTACCGTCAGTTAGGTAGGGGCACTGTTGGTCACTGTTACACCAACCTGCGTTTTTACCTTTCTACCCCCTCTTCTTACGTTGCCACCTGTTGGTGCCCCCTTTAGACTATAAAAGGGAGGCCCATGCGCACGTAGAAGGGGTTGGGCAAGGTAGGTTTTGGGTTTGGCAAGGTAGGTTTTGGGTTCGGCAAAATAGGTTTTAGGGTTCATCAGAGGACGCAGGATCAGGGCCCGGTCCGACACATACACATCACACCACCTTGCGCTCGTATTCGAGCAAGATCAAAGAACAACACAAAGCAGCGGTAGGAGTTTTATCTCTCCGGAGAGCTCCGAAGCTGGGTAAAAATCGCTCGTCTCTCTCTCAATCCCCCGCGCGCCCGGGACCTCGATCCGCTCTGCGCGCGGCCTCCGCACCCCCTCTCTGAACCAGAAAAGGGGCCCCCCGTGCCCCATAGGTGCCCGGCGGCCACGGAAGCAGACCGTGCCCCCGCCGCGACATCTTTGGCGCGCCAAAGATGTCGCGGCGGGGGCACGGTCTACTTCCGTGGCCGCCGGGCACCTATGGGGCACGGGGGGCCCCTTTTCTGGTTCGGAGAGGGGGTGCGGAGGCCGCGCGCAGAGCGGATCGAGGTCCCGGGCGCGCAGGGGATTGAGAGAGAGACGAGCGATTTTTACCCAGCTTCGGAGCTCTCCGGAGAGATAAAACTCCTACCGCTGCTTTGTGTTGTTATTTGATCTTGCTCGAATACGAGCGCAAGGTGGTGTGATGTATATGCGTTGGACCGGACCCTGATCCTGCGTCCTCTGATGAACCCTAAAACCTATCTTGCCGAACCCAAAACCTACCTTGCCCAACCCCTTCTACGTGCGCATGGGCCTCCCTTTTATAGTCCAAAGGGGGCACCAACAGGTGGCAACGTAAGAAGAGGGGGTAGAAAGGTAAAAACGCAGGTTGGTGTAACAGTGACCAGCAGTGCCCCTACCTAACTGACGGTAGGGGACAAGGGCATTTAATGCCCGTCCGGTCGCCCCAACAGTGCAGGGAGGCGATCGTCAAGTGAGCCACCGGTTGCCACGATGGCGTCTCTGTCATCTCCGCTTGCCGCCTCGCTCCGCATGGCTGTGTAGTGCCTCGCCACGTGCCTTTGGGACGGTCTTGTGATGACACGTTGCAGGATGTGCTGGAGTTTGGTTGGCAATCTTGCCGCGGCAAGTGCCTTGCCGCGGTCCTCCTCTTGTCGTGCCGGCAAGCTTGCCGGCCCTCGGGCCTAGCCGGGACGCGCGGGGAATCGCGGCAAGTCCTCCGGAGGCGCCTTGGTCGGCCTTCCCGGCAAGCTCCTCTTGCCGGGGCCTTTGTTTTCTTCCCGGCGAGCTCTTCTTGCCGGGGCTTTGGTTGGCCTTCCCGGCAAGCTCCTCTTGCCGGGGCCTTGGTTGGCCTTCCCGGCAAGCTCCTCTTGCTGGGGCTTTTTAGCTCGAGTCTTCTGTCCTTGAGCGGCATCAACGTAGCCGCGGAGGACCTTGGCGGACGGCCAGCAAGCCCTGCCGCGGGTTGCCGCGACTGCCCGTGCACAAGTTCGGGGTACTAAGGTACCCCCCTACTTTAGTACACCGACAGTAGCCCGCGGGCCTGGGCCATACACGGTGCCGAGCGTTGTTGGGCCAGGCCCAAAACAGTGCACGGGCACGCGTGGCCTGGGTCCACAAAAAATCGGACTCCGCTTCCACCGCGTCCTCCCGCAACGGCACGCGTCGGTTGCGGCGTCGTGGGAGACGTGGTTGATACTTAATTCCAGGGAATGCGCAATGTTCGCATACCCTATTTATAAGCGGAGGGAATGGAGTCGCTCCCCCACTTTCGCCACTTGCGGTTCCTTCCTCCAAAAGCCCCGACGCCCTCCTCTATCTCATGAATTGAGGACGAAACAGCGTCCCGCCGCCCGTCGCCGCCGCCGTCGCCGTTGCTTTCGCCTTCCCCCGCCGCCCCCGCCATGGCTCCGAAGGCCGGGAGGGCTACGAAGGCTGCGAAGGCCGCGAAGGCCGCGAAGTCGGCCGAGGCACTGGAGCTCGAGGCGCTGCGTAAGAAGCAGGTGCTCTTCTCGCCTGAGCTCACCCCGGAGGCGTTGCGGTCGGGGTTCTACCTCTTTTGGTCGACGGAAACGCGGGCGCACCCTCGCACGCCGGTGCTTTCCGCGGAAGCCTCCAAATCGAAGAAGTGTCCCAGAGGGTACTACTTCTTCCCTGTGTTCTTCTATTGCGGTCTCTGCCCGCCTTTTTCTGATTTCTTTTGCGACATCATGAATACCTATGGGTTCCATCTGCTTGATTTCACCCCCAATGCCGTCCTGACGATGGCGGTTTTCGCGCATCTTTGTGAGAACTTCGTTGGTATCCTCCCCAATGTCGCTCTTTTTCGCCATTATTTTTCCCCTCGGGCTGAGAAAGGGGAGCCACTGGCTGGCGGAATCGCCTGGACCTCCCGGATGGGTATGAAGGAGGCGTACTTGACGGGCGAGCTTCGCAGCAAGTGGAACGAGTGGAGGGCGGAGTGGTGTTGGATCTGCGACGCCGATCCGCCGTCGTTCACCGAGCTGCGCAAGACTCGGGTGGTGCGCGGCGGCGACTGGAGCGCTCTGTCGTCGGATGACGCCAAATTTACGATCGCCACCACCCGAATCCTCCGGCTCCGGCACGCCGGGCTCACAACGGGGGCGGTCGGCGCAGATTTCCTCCGTCGTCGTATCGCCCCTTTGCAGGCAAGGGGGAGGCCCGCCTGGCTGTTCGGCGGCCCGGCGGATTTCATGAGGCTGCGCCCGGGCCTCAACTTCAACTTCACGGTCCTGGAGCTTGACGCTATGCTGAGGGAGACGTTCAAGCACAACGCCAATCATCCAGAGTGGTTCCGGCTGCCGGCGGGCGTCATCCCCTTGTGCAACAACTCCCAGCGCGATCGCATCCGCTCCACCACTGCCGATGAGCTGGCGTACATCGCCAGCAGGGCCGAGGAGGTGGCGGCAGCCGCTGCCGCGGGCGAGTTTGGCTTCACGCTGGCGGAGGCGGAAGCAGCTGAGGCGGCAAGTCTTGCCGCCTGGAAAGATCTTGCCGGAGATGGTGATGACGAAGTGGAGGCCACGGCCGAAGCGAGCCAGCCCGCCGAGGGCGCGAGTGGTCGGCCGTATTCGAGCAACTTGCCGCCGATGGAGCCCTCCGCGCAGCCCCAGGTCCGACCGAGAAGGTGTCTCCGTCGAGTTGGGGAGCCGGCAGAGGCGCAGGTCGACCAGCAGCCGCAGCAGCCGCGGCGCCGCGGGTCGCGCTCAGCCGCGGCAAGTTTCGTCGTGGCGGGAGGGTCCCAAGCCGCGCCGGAAACTGAGGCGGGGTCTTCCCGGGCCGCCACGCCTGACCCTGCCGCAGCCCTTGGCAAGCGCCAAAGGGAGCCTACTCCTCCGCCACGCCGCGCAGGGTGGGCACCGGAGTTCGACCTTACCGCGCTGAGCTCTGATGACGACGAGGAGGAGGAGGACGAAGAGGAGTAAGGCTCCCTCCGTATTGCACTCGCCTTTCGCTCGATCCTTGCGGCCGTTTGTCTTGCATCTAATCTGGGTTTTTTTTAACTCCTGTTTGGCCTCAGGACTTTGGCGGAGAGGGCGGTGAAGAGGGCCAAGGTTCCCGTAGTCGAGGACGATCCTGCTGTGGCAGCGGGAGATACGTCGGAGACGACCTTGACGGACCCGGCCCCTTCCCCTCGTAGCAGCTCCCAGCACAGCCCCCAGCGTAAGTGCCTCGATCCACTTCCTGTCGTGGGGCACGCATGGTCGCTGCTTCTTTTGCCAATATCTTGATTATTGGCTCTCTCTTCTTTTTTTTATACAGAAGAAGAACAGGCCCACCAGGATCAGTCGGAGGTCGACCCGGAGGTGTCGTCGGCCTCGACCACGCCACCAAGGGCTGATTCCCCGATATGGGAGCCATCTCCGGCAAGGACGGAGTCTCCGGCAAGAGGTGGGATCAGTGAGCCCCCGGTGGTGGAGCCCACGATCACAGAGCTCAGCGCAGGTAACCCTCCTTGTCGGAAATTTCCCCTTGGGTTCTTCTTCTTCTGGTCTTCTTTTTTGGATACTTGCTTGACTTTTTCTCCCCCCCTTTTCCTGCCTTCAGATCCTCCCTCTGTGGAGCCAATGGAGACTGAGGCCACCGGCGAGGAGGACTTGCGCGGCGATACTGGTGATGCCGCCGCTACTGAAGAGGAGGCCGGCGCTGGTGACCTTGCCGACGAAGAGGCCGCCAAGGCTGCTGGCGTTGGAACTGGCGAGGGATCCGGTGATCGTACCGACGATCCGGGGGCCGCAGGAGTGCAGGGCGCTACCCCGAACGCCGATCCCTTCGCCGCGGACGCAGCGCTTGGCTCCGAAGAGCCCCAGCCCGGCGCCTACTTGAACGCCGGCGAAGGCGTATACATTAAGCTCCCCTGGGCATCGAATTCCAGGGGGCCGGTCGAAGGAGAGGAGTTTGACGGGGAGGTACTTGCCTCCGCCGGGCTGGCGGTGGTCGACAGGCCAAGCAGCAGCAGTGGCGAGTCCGAGGAGGAGCAGCTGCTCCGAAAGCTGGTGTCACTCTACCGCGTCCGGCAAACGAAGCTTGAGTCCCGGGAAGCGCTTGTCGCGCAGGCGGGAGTTGACATAGAAAAACATGCGCAAGAACTCAAGAGCCGCAACCAGGAGGCCCTCCAGTCCATTGCCGAGGAGAGGGCGCAGCTTGACGAAGCGAAGAAGGCGTTCATCCTGGAGAAGGCTGAAGCCGAGGAGCAGCAGAGGCTCACCGCCGTGGAGCTGTCCAAGCGGGACGGCGAGCTGATACAGAGGAAGGCATACTTGGACAGTCATGACGAAGAGCTCGCCGCCCGGGAACAATCACTTGGCGGGGCACTCAAGGAGGCGAAAGACGCCGCCGCGGCCGCCGAAGCCGCCAAGAAGGAATTGGAGGAGAAGGTGGCGCAGCTGGAGGCGGATGTGACAAGGAAGAACGAAGAGCTTGCCGCACTCCAGCGCGACCGCGAGAAGGATGCGCGTGCTCACGGCGATCTGCAGGTCCAGCTCTCCGAGAAGATCAAGGAGCTGAACGCCGCTAAGGACTCGAGCGCCAATCTGGAGGTGAAATTGGCTGCTTTGACGGAGACGCTGGACGCCGCCAAGAAGCGAGAAGATACCCTGAGGAAAGACCTCAAAGGCAACGAGGAGCTACTGGTGAGGGCTGCCGAGACCCAAAATACTTTCAAGGCCACGGTGGAGCTCTGGACGGAAGGCCTCGTCAGCATCGCCGCGCTCATTGACGAGGAATTGGCGGAGTTGAACTTGACGGGCTTCGGGTACCCCTCCGAGGAGAACCTCCAGCCTAGCGCCAAGCTCACGCTCTTCTTCAAGGATGTGGTGACGGCTCTTCGGCAGCTCCGGGAAAGGATCCCGAAGCAGCTGGCCAACGAGTCGCGCGCGATATGCGCCGGGGTCTTGGAGAAGGTACTGGTGAAGGTCCTCTTCCGCAACCCGGGCATCGACCTCTCCCGCGTCACCAAGAAGCTGCCAGAGGGCGCCGATCTTGAAGAACTCAAGGCCATCGTCGCACCCATCGTGGACAAGGTGAACGAGGTCAGGAGGGTCGATGGCGGGCGCGCGGATTAGGCCGCCCTTCTTCTCCTGTTTTCTTGCTGCTGTTATTTTGGTCATGAGGACAACTTAGTCAGCGTCACAATAAGTCGTTCTTGTAATATAACTCTACTCTGGGTACTGCTCGCTATGTTATTCCCTTTACTTTGCTGCGTTCCTTGTATGTTTTTACCCTACGCTTTGAGGGGACTTGCCGGCGCGAGCACACTTGCTGAGTGGTGCTGCCCCCGGCGAGAAACCTTGTCGGAGCTAGTTGTGGCGCGCTTGTATTGTTGAGCGGGCTCAAAACAAACCAAGGGCGCAACTTAGCCACGAGTCGATTCCTCCGCGCACAGGTTTTCCATACAAGGCACGGACGTTCAAGGAATATAACTTAAAAATTTAAAACTGACTATGCTCAAACTTTGGCAACTTAGCTTTTTTTGTCGTCTGCGTCCCGGCAAAGCTAGATTCCTTTGAACAACGCCCGGTCCACATCTTTATCTTCTCTCCCCCCTGGTGAACTTGTGGTCGGAGGGATCTTCTTTTTGAGAAGGAAGAAAAGAAAATAATGATATGGAACCTTAAGGTTCGCTATTGCTTACCGGGGGTAAGTGCTGCACAAAGTGTCAGGCATACATGCAAAAAAGAGAGATGCATTAAATTTGACAAAATGTGCGAGGCATATAAACTTTATTTACGCACGGGGGCTGCACCCGGCTTCGTACAAAGTGTTACATGCAACAGCGGCAAGGCTTGTACAAAAGGTGGTTGCCGGAACAGGGCCCGGCAACCGCGCCTTATGGGTAAAACTTGCGGAGATGCTCTATGTTCCAGGAGTTGCTCACCGGAATGCCATCTTCGGTCTCAAGGTGGACAGCGCCGGGCCTAGTGACTCGTTTCACCCGATAAGGGCCTTCCCACTTTGGCGTCAGCTTGTTGGAATTCTTGGCCGATTGAATGCGCCGAAGAACAAGGTCGCCTTCCTCGAAGCTTCTGGCATTAACTTTGCGGCTGTGGTAGCGGCGCAAAGCTTGCTGGTAGCGAGCAGCTCGCACAGCAGCCTGAAGACGATCCTCCTCGAGGAGCAGCGCGTCATCTTGACGCAGCTGCTCTTGCTCAAACTCATCATAAGCGAGCACCCGAGGCGACCCGTATACTAGTTCCGTGGGGAGAACTGCCTCTGCTCCGTAGACAAGAGCAAAGGGTGTCTGGCCAGTGGATCGATTTGGCGTCGTTCTGATCGACCAAAGAACCACTGGCAGCTGCTCGATCCAATTTCTTCTGCACTCGTGTAGCCTGTCGAAAGTTCTGGTCTTAAGCCCGCGTAGCACTTCAGCGTTCGCCCTCTCCGCTTGACCGTTGCTTCTCGGGTGAGCAACAGAAGCGAAGCAGATCTTGGTGCCAAGATCTTGGACGTACTGCATGAAGGTGCAGCTCGTGAATTGTGTGCCATTATCGGTAATGATCCTGTTAGGGATTCCGAAACGGCAAACAATCGACCTGAAGAACCTGACTGCTGACTGTGCTGTCACCTTTCTCACTGGTTCCACCTCAGGCCACTTTGTGAACTTGTCGATCGCAACGTACAAGTACTCAAAGCCCCCGACGGCTCGGGGGAAGGGGCCGAGGATATCGAGCCCCCAGACCGAAAATGGCCAGGACAAAGGGATTGTTTGGAGAGCTTGAGCTGGTTGATGAATCTGCTTGGAATGGAACTGGCACGCTTCACACTTGGTTACTTGTGCAGTTGCATCCTGGAGGGCTGTCGGCCAGAAGAAGCCTTGCCGGAAAGCCTTGCCGGCGAGTGCTCTTGCGCCAATGTGATGACCACATATGCCTCCATGTATTTCTGCTAACAGCTCTCGTCCATCTTCCCGGGAAATGCACTTCAATTTCGCTCCGTTGAATCTTCTTCTGTACAGTATGTCATCGACAAACTGGTACATACTTGATTGTCGGGCTACTCTTTTCTCTGCTTGTTGTTCCTCGGGAAGTTCTCCTGTTTGAAGGAATTGGACGATCTGCTGTGCCCATGCCGGAGCTTGTGGCTCGACGACAAGGACTAAAGGCGCAAATTTTGCCGCAGGAACATCCGCTTCCATGGCAAGAGTCTGAGATTCTGCCGGAGCGTGATGCTCCCCGGCAAGCGTGTCGGGACACAGCTTGTCGGGAGCATCTGCTTCAATGAAACAAACCCTAGGGTTTGTCGGAGTAGACTGCTCCTCAGCGTTCTCTGTGTCGAGCCTGGGGACCTTCTTGGCGGCGGCTCTGGGAAGCTCCGCCGGAAAGTAGTCGCCAGTGACCAACTTTCTCTTTCCGCTCTATCCTTGCCGCCAGCGTTGTAGCCCCGGGGAACCCTGACTTGCCGTGTAGGGATCTTGGCGGCCGCAGCCCCCAGTGAAATCGGCCTGCCGGGGCCTCTTCGCCAGTGCGCCCTTCTGGTTTCTCTTTGTCGCTGTTATTACGGTCACAAAAATAACTAAGACAGCGCCGAAATAAGTTATTCTTTGCAACGTAATCTCAAGTTGGGCAATGCAATGCCATGTTTCATCCTTTGCATGTCTACACTCTACACTACTAGGGAACTTGCCGGTGCTAACACACTTGCTGAGTGCGGAACGTCAGCAGCCCGCTGGCGGTGTTGTACCCGGCAAGAAACCTCCTCGGGCCAGTTGCAACGCACTTGCATTGTTGAGCGGACTCGAAAACAAAGCAAGGGCGCAACTTAACCACGAGTTAGCTCCTCTGCGCACAAGTTTCTCATACAAAGGACGTCCCATGGCAAGGCTTGCTACGTTACATCCTCGATTTCATTATACCCCTTGTACGTTTTTGCCCTACGCTTCTAGGGAACTTGCCGGTGCTAAGACACTTGCTGAGTGCGGAACGTCAGCAGCCTGCTGGCGGTGTTGTACCCGGCAAGAAACCTTCTCGGGCCAGTTGCAGCGCGCTTGCATTGTTGAGCGGACTCGAAAACAAAACAAGGGCGCAACTTAACCATGAGTTGGCCCCTCAGCGCACGGGTTTTTCATACAAGGGACGAACGTACGAGGAACATAACATAAGCGCCCAAAACTAAAGAAAAGAGCTATGCGCTCGAGCTCGGGTGACTTAGCTTTTCTGTCTTTCGCGGTCCGGCGAAGCCGCGCTCCTCCCTTGACTCCTTCCCTTGTACGTTTTCACCCCCCCACCCCCCCCCCCCCACCCCCGCGCGCTTTCAGGGAACCTGCCGGTGTAAACACACTTGCTGAGTGCAGGACATCAGTAGCCCGCTGGCGGTGTTGCTTCCGGCAAGAAGAACTCGTCGGGCTAGTTGCGGCGCGCTTTCGTCGTTGAGCGGACTCGAAACAGATCAAGGGCGCAACTTAGCCACGATTCGACCCTTCTGCGCGCAGGTTCTTCGTACAAGGTACGGATTCTCAGGGAGTACAATCCAAAAGCTTAAAGCTGGACGCTTTTTTCGCCCTACTGGCTAGCGGAGCTCGATGGCGCATCCTCGACGGCAGCGCGGCACTCCGAGGAGGCGTGCTTGCCGGAGATGGTACCAGAGCTGTTCTTGTCGGGCTTGATCTTTGGCGGATTTGCCTTTGCTTTCTTGTATTTGCCGGTGGAGCTCGATGGTGCGCTCTCGACGGCAGTGCAGCACTCCGAGGAGGTGCGCTTGCCGGAGTGGGCATCAGGGCTGCACTTGCCGGACTTGAACTTTTCCTTCCCCCGGGGAGCTTCAGCGGCAAGTGGCTCGCGCTCTGCTGCGGCTGCTGCTTCCCGGTAAATCTTGTCGGCGCAGATGAGTGCATCCCTCTTGTCACCTTGGACAGAAATGATACTCATCGGGCCAGGCATCTTGAGCATGTTGTATGCGTAGTGAGAGGCTGCCATGAACTTGGCAAGCGCTGGTCGGCCGAGTATCCCATTGTAGGGCAATGGGATATCAGCAACATCGAAGGTGACCTTCTCTGTCCTAAAATTCAGCTCACTGCCAAACGTCACTGGCAATGTGATCTTCCCCTTGGGCTTGCTCCTTCCCGGATTTATCCCTTGAAAGGTACCAGTCTCTTCGAGCTCGCTGTCGGGGTTGGTCCGACGAGCCGGCGGTTTTGGCCTTCGGGGCTGGGAGTGCACGGAGGTGGCTCCCCCAGCGGTCTTGTCGGCGTTGGCTTGCGCTTGGACGCCTTGCCGGGGCTTGTCGCCGTTGGCGAAGGCGATGAGACTGTATATGGTCATCCTCCAGCTGTCGATCTTGTGCGGCGCCAGAGGGTAGTCTAGGAGCAGCTGGGCTTGGGCCAGCGCTTCCTCTGTTGTCTTGGGTGGTGGCGGCGACGAGCGGCGCGAGGAGCGGGATGTGCTCGGACTCCCAACTGGATTGGGAGGTGCATCACCCCGCCCTGGCGACCGCACCTCGCTCGCGCCAGCATGCGGGCGTGCATGCTGACCCCGAGCGTCTCGCGACCCGCCAGCTTGGCCTTGCTCCAACGCGAGCACGGTGCTAGGAGCACCGGGGTGTTGTCGACCTTGCACCTCCTGGGAAGGGCGTGGTGTATGCATGGTCGCCGACGCTTGCGGGGCCTTGTTTTTGGATCTGGTGACGACGTGAGTCCCACCGTCGGCGCCCGCTCCTCCGCCGGCGCCCACTCCACCGCCCGTCTGCTCCGGTGGTGGTGGCGGAATCGATGTAGACGGAGCGGCTACCTCCGAAGGCTTCTTCTTCGGTGGCATGTCGATGAAGGTGTTGATGCAGCGCGCGCGGAGACCGGATCGGATGCTCACGACCTCGAAGCGCCCCCTACCTGGCGCGCCAAAGATGTCGCGGCGGGGGCACGGTCTACTTCCGTGGCCGCCGGGCACCTATGGGGCACGGGGGGCCCCTTCTCTGGTTCGGAGAGGGGGTGCGGAGGCCGCGCGCAGAGCGGATCGAGGTCCCGGGTGCGCGGGGGATTGAGAGAGAGACGAGCGATTCTTACCCAGCTTCGGAGCTCTCCGGAGAGATAAAACTCCTACTGCTGCTTTGTGTTGTTATTTGATCTTGCTCGAATACGAGCGCAAGGTGGTGTGATGTGTATGTGTTGGACCGGACTCTGATCCTGCGTCCTCAGATGAACCCTAAATCCTACCTTGCCGAACCCAAAACCTACCTTGCCCCAACCCCTTCTACGTGCGCATGGGCCTCCCTTTTATAGTCTAAAGGGGGCACCAACAGGTGGCAACGTAAGAAGAGGGGGTAGAAAGGTAAAAATGCAGGTTGGTGTAACAGTGACCAACAGTGCCCCTACCTAACTGACGGTAGGGGACAAGGGCATTTAATGCACGTCCGGTCGCCCCAACAGTGCAGGGAGGCGATCGTCAAGTGAGCCACCGGTTGCCACGATGGCGTCTCTGTCATCTCCGCTTGCCACCTCGCTCCGCATGGCTGTGTAGTGCCTCGCCATGTGCCTTTGGGACGGCCTTGTGATGACAAGTCGCAGGATGTGCTGGAGTTTGGTTGGCAATCTTGCCGCGGCAAGTGCCTTGCCGCGGTCCTCCTCTTGTCGTGTCGGCAAGCTTGCCGGCCCTCGGGCCTTGCCGGGACGCGCGGGGCGTCGCGGCAAGTCCTCCGGAGGCGCCTTGGTCGGCCTTCCCGGCAAGCTCCTCTTGTCGGGGCCTTTGTTCTCTTCTCGGCGAGCTCTTCTTGCCGGGCCTTGGTTGGCCTTCCCGGCAAGCTCCTCTTGCGGGGGCCTTGGTTGGCCTTCCCGGCAAGCTCCTCTTGCCGGGGCTTTTTAGCTCGAGTATTCTGTCCCTGAGCGGCATCAACGTAGCCGCGGAGGACCTTGGCGGACGCCCGGCAAGCCCTGCCGCGGGTTGCCGCGACTGCCCGTGCACAAGTTCGGGGTACTAAGGTACCCCCCTACTTTAGTACACTGACAGTTCCTCTGATGAACCCTAAAACCTATCTTGCCGAACCCAAAACCTACCTTGCCCAACCCAAAACCTACCTTGCCGAACCCCTTCTACGTGCGCATGGGCCTCCCTTTTATAGTCTAAAGGGGGCACCAACAGGTGGCAACGTAAGAAGAGGGGGTAGAAAGGTAAAAACGCAGGTTGGTGTAACAGTGACCAACAGTGCCCCCTACCTAACTGACGGCAGGGGACAAGGGCATTTAATGCCCGTCCAGTCGCCCCAACAGTGCAGGGAGGCGATCGTCAAGTGAGCCACCGGTTGCCACGATGGCGTCTCTGTCATCTCCGCTTGCCACCTCACTCCGCATGGCTGTGTAGTGCCTCGCCACGTGCCTTTGGGACGGTCTTGTGATGACACGTCGCTGGATGTGCTGGAGTTTGGTTGGCAATCTTGCCGCGGCAAGTGCCTTGCCGCGGTCCTCCTCTTGTCGTGTCGGCAAGCTTGCCGGCGCTCGGGCCTTGCCGGGGCGCGCGGGGCGCTGCGGCAAGGCCCCTGGAGGTGCCTCGGTCGGCCTTCCCGGCAAGCTCCTCTTGTCGGGGCCTTTGTTCTCTTCCCGGCGAGCTCTTCTTGCCGGGCCTTGGTTGGCCTTCCCGGCAAGCTCCTCTTGACGGGGCCTTGGTTGGCCTTCCCGGCAAGCTCCTCTTGCCGGGGCTTTTTAGCTCGAGTATTCTGTCCCTGAGCGGCATCAACGTAGCCGTGGAGGACCTTGGCGGACGCCCGGCAAGCCCTGCCGCGGGTTGCCGCGACTGCCCGTGCACAAGTTCGGGGTACTAAGGTACCCCCCTACTTTAGTACACCGACAGTAGCCCCCGGGCCTGGGCCATACACGGTGCCGAGCGTTGTTGGGTCAGGCCCAAAACAGTGCACGGGCACGCGTGGCCTGGGTCCACACAAAATCGGACTCCGCTTCCACCGCGCACGCTCGGAGTGGCACGCGTCAAACACGGCATCGTGGGCGACGTGGGCGGTGCGTGCGGGGCTGAGTCCTTGCGAGCATGCATCGAGCCATGATGGAGGGGACGGCCCACGCCCTCCCTCCTAAAAGGAGGTAGGTGTGGGGCGTGGTGCATTTACTGGACGGGGCTAGCGCGCGGCTTTTGAGGCGTCCGCTCCCATGCTCATGGGGTGGGGCGAGACTGCCTCACCCGTCCACTCGGCGCTGCATCCCTGCCACGCGGCTCCCATGCGCTTGGGGTCACGGACGGTGGGATTGGAGAATCCGGGCCGGCGTGAGCAGAGGCAGTGGGTCGGCCTCGATTCCCTGCTCTCCCGTGCCTTGATTCGCCGAGCGGGGCGGCCGGGCTCCCACCCTGCTCCTTTATAAGGGGCAGGGGGGAGGGCACAGAAGCCCACACCCCTTCATCTCCTTCTTTCCTTTTTAACTTCTGCTTCCCTTCCTCTCATTCGTCATGGAGAAAGGAAATCCTGGCCGGTGGCGGCGAGGGTTGCCGCCAGACAGCGCATCCCTCCCTCTGTCGCTCCTGCGGCGGCGGAGCCGGTCGAGAGGGGAAGAGGGAGGGGGCGAGGCCGAGGGCGAGGACGAGGGCGTGGCCGAGGCACTCGGGGGAGAGGCGGCCGGGGTGGTGCGCCACCCCCGTCTCCGCCGACGACTCCTCTCCTCGAGGCGGTCCACATTGGGGACGACCCCTGGGAGTTCTTCGTCAAGCTGCGCCGGGCACCTCGTCGACGCCTCCGTCTTCCGGCTCCATTTGCGAGCGCGATGGAGCCGGACCCGCCCGAGATGCTGGAGTTGGGCATGAGGGGCTGCGGGATCAGCGGCACTCGAGTTAGTGTCGTATCCCCAGCCCCAGGCGTGATGTACTTCGACCGAGGGTGGAAGACGTTCGCCCGCATCCATAGCTTGACGGCGGGGTTTACCCTCCATTTTAAGTCAATGGAGGGCAACCTTCTCGCCGTCAAGGTCTTCGGGGACTCCGGCACCCGGGCGAGATGTTGCGTGGACAGCTCCTCCGATAGCGAAGGTCCCTCCTCGAGCGAGAGTGACGAGGAGGGGAGCGACAGCGACGAAAAGGGCGGCGGGTCCGACTAGGCGTCAGACACTGCCTCGCGCGCGCCACCGGCGACCCCATCATCCGGGTTGCCGGCCTTCTGAACTCCCCGGGGCCGTCTCCTTGGGCGGCTGGCGTAGGCAGGCGGCAAAAGAGGAAGAGGGGTGGCGGCAAGGCCGTCAAGTCGGAGTACGAGGGCGAGGTGCCCTCGACAGCGTGCTGACGTCCTGCCGCCCCGTCTTCGAGCTCTGCCTCCGGCGCCTCCGTCACCGCCAAGCTCCTGGCCGGGCCCCAGGAAGTTCTCTTGGTGTCTTCTGGCACCCGTAGCTCGCCTAGGCATTTCTTTTGCCCTTCCCGGCAAACTTCTCTTGCCGGGGCCTCCTTGACCTACTTCCTGAAGAGAGAAAACAGGAGAGGGATTACGGGCACCTTATCTTTTAATTTGTAAGCCTTCGGGCCTTAGCTGTATTTAAAGCTTGTAATCCTCTCTATCATGTTTTTCATCCTCCATGGACTCACACTAAATAGGGATGTTTTTTAATGAAAAGAGGGGAAAGCTTGCCGGATTAAGTCTTTTACTTGATTGCGTGCCCTGTATGTTTTCACCCTACGCTTTTAGGGAACTTGCCGGCGCGGGCACCTTGCCGTGGGCGCCGAGTGCGGAACGTCGGCAACGGAACTGCAACCGACAGGAAACCTTGTCGCGGAGCTAGTC
The DNA here is from genome assembly GCA_963921465.1 of Triticum timopheevii. Classification (NCBI taxonomy): domain Eukaryota; kingdom Viridiplantae; phylum Streptophyta; class Magnoliopsida; order Poales; family Poaceae; genus Triticum; species Triticum timopheevii. The sequence continues at coordinate 39,591,377 of OY997272.1, read as the reverse complement.
GCGGCTTACTTAAGTCATTGAGCGGACTCGAAAAGACAGTAAGGCAACTAGCTACGAGTTGGTTCCCTGCCGGCGGTGTCGCGGCCGACAAGAAACCTTGTCGTTGGGCTAGCCGCAGTTCACCTAAATTGTCGAGCGGACTCGAGGCAACAGTCGGTGCGCGACTAGCTACGAGTCGGTTCCTCCGCGCACAGGTTCTTTTCGTACAAGGCATGATCGTTCAGAGACGCGGCCTCGCTTTCCCCAGCCCACAAGAGGATGCATGACGAGGGATGGAAAACTTATCTGGTATTACAGCCCCCGGCGACTCTGGCTTGCCGGGGGTGAATCTTGATATTTGCAGCCCCCGGCAACTTTGGCTCCGCCGGGACCTAGGTGCTGGTGCGCCTTGCTCTGTCCTTGCCGCCAGCGTTGTAGCCCCGGGGAACCCTGACTTGCCGTGTAGGGATCTTGGCGGCCGCAGCCCCCAGTGAAATCGGCCTGCCGGGGCCTCTTCGCCAGTGCGCCCTTCTGGTTTCTCTTTGTCGCTGTTATTACGGTCACAAAAATAACTAAGACAGCGCCGAAATAAGTTATTCTTTGCAACGTAATCTCAAGTTGGGAAATGCGATGCCATGTTTCATCCTTTGCATGTTTACACTCTACGCTTCTAGGGAACTTGCCGGTGCTAACACACTTGCTGAGTGCGGAACGTCAGCAGCCTGCTGGCGGTGTTGTACCCGGCAAGAAACCTCCTCGGGCCAGTTGCAGCGCACTTGCATTGTTGAGCGGACTCGGAAACAAAGCAAGGGCGCAACTTAACCACGAGTTAGCTCCTCTGCGCACAAGTTTCTCATACAAAGGACGTCCCATGGCAAGGCTTGCTACGTTACATCCTCGATTTCATTATACCCCTTGTACGTTTTTGCCCTACGCTTCTAGGGAACTTGCCGGTGCTAACACACCTGCTGAGTGCGGAACATCAGCAGCCCGCTGGCGGTGTAGTACCCGGCAAGAAACCTTTTCGGGCCAGTTGTAGCGCGCTTGCATTGTTGAGCGGACTCAAAAACAAAACAAGGGCGCAACTTAACCATGAGTTGGCTCCTCAGCGCACGGGTTTTTCGTACAAGGGACGAACGTACGAGGAACATAATATAAGCGCCCAAAACTAAAGAAAAGAGCTATGCGCTCGAGCTCGGGTGACTTAGCTTTTCTGTCTTTCATGGTCCGGCGAAGCCGCGCTCCTCCCTTGATTCCCTCCCTTGTACGTTTTTACCCCCCCCCCCCCCCCCCCCGCACGCGCTTTCAGGGAACCTGTCGGTGTAAACACACTTGCTGAGTGCGGGACATCAGCAGCCCGCTGGCGGTGTTGCTTCCGGCAAGAAGAACTCGTCGGGCTAGTTGCGGCGCGCTTTCGTCGTTGAGCGGACTCGAAACGGATCAAGGGCGCAACTTAGCCACGATTCGACCCTTCTGCGCGCAGGTTCTTCGTACAAGGTACGGATTCTCAGGGAGTACAATCCAAAAGCTTAAAGCTGGACGCTTTTTTCGCCCTACTGGCTAGCGGAGCTTGATGCCGCATCCTCGACGGCAGCGCGGCACTTCGGGGAGGCGTGCTTGCCGGAGATGGTACCAGAGCTGTTCTTGCCGGGCTTGATCTTTGGCGGATTTGCCTTTGCTTTCTTGTACTTGCCGGTGGAGCTCGATGGTGCGCTCTCGACGGCAGTGCAGCACTCCGAGGAGGTGCGCTTGCCGGAGTGGGCATCAGGGCTGCACTTGCCGGACTTGAACTTTTCCTTCCCCCGGGGAGCTTCAGCGGCAAGTGGCTCGCGCTCTGCTGCGGCTGCTGCTTCCCGGTAAATCTTATCGGCGCAGATGAGTGCATCCCTCTTGTCACCTTGGACAGAAATGATACTCATCGGGCCAGGCATCTTGAGCACGTTGTATGCGTAGTGAGAGGCTGCCATGAACTTGGCAAGCGCTGGTCGGCCGAGTATCCCATTGTAGGGTAATGGGATATCAGCGACATCGAAGGTGACCTTCTCTGTCCCGAAATTCAGCTCACTGCCAAACGTCACTGGCAGTGTGATCTTCCCCTTGGGCTTGCTCCTTCCCGGATTTATCCCTTGAAAGGCACCAGTCTCTTCGAGCTCGCTGTCGGGGATCTGGAGCTTCTTGAGCACTGTGGAGGAAATCAGGTTCAGGCCGGCCCCGCCGTCAACCAACATCTTCGTGACCTTGAGGTTGCGGATTGTTGGTGAGACCAACATCGGCAAGCACCCGACCGCAGTGATGCGATTAGGGTGGTCTTCTACATCGAAAATGATGGGCGTGCCGGACCATTCAGAGGCCTGCACGCCTCGATGGATGGCTCCGTTGCGTTCACCTCTCGCACCCACTGCTTGAGTTGGCGGTGCGAGGCGTGCAGAGAGGCGCCGCCGTCGATGCACAACACCTCTGTCGCCTTCTGAAACTCTTGGTCATCGGTCTCATCTTCCTCCATCTCATCTTCATCTTCGTCCTTGTCGCGGCCGCGGGGAGGCCTATCTCCTTGTCGCGGCTTGGGCTTGCCGCGGTATCCTCCCCGGGCGGGAAGTTTCTTGCCGGATCCTCCGCCACCTCCCTGGGCTCTCTCCTTATCGCGGCGTTCGTACTCTGTTTTCTGCAGCTCCGTCATCTCTTCGACTTTCTTGCAGGTTTGGAGATCGTGGCCCTTGGTGCGGTGGATCTTGCAATACCGCTTGTCGGAGCCATCCTACTTGTCGGCGGCTACCACAGCCCCGCCAGAGTCATCGGCCTTGGCCTTGTCGGAGCCGCCTCCATTGCCGGAATGCTCAACAGCTAGCACATCCTTAGTCTTTCTCTTCCTGTTGTTCCGTCTCCGGTTCTTCCTTGCCGGGGCGGTATCCTCACTGTCAGATCCTTCTGCTCCCGCAACCTCTCCGGGGATTTTCCTCCCCTCCTCAGCCCGTGCACACTTGTCGGCCAGAGCGTAGAGCTCGCTGACGTCTCTGATCTTGCACATCGCCATCTCCTCCCTCATCCTGCGGTTACGCACGTTCTGATGAAAGGCGCTGATAACCGTGGCAGGGTGGACGTCTGGGATGTTGCGTTGCACCTGGCTGAATCTCTGTATGTACTTGCGCAGGGGCTCCCCCTCCTTCTGAACGAGCAAGTGGAGGTCACTTTCCTGGCCATGAGGCTTGTGGCCGCCCGTGAAGGCGCCGACAAACTGATGACACAGGTCAGCCCATGAAGAGATGGAACCGTCCGGCAAGTGCATGAGCCAAGATCTGACATTGGGCTTGAGTACCAGTGGGAAGTAGTTGGCGAGGATCTTCTCATCGCGCCCTCCGGCAGCCTGCACCGCGATGGTGTAGATGTTGAGGAACTCTGATGGATGTATCCTGCCATCGTACTTCTCGGTCACGTCCGGCTTGAAGTTCTTGGTTTTTGGGCCACTGGACTTGCCGCAGCTCGAGGGTGAACGCAGGGCAACCTGCCGCGTACGGCAAGTCGCCTGGCTCCCCTAGCGCATGCATGTCGACAGTGGGCCCAGCACGCTGGTCAGATTGACGTCGCGTTTCCCTTCTGCGCTCGATGCGAGTGCGAGCATCTTCGTGCCGCCGTTCTTGGAGAATGTGGCGCTGGTCGCGTCGAGTTCGTGGGTCCGACGACGCGGTGGAGTCGCCGTCGGGGTTGGTCCGACGAGCCGGCGGTTTCGGCCTTCGGGGATGGGAGTGCACGGAGGTGGCTCCCCCAGCGGTCTTGTCGGCGTCGGCTTGCGCTTGGACGCCTTGCCGGGGCTTGTCGCCGTTGGCGAAGGCGATGAGACTGTATATGGTCATCCTCCAGCTGTCGATCTTGTGCGGCGCCGGAGGGTAGTCTAGGAGCAGCCGGGCTCGGGCCAGCGCTTCCTCTGCTGTCTTGGGTGGTGGCGGCGACGAGCGGCGCGAGGAGCAGGATGTGCTCGGACTCCCAACTGGATTGGGAGTTGCGTCACCCCGCCCTGGCGACCGTACCTCGCTCGCGCCAGCATGCGGGCGTGCATGCTGACCTCGAGCGTCTCGCGACCCGCCAGCTTGGCCTTGCTCCAACGCGAGCACGGTGCTAGGAGCACCGGGGCGTTGTCGACCTTGCACCTCCTGGGAAGGGCGCGGTGTATGCATGGTCGCCGACGCTTGCGGGGCCTTGTTTTTGGATCTGATGACGACGTGAGTCCCACCGTCGGCGCCCGCTCCTCCGCCGGCGCCCACTCCACCGCCCGTCTGCTCCGGCGGTGGTGGCGGAATCGATGTAGACGGAGCGGCTACCTCCGAAGGCTTCTTCTTCGGTGGCATGTCGATGAAGGTGTTGATGCAGCGCGCGCGGAGACCGGATCGGATGCTCACGACCTCGACGCGCCCCCTACCTGGCGCGCCAAAGATGTCGCGGCGGGGGCACGGTCTACTTCCGTGGCCGCCGGGCACCTATGGGGCACGGGGGGCCCCTTTTCTGGTTCGGAGAGGGGGTGCGGAGGCCGCGCGCAGAGCGGATCGAGGTCCCGGGCGCGCGGTGGAGTGAGAGAGAGACGAGCGGTTTTTACCCAGCTTCGGAGCTCTCCGGAGAGATAAAACTCCTACTGCTGCTTTGTGTTGTTATTTGATCTTGCTCGAATACGAGCGCAAGGTGGTGTGATGTGTATGTGTTGGACCAGACTCTGATCCTGCGTCCTCAGATGAACCCTAAAACCTACCTTGCCGAACCCAAAACCTACCTTGCCCAACCCAAAACCTACCTTGCCCAACCCCTTCTACGTGCGCATGGGCCTCCCTTTTATAGTCTAAAGGGGGCACCAACAGGTGGCAATGTAAGAAGAGGGGGTAGAAAGGTAAAAACGCAGGTTGGTGTAACAGTGACCAACAGTGCCCCTACCTAACTGACCGTAGGGGACAAGGGCATTTAATGCCCGTCCGGTCGCCTCAACAGTGCAGGGAGGCGATCGTCAAGTGAGCCACCGGTTGCCACGATGGCGTCTCTGTCATCTCCGCTTGCCACCTCGCTCCGCATGGCTGTGTAGTGCCTCGCCACGTGCCTTTGGGACGGCCTTGTGATGACACGTCGCAGGATGTGCTGGAGTTTGGTTGGCAATCTTGCCGCGGCAAGTGCCTTGCCGCGGTCCTCCTCTTGTCGTGCCGGCAAGCTTGCCGGCCCTCGGGTCTTGCCGGGACGCGCGGGGCGTCGCGGCAAGTCCTCCGGAGGCGCCTTGGTCGGCCTTCCCGGCAAGCTCCTCTTGCCGGGGCCTTTGTTTTCTTCCCGGCGAGCTCTTCTTGCCGGGGCTTTGGTTGGCCTTCCCGGCAAGCTCCTCTTGCCGGGGCCTTGGTTGGCCTTCCCAGCAAGCTCCTCTTGCCGGGGCTTTTTAGCTCGAGTATTCTGTCCTTGAGCGGCATCAACGTAGCCGCGGAGGACCTTGGCGGATGCCCGGCAAGCCCTGCCGCGGGTTGCCGCGACTGCCCGTGCACAAGTTCGGGGTACTAAGGTACCCCCCTACTTTAGTACACCGACAACGACAAGGGGTGAAAATGGCAGTTGTAGAAATTTGATTCAATGGAGTATTCTTGCAAATATCTGTGGACATATGTCCACTATCTTTTCTTCTTGTTGCAATTTGACATTAGTTTAATGGTATGCGGAATTTCTCAAAAGAAAACTAAAAGCTAACACATGGGATTGCTACCAGGCACTCTACAAGCAATTTTCTCGCCAGTCAAAAGTAGCTCACTAATTAAATTGGAGAGGTAGGTCTAAAATTTAGTGTGCTAGTACACACGAACTTTACAACTGTATACATTGACCATGATTAAGAACAATCTTGATCATGTCAATCTAGATGAAAGGATAGATCTCGTGGCTATAAATGAGATTTGCATTGTTGTGATTACCTAGGAGCCAAGTAAACGCAAGGTGCTAACAAGAAAATCCAATATAGGATTTCTTATCATTTGGGAATCGCAAGTCTCCGGATGGTGAACATATTTTTTTGTGTGGGGGCGTCACCTAAAGTGTTCCGCTCTTTTTTCGTCTCGCCCAGCCCGCTCCCGCTCGGGGCGGGGGGGGGGGGGGGGGGGGGGCGATAGCTCGCGCCGCCGCCTCCAACCCTCCTCCGCTCCCTTGCCCTCACCCGCCGCTGCCGGATCGCGCCGCCAGGAAAAGGCCGATCGGCATCAGTGGCCCCTTTTCCCTTCCCCGTGGTGTGGGCTGGCGCGGGACGGCCACATCAGCCGGAGGCGCGCAACTAGCCGGGGCGGCGCGGCGCGGCCGCGCCAGGAGGTGGCTCCTGGTGCGGAGGCGTGGACGGCTGTGGTTCAGGTGGGGCATGCATGCGCAGGAAGGCGGTGGTGGACTGCTCGATTCAGATCTAGATCGGGGGCTCCTCCAGCGGACTACCTGCTGGTGGCACGGGCTGAGGCCGCAAGGGCCGGCCATCGCCAGTGGCCTTGTCTGCTGGAGGGGGTTGGCGTGGGGGCGTGCCATGGTGTGCTGGTCCGATGGCATTTTGCGGTTGGAGTGGTCCATCGGGGGACATGGGTGGTGCGGCTCGGGGCTTCTCGGGCGGCAGTGGGGCGGGTTGTTGCCTTGGTTGGCAGCGGTTGGTCCGGAGATGTGGCAGTCTTCTGGCAGGCAGGTAGCGAGGATCTCGAGTGTGGTGGAGGATAGCGGTCGGCGGCACACGGGTAGAGGGCCGATCTAGTCCGCGGTGGGGCTTGCCGTCGCGTTTGTGTCTTTCTATCGTGTTGCTCCACTGTGCCATCAGTCCAAGTTGGCGCCTGGGTTGTTGCGGTGCCGTTGGTCGGAGAAACGCCGATGGCCTCGGGGTGTGGCAGCGTCTGAGCTCGTCTTGACCAAGGTCGGGGACTAGTGTCGGGGCTTGCTCGGTGGTGGCTGTCGGCAGCTACTAGGCCATGCACCCCCCCCCCCCCCCGGTCCACAGCGGCTGGCAGGGGACGCAGGCGTGGACGCCTCCTACTATGGAGGCGAACACCCAGGCCCGGTGCTTGATGTCGGGCTAGGAGCAGAAGGATGTGTCTTCTGCTCTTCCCACCGTGGTATGTGCGTTGCGATGGTGATGGCTGGCAGTGACTCAGGACATGGATGCCAGGGCGGCAGCCCCGGTTGGTGGCCCGTATGGTGGCTTTCCAGTAGACTCCATGGCGGCAGTGGTGGGTATGCTTCTCGGCCGCCTGGGTGGCGAGGGGTGTAGCGGAGGGTGGTTCGGGCGCTCTTTCTGTTGCTAAGATATGGATCTGGAGGCCAGTTCACGCTGTCATTATTCTAGGTGCCCCGTGGTGGCATGGGTGAGTTGGCGAGCGAAAGATCCGTGCTTTGCCACCGGCGACGACGACACATGTGGGTGTCGTATCTTCTTAAAGACGTCCTCGTGGTTCTCCTCTCCGTGCTAGAGTCTTTGGGTGAAAACCCTTGTCCACCTCGGGCTCGACAGCTGCGGTGCTTGCGTTCCCCTCTCGAGGGCATTGTCGTGGAGGCTAGGGGTCCTAGTTCGTGTCATGGCGTTGTAATAGGGTAGTCATGTGCTAGTTTGTCGACAACATAGTCCCGTGTGTTTATGTTGGCCTGTTAACTAGGGATCTGCTGTCTCAAAGGACTATCTCACCACATTGTATTGTTTGGCCGTGTAACCTTGGTGTAATTGCTTCATATATAAAGCAGTACGAGAGCCTGTTTCGAGAACAAATTCTTTTGTACATGATCTTTCTTCATTTCTCTAGCATCCGTTAGAATCACGATGAACTCAGCAGATTGAATACACCATCGACTACTTCACTCTAGGTAAGGATCTCATCTAACTCGCATCTTTAGTGCAACAAGCCGATCGAAAGCACTCATGTTTATCGACTAAATGCTTTTTTGTCCCTTCCTCACTAAACGCCCGCTTCCTGGCTCCTCCCTCTTTGCCTAGCAGTTAAGTAGATAGTAGGTCCCCATGGCCCCGCAACCAAGAGTCACTCATCGAAAGCTGACCAGGAAGACAATAACTGCTATTTCAAGAAAGCATGGTTGGAGTTCTTCTATTGACGAAGGGAAGAGGACGGTCTTACTGTTCAGAGATACCTGGCTTATTAGTGAACTGGTCATGTCATAGTGGAAGGTCAGAGGTGGGAAACAAGGAAACATAGGAAATGCTTACTGGGACATAGCCTATGGTACGAGTTGTTACGCGACAGGAAAAAGTGACTATGAATTCCCCTTTTTTGTTTGCGAATCCCTGTTTGTATCCTTTGAGCGCACACCCATTAAGTAGCAATCAAATCAAGGAAATCGATCAAACAATCCCAATACCGTGCCAGCCCAAATCATGATCTTCACCAACTTGGATTTGGTTGTCTCGCAAAAATCACGAGTTGCAGAGATGAGAACCATGAAAAGTAACATCCCGAATAAGAAAACAGAAACCGAGGTGTATCTGCCTCTCACTTGTAAAGACATTGCCACAGAACCAACATAAGGCCGAGGGCATCACCATCGTTTTGAATGTGGGCCATGGAAGTGAGTGCCCAACAAGATGCACAAGATGAAAGGATGGACATCGATACTTCACAAATATTGGTTAAGAGGGACTTAATCCGTTATACAGGATGCCCTAAAATACTGTCACTAGATTTTTTATGTTCAAGAAATTGTAAACATAAGTTGTTCATACTAGTGATCATCGTACTACTACTATACCTTGTAACTAATACTATGGTAAAAGGAGACTTGATTTTTTTTAGAATGAGCGCAAACAAGTCATGCAAGGGAATTGTGTGTACCCCTTTAGGCCAGTGGTAGCTTCAAGCGTTGGTTGATGAACAACTAGTGAATTAGTTTAATTATTGATATAGTGCATATGGCAGATTTGGAAATTTACAAAATGAGTCATTAGTGGCTAACTATTCTTTTTGAACTTTAATGGGTAGCTATTCTTTTTGAACTTTTGTGGGTAACGAAAATGCGAATCCACATGGGTATGCTGCTTTATTGTGGTCTTTGTGGCAAATTCACAATAAAGCCTTAATTGAAGGCTCTTTTATAAAGCACCCGGCTGATGCACTTTTCAAACTGGCTATCTTCTTACAGCTATGGAGGCTGTTGAGCAAACCGCAGGAGGTGGAGGTGATTGACGTGCTCTGGAGAAAGTGTCAGTCACATGCTCATGCATTAAGGGAAGGTGGCAGCTTAGCTATTGTCTGAGCTGCTATCGGTCGTCGAAGCACTATGCTAGTAGTTTTCTCCTGTTTAGTTTTGGCTTGTGAGCCAAGGGCCTAGTGAGGCTTGTATCGAACTTAATTATTTTATGCTTTTTATTTCGGACCTAACTTGTATAACGCTTTAAGGGCTTCAGTTCGCTCAAGCCGGGCAATCACCTATTCTCTAAAAAAACATGAGTGTGCTCCCATCCTCTCTAGAAACAATTGTTTGCAAAGGGGTGAATGTAACTCATTAATCAAATTAAAGAGGTAGATCTACAATTTGGACCAGATAGTACATGAGAACTTTATAGCTCTAAACTTGACAATGGTTAAGATCGATCACAATCCTTTCCACATAGAAGTGGCTGAATCAATCAGCTATAAAATGAACTATGCATCAATGCGAGAACCTAGGAGCCAAAGCTAATGCATAGTGCTAAAAAAGAACCCACTATCGTTTTCTGAAGTGTTTTAGAAGATCATTTGGGAATGGCAGGTTTTAGGATAGCGAAGACATATGCCTTTGCATGCCAATGGTGATCAAGGAGATTGGGAAGCACACTAGACACTAAAATGGGCCGTATCTACTTAACTGCTGGGCATCAGCACACTTGGCATTGCTCTTGTTTCGCTGTTCACGGCATCATCGGCTGCGCTATAGACACTCGACAGTCTTGATAGGAATCTAGAACTTTTGTGTAGCCCCTCTGGTTTGTTTAATTTGCTTCAGTTTCATTTACGGCTTTATGTTACTTCAGTTTAATTCACCGCAACGTCCTCTGCGACTGCAATTTTGAGCTCTAAACCTTCAAGGCTTCAGCCATCCTGAAGCCGGGACCGACTCGTGGGTGGTTTTCTTCATGCTAATCGAGGCTTTGTCGCACTCATCGACACCAAGGGCGGCTGGTTTGACTTCGAGCCAGGCCACGTAGACCAGTTCATCATCCAGAACTCGGTCCGCATTGTCATCGACGGCTTATGCTCATCCCTTTACCGGGGCTGCCACCACGTCCAAGTCACTCGCTCCTGGGCGTTCCCAAACTTCATTCACTCATGGATTGCCAAAGACCATATTGCCTACGTCAACATATACAATAGGACGGCGGCGGCGGCGGCTTGATCGCAGATGACCGGCCAGGTACTGTGTGACCATACCTCATTGGCGTCTTATATTAATTAGCGGTGATCGAGCTACAATTCATACGACAACTGAGGATCCCCTCAACAAGCAAGGCTTTGGTTATATTAACAAACCACATTGGAGGTACCAGTATGTTACTATTTACTCCAGATGGTGCGAAGGGACCATAGAGTCAGTCTTTGCTTATGAATTTAAGAGTGACTTGACTTAACTACATCAATTTTAGACTAAAGAAAGACTGGTTCATTTTGGTCAACAAACAAGTGATTAGTCGCTAGCTGCATTTCAAGAAGTTTAGTGGGAGGTGGTGCAGCGTTGTGCTGGCCTTCGGTGTCCGCTCGCTTCTCCGCATCTTCTGGACTCTGAATATGTTTGCTCTCGTTGGTTACGGCGCCTCGACGTGCTCGTTATTCATGAAGCCGGCGCAGGTGGTGATGCGGTGCCGGTGTGGCTTCTCGCCGGCGCGCTGGTCCTGCTAGGACGAGGATGGAGATTTTCCGTCATAAATACCAAGATTATTGCTTGCTCTGGGAGGGAGGGGCAGCGATGGTGGCGGCGGTGCCCGTCCACCCTCATCCCATGCTGGTGTGCTCTATGGATCGGTTCCCAAGGTTATGTTTTTCATCTCCTAATAATATGGGGGTGCGCTCAATCACTGCATAATGTCAATATAGCTCTGGGTCCTACTCGAAAAAAAAAAAGCTCAGTGGGTAACTAAATACTAACCACATGGACTTGCTGCCAGGCACTATGCAAACAATTGTTTCACCGGTTCAATGTAGGTCATTTGCCAAACTGGAGTTAGGTAGGTCTAAAATTTAGTGTAAGGGTACATGAGAACTTTATAACTCTATACCGAGTTACAGACCATGGTTAAGACCGGTCCCAACCATGTCCACCTACAGCTACAGGGAAGGCTGGATACAATGGCTTTAAAAATCACCTAGCCGTCGTTCGATTACCTAAGAGCCAAATCAAAGACAAGTGCTAAAAACATACACCAATATTATCATTATGTTTGGGAACATTTTTCAAAAAATTATATTTGGGAACGGCAGGTATCGGGAAGGCTAACACACTACAACCCCGTTCAATATCTCTAGAAGGGTATTTTTGTCCATCAATCTTCCATACTGATGGAGATAAGTTTTGGCCCTCAAAACCGACTTTCCACATACGAATCAAGGCAAGGGGAAAACTTCTCATAGGCCGTCGCATCCTTCGTCGAGCAACAATAATTTCATGTATAGCTGCTGCCGGCTGCTGCTTGATCGCCACCGAGCATCAGCGCCCCAGGACCACGTCCACTTGCGTGGCTGTGCTTTCATCCCGACGGAATGCCTCACGTCGTACTTCGTTGAAGTCTTTTGCTCCTCGAATCAAAAATTTGCTTGCTGCCTCCTGTATCGACCGAGAAAAGAATTCAAAATCACTCCGACTGGATCACTGATTTGTCCCTGAGAGTGGAAAGCTCAATCAATCACCCTCCCTCAATCAATCACCCACCCTCAAACAATTGATGCCCGCATATGAGAAATTCTGTTTCAAAGCCGAGATGATTATGCAGCACGCTTGGCTTCGCAACAGATCATGCTGGCCTTATGAGGGTGCTATGTACCGGGGTTCCTTACATCAAATCTAGTCGATCCCCTATAACCGGTTAGAGGAGTAAAAAAAATTGGTCTAGTCCTCTAACCGGTATCTAGCCGAACTCGTATAATTGTCAGAGGAGAAAAAATATATATTCCTCAGCACCACTTACTCATATATGTACGCAGACCGTCCGTCGGCACCGGCGCATTTTGGACAGATTCGACGGGTCCGAACCGCGCAGCCCCCTCACAATTGATGGTGAAGTAAAACTAGAAGAGAGGCCATTATTGGAGTGTGTGTGCATGAATTCATGTGAGCTTTGTTGGCAATCAGTGACGAATAACATGGTTGCAAATCTCATCAGCTAGAACAAGTACAAGAATATGCGACACGTCAAATGGACCTAAAAAATCATCAAAGTAAGGTGAAAAGCTTGCATCTCGAAGCTCTCCATGCACAACTCTAAACTCTAGATCATTTGGTTCAATGGTGTCTGAATCCATCTCAATCAAGCGGTTTAATACTTCATGTCATGCACTTGCACAAATGTATGATGCAATCTGGAAAATAGTTGTCCGTAACCTTGATCGGATTGGCGAGATGATTTTACTATGATGATATGTCTTGAGACTTTGTTTTTTGGAAGCCATATCTTCGCGGATACAGAAGTAGAATACTTTTAGGGGTTTCCGAAGCGTACTTATGTGTATGATCGTCATCCTCTTTCACTTGTTCACATTACTTGTTCACATTACTTTCATATTGATAGATTAAGCAGCTCATACAGTCATGTAGACATGGGAATAGTGCAGTCTCTAGCTAATCGATTGATTTTCTCATCAATATACTGAACTGTTAAGCAACAAATGCCTAGCTCTATGATTTGGTGGGTAGCTAACCAGCCAGTCACAAGAGTGAATTTTGTTGTTTCCCGTCCATCTTTGTTTTATTTCTTTTTTAGCTAGAATCTATCTGCGGAACAATGCATGCTTCGCTGAAGGTGGAGCCTTGTGTGTGTATGCTAGCACGAGCATGGTGTTCGGTTGTAGCTTGTACCCTTGCAGAAAATATTGGAATCCAACAACTCCCGAACGTTCGGATTTTGAGCATTTCGTCCCGAACGTTTTTACATGGCAACTTTAGTTCATAGGGGATGGCAACTTTGTCCTTTTTCGTTTTTTTGTCAGAAAATTGCTGTGTTTCCCTAATCTCACGCAAACTAAACTTGCATCTAAATCGTTCGGGTTGCCATGCTTAACTCCCGAACGTTCGGTAGTTATCATTACCGAAAATATTTGATCAAATAAAACATCAACCTGCTACCAGTTTTTCATTACCATGACTTATTTTTTGTACTAAAGGGGTATATGTGTAAATTATATCAAAAAAACATATCTCTTTGTGTTGCAACACAATGTGCATGGACAACAATGCACGGGGAATTTATCAGATGACCTGCTGCGGACAATTTACTCATGTCCTCTGTTGAATCGGGTACTTTAGAAGAAACCACTCTGCAAACAATTGTTTTACGGGGCGGACAAACCCCATTACTCAAATCGAAGAGGCATGTATAAAATTTAGATCACACGTTACATGAGAACTTTATAGCTCTATACGTGACCATGCTTAAGATGATCCCAACCATTTCCATATAGAGTAAATGCAAGATCCAGTGGCTAGATAAAAAGACATATGCATCACTCTTATTGCATAGAAATATCTAGCCTATTTTGTAACTTAAAAAAAGAATTCATTAGGCCAACTTGTTTTTTTTTTGGAGCTCCAGTAATTAATAGAGTGCATGTAACAAAAAGGAAATTGGAACTTCAGTGGGTAGCTAATATTTAACGACATGGGTCCCGTGCCAAGCACTCCGTAAAAACATGTTCGATGGGATAAATGTAGCTCATTGATCAAATTGAGGAGATGGGTCTAGATGAATCATTATAGCTATGTACTTGACCATGATTAAGATCGATGTCAACCATCTCCATGGATAGAGATGGTTAGATGGTTGATAAGTGGCTATAAAATGTCCTATGCATCACACGGTTACCTAGGAGCCAAAGCAAACGAAAGGTGCTAAAAGGAGAAAACAACATAGATCTTTTAGGATCATTTAGGAATGGTAGGTCTCGGGATGGCGAACACATATGCTTTTGTAGACGATCTCCCTAGGTATCTAAGAACTGCTAGTCTGGATGCAAGCAATTGCACCTGAAAGAAGAGAATTCGACAAATTCATAGGAGACAAGTGTGAAGGGCCCCGACGAGAAGGACATGTAGAGTGGTTGCCACTGTGGCTGGCCCTGAGGGTTGAAAGAAGGGGCGGCCGCTCCAGGCCCCCGAAATCCATGGGCCCCGTCCATCTCACTCACAGCTAGCTCGTGGCCCGGGCCCCAAGGAGACAAGGACGCGCTCACATAGTAGGTATCCCATATTTGTCAAAAAAAATAAAGTAGGTATCATATTGGTGGTTTCTTTTTAATCGAGTTAATTGACTAGTTCGCGAAGATCACGGCTGATTTCGTGAGTCATAAACCTGCGACACTGGCCACTCGTTCATGTCGTCCTCACCATCTACCCCAAGTCCCGTCTCCGGTGGACTTACCTAGTAACTTTTCTTCATGGCATAGATATCAGAGTCGGCCTCACGATCTACCACCGCTCAAGAGTCATCTTCAGGTGTGTATATACCACGACTCAGACGATGAGGCTGCACCGCCACCGAGGAGGAAGTTTGGCATCAGAAAAGTGAGGTGTTATAACTGCGTCTCCTCGATCACTTCAAGGCTAACTGCAAGGAAGCACCGAAGCAAAAGGCGCTGATGGCCCAGCAAGATGATGGTGACATGATGTTTGATGAGTGAACTCGTGGACGAGAAGGATCCAGACTCTCGGGCATTGACTAAAGAAATTGTCAAGCTTTCGAAAGAAAAAGTTTGTCATCATGGTCATGGTTCGGAAACTCGTGTCGATGCTACAGATGCGGGGGGTGATTCCGAAACTTACTGTAATGCTATGGACATAAGTGCTAATTTTTCTGTAGCGGATGCAGCGAAAGTTGTCTGTGCTCGTCCATGGAGAAGGAGCATTTGCGCGGCGCGTCCGAGAGAGGCCAGCTGCGGCCGAAAAAGCAGTTCAGAAAATCTGATGATAGACGAAGACGTGGCGTCAGAAGTCCACAACAGAAGGCGTTTCGATGTGGTCGTGTCAAAAGATCACAAGGCGCTAAGACCAGACGATCGTGGTACGTACGTGGTGTCCGACAGGGCAACAGCAAGTTGCACGGACGTGCAAAGTCGCTGCAGATCGAACGTGGCGAGTCCAGGTATGTGCAGCCAACGCAGCAGCGTGCGTGGGTGTCTGCGCCACGCCATGCAACTCAGGTCACACGGCTGTCAAATCAATGCAGCGAGCGCTCAACCTAGTGGATGTACGAGCTGGCTAGACTGGTCGGATAGTGGTGAACTCTACAAGAAGCCATGTACAGCAACTTCACATGGGAGCTCACCATCACGTGCTGGCCAACCAGTGAGAAAAGGGGTGCAAATCCCAGAAATTTTGCAAGGGGCACACAGCCAAGTAAGCAACGGCCCACCAGGAAGCATTGGAGCAGCATGTGACACAGAGAACAATGCAGGAGATGACCCAGAGGTTGGTTTACTGATGAGTAGCAGTTCAGGTGGCAGCCGAGCAACAGATAAAAACGCGTCTGAAAGTCCAACACTGTCTGTGTCGCCTGCAAATTTTCACACAGGAGAAGGCGAAATATTGTGTCCACCCATGGTTGAAAAGCTAGCTTTGCCAATAGCAACGTGCAAAGCAAAAGGCGAGGCGTCGCTCCTAAATGTACAAGGAGCTACACAGGCAACGTCGCCTCTCACATCAATGGAGGAAAAGACACCAACACCTACACCGGTACTGCTACAACCGGCGTTACACCCACATCCGAAGAATACTCTTCGGATGATTGACGACAATGTCTATCAAGTGCCGAGCAACCGGCGAATTTCGAGTATGCGAATATGAAGGAGTATTGGCGTCAGGCTATGAAAGAGGAGTTGAGGTCGATCCAGAACAACAATGCATGGGAGCTTGTGGATCTTTCCAACAATGAAAAATTCATAGAGCCCAAGTGGGAATTTAAGATCAAGAATGATGCCGAAGGGTGTGTGAAGCGCAAAGCAAGGCTAGTGACCGAAGAGTACGTGCAAGAGAAATGTGTGGATTTCGAAGAAGTGTTCATTCCCATTGCAAAGATGGAATCAGTGAGATTACTTATCGCTCTCGCGGCTCAGGAATCATGGAAGATACATCACTTGAATGTAAAATCCGTGTTATTGAACGGCGAGATAGAAGAAGATGTGTATGTGAATCAACCACCGGGTTTCATCAAAGAGGGAAAAGAGCACAAGGTACTGAATTACACAAAATCATGTATGGGCTATGGCTAGGACCTCGGGAGTGGAACATCAAACTTGATCACACATTGGTTTCTCTTGGATTTGAGAAAACCCCACTAGAGCATGCAATGTACAAGAGAGGTGAAGGAAATAGTCATCTACTAGTTGGCATCTACGTCGACGACCTATTAATTACCGGAGCAGATGAAGAGTTGATTGCAAAGTTCAAGCTACAGATGAAAGAGCTTTTCAAGATGGATGATCTCGGTCTTTTGAGCTACTACCCCGGGATAGAGGTACATCAAAAAACGGACGGGGTCACACTATGCTGGGAGGCATATACAAGGAAGGTACTTGAAAGCAGTGGCATGAAACATTGCAATCCAATTGAAGCTCCAATGAAACCTCGTCTTGAGATGAGCAAGAAGAGTAAAGTACCCTCAGTTAATGCAATAGAGTATGTTGCAGCGGCCGCTGCGGCGTGCCAAGGTGTGTGGCTAGGGGGGCTAGGGGGGCTACACGGTGTTCTCATGGATCGAGATCCGGAACAATTGGTGCTCAATGTTGACGGCCAGCCTACAGCTCACAGGAAAATACATGTATATATCTTAGTTTTAGGCCTATTTTTGCACCAAAAATCAGCCTATAGTGATTTTGTTTGTCCCCCAACCATTGGCCCCCCATGATTCTTGCCCAAGCTCCGCCACTGTTTAAGGGGGCTGATTGTTGGAATTAACCACATCGTCCGAGTCCATGTTGGACCGGGACAATCATCAGGTCTCGTGCAGGATTAGGCTAGCTAGGTTAGCTCATATATATTTTCTTGTACCCTGTAAACTTTGTATCGTGATCAATATAAAAAATATTGACGGGAGCGACGCGCTCCAGTGGCGATCAACTTGGCGTGTCCTTGTGAAGTTCTCGCGTGCGTTGTTCCGGCGGATCGGATCGATCAAAGAAGCGGCTGCTATACGTGTGTGTTCGCTAGTACGTAGAATCTAGCTTCCCATAAGGATCAATCCATCAGCCTGTGTTCCTGCTTCAAGTGTACGTACTTGTTGTCTGTCACGGATACCGCTACGCCCAAGCCCACCAACAACGCCGGCCGGCCCAAGAGGAACAAGAAGCCCAACAGGCTTTTCGACCCGGACACCTGGGAGCTGTGATGGTAGGTTAAGTAGGTCCTGGACCGGAAGAGAGGGGGACGAAAGTGTAATAGGCAGAACCCATTCCTCCAATTCCCCTTCACTGCCCCCGTGTATCTCTTCCTCCTCTCTCAGATTCCCCTCCTTCTCCTCAAACCCTAGCCCCAAATCCCCTGTAATCTGGCACGATCTGATCGATGGAGTGAGAGGGATGTAACATATGGCATCAGAGCTCCCTGATTACCTGCAGAAGCCCACCTATACCACGCGACAACAACGTCAGGCCGGCGAGATGGAGCAGCGTGTGGAGGAGCTGGCGGCGGTGCTCAAGACCATCCAGGAGCAGAACGCCGCCATCCAGAAGGCGGTCGAGGCGACCACAACCCTCTTCGCCGAGATCCAGCCGGTGGTGACCGATCTGGCGGCTTGGAAGCCCGTCCTGGAGCAGTCCGTCGCGGATCTGCGTCAGGAGCTGGGCGGCGTATGGAAGGAGGTGGACGCCGTCGGTCGCAACCCCGTCCTCGCCCTCAAGCCTTCGGACTTCCCTCCGATCCTCCATCGCCGGGCAGCGCGCCGTTCTTCAACCCCGGCAGCAGCGCCCACAGGCCAGATGGCCGTCGCGTCGATCCAGCACACCGGGGGGTTGGCTCTGGGGTAGTCACCACCCTAGTCCCACCTCCAGTCACGGGTACGTACCAGATTCCGAATCCTCCTGGGAGTCAACTAGTCGCCGATCACCGATCGAGAGCCTCGGGGCGGTCACCGACGCGTGGCCAGTCCCGATCTGGTAGTCCACGCATTCCTCGATCCAGCAGTCCCTTCCAACATCGCCCTTCCGTCCTGCCTAGGCCTAAAATGGATTTTCCTCCATTTTGGGGAGAGCGACCGCGCAGTTGGAAGTGAAATTGTGAGTCTTATTTTAGGATCTTCCATTTGGATCCAGAGTTATGGGTCGACACTGCTGCTATGCATTTCACAGGGGCTGCCATGGTTTGGTTAGAGAACAATGAGTTCGATCATAGCCACATGGATTGGGGAAGGTTTTGCACCATTGTGTGTGATCAGTTTGAGCGAAACGAGGTCACTGGCTTGCTTTGCCAGCTGTTTCACTTGCGTCAGATAGAGTCTGTGTCCGAGTACGTGAGTAGATTCACTGAAATCATGCACTCCCTGATGGCACATAGTACTACTTGGGACCCCGCTCTGTTTCCATCGAGATTTGTTGATGGGCTGCGTGATGAAATTCGTGTTGTTGTTTTGGTGCATAATCCCAAAGACCTCGATACTGCTGTTTCTCTGGCTTATTTACAGGAGGAGGCGCTGGAGATCTCCAAGCGTAGAGAACCAAAGCGCTCTGACAGTGGTGCTGGAAATGGGACAAGCAGTCGATCTCATCTTCGGGGTGCCATGCCTCTGCCTGCCCCACCCGGGCGACCACCGCCTACGGTTGCCACACCGGGAGAGGACCGTCGTGCTGCTGCAACAGAAGGACAGCGTGGCGGTAACACTGTTGAAGACCGTTTGTCCACTCTGAAAGCATACAGGAGAGCTAGGGGACTGTGCTATTTGT
Organism: Triticum timopheevii; assembly: GCA_963921465.1. NCBI lineage: Eukaryota > Viridiplantae > Streptophyta > Magnoliopsida > Poales > Poaceae > Triticum > Triticum timopheevii. The sequence continues at coordinate 39,572,313 of OY997272.1, read as the reverse complement.
GCGGAGAAAAATGGAGTAGAGAACACAAGTGTGCTGCGGCAGTTCAACTTCATGTGGTACAAGAGATGTTCGATGTGCTGGGGTGTGCAGGCTACCAATCTGTTGAGGAGATCTCGGATACGGGCAGTGAGTGTCACACCATCTCCCGAGCAGCAGTACAAGGGACTATGGCTCCTCAGACCATCAGACTACACGGGAAGATCCAACAGCAGCAGGTTCTGATGCTAGTGGATTCAGGGAGCTCTCACAGCTTCGTTAGCACAGACTTGGCTGCCAAATTGCAAGGTGTTCACTGTACGACCAATATTCTGAAGGTCAAGATTGCTGATGGGGGACAACTAGTCTGCAACAAAGCGATTGAGAAGTGTGTTTGGTCAGTCCAAGGAAACAAATTCTGCACAGATCTTAAGGTCCTTCCCTTGGGTTGTTATGACATGATTGTTGGCATGGACTGGCTAGAACAGCACAGCCCAATGGATGTGCATTGGGGGCACAAACGGATGTCTTTCGAGCACCATGGGAAGAAGATCACTCTGAGTGGAATCCAACCTCAGACCAATGAGTGCCACCCGGTGTCTCTAGATCAGCTGCACTTCCTGGTTGCCTGTAATGGCATCCACCAGATGGTACAATTGCAGGCTGTGGACGATCAGCAAAAGGGTTAGCATGAGACAGAGATGCCACCACCCATTGCTAACCTGGTTAAGGAGTTCCAATCCCTGTTTGAGGCACCCAAAGGTTTACCTCCTTCCAGACCATTTGACCACAAGATCCCTTTGATCCCCGGAGCTCAACCTGTCAACATCAAACCCTATCGCTACAACCCCTTGCAGAAAGACGAGATTGAAAAACAGGTCAAGGAAATGTTGCTGCAGGGCATTATACAGCCTAGCTACAGCCCCTACGCCTCTCCGGTGTTGTTGGTTCAGAAAAAGGATTTAACCTGGAGGTTTTGTGTCGACTATCGATAGCTGAATGCGATCACCGTCAGGAATAGGTTCCCAATGCCTGTCATTGAGGAGTTGCTGGATGAGTTGGCAGGAGCCAAATGGTTCACTAGTTTGGATCTAAGGGCTGGATACCATCAGATCCGCATGGCAGCCGAAGATGTGTTCAAAACAGCCTTCAAGACTCACCTCGGCCATTACGAATTCAAGGTCATGCCTTATGGATTGTCTGAGGCCCCGGGCACGTTCCAAGGAGTCATGAATTTTGTGTTGGCAGACCTAATTCGTCATGGAGTGCTAGTGTTTATTGATGATATCCTAGTACACAGCTCCACCCTTGCAGAACATATTAACCTTCTCTGGCAAGTATTTCAGCGGTTGGAAAAGCATCAGCTCAAGGTGAAGATGTCAAAGTGCACGTTCGCACAGCCACAACTCACCTACCTGGGACACGTAATCAGCGCCCGTGGAGTGGCTACTGATGAGAAAAACATCACAGCAGTCAAAGATTGGCCGACGCCGACTGGGGTGCGACAAGTTCGCGGGTTCCTCGGGTTGGCAGGATATTACAGGCGATTCATTAGGGATTTCGGACTTATCAGCCGTCCTCTTACCAATTTGCTGAAGAAAGAGGCAGTTTTTGTCTGGACCCAAGAAGCAGAAGAAGCATTTCAGCATCTGAAACAGTCCTTGATCACTGCTCCTGTTTTAGCTCTCCCACGTTTCGACAAACCCTTCGAAATCGAGACAGATGCCTCTGACTTTGGTCTGGGTGCGGTGCTCATGCAAGAAGGGCATCCACTGGCTTTCCTCAGCAAGGCTCTGGGACCCAGAAACAGAGGCCTATCAACTTACGAGAAGGAATTCATGGCCATCCTCATGGCAGTGGACAAATGGCGTTCTTATTTGCAAGGGGCAGAATTTCTAATTCGCACAAATCAAAGTGCTTTAGCTCATTTGAGTGATCAACGGCTAGTCACACCTTGGCAGCGGCGTGCTTACACAAAACTGATGGGGCTACAGTACAAAATTGTGTACCGCAAGGGAGTTGAGAACAGGGCTGCTGACGCCTTGTCGCGTCGGGACGCTGAAGTCACTGCCATTACAGTGGCTACTCCTATATGGCTAGAAGAAGTGGTGAAAGGCTACCAGAACGATGAAAATGCCAGAGCGATTCTGCAACAATACAGCACGTCAGAAGACCCCAATTTAATTACAAAGGGAGAGTCTGGGTAGGTCAGAATGTGGGCATTCAGCAGAAAATTCTTCAAGCCATCCATGCTAGTGCTACTGGGGGACACTCGGGAATGCAATCCACACATGAGCGCCTACGCCGACTGTTTGCATGGGCAGGGATGCGTCAAGACATGAACCTGTTTGTCTCAAACTGCAATATCTGCAAACAAGCCAAAGCAGAGCGTGTGCGCACCCCAGGGTTGCTGGAACCTCTGCCCATTCCTCCTCATGCTTGGCACACTGTCACCCTTGATTTCGTCGAAGGGCTACCCATCTCAAGGGGGTTCTCCTGCATTATGGTGGTGGTGGACAAGCTGACTCGGTACGCTCATTTCATTCCTTTGGCTCATCCGTTCTCAGCTCTCCAAGTGGCCACTGCTTTCATGACTCACGTCTACAAACTCCACGGTCTGCCACATGCTATGGTCTCGGATCGGGATCGTGTGTTCACAAGCAAGCTTTGGAAGGAGCTATTTTGTCAGGCCGGAACGGAACTGCGCATGTCATCGGCATACCACCCGCAGACAGATGGAACCACGGAGAGAGTGAACCAATGCTTGGAAACTTATCTCCGCTGTTTCGTACACTCCTGCCCACACCGGTGGTTTCAGTGGGTGCACCTCGCAGAATTCTGGTACAATACAGCACCTCATTCCGCTTTGCAGGCGTCCCCGTTTGAGGTACTATACGGTCACCCCCCTCGTCACTTCGGTATCATTGATGCTTCAGTGTCTTCTCCTATGGATCTGGCCAGCTGGCATCAGGAGAGGGAAGTGGTGACTGCGCTATTGCGACAGCATATGGAACGATCCAGGCAAAGGATGAAGGATCAGGCAGACAGGAAACGATCAGAGCGTTCTTTCTCCGTGGGTGATTGGGCGTTTGTGAAGCTGCAGCCCTACGTGCAGGTTTCCGTCACTGCTCGTGCAAATCACAAGTTATCCCTCAAGTTCTTTGGCCCTTTTCAGGTGACAGCACGCATTGGAGAGGTGGCGTATCACTTGAAAATGCCGGAAGGAAGCCGAATTCACCCCGTGTTTCATGTATCGTTGCTGCGACAAGCTCTGCCGCCGGACACGGAAGCTGTTTCTGCACTGCCCGAGCCCCTTCCGCCTCATTCACCACCAGATTTCCCGGAGAAGGTGCTAGCGAGGCGCATGATCACAAGAGGCAAGGCCAAGATCCCTCAAGTCCTGATCAAGTGGTCATCCCAGCCGGACGCGCTGGCCTCATGGGAAGATTTCTTCGAGCTCCGCAGTCGATTTCCAGGGGCTGCGGCTTAGGGTCAAGCCGCGTCTGAAGCAAGGGGGGATGTCACGGATACCGCTACGCCCAAGCCCACCAACGACGCCGGCCGGCCCAAGAGGAACAAGAAGCCCAACAGGCTTTTCGACCCGGACACCTGGGAGCTGTGATGGTAGGTTAAGTAGGTCCTGGACCGGAAGAGAGGGGGACGAAAGTGTAATAGGCAGAACCCATTCCTCCAATTCCCCTTCACTGCCCCCGTGTATCTCTTCCTCCTCTCTCAGATTCCCCTCCTTCTCCTCAAACCCTAGCCCCAAATCCCCTGTAATCTGGCACGATCTGATCGATGGAGTGAGAGGGATGTAACATTGTCTTATACGCTCGATCGGCCGGAAGGAATTGACCGCCACTAGCTTGTACGAGCACATCATCGGAAAGTAGTCGACAGTTGCGTCGTCAAGGTCGGGCCTGGGCCAACACTGGGCCCCCAAATTTTTTTAGGAGTGGACCCGTCTGTGTATGCAATGCACATGCAGCACCGCTGCTGCCACTGTACGTGAATATGAGAATGGAGAAATGCACACTAGGGCTAAATTTCGTGTTTTGACCCTTTTCTGAAAGTTAGTTCAGATCTGACCCTAGTTTGCAAAAAATTCGGGATCTGACTCTTTTCTTACCGCCAGAGTTTATTGCGGTAGGGTATAACAGCCTACCGTCAAGGTCCCTCGCGGTAGGGTTGCACGCCCTACCGCAATTTTTTCTTAAGTATGGAACATAGTGCGTGCTTCTGCCTACCGCCGGGCACCTTGGCGGTAGGGTTGTAAAGGCTACCGTCAGCCTGTTTGGCGGTAAGGGTGTTTCCTACCGTCAGGGAACCTGGCGGTAGGCTGTTACACCCTACCGCAATGGACCCTTGCGGTAGCAAAAGGGCCATATCCTGATTTTTTTACAAATTACGGTTAGATCTGGACCAACTTTCATAAAAGGGTCAAACCACGAAATTTTGCCGCACAGTGGCACCGGTGGAGGATGAAGTCCATTCACCGCCTTCTCTTCCCACTAGTAGATTCTCTTCCTCATTCACAGGTGTTGTAGACACCCGTCAGTTCGCTGCAGGGACAGAGCGAAGCAACGATAGTAATTCCCAAAACGCAAAGCAGAATTAACGCCAGAAATGCATATATACATTGGCCATTTATCAAATGCACATGTAGAAGACCACCAACCATGCGTGTCAGGTGGTGTAGTACGTTTCCCACTGATACTCAAAGTTTGGGGAGCACGGATTAACTGTGAATTTGTGAAGCCAAACAGACTGCAAGGCGTATGTTCAGTTTCAGAAAACCGAGAGAAGTAATGCTACATGCCTCCCTTCAGTGGTGGAATAAGGAAACAAGATGAAGTCTTTTCATGGAAACCAAGATGACGTGGGCTAAGTACTGGTTTCTTCGCTGAGGTGTTAGGCTGGTCATAATGAAGAGTAACTTAGACTAGTAACATGCATACGTTACTAGTCTATGTTACTACCTTCATAGTGGGTAGTATCATATATGTGGTAACATAGATGTCTTCATTTATTACTTTGTAGACTCATTTTGCATTGGGAAGCGCTATGTGATGGTAACATATTATGTTACTCTATTTGCCTCTCTCCTTATTAACTACTTGCCACCTCATCATTTTTGCTTATGTGGCATCTAAGTTACTACCTATGTTACTCCCACTATGACCAGCCTTAAGCATGCTGTGGTGAGAGGCTGCATGTGCAGAACAATAAATTAGTGGGATCAAATAAAATCCTAGATAGGAAGTGGGTCGGTCTCAAAATAAATCAGTTGTTAGTTGTAGAATATTACTCTCATCAGACTTGAACTTAACGCATTTTACTTGTTATATTATGTAAGATGCCCCAAAAATACATATAAAGAAATGAACATGACACGTGCATACTGGAGGATCAACACTGTGGTAAGAGGGACTTAACTATTCTTAGAAAAGGGGTTGATGCGTATTAGTTTACTCAATGGAGCGCAAATACCAGATCTAGAACTTCAACAAAATAAGTCTTTAGTGGCTGCCTATTGTTTGTAACTTTAGCGGGCAACTGTAAGTTAATTAGCGACATGAGTTTGCTACCAAACTCTCTGCAAACAATTGTTTTGTGGGGCGAATCATAGATCATTAATCAAACCAATGAGGTAGGTCTAAAATTTAGAGCAGACAACACATCAGAACTTTTATAGCACTATAACTGACCATTGATCACAACCATGTCCATATAGTGGTGGTTGGAGCCGTTAGTTATAAAAGTGTCCAATGCATTGTTGCAATTACCTGGGAGCCAAACAAAATGCAAGATGACAAAAAAGAACCAATATAGTTTGTTTAGGATCGTTTGAGAATGATAGGTCTCGGGATGGCGAACATGTATGCCATTGTACATATGATATTTCTTCCTTTATCCAAAATCTGTTTCAGTAACTAATGGTGACGAAAGAGATTGTGCATGCTGCAAATAATCGGCAATGGCATTCATTGTTGGACTAATTCAGAGTGTTGAAGCTGAGCCCCTGCTCAACATTCATCTGCTGTTCAACGGACATGGAGAGGGATCTTAAACTAAGACATCACCTAGCCCCCCTCTCTTTACTATGGACTTTGATCACATATAAAATGGCCAGCATGTCTCGCTCTTTTCGTTCTAGACTTAGGCAGCATTACAAGGGTAAAATTCTGCTATATTCATCTTGTTACTGTTTGCTTGAACAAAGAGGTCTTGAAACATCAACCCAGTGATCCATATGGTTCACAAAACAATGTATGCATTCATGCAAGGCATAGAGATTGTACTTTTCACTTTTGTTGAAATAAGGGGCAAGTTCTAAGACAATCTATGAGAGATCTAGGGCCTTCTCCATGTAAGTCCATAATTAAGATAAGGTTTATCTGATCGCTAAAAGTTGTGTTTGCACTGATGTTTTAGAAGTGATTGCTCTGCCATATCTCTAACATATGGTACTATTTCTAATTTGCTATATGGACTGAGTTTTGTTCAGGATAAGACTAGGAGCAGAACTTAAACACTATCAAAATTTAGATGCATTGCTTCCTGATCTACTCTTATGCATCTAGATGCTACATCGACTTCCATCCAACATCACACAGGCCTTGGTGTACATCTCTACTAATCTGAATGTTTAGGCTGTTTCTGAGGAGCACATCCCTTGTACATGCAGAATCTGTCAGAGCCACCTTTGTCTTGTCAATTTCTTGTATGTAGACAATTGGAGCCATCTACTCCCTCCGTTCCTAAATATTTGTCTTTCTAGAGATTTCAACAAGTGACTACGTACGGAGAAAAATGCGTGAATTTACACTCTATAATATGTCTATATACATCCGTATGTGATAGTCCATTTGAAATCTCTAAAAAGACACCGTGGGATGAACAAATTTCTGAAAACATGTACAAACATGACATATCCCATGATCACCGTTACAAAAACTTTGTCGATGAATTCTTTGAGGAATATGTTGCTTTGAGTTCTACAACATCCAAATCACTAGCAGACAAGCTACTTGCTACGTGAATGGACAAGTTCAAATGTTAGTACTACAAAGCTACCCATACGATTAAATCTATTAGAATTCTTAGTGAAGGCACTAGCTGATTTTCCCGCAAAAAAATGTACTAGCAGATCAATGAGCATCAAATGTTGCATGGGAAACATGTGGTTTTCACATTTCAAATTCATGTAGAAGTGGAACTCCAGGCTTAATTGCAGTATTGAACAAGTGTATCTGATAAGCTTGAAGTACATTAGCAAGATGCAACAAGAGATGACATCCCTAACCCTAAGTCATCACTGAGATCGCTGCATTATCTAATTGCTAGTCATATGAGCCCAAATGATGCAAAGCCTGTTAGGTTCATACTTTGATATTAAAGTTGTAACATTGCTAGTGATCTTCTTTGTCCATGTAGATCTGCTCAAGCATCCCCTATAAGTGATGCTTGCTCGATACCATGTCACATTATTCTGAGACTTGAACGTTATGATATAAAACACTCGTAAGGTGGCAATGGCTCTCTAGATAACATATGCATGACTACATCGCAAGGTGAGGTCGACCGGTATAGACATTCTACGGTAAGTGTCGAGAGGTAAATCTGAAGTCAGGGCCACTTCTTGTTTTTCTTTCCACACAACTCAGTGCAAGATCTACTATGTGGCTTAAACCAGAAAAGTGGCAAGCATTAACCAAAAATTGAAACTGATTCGGGGCTAAATGGTCCAACATGACAGAATTATTTGTGGCCAACTATTTTCTTGCGACCTAAGTCGGTAACCAAAAGTTAACACATGGTCATACTGTTGAGTTCTTGCAAAACAATTATTTCACGGGACGAACATAGCTCATCAATCAAACTACGAGGTAGGTCTAGCATTTAGAGCAATACACGAGAACACTTTATAGCTCTGTACTTGACCATGGTTAAGATGGATCCAACTATGTCCAGAAAGTGGAAGTGGTCGATTCAGTGGCTACAAAATAGCATATATACACGAGCCAAAGCAAATTCTATGTGCTAAAAGGAAAGGAAGTTTGTGTTGGGTACACATATGTGTAGCATATTATTATTGGGTTGTACAATTCAGGCATTCTGGTTTCTGGTTCTCTCTTCTGGAAATGCCTAGCATGTTAATGATCGAGAATACTGTAGCATTTATATAATTATTTTGGAATGGTAGGTCTCGGGACGGAAACCGCATGCACCTATCAACATGATGGTTCTTCGGCAGCGGCAACAGAAAGCATAACCCTGTCCAGTTGTAAATTAGATTGATGTCGATGCATATCGATCCGTTGGACTGTTACTAATTATCACTCCGTTCTACTGGGCCTCAAGAGTGTAGGTTACTGGGATTGTAGTTGCACCCAGCCTCATGCCAATAATAATACATGAGCTCATTTGTGAAGGCCATCATTATCCAGGCCTACAACCATCATATTCTCTGCCTCTCGTTTCAACAGCACATGCTGGCCCTCTTTTTTGTTCCAAAAAAATCCTATGTTTTCCTCTGCTTCTTCCATTTATATAATTGTTTAGCATTTGCAAATAATAAAAATATTTAGTTCTTATTTTATTTAATTATTATGTATACATATATCTTATAGTATTCTGGAATCAGGAAAATTCTGTAGATATTTTCCATTCTAGAAAATACTTCGTAGAATTTCCAGCAAGAAAACATCGGAAGCATATCTCAAAAATTGTGGTACCTAACCTTCATTGGTTGACAAGATGGTTTTACCATGACGTCAAACCTTGAATTTTTGTTTTCCAAAGCCATCTTCACGTATACGTGAATTAAAACATTTTTGGTGTTTTCCCAAACATAGTTAATGGTATGATCAACATCCTATTTTTTAGTTGTCGTATTATTTTTCATATTGGGAGGTTCAACTGATACTGCAATGTAGCACTTCCATGAACGAGAGAAATGAATAGTAATTGATTGATGAATTTTCTCTACAGAAAGACTCAATGACCAACCAGCACACAATTTCCTTCACTAAAGCAACACACAGTTAATTACAAATTGGCACGTAGTTATTGAGTCTAGCCATAAGAGTAAATTTGTTAGCCCCCTAATCATATTTTAATTTCTAGCTAATATTGGCACATGAAACAGTGCATGCTTAACTATCGTATGTTGCATTAGGAGTTCATTTTAGATAAAGAAAAACTGGTTCGACAAGTCTAGTCATTAGTGGCTAATTATTTTCTTGAAACTTTAGTGGCAACTGAAATTTAACACCACCTATGCCTGCTGCGAAAGTGAAGGGGTATAGGCCTAAAATTTAGAGCAGATGGCATGAGGGCTTTATAGCTCGATATCTGGCCATGTATAAGATGATCTCAACCATGTCTATCTAGTGGAAAAGCTGGATTCAGTGGGTATATAAGGGCCTATGCATAGTTGATTACCACCTTGGTATGAATAATTATCTGAAAACATATACAAGCATGGCATATCATTCTCACTATCATAAATATTTTGATGCAGAATTCTTGAGCAAACCACTAGCACACAAGCTACATCACTACTCAAAATGAACAGGCTCAGATGTTAGGGCAACCAAGCTACAATGCACGGAAATTCTACTAGAATTTGCAGTGAAAGTAATAGCAAATCAGTGAGCATCAAAGGCTGTATGCGAAACTGGTGGTTCCTATATCAAATTTACTATCTATTTGAAATTTACAAGTTACTATGTTAATTAAGCTAACCCATCCAATAAAAAAGATTTAACTCTCTGTGAAGTGCCTGCTTGAATGTTGGATCTTTGACCAATATTGTATTTTTGAAATATTCAAAATGCTGTGTGAAATGTACGAGTAGATCCATCCGGAACAAATAAATCTGGAGGGTACAGTTCTACGGATTTGAAAATATGTTGTGATGAGGTCAAACACACATCCTAGGACTTAGGCAGTATGAAAAGTTAAGATGACAGTGATATGAAGTAAACAGAAGGAAGTCAGTGACAGCTAAGAGTGTTTGCATCAAAGAACCCATGATTTGCTTCTTTCTAAATAACCGATAATTTGCTCACCACGTCATGCCAAGATATGTCACGCTCCTTGGAGAAGGAAGTCTGTGACAACTAATAGTACTACATAAGTAGTAAAGGTACTAGCAAATCAATGAGCATCAAAGGTTGCATGCGAAACTGGTGGTTCTCACATTTCAAAGTCATGTAGAAGCAGAACTCCAGGCATAATTCCAAAATACAATGTGTGTACCTGCTAAGATTGAAGGACATCAGCTCTATGGCATGATTGTTATTATACTATATCTATATAGCTCAAAGCCCAAGATAGACAGATGGCAAACAAAAGTTAAATATTAATTTAAGACAGATTGGTCATTATTTTTAATAAAAAAGCTGAGAGTAAGTTGATGGAAAAAGGCATGCTATGTGTTGGTCACTCACCGGCCTAAACCAAATACCATGTTGAGAATATTTGAAGACGTAAAAATGAATAGTGGAATCAGATGTTGCAGTCTCAATGATTTTCCAAGTACCTTCCTACACAATAAGATATTAAATAAAGGGAAGTGACTTCCCACATCTAATTTACTATCTATTCGAAATTTACAAGTTACTAGGTTAAGAAGGCTAACCCATCCAGTAAAAAAGATTTAAATCTATGTGAAGTGCGTGCTCAAATGTTTGATCTTTGACCAATATTGTATTTTGAAATATTCAGAGTACTGTGTGAAATGTATGAGTAGATCCATTATGAACAATTATATCTGGAGGTTATATGTCTAAGGATTTAAAAATATATTGTGAAATGGTCAAAGACACATCTTAGGACTTAGGAAATATGATAACTTAAGATTATGACATTGATAAGAAGTAAACAGAAGGAAGTCTGTGACAGCTAATAGTGTTTGCACCACCTCAATTTTCCATCTTGTGAAAAAAAAAATGGTTTTCTATGGTAGCTCAACAAACCCATAATTTGCTTCTATTTAATAATCAATAAGTTGCTCTTAAGGTTATGCCAAGATATGCCAAGCTCCTTTCAAGCTGTGCCTGATGACCAGCACATCTCTGACCATTGAAATCTCTGTCAGTCGCCGTTCGGTGCTGCAGACCGGCTGGACGGCTGGCCTGAATTGAGCCAACCAAGCATCTGCAGGTCGGCCAGCCAGCTGGCTTGAATTGAGCCAACCAAGCATCCGATTGCATCTTCTCCAAGACTTAATCGACCAACTTGATCTTCTTTTGATTCACTCACCATCCCTGTCATGAGTCAACTAGCTTGTCAACAATCTCAAGGTCTCAGTTAAAATTTTGGTCCTCTGAATCCTGAAACCTCTGGATAGTTTGCAGCTTCAAAGATCAAAAGTCGGTTGATCACACAAATGCGTCAAAAGAAAATAAAGGAAACAAATTTTGCATGATAAATTTTCCAAGAGATAACACATTCTCTTCTCTTGGGTATTAAGAACAGCTCTAACCCAAACAAGAACAGCACTAATCCTAAACATGCATAGACCTAACTCCTAAGTAGCAGTAATGTTGACTTCACTATCTTGTTGTAAATACACGATGTACGCTACTGATAGAGTCAAGTACACATTTGGGGCAATGTTTATGAGCCTTACCTGCACTAGTTCATATCGGCAATTATTATTCTACCTAGCCTGCATGTTACCGACTACAGATACACAAGCACATTCTTCTGACGATATAGGAAATGTAGAAATGATTATGAGTGTACAAACAGAACACACACAAATGCTTGCTCTGCCATCTCGACTACTACAAATACAGGCCTTGGTATTCACCTCTATTGCTAATGCTGCAAATACTACAATACATGCATGTCACTCACTTCTCATATCATACTTATTTAGATACATTAAAACTAAGCACTTTTCCTGCCCTCTGAGGCCATTAGCGTTTGTATCCGTTGGATCACCATTTTTGGGCATTCTCGGCCATCAGATCACGCGTCCAGTCTTCCTCTCGATCTAACGAGAGCTAACCTTCTTGGGCCGCTGCTCTGGTGGCTTTTTTGGGGCGTCTGGGATTCAATTGGGCCTGCTGGGCCTATGACAGTCTGTCGTACGTACGTGTAACAGCGCCTCCACTCGTATTCCTCTCCCCATAGCTTGCTTGAGTGTACAATGGCACGACGTGTTTGGTCTCTTGTAGACCATGATTTGCTGGACCATGTGATCGCTACAACAGAGCCTTCAGCAAGAGCCTGGTTATTCTTTATGATGGAGACACTGGACCGTGAAAAACTAATACGGTTGACAGTCACAATGTGGGCGATTTGGTATGCTCGAAGACAGCTTATCCACGAGGGGATACATCAGAGCCCATACGAGACACACAGGTTCATGCTTAGCTTTATAGCTGATTTGGATCAGCTCGCGCTGGTGAAAGAGTCGCAAATAAGCACAAACCAGCCACATGCCAGGCAGGGTTTTAGATGGATTCCACCGATAGAGGGATGTGTGAAGATCAACGTGGATGCTGGAGTTTCAGAAGGAACGAATATGGGAACAGCAGCAGCGTTATGTCGCGACAGGAAAGGGACTTACCTGGGCTCCTCCATGCTAGTATTTGAAGGGCTAACGGATCCAATGACGCTGGAAGCAATCGCATGCAGGGAGGTCATGGCGCTGGCTCAGGACCTGGGAGTAAACCATCTACAGATAGCTTCGGACTGTAAGCAGGTTATAAATCACATTCATCAAAGAGCTGGAGGAGACCATGGCAGTATTGTCAGAGAAATTTCACAAACTTCTACTTTATTTACCGCTTGTAATTTCTTTTTGAACCTCGGGAGTCTAATTATGAGGCTCATAGACTAGCTAGTTTGGCATTTCGCTCCCTGCTGGGAGGCATTTGTGGTTGGGCATCCAGCATGACCCGATTGTAATCCCTATGAACATCTTAGTCGATCAATAAAGTCCCGGCGGGGGTTTTGTCTCAAAAAAAAAAATTGTATTCCTCTCCCTGACCTCTCGCCTCTCTCTCACACACAACAAAAATCCCCATATGTGGAACGACACCTCCGCCAGGGTGCTTGAGCAAGGTTGGATCCGCCGCCGGCGGCGGCGGCGCCATCTACATGTGGAACGACACCTCGTCTTCACCCAGCCGCCGTCATCCTCTCACGTTTTACCCTCAAGATGCAACAAGGAGGGGTTGCACTCACAGATCGGTCGAGGCGCTACACCACTGAGGCCAACCAGATTTGTTCATGTAGGTGGCACCGCCGCCGCCGCCGGCGGATCCAACCTTGCTCAAGCACCCTGGCGGAGGTATGTTGAGCACCTCTTGATGACTCTAAACCGATCTGGTCGTTGTGAATCCACGGTGCAAGGAGCTCATGCAGGCGGTTCAGAGGGGTTGGCATGGAGAAGAGGGGAATGGTGCGTTGTCAGCTGACCACGGCGAGGTTCAGTGTGTCCACGGTGACATCACTGTAATAGGTTATGTAACATGAAGCTTTCATGGATTTATTTTTGAGGATCGATCCCCCCTTTATTCCATGTTACCTATTTAAACAATTCGACAGATTGTTGATTTGGTTTTTGTTCCGCGGGAATAAAGTTTGACACAAAACATCTTGTATGAAGAGGATTTCATTGGTGTTCCATGTACCGACATGCAGCCAGAAGTAAGGGGAAGGATGAGGTTCGATGATGGCAAGAGTGGCAATAGCTGAGTATATGTTTGTTGCGTGGATTTTTTCAGATCTGACATATTTTTATACTCTTCATGCAGACGGATAAACCTGCCAATCAACGCCTCCCAGCCTCCCAGGGACTGTTGAACATTTTGCTTCTGTATCTGGTGACGAACTGAACTGTGGTGCTCACATAGGAATCCACACTGGAGCACCTATCACTCCATACAACCAGGTACCAACAGATTTTGAAGCCATCACAAGGGTTCTTTTTAATGCGAGATTTCCTTAACAATGTTTGTTCTCACTTATTCCTACAGATAGGTCAATCTCACAATGGAAAACATACAAGGACTCTTCGAACCACAGATCCTGAAGCTTATACAGAACTAACTACAGAAGGTAGAAGGGGTACCTCCAAATCCAATTCCCTTGAGAATGATCGCAGAACCTTCACTGGGAAAAAGAAAAGAAGCCACTGTCAGTGAATCAGATGCAGATCCTACAACCAAATTACACCTGGTGTAAGCTGTCCTTCATGTCCACAATTACCACATTGTGATTGCATACTAACTAGAAATAACTTCTCATCTGCTTTTTAGGTGGCAGCAAAAGCATATGTATTGAGGCATGTACTGTTAATAGAGATCACAAGTGCACTTGGACTGTCTGCTGGAACTCTTCATGAATCCACCCCCGATATAAGAGGTTGGATTGAGATAGAAGTACACCCAAGTGAGGGAAATGCTTTTGCAAGTAATTAGAGATTCTATGGGGACACTGCACCCACCACATACTACTTTTAAGTATCTTGACCTTTTGTTGATTTGTGGCTGCTTATATGAGCAGGCCAAAGTTGCTGATTTTAGTAGGTAAGACCAAAGCCAAAGTTGTTCCTGAAACTTACGTTGGAGGGATTTGGCTTTCTAGAGGAGAAAATATGGCAGAGTTATTATTTTTCGTAATGTGCATGTTCCGAAACAAGAAGTGATTGCTCCTATGTAGGTTATTTTCTATGTTATTGCACAAAAGTTGGATGATGGAGACGAATCAGGCCGGTCTGTGCTTGTGCTTTAATGTGCGTACTTGTTTCCTCCACCAATATCTATTTCTAACCAATGCATCATGTACTGCAGATGGATTGGTGACTAAGGTGGCTAGAAGGAAGGGCTCACCATTGACAATATTCACCCAAGAAAAAAATCAAAACAAAGTCAAATACTCTGGCATGACAGAACTATAGGATTAGGACTCACGTGTACCTTCCCCAACACACTGAAAGACAATGCGTGTGAATTGTAGCTATTTTGGAGATGGTGAAAATTTCTACACCGCATAAGGATATATATTTTCTTGGTAAAGAGTTAATGGTTGGTTTTCTAGACTGGGTATAGAACAGCCTATGTTAAGCATTATCGTTTCTGTAGGAGTCCTACTTTAAATCTTGCCTTGCATGGTGCCCTGAGTTGAGCACTTATCTTCTAATACATCTTCCAATCCTGAAAGTCAGTCTTGGCCCGCAAGTCTATAACCGGTACCACTCTACTTTGCATTTTCTTTATTGATCAATAATATGGCTATGTTTACACACTTACAAAAATATCTACCTATGGTAGTACCTATCATTCCATCGTAAAAATGGATGGGCGCTGCAACGCGCGCCATCAGTGATCTAGTTATATGTTCAAAATCTAGAAGTTACTAGGTAAAAAAACCTAATCCATCTGATAAAAACGTATAACTCTATATCTGAAGAGTGTGGTCAAATGTTTAATCTTTGACCAATATTATATTTTGAAATATTCAGATTATTGTGTGAAGATTATGTGAGTACGATATCAGAAAAAAAAAGATGTGAGATCCATTACGAACAATTATATCTGGAGGTTACAGCTTTATGGATTTACAAATACACTGTGAGATGGTCAAAGATGCATCTTAGGACTTACAGATTATGAGAAGAACAGAAGGAAATCCATAAACAGCTATGGTGTTTGCGTTAACTAATTTTTCCATCTTGTGAACAAACTTTTGTTTTGTATGGTAACTCAATGAACCAATAATTTCGGAAATACTATACTGCTCATTCCGGCTATCATAGAAGTGATGCTTACAGAAGAAAAAAAGAAGATATTAAAAAGGCAGAAAGTATCATTATCACTTGCTTCTACCGCAGAGTCAAGTTATGCTGATAGATATGGCAACATGGTGTATATGTTTGTTCAGAGACAGTCAAGTAAATATTACTTACCGGCAGATCAGAAATGGTGTGGATAATTGCACTGCAAGCTGCAGCCGTTGCACCAGTTTGTATAGCATCCATTGGGACATCAATGAAGAAGACAGCTAAATTTCAATAAACACGACAACTAAAATTCCTCTTACAATGGGAATTTAGAACCAGTCAGAGTGTAGAAACAGAACACACACAAATGCTTGCTTTGCCATCTCTACTAATACAAATAAAAGGCCTTGGTGTTCACCTCTCTTAATCTGAACATTCAGGCAATTTCTTGGGGAGCACCTTTCTGTATACATGCTGAAGCTGCCAAACTCCTTTCGGTAATGCATCTTTCAATTTCTTGCAGGGAAACATCTCACCCAAAAAAAGAGAAACTTCCAGGTAGATAACTGGAGCCATCTAGAGCTCTTGACCACTGATTGTTCTTGCTAAGATTTAGAACCTGCTCTCCTGCAAACCTGCCGCTACATCAAACTAGTGCGCCTTATCCAGCAATGGCATCATGCAAATATCAATCTACTGGGCAAGCAGTTCCCCTCGACAAGCGGTAGCATAGTCTTTCGCAAGGTGCGGTGCAGCTTCCTTGTGAGGGCATATGTACTTCTCCGCGAACGCCTTCTCAGTCATCCTGCAAATTGCATAGTAGCTCTGCTCGCGATCTAGCAGTCCATTTTCCTTGAGAAAATTTACAACGTAGTGCCGGGGTCTGAGCCGGCACTCCAGGCTGAAAGTGATGAATACCGAAATACGAGAAATATAGGCCGGTTCCAACCCCACCACGGAGATGAGGAAATCGGACTTGCGCTGCAGAGATTCCTTTGACCTCCTTAGCACACTTGGATTTCTAGACACGGCAATGGCCACCTCAGCATCTGACCACCTGAATGTATTTTTCAAGTACTCCACTTTGGCGGCGATCTTCTCCTCATTGAGGAATGCGACAGCAGGCAGCGCGTACTTAAACATCCCAGAGCCAGGGGGCATACCTAGTCTCTCGGCACATGCCACCATCGCCCGGACCTGCTCTGGTTTGGTGGCCAGAATCCTCACTGCAGGGATGCACAGCTTGGCAATATCACAACCACCTAGCCCGCACTCTTGTAGGAAGGCGACATTGGGCTTGACCAACTTGTCGAGGTTACAGCGGAGGAGGCAGTTGCTGTGCCTGAACGGCCGGAGCAAGTTGTCGATGGAGCCAAAGAGGGGCAGGTAGTAGTCCAGCTTGGAGACTATGGATCTACACCGGATGTTGGCCGGGGCGAGCAAGATGAGGCGGCCGATCTCAGAACGCGAGAGGCCGAGGCCGCTGAGCCCGGCGACGACGGGGGCCAGGGTTTTGTCCACTTTGGCGCAGAGGAACCGCGGGTCCTTGGCGACGACGGCTGCGGCATCGGCGCCGGAGAGGCCGAGGCCGGCGAGGAAGGCGAGGACGGCGTCGGGATTGGCGGGGGACTTGAGGTGGGAGAGCTTGGTGGAGGCCTTGAGGGCTTGGGGTCGGGTGAGGCCGCAGGTGTCGGCCAGGTACTCCTCCACGGCGAAGCTGCTAGGGTTTGGGGAAATGCGGGGAGCGGCGGCGGAGAGAGGAGCAGGGATAGGCGGAGGACGAGGAGAGGGCGAGATGGGTGAGGATGGAGGTTCGGAGGCGGAGCATGGCGCAGGGGTGGCGGCTTGGCGGCGCCGGCAGGGACGGGGAAGTCCGGCAGCGGCGAGCTACGAGACTGCGATTTTTTTCTGTTGGTTGGGCTGCGAGCTGCGATTTGGTTCGATGCTGATGCGTGCGCTGGCGAGTCGTTGGACTTGGACCACAATTGTGTGGGTTATTGGGCCTGTAGTTGTGGCTGGCCCGCTTCTTCCGTTCGTTTGCAAAATTCTGAGATTTTCCATCCTAGAAAGTTCGTAAGATAACTTCCAGCAGGAAAACATAGGAAAAGTATTGTTGGCATGGCTTTGTGACATTCAATCATTCAAAAGTTCTAAAGGAGAGGAGGTTGGTGTTGGATGCGTATACCGCAAAACAATAATGCCTTTGTGACATTCAATCATTCTGGTTTCTGAGTTGTATCCTTATGAAATCTCTAGCTCTGAGAGCGATCGAGGGATTATTGTTTTTTAGGATAGCTTGGGAATGGTAGGTCTCGGGATGGTGAACACACTCACCTTGGCACATGATATTTCTTCAACTCTCTAACATCCATTCTAGTCACGAATGTTGATGCCTAAGTGTAGGCCTTGTGCAAGGTATCAACAATCGTAATGGTTACATGACTAACTTGACGTGCCTAAGCTGAGCCCCTGCTGAACTGGAGGCCAAGGAATCTCTAGCCTCACAATTCTGAAATGAAACAGTATCGGTAGAGGGAGGGCCACGATCTGCAGAGGCGTTGGTGCCGGATACGTGGGACCAAGTCCGGCCTTCCAATGCACATCGTGTGGTGTGAGGCTGGTTCTCTTCCTATGGTATGAGGTCACATAAATATGTTTGTGTTTTTCACGGAGAAATGACATTTGCAGTGTTCTGAGAAAACAAATCGATGCACCAAACTACTAGTATAAGAAATGACATTTTTAGAGCAGCACCAATGTCAATGTTTCACATAAGTTTCACCACCCCAACTTGGGGCCGGCTGAGGCCTCATTTGTCGATGAGGTAACAAAAAATGAAACCGGGTCCATGGACCCTCTAGCAACAACAACAAACACTGGAGCAAGCCGAAGGTCGAGG
This sequence comes from Triticum timopheevii, assembly GCA_963921465.1. Taxonomy (NCBI): domain Eukaryota; kingdom Viridiplantae; phylum Streptophyta; class Magnoliopsida; order Poales; family Poaceae; genus Triticum; species Triticum timopheevii. The sequence continues at coordinate 39,553,690 of OY997272.1, read as the reverse complement.
AAACCTTGTTATAGTAGATAGTCGAGAAGTCATCGTGCTAAGCCTCCACATAACCCGCTCCACAATACTCGACCATAATTAAGATTGATACAAACCATCTCCATAGAGGGAGATGCTAGATCAGTGGCTACAAAATGGCATATGTATCGCTGGATTAACTAGGAGCCAAAGCAAACGCAATGTGCTAAAAGGAGAAACCAATATATATCTACTAGGATCATTTGAGAAATGGCGAACGCATATGACTTTTTACACAATCTTTCTTGAAATCATTGAACAACTAGTCTGGATGCAAGTAGTTGCACTTGAATTCGATTTCACGAAATTCAAGCTTCAAATTTTCTGTTGGCTGCCATTAGGACCTGGCACGAGCCAGTATCAAAGAAGGAAAGATCTAGGCATGCCACCCGAAAGGAGAGAAGTCAACAAATCCAGAGGAAAAAACGTGAAGGGGCCGACAAGAAGAACATGTAGCACGACTGCCTTTGTACATGCACTCGCTAGGATCGATTGTCTCTCTCGTACGTGCACTTGGGAATGGAGACACGCATGGTGGCACCGGCTGCGGATGAAGGCCACGCGCCGCCTTATCCTCCAACCAGTAACTTCTCCCTCCTCAACTCGTTGCTGTAGACACCCATCGCTCGCTGTGGGGGCAAAGCAAAGCAACGATAGTGATTCTGAAAATGCAAAGCAGAATTGATGTCAGAAATGCATCTATATATTGTCCATCTATCAAACGCTTATGTGGAAGACCATTGAAGCATCAGAAGCAAGTTCTAGTAAATAAAATATTTCTTATGCATGAAAAATAATTCTAAGCTTTGCTAGGCTTTGTAGCTTCGATATACCAAATAACCATTTTTGCTCAGTCTGCCCATTGCAGCATCTGTGGTGTGCGGATCAAAGCATCTGAGCTCGTTTGCAACATTGTGTTGTATCTTTTATCTGTAAAGAATTGACCATTGCTATAGAAAAATGATGTTCTGTTCCGGATGAAAGGAAATGTTGACATTTAACATCTTGTAAGTTGTACAAGTAATCTGCTCTTTCAATCTTGGCCAAGTAGGCCACAATAGTTATCGTAATCCATTCTTTTAATCATAATTGTAATGAGTGTTAAATTACGAAGTTCCCTGGACCAAATCATTTGAGCTCGTTTGCAATATTGTGTTGTATATCAATTATCTGTAAAGAATTGACCATTGCTTTAGAAAAATGATGTTCTGTTCCAGATGAAAGGAAATGTTGACAATGAACATCTTGCAAGTTGTACAGGTAATCCGTTCGTCTAATCTTGGCCAAGTAGGCCACATTAGTTATCGTAATCCGTTCTTTTAATCATAATTGAGATCTACAGGTAATGAGTGTTAAACCATGAAGTTCCCTGCACTGATGTTCCCGATAGTTATAGTACAGTAAAACAGCTCTTCTGAAAGAACCAGTTCCCTGCGCTGAGCATCCCATGTCTCGTGCTCCGTGCACGATGCATGTGCCTTATGTGCTCGTGTCATGTGTGGTACCACAGCTTGTATTCACTCTTAACTTCTTCTATCAATGAAAGGATACACAAGCTTTGCGTATTCACGAAAAAAAACCCAGAAATTGTAGAAAACAGAGGAAGATGGATGGGGAGAGAGAGAGAGAGAGAGAGAGAGAGAGAGAGAAGGGGGGGAGCAGAGTATTTGCAGTACATAATTGATTATTTTTTATCACAGATGGAATGTTTCTAATAGTAAAAAAGAAAATAAATGATACTTACAGTACGGCCACCCGGCATTACCAGTCACCTTCAACTGTATCCCCTGTGAACACTAAGTTGCCATGTTCCAGCAGAGAAGTACAAAATACGAATGCTGATTTTGGGAAGAAAAATATCACTCCTTCAGACATATCCTTCGCTGAATGGCCTGTATCTCAGAATTAGGTAAGCTGCACATGTTACACTGAAGCAAAGTCTTTTTTACAAAAATCAGATGGAAAAACTAGCGAGAGAAGATTCTTGAAACAGAGTACTTTCATGGTCAATCGTTTTCTTGCAGCTGAGGCAACACAAAGCCAATAGTTATCATATTTCTCGAAGATGAAATGTTTCTCAGAGGATCACTAATTTAAAACAAGGTCATTGTTCAGTAGAGTCTGGCCGTTCCAATAGTAAGCTTCCTTCTGTTATAAACATTTTTTTAAAATCCCCACCCCTGCAGCTTGGCATCACGGAATTGTGTCTGCCGCTATCTTGATATCAATGTGCACATAGCAACAAGCAAACAACCATACACCTTCAGCCGCCACATGCCCTCTGAAACCCATCACAGCAGCGACATCAGGGTCAATGTTCTCAGGTTCATTCTCGCCAGCCTGGTCTTTCTGAAACCATTTCATATACACCAGAGTGAGGTTTATCTAAATCGGTTCAGCACGCGAGGGTTCATCATGTTCGGCGTGGGAGGCTGGAGATTACTTGGTCTCCCATTCAATAGGGTCTTTGGTCTCACCATGCCAAGTTATGAGTCCCACAAATTCTGATTGTTGACACCCTATACCTTTCACATTCACTGGTATCTTCATTGGTGGTTAAAACAGATGCTAAATGAATGAAGATAGATAAGTATAAAAGTGGAAATGTTCGCCATCCCGGGACCCAACCTTCCAAAACTATTAACAAAAAAACTTCATTTCTTCCTCAATCATCTGACACTAGAGATTTTAAGAAGGGAGAATTAAAAACCGGGAGGATCAGATGGCACAAGGTAATACTTTTTCTCGAATACGCACGAGTGTGCGTATCATTTTATAAAGAAGAAGGGGAAAAGACTCCCATCCACACAGGTACACAATATTTACATGCCTCGGGCATCCACCTCCACATGGGGTAACTACATGTTCGACTACTCACCCAAACCCCACCTTGCGAGCCCCGCAAACACTCCATCCAAATCCCCTTTCAAGAGCCCTGCTTGTCTCCATGCACGCCCTTCCCGCTCGATCCGTCCGAGTACTTGTGCTGCGGAGGGGCTTGCGCCATTGAAGACGATGTCGTTCCTGTGCTTCCAAATCACCCACATGCCCAGCAAGCATAAGGCTCGTGTGGTCCGCCGTTGGTCTCGTCGTTGTTCCCGCCTTAAGCACCATGAGGCGAGGCTATCGTCATTTCCAGGCTCCATCTCCGGCTGGTTTGTGGCACAAGGTAATACTAATCTGTTATATGTGAAACCAATGCCAACCTCATCTCTTTTTACCACCCTGCATTTGATTTGGCCCATGTAGAGTCCATTTTATAACCAGTGGATCTGGCCTTACCTCTATGGACATGGTTGGGATCAATCTTGACCATGGTCAAGTGCAGAGCTATAAAGTTCGTATGCACTATCTGTATTAAATTTTAGCCTACGTCTTTTGTTTTATTACTGAGCTATGTTCACCCTAGTTGTTTGCGTAGACCTTGGTAGGATGCCCATGTGATTAACTTTTACTTACCTACAAAAGTATTTAGAAATAGTTTGACTAAACTGTCCAAATCATGTCCACGTAGAGGAATGATGAGAAAAGAAGATAAAATGATGAGAAAAAACACAAGAACATTAATGAGAAGTCGAGAAGAGAAGAAAAGGAAATTGTTATGGATACTCGAAAAACAAATGCAGAAGTCGATATGAGTCAGACGAACACTTTATAGCCAAGAGTTTTGCATTAGAGCACTGTTATATATCCACAGACACAAACATGATAAATTTGCCCGTGAAATCCAGATAGACAAGAAAATTGCCATATTGTTTTTATTGTGAGGATAAAGGGAGTTTTATTGCAAATTCATAGAGTTACAGTCGAGAGGCCATACATCCTCAATACAAGGAGGAATTGAGCCTAGCCACACAGCGGTAGCTCGCTCCGTACGGCTATAGTTTGCCAAACGATCGGCAACTCTATTCTGAACACGACTAAGTTTCTGAGGAACAAACTCCCTAATACCAGATAAGTACTTGATCTCCATCACTAAGTGGCCATAAGCTGATCGTTGGAGAGCGTCCGTAGCCAGGCATGATAAAGCTTCAGAGGAGTCGGATTGAAGAATCACCGGGGCAGCGGAATGCTCAATGGCCAGTGCCATACCTTGCATCATCGCATGTAATTCCGCCTCCAGAGAATCATTGCAGTGAAAAACATATCTGTACGCTGCAAAAAGAATGACCCCCTCATGGTTTCTGAGGGCCATCCCAACCGCCGCAGAGCTGTCCTCGGGATGGAAGGAGCCATCGACGGACAGGGCCATGGACCCCGGCGGTGGTACCAGCCATGGCATGACAGTTGCTCCAACTTGTTGGCGCGGTACCACAGGGGCTGCCGAGTGCATCTTGCCTTTGACAATCTCCTCCACTGTAAACTTGCCCGCCAGGTTGATAGACTTGTAGTAGCTATCCAAGAACTCAACCGAGGCCAACACCGGGGGGGGGGGGGGGGGGGGGGGGGTTCCTAGTTAGCCATATTGCTTTTTTAGCACAACCATTTTCATCTAGGTCAACAACAAAACTGGTGTCATACGACAAATCATTGGCAACTGCTTCAATAATATCATAGTGGTGAATCAAAAGGGATCCACTAAATTCCCTTTAAGACAACCCTTAACAAAAAAAGATAGTTGGCACAGTCATAATAATCAAGAAATTATTCAGAGGATAAAAATACAATATGAAAGGGGAAAACTAGATGCATGAAAGTTGTAGATCCAGGCAATGACTCACAATAACCAATTCTTGATACTCGTTAATTGTCGCACAACTCCACCCCAATTCAACTGTCATAAGGACTACAAGAAGGACATCCTGGATACTAGTCGTGGTACATGATGATGAAGAAGATGGACATTGAGGCCATGCAAACATTGGTTAAGGGACTTTATAAGTTACATAGGATGCCCTAAAATTATTGTTGGTAGATTTTTTATATGGTAAAGAATTTCATTCTTGAAAAAATAGATGCTAAATACTTTCTTAAATACGAGTAGTGCTTAGAAGATGATCATTCTACTACTATACTCTGCAATTGACAGCGTGGTAATGGGAACTTAACTATTTTGGAACGGGTACGAACATGTCATGAGAAGGGATTGCTCAATCTCCTTTAGACCACTGCTAGCTTCAGGCAATAGTTGATGAAATAACTAGAGACTTAGTTTAATTAACATAGTGTAGATGGCTGGTTAGGAACTTCACCAAAATTAGTCACTAATGGCTACCTATTTTATTGTAGAACTTTAGTGGTAACTAAAAGTTAACCACATGGGTCTGCTGCCAAGCTCTCGGAAAACAGTTAGTTAGTTCTTGTAGGGGTGAATGTAGCCCATCTACTCAAATTGAAGAGGTAGGTCGAGAATTTAGACACGGCAGCACATGAGAACTTTATATTGCTCTGAACTTGGCCATGGTTCAGACCGATTACAACCCGGCCCATATGGAGGTCGCTGGATCAAACAGCTATAAAATGTCCTGTGCATCGTTGCAATTACTTGGAAGCAAAAGCTAGTGCAAGGTGCTAAAGAGAGAACGCAATATAGTTTATTTAGAACCATTTGGGAATGGTAGGTATCGGGATGGTGAACACATGTTCCATTGCACAACAATGGTGACCATTGAGACAGTGTAGCACAATGCAGAATCGAATGGGCTGGGGGAATTCAGCTGAAAGCCATAAGCAAGCTCCTCATTGCACTCGAACCTGGCCACGCATGTCGTAGTCGTCTGCGCTAGTCACATGGCAGACCTGGCACTTCTGTGTAGGTGCTCTAGCTGGATTAATTTGCTTTAGCTAAATTAGTGCACACTAGCATAAGGCAAATTGGTCCCCAGGTTAGGGTTAGTAGTACTACCAATTCTACTAGTACGTGTCTCATGTTCATGTAGCTGCTACGAAAATAATCTAAAAAAATAAGCTAGGTAATGTTGTGGTCAATCAGAATTAGGAAACTTTTGATCTATTTATCTTCAATCACGGTGATACAATGAACACTAAAATAACAAAAATTATCTATACATCCGTAGACCACCTAGCGATGACTACAAGCATTGAACCGAGCGACCATCATCACCCCTCCATCGCCGTGCCAAGCCTCATACGACCACCACATCAGAACAGTAACCGTCACCGATATAGAGAAGCGTAGATCGAAAGGATCCAACATATAGACATACGAACATAGACGAACAAAGACCGGATCCGAGTAGATCCACCAAAGACAACAACCGACCGAATCCTGAGAGATCAGTCGAAGGCACAACTCCACGCGACCTTCGACGCATCATCGAAACAGGGGCTAGGTAGAGAGAACCTTATTACATCTTCAGAGAGCCGTTACCGTCTCGTCTTCCAGAATTGACAGAAATCCTAACAAAATCAAAAATAACATCTAAAAACGGAGTCCTCCCGCCAGCAAGTGTGATGATCCACCACTCCCCCATGGCCCAAGGGCCACAAAGACAAGGCGGACCGATGGCGGCCAAAACGGGAAACAAAAAAAACCCTATGTTTTTTAGAGGCTTCCGTAATTGAAGCAAGTTAGAACCGGCTGCATGCCTGCATGGATCTACTTATTTAGGCCTCTTTTGGTTCATAGGATAGGATTATCATAGGAATAGGAATCTTGTAGGAAATGAGATGGCATGTATCTCAAATCCTATGAGTAGGAATAGGAAACAAGATGTCATTTGGTTGACACCAAAGGAATTTTTCCATTGAGTCTAGGTTCTTTATTATTTTCCTATGAAATGTGGAGGATAGGAACCAATCCTATGTAAGAATAGGAATCCATTCCTATGAACCAAAGGGCTCTAAAGAAAAAAATCCTATAAGAATCCTATCCTCTAGAATTCCTATGAAATTCCTCTAAACCAAAGGAGGCCTTAATCTTGATTAGAGTTGACCGTTGGAAATACGAAAAATACCTTTTTTAAAGTTGCTTTGATATCAAATGATTTTTTAAAGGGTGTAACAGAGCACACTTTTATATACAGGTGCAAGAACAGCTGACTATTTTGGGTGCGTGTGTGCATGCGGGCACGGGCGCTTGTGTGTGCTCATGTCGAATTTATCAGGGAAATGGCAGATCATCAAGTAGGTTTCTCAAACTGAGATTGCTTAACCTTAAGGTATACTTTTGGAAAGCCCAGACCCGACCCGACTCGGGGGGGGGGGGGGGGGGGGGGGGGACCTAGCCAGCGTCGCCGCCGTGTCCTCCTACACCCCACCCGCCCTTCCCCGCGCCGCCGCCGGGCAAAGTCCCCATGGCTGGCGGCGACGGGGAGGGGGGGGGGGGGGGGGGACTGCACGATGTCTCCATGATATTGGGCGGCAGATCGCATTTCTTCACGCCCCTCGGCTCCCTCGGTGCTGATCCCTGCCTCGCGCGTGTCGCCGTTCATGGACCAGCCGGTTCAACTTCCTGGCGGCGGCGTTGCGGGACAGGGGTGGATCTGGGGCTTCTTCCCAGATCCGGTCGGTACATACTCGGGGTCGAGGTGGGGTCAGCTGGCGGGGGTAGTGGGCTGCCTGGGCCACGGGTATCTGGCTCTGCCATGGCCACGGCTGGCAGAGCAGGAGGCGTGGTGGCGGCGGTGGATGGTGCGCATCCAGGCGGGCGGATGGAGGCTCGGTTGCTTGCTCTGTCATATGATGGCGCGGGCCATTTGTGGCTTGGGCCGCGGGAGGCTGGTGTTTTTTTAGGGGTTCGCGGGCGGCTGGCGTTGCAGTGCTTAGGGGTGGCGATGCTGGTGGCGTGGTTGCGGTGGTGGTGGCGCGTACGCCTCCTGGGGTCCGGCCGGGCCTTCGTCCCGGCTGGGATGAGGACGTGTGGCGCGGGCGGACAGTCCATGGGCCCTTCCTTGGCTGCGGTGGCGGCGGTCCTTTCCCCTATCTTCGTCGAATGCGCAGTCGTCGGTGGCCTCTCGCTGGTCTGTGCCAAGGGCAGTGGTGAGGCGAAGCCGGGTGCTTTGGGTGGGAAGGCCAGTAGGTGGGATGGGGGCTTGAAGTGGTCTTGCCCCTGTCTTCGGCACAAGCGTGTGAGGCTGCTCCCTTCCCGCGTCCTCAACCCGGTGCTTGCTGGTCGATGACTCGGCGTTGCCTAAGGCGGGATGGTTTGCTGCTTCCGGCGGTGGTTGGGGTTTGTGTTGTCCAAAGCCTGCTCCTTCGATGTTCTCAGGGCTGTCTGGATGCAAGGCGGCTGCCCTGGCGGTCGGAGGCGTGTTGATCTTGGGCAGATTGCGCGGCTCGAGTGCGGGCGGGCAGACATGGCCACTCCGGCGGCATGGTTGCAGAAGGTTGGCGGAGCTGGGATGCGTCGGAGGGATCGGTGCACTGGGGTACATCACCTGCCTAGTCCATGTACTGGCTGACGGTGGCGGCGTCTATGGACGTCGTTTCCTGCTTGCAGGCTCCGTCGTGGTGCTCCAACTCCCTTCGGATTACTCCGGGTGAAAACTTGATCTGCGTGATGGGACTGTGGCGGCAATGGTCGTGCACTTCTTGAAGGCACCGTTTTGTAGTCCTCGCTCCACTGTTGGCCTCTCACCTCTCCTAGGTATCGCTCTTGGTGATCTCCGTCGGCTCAAGGCGGTGCTCCTACGCTTATCATTTGTGTGCTTTGTAGTCGTTGGAGTGGTGTGTTCGTACCCGGCACCCTTGTATCTAGCCATGGGTGTGTGTTGTGTGCGGTATTGGTTGGTGTGTGTTTGTATCGTTCTCTCGGATGTACTGCGATATTGCTTTATATATAAAGCGGGAGGACCCTTTTTCGTTACAATTAGTCGTATGGATCGAAACAGGGTTTAAATTGCATCCCGCTCATCATATGATCGAGCCACCGATTCGAAGACACAATTACATACAGTCCAAACATATGGAGTAAAGTTCAAATAGGAAATTAACTCATACAATCCAAACATATGGAGTCTGCTTGGTAAAGATCAAATAGGAAAGTCAAAAATGCTTGGTAAAGATCAAATAGGAAAGTCAAAAATTCACAGAGAAAAAAAGTTAGGAATAGATATTCCCGGCTTCAGGAAACAACGATTCTTTCACATCCTTGAGAAAAGGCACGCCTACCATAAACAGGAGCATCTTGATATGCGTGACAAACTCGCCACCGGTGGCCAGATGCTTCGCGTGGAACGCAGCCCCACAGTTGTACGCGATGTAACAAAGCATCTCTAACCACACCGCTGAGATGAGCTCCCAACGGTCGCAGGTCCGAGGCGACCCGGCGAGCTCGGTCCAGCACGGGGTAGTAGTTTTCATGGAAGAAGGAGCTGTCCTCGTCACGAATCTTCTCGTTCACCTTCCTCCGATCATCAGATCCTCCTCCGTGCTTCTCAAGAAGCCAGCGTGACACCTCTTTCTGGCCCTTAGTCACCACGTAATGACCTTCACTGCCGGCCATGGTTCCGCATTCTGCAACGAGGTACATGACGTAGTCTGACAGCTCTCTGATAGGGCCTCTCAGCTCCGACAAGCTGCCTTGTACATCCTCATCGTGAGATGAACCGCCGTCTTCTAAGTGCTCCTCGGCGTCGCCGTCTACGGCAACTTCATCGGTGGCGAGCAATCATATGTCCGTCACAATGTTCCAGAGAAGCACACTCGACACGAACTCCAAACCTTGGATGTTACAGATCTGCAAAACCTGATGATGATTTGCACGGTCTTGCTTCGTTTCAACCACCCATTGCGCCCACTGGCCACGGAACTTGCCAATGCCAATGTCCCATTCCTGGACGCGTGGGGTGGCTGCTATGTCCAGCAATTTATCAAGGATGAGCTTCTTGAGCTCAGGAGAGATGCTGGTATGCGTGATGGCCCGGGGCTCACCGATGATACCAAGCCAACGCATGGCCCGCCGCAACAAGCCAGTTTCTTGTTTCTCCTTGATGCATCCTTGGATCATGTTGTACTGTGCCATTTTCGCCGACCACTCTCCTTTGTTTCCTGGATGAAGATGCCTGGCTAACCAGAGCAACCCTGCGATTGCACCGGGAATATCTCGGCACAACGGGCAAGTTAGCGAACACGAAATGATGGTCTTGTATGCCCAGCATGAAGAGATAAATGACATGAAGATTGAGCATGTCTCCAATATGACGGCGCCGACAAGCAGCACGTAACATATGATGACGTCATCTGTGTACTGGACATGCCCCTCTCGACCACCGGTCATCATTCCCCTCATGAACAACCCAAGCGCCACCGATGGCAGCGCAAGAGTGATGATCCGGTGGAAGACGTTGCAGAATGGGAGCATGTGGAAATGGCGCGTGCCAAACTTTGTGTACAAGTAGTCATAGATCAAGGAGAGGTTGATCTCAGCCAGCTTGTACGCCATGTGGACTCTGTCCTGAAGATTGGAATACCTCTACGGCCTGCTTGATGTCCTTGGTATCTTCAGGGAGCAGAGAGATTGAAGGGGTCATGTCCATGAGAAAGTGGAGGCTCAGTTTGAAGGCCTGAGCCGCCACATCCAGGATGACCTCAAAATTCCTCTCCTGCTTCTTGCAAATCACAATGCGCAGCTGACCGTAGAACCCCTGTGTGTCCCAGACAGCATCGTTGGACGCACGTGAAACGAGTTTTGAGGTAGAGCGGCTCGTTCCAGGCGCCACTGAGCCAGCTCTCCTGAGTGCCCAGATCCTTTCGGCGTACTTTCCCGTCCCGGCAACGAACACGAGCACCATGGGCGCCACGAGCCACTGGTCGTCATCATTGTCTCCGCTGAGCTGCTTGCTGACGACGTAGGTGGCCATGGGCACCTGGGTGACGAGGCTGAGAAGGTGGCGTTGTCCTCCATGGAGAAGGCTGTCATGGTCTCTTGCCCGCCGAGATGGAGCAGCAGGAATGGCGCCCAGAAGAGGGCCAGGTGGTTGTTGCCGTTGCCGCCGCGGAGGGTGAGGCGGCCGAGGATGTAGACGGCGAGGGAGTCGGCCGATAGGTAGGCGAGCCACAGCAGCACGCTGAGTACTCGGGAAGAGTAGCGCTTGCGGAAGCCGGAGAAGAAGAGGAGGAAGACTTGCAGGGAGAAGCTGGCCATCACCATGCACTTAAGCTCCCACTCATTGACGAATTGGTGGGCACGTGACAGTGAGCTGATGTAATTTAGACACTAAATTAAATTGCTGCAAGGAAAATATGAATTGGATTTGCATTGAAGGAGAAACTGCGTTGTCCGTTGTTTCTATCTAGTATCTACTAGTACTAATTACAGATTGATGCTACTCCCTCTATCCATCTATATGTATAGTGCCTAATGCGTTTTTTAGGCTAACTTTGACCATATGTTAGAGGAATAACATATGACATGCAAGTTACACAAAGCATACCGTCAAATTCGTACGTAAAAGGAGTTTCAAATGATATGATTTTCACATTATACATCCCATATATTATTAATCTTATCAATAGTCAAACACAATCTCCCAAAACACATTTTTAGATGAAGATGGAACTAATTTTATTTAACTGAAGTATAAATAGAATTTTAGTCATTTGATAGAGAGACACCCTAAATAAATTTGTACTCGTACTAGGAAATACTAGTAGCTGCACCACAACTAACTAGGCATTAGAAAATAGGAGACCGCACATGTGTTTTCCTCTACAAGCCTTGTTCAACGTGAGCCAGCCAGACTGCCCGACCGACAGCCAGTAAAATCGGAACAGTAAGTAGGACCGCTCAGTCTTGGGCTGTCTTTCTCGAATTGATGCACGGTCCCAAAATTAATCTCCCATTAAACTCCTTTCCGTCCTACCTAGATTTTCTCTTGAATAAAGGATCACACTCTACCAGGACAGATAGATGCGACGGGATTGAAATGGAAGAAATCCAGAGATATGTGTTGTGCTCCTCGTCTCTGATAGCTAGCTGGCGGCGGTTTCCAGCGAATACAGCATAACGGCGGCGAGATCTGATGGCCATATAGCTTGATCTGAAGGAGATCTAGAGACAGAGCAAGCTCGTAGGGAAGGATAAAGCGGGGAGAAGCTCTACTAAAGTGTGGGCTCAACGGCTAAGTGTTGTGCGGGCTGGAAATCGAATGTAACTCCCATATATTAAAATACAAGGTCATGCAAGTTTAATTACCTGCGTTGAGCTGTCTGAAGCTGAAGCTCAAGGACACCAACTTGTTGGAGTTCCCTGAGCATCCTCATGTCGGCCCAGCAGACGAGCACAGAACCTTACAGAAGTGAAGGCCAAGGAAAGCACCAGCTGGTGGGTAAGGGTTATCACCCCAGTGACCCAGATATGCTTCTTCTTCTCTCTGAATATAAAGGAGAAAGGGAACGCTTGTGCACATGGGGTGGGCCCACGGGTGCTGCTCTCTCACCACGACCACATACCTCACGCCGCTTTTCCTTTTGCCTTAGAGCAAACTCCAACCGAGCGACCCAAACGGACGCGCGTTTTGTCCGCGTTTTGTCCGTTTGAATCGGCCAGGCGGACGTGCAAGTCCGCATTTTAAAATTGGTCGGCTTGACCGTCAAACGGGGAGGCCGACCCAAATATGCCGGCGTGAAAAAAAAACAAGTTGCACAAAATAAACATAAAAGTAGCCGGTCAAACGCCGGCTAAAGTCCACCTAAATCTAATAAACATTAAATAAAACATTAAAAAAAGTCTGCGCCGGCCTGCTACCGCCCCGCACGCTGCCCTAGACGGCATCGGCCTTGCCCTTTCCCTTGCCCTCGACGCCGCCGTCGTCGGTGAGGTCGATGAAGACCGAAGCAGGGCCAGCCCACCTGAACGCCGCCTGGTACGCTGCCAGGGGCAGCCTCCTCCGGCGTTTGCTGGGGCGGCGGCATTGCGGCAAGCCGCGCACGCTCCTCCTTCTCCTCCTGAAGCCGAAGGGCCTCGGCGTTGCGTTGGAGCATGGCCTCGTAGCGCATTTGCTCCTCGCCGTCGGCCTGCTCCTGGCGGAGCCAGTGCTCCTTCCATCGCTCGAGGTGGGCCGCCTCCTCCTCTGGCGTGGCGGCGAAGTGGATGGGAGGCGCACTCACCCACTCGCGGTACTGGCCCGTCCACGAGTAGGCCTCCTCCGGCCAAGTGGGTGGAGGCGGGGAGCGCTTACGTGACGGATCCGGCTCCGGCTCCGGCTTGGGCTGGACGGGCGGCGACGGTGGAGGCGGCGACACGAAGAGCGGTGTGTGGACGGAGTCCCCCGCCACTGACAGGGCAAGGGCTTGCTCCAGTCCATCCCAGTGCGCGTCCTCGTCGATGCGGCTAGCCTCCAGCGCGTGCTGCAGGGCCTCCTCAAGGGCGGCTTGGTACTCCGCCTCCGCCTCCATGTCCTCCGGCTCTACATCCGGGGGCGGCGGTGGGAACGGCGGCGGGGCGACGTCGACACCCGAGCACCGTTGCTCCTCGTGTTCGAGGGCGAACCAAGCCTCCCAGTTGGGAGAGTCGGCAGCGTACTCGGGCAGCCGATGCTGCTCCGGCATGAGCAGCGCGCGGCGCTGGTGCACCTCGTCGTCGTGCGCCCGCTGGGTCCGCGGAACCGCCGGCACCGGGATCCGGTTTGGATCCAAATGCCAATGATGCGGCAGCGTCACGTCGGGGTACGGGAGGGGCTGCCTGTACTCCCAGTGCCACCGCGCTTGGTGCACCGGGATGTGCAGGCGCCAGTGTTCAGGGAGGAAACGCGCCGGCGGTGGAGGGGGAGGGGGAGGACGGGATGACGAGGCACCGGGGGTGCCCTTGCCCTTGCCCTTGCCATTGCTGCTGCCGAAGAGGCCCATGGCGCGCGCTAGGGTTTGCGGTGGCCGGCGAGGAAGCAAAGGGAGTGGTGGGGGGCCAGATGTGGACGGGAGAAGTGGATGAGGCCGACCCCGCCGCACGCGTGGTTAAAAAAGGACGCGCGCACTGGCTGACGCGTGGACTCGCTGTCGGTAGTCATCATAAATAAGACGACCAGTGGCGGTTGGGTGGCCGCTAGGTGGGGACGCGGCGGACGGCGAGGAGACGCGCGGCGCGTCCGCGCCGACGCATTCCAAGCGCAATTTTGGGCCGGAAATGGGTCGGCGCGGACGCCAGGCGGACACGATTTGAGTTTGGGTCAGCGTGTTGGTCCGCCACTTTTGTCCGCGTCGACCCAAACGGACGCGGGCGGACGAAATGGGTCGCCCCATTAAAGTTGCTCTTATCCCTTCGTTCGTTGAAAGGAATACCGTAGTTATTTTTTGCTGGATCTGAGTAAATTTTTGCTTCAAGCGATTACCGGAATTCCTAGGTGCTCAGTTTATTTTGCTGGAACTGGAATTTTTTTGCTTCAAATGATTATCGGACTGACACTTCCCTTCTATTTCTTCCTCGGTAGATTGTGTTTTGTGAGAATGACACCTCTGTGAAGGTACCAACAGAAAAATCTTGATCTTGAGAGAAATTTTTAACTTACAAATCAATTTATGACAGAAAGGGGCATGTTGATTTAACATATGGAGATACATAGATCGGACGGTGAAAAGTCCATTGTTATGTACTAGATTCCATCTAAAAATGTCTCTCCAATCTCCTAAATTGACATTGGTATTGGTAGCTATCAGATCTAGCCATCCTTGAAGTTTTTCATCCGTCAAAGCCTGCCTTAAAGATATGTTACAACGCGTCTGAACTCATTACACTCGTCGCCGAGTCATGTGGATGGTGAGCTATACTATAAATGGCTGGATATTGGTACTTGAATGGCCTTTGGCCCCCCATGGATATAGGTTATTTTAATTTAGTTGTCTTTCAGTTGTAAAGCCCATGATTTAGCTGATTCGAAAATTGCTTACTATTTCAATAATATCCTGCCTCATTTAACACTCTGGTTAGTTTATGCTCTTTCAGTTGTAAAAGCCATGACATTTCAATCCGTACTAATTGTGTGTTCTCCATTTATTTAGCTGCTAGACTATAGTTTACAAACATCTTGTGACGACACATACTAGTGGCTAGCTACATGTTTGGGTAATGTCAACGCAGGCTCTTTCGATAGGTAATAAAATCAATGAGTTTGTTCGTAAGGACCTCGATCGTTTCCAAAGTCTTCTCAATCGTAGCTAGCTAAGTCTAGCCAAGTCTGGATTAACAATGTCTGTATCACATCGACACCGGCAGGCTCTCTCTTAGTTAATTACAAGTACGATCTCGATCAATCCCTAAGTCTTCTCATAGCTGTAGTTATGTCAGCTAGATCTGACAATGCATGTTAGCATGCAAAACAATATCAACTTTGATGATGTTAGCTTGATCTGAGAGGTCTTCATTACATTCAGAGTTGCGAGCACATCTATGTATTTGAAGGAAATATGCCCTAGAGGCAATAATAAAGTTATTATTTATTTCCTCATATCATGATAAATGTTCATTATTCATGCTAGAATTGTATTAACCGGAAACATTATAACTGTTTGAATACATAGACAAACATATAGTCACTAGTATGCCTCTACTTGACTAGCTCATTAATCAAAGATGGTTATGTTTCCTAACCATAGATATGTGTTGTCATTTGATTAGTGGGATCACATCATTAGAAGAATGATGTGATTGACATGACCCATTCCGTTAGCCTAGCACTTGATCGTTTAGTATATTGCTATTGCTTTCTTCATGACTTATACATGTTCCTGTAACTATGAGATTATGCAACTCCCGTTTACCGGAGGAACACTTTGGGTGCTACCAAATGTCACAACGTAACTGGGTGATTATAAAGGAGTACTACAGGTGTCTCCAAAGGTACATGTTGAGTTGGCGTATTTCGAGATTAGGTTTTGTCACTCCGATTGTCGGAGAGGTATCTCTGGGCCCTCTCGGTAATGCACATCACTATAAGCCTTGCAAGCAATGTAGCTAATGAGTTAGTTACGAAATGATGCATTACGTAACGAGTAAAGAGACTTGCCGGTAACGAGAATGAACTAGGTATTGGATACCGACGATCGAATCTCGGACAAGTAACATACCGATGACAAAGGAAACAACGTATGTTGTTATGCGGTTTGACCGATAAAGATCTTCGTAGAATATGTAGGAACCAATATGGGCATCCAGGTTCCGCTATTGGTTATTGACCGAGAATAGTTCTAGGTCATATCTACATAGTTCTCGAACCCGTAGGGTCCGCACGCTTAACGTTACGATCACAATTTTATTATGAGTTTATAAGTTTTGACGTACCGAAGTTTGTTCGGAGTCCCGGATGTGATCACAGACATGATGAGGAGTCTCGAAATAGTCGAGACATAAAGATTGATATATTGGACGACTATATTCGGACACCGGAAGTGTTCCGGACGTTTTCGGAGAAAACCGGAGTGCCGGAGGGTTACCGGAACCCCCCCCCCCCTGGGAGAGTTAATGGGCCACATGGGCCTTAATGGAAAGAGAGAGGGGCGGCCAGGGTGGGCCGCGCGCCCCCTCTCCCTCTGGTCCGAATTGGACTAGGAGGGGGGGCGGCGCCCCCCCCCCCCCTCTTTCCTTCTCCCTCTCCCCCTTCCTTTCCCCTCCTAGTAGGAGTAGGAAAGGGGGAGTCCTACTCCTACTAGGAGGAGGACTCATCCCCTCCTGGCACGCCCTCTAGGGCCGGCCGGCCTCCCCCCCTTGCTCCTTTATATACGGGGGCGGGGGGGCACCCTAGGACACACAAGTTGATCTACGGATCGTTCCTTAGCTGTGTGCGGTGCCCCCCTCCACCATATTCTACCTCGGTCATATCGTCGCGGAGTTTAGGCGAAGCCCTGCGCCGGTAGAACATCATCATCGTCACCACGCCATCGTGCTGACGGAACTCATCCCCGAAGCTTTGCTGGATCGGAGCCTGGGGATCGTCATCGAGCTGAACGTGTGCTGAACTCGGAGGTGCCGTACGTTTGGTGCTTGGATCGGCCGGATCGTGAAGACGTACGACTACATCAACCGCGTTGTCATAACGCTTCCGCTTACGGTCTATGAGGGTACGTGGACAACACTCTCCCCTCTCGTTGCTATACCATCACCATGATCTTACGTGTGCGTAGGAAATTTTTTGAAATTACTACGTTCCCCAACAGTGGTATCAGAGCCTGGTTTTATGTGTAGATGTCATATGCACGAGTAGAACACAAGTGAGTTGTGGGCGATACAAGTCATACTGCTTACCAGCATGTCATACTTTGGTTCGGCGGTATTGTGAGATGAAGCGGCCCAGACCGACATTACGCGTACGTTTACGCGAGACTCGTTTCACCGTTACGAGCACTCGTGCTTAAAGGTGGCTGGCGGGTGTCTGTCTCTCTCACTTTAGCTGAATCGAGTGTGGCTACGCCCGGTCCTTGCGAAAGTTAAAACAGCACTAACTTGACGAACTATCGTTGTGGTTTTTATGCGTAGGTAAGAACGGTTCTTGCTAAGCCCGTAGCAGTCACGTAAAATTTGCAACAACAAAGTAGAGGACGTCTAACTTGTTTTTGCAGGGCATGTTGTGATGTGATATGGTCAAGACGTGATGCTATATTTTATTGTATGAGATGATCATGTTTTGTAACCGAAGTTATCGGCAACTGGCAGGAGCCATATGGTTGTCGCTTTATTGTATGAAATGCAAATGCCCTGTAATTGCTTTACTTTATCACTAAGCGGTAGCGATAGTCGTAGAAGCAATAGATGGCGTAAACGACAACGATGCTACGATGGAGATCAAGGTGTCGCGCCGGTGACGATGGTGATCACGACGGTGCTTCGAAGATGGAGATCACAAGCACAAGATGATGATGGTCATATCATATCACTTATATTGATTGCATGTGATGTTTATCGTTTATGCATCTTATCTTGCTTTGATTGACGGTAGCATTTTAAGATGATCTCTCACTAATTATCAAGAAGTGTTCTCCCTGAGTATGCACCGTTGCGAAAGTTCTTCGTGCTGAGACACCACGTGATGATCGGGTGTGATAGGCTCTACGTTCAAATACAATGGGTGCAAAACAGTTGCACACGTGGAATACTCGGGTTAAACTTGACGAGCCTAGCATATGCAGATATGGCCTCGGAACACGGAGACCGAAAGGTCGAACGTGAATCATATAGTAGATATGATCAACATAGTGATGGGTTCACCATTGAAACTACTCCATCTCACGTGATGATCGGACATGGTTTAGTTGATTTGGATCACGTGATCACTTAGATGACTAGAGAGATGTCTGTCTAAGTGAGAGTTCTTAAGTAATATGATTAATTGAACTTAAATTTATCATGAACTTAGTACCTGATAGTATTTTGCTTGTCTATGTTTGTTGTAGATAGATGGCTCGTGCTGTTGTTTCGTTGAATTTTAATGCGTTCCTTGAGAAAGCAAAGTTGAAAGATGATGGTAGCAATTACATGGACTGGGTCCGTAACCTGAGGATTATCCTCATTGCTGCACAGAAGAATTACGTCCTGGAAGCACCGCTGGGTGCCAGGCCTGCTGCTGATGCAACTGACGACGTTAAGAACGTCTGGCAGAGCAAAGCTGATGACTACTCGATAGTTCAGTGTGCCATGCTTTACGGCTTAGAACCGGGTCTTCAACGATGTTATGAACGTCATGGAGCATATGAGATGTTCCAGGAGTTGAAGTTAATATTTCAAGCAAATGCCCGGATTGAGAGATATGAAGTCTCCAATAAGTTCTATAGCTGCAAGATGGAGGAGAATAGTTATGTCAGTGAACACATACTCAAAATGTCTGGGTATAATAATGACTTGATTCAACTGGGAGTTAATCTTCCTGATGATAGTGTCATTGAAAGAATTCTTCAATCACTGCCACCAAGCTACAAGAGCTTCGTGATGAACTATAATATGCAAGGGATGGACAAGACAATTCCCGAGCTCTTCGCAATGCTAAAAGATGCGGAGGTAGAAATCAAGAAGGAGCATCAAGTGTTGATGGTCAACAAGACCACTAGTTTCAAGAAAAAGGGCAAAGGGAAGAAGAAGGGGAACTTCAAAAAGAACAGCAAGCAAGTTGCTGCTCAAGAGAAGAAACCCAAGTCTGGACCTAAGCCTAAAACTGAGTGCTTCTACTGCAAGCAGACTGGACACTGGAAGCGGAACTGCCCCAAGTATTTGGCGGATAAGAAGGATGGCAAAGTGAACAAAGGTATATGTGATATACATGTTATTGATGTGTACCTTACTAATGCTCGCAGTAGTACCTGGGTATTTGATACTGGTTCTGTTGCTAATATTTGCAACTCGAAACAGGGACTATGGATTAAGCGAATATTAGCTAAGGACGAGGTGACGATGCGCGTGGGAAATGGTTCCAAAGTCGATGTGATCGCGGTCAGCACGCTACCTCCACATCTACCATCGGGATTAGTTTTAGACCTAAATAATTGTTATTTGGTGCCAGCGTTGAGCATGAACATTATATCTGGATCTTGTTTGATGCGAGACGGTTATTCATTTAAATCAGAGAATAATGGTTGTTCTATTTATATGAGTAATATCTTTTATGGTCATGCACCCTTGAAGAGTGGTCTATTTTTATTGAATCTCGATAGTAGTGATACACATATTCATAGTGTTGAAACCAAAAGATGCAGAGTTGATAATGATAGTGCAACTTATTTGTGGCACTGCCGTTTAGGTCATATCGGTGTAAAGCGCATGAAGAAACTCCATACTGATGGGCTTTTGGAATCACTTGATTATGAATCACTTGGTACTTGCGAACCGTGCCTCATGGGCAAGATGACTAAAGTGTCGTTCTCCGAAACTATGGAGCGAGCAACTGATTTGATGGAAATCATACATACTGATGTTTGTGGTCCAATGAATGTTGAGGCTCGCGGCGCGTATCGTTATTTTCTCACCTTCACAGATGATTTGAGCAGATATGGGTATATCTACTTAATGAAACACAAGTCTGAAACATTTGAAAAGTTCAAAGAATTTCAGAGTGAAGTGGAAAATCATCGTAACAAGAAAATAAAGTTTCTACGATCTGATCGTGGAGGAGAATATTTGAGTTACGAGTTTGGTCTACACTTGAAACAATGCGGAATAGTTTCGTAACTCACTCCACCCGGAACACCACATGAAATGGTGTGTCCGAACGTCGTAATCGTACTTTACTAGATATGGTGCGATCTATGATGTCTCTTACTGATTTACCGCTATCGTTTTGGGGTTATGCTTTAGAGACGGCCGCATTCACGTTAAATAGGGCACCATCAAAATCCGTTGAGACGACGCCTTATGAACTGTGGTTTGGCAAGAAACCAAAGTTGTTGTTTCTTAAAGTTTGGGGTTGCGATGCTTATGTGAAGAAACTTCAACCAGATAAGCTCGAACCCAAATCGGAGAAATGTGTCTTCATAGGATACCCAAAAGAGACTATTGGGTACACCTTCTATCACAGATCTGAGGGCAAGATTTTCGTTGCTAAAATCGGATCCTTTCTAGAGAAGGAGTTTCTCTCGAAAGAAGTGAGTGGGAGGAAAGTAGAACTTGATGAGATAACTGTATCTGCTCCCTTATTGGAAAGTAGTTCATCACAAGAACCGGTTCCTGTGACAACTACACCAATTAGTGAGGAAGCTAATGATATTGATCATCAAACTTTAAATCAAGTTTCTACTGAACCTCGTAGGTCTACCAAAGTAAGATCCGCACCAGAGTTGTACGGTAATCCTATTCTGGAAGTCATATTACTTGACCATGACGAACCTACGAACTATGAGGAAGCGATGATGAGCCAAGATTCCGCAAAATGGCTAGAGGCCATGAAATCTGAGATGGGATCCATGTATGAGAACAAAGTATGGACTTTGGTTGACTTGCCCGATGATCGGCAAGCCATTGAGAATAAAGGGATCTTTAAGAAGAAGATTGACGTTGATGGTAATGTAACTGTCTATAAAGCTCGACTTGTTGCGAAAGGTTTTCGGCAAGCTCAAGGGGTTGACTACGATGAGACTTTCTCACGCGTAGCAATGCTTAAGTCTGTCCGAATCATGTTAGCTATTGCTGCATTGCATGATTATGAAATTTGGCAAATGGATGTCAAAAATGCATTCTTGAATGGATTTCTGGAAGAAGAGTTGTATATGATGCAGCCAGAAGGTTTTGTTGATCCAAAAGGTGCTAACAAAGTGTGCAAGCTCCAGCGATCCATTTATGGACTGGTGCAAGCATCTCAGAGTTGGAATAAACGCTTTGATAGTGTGATCAAAGCATATGGTTTTATACAGACTTTTGGAGAAGCCTGTATTTACAAGAAAGTGAGTGGGAGCTCTGTAGCATTTCTGATATTATATGTAGATGACATATTATTAATTGGAAATGATATAGAATTTCTGGATAGCATAAAGGGATACTTGAATAAAAGTTTTTCAATGAAAGACCTCGGTGAAGCTGCTTACATATTGGGCATCAAGATTTATAGAGATAGATCAAGACGCTTAATAGGACTTTCACAAAGCACATACCTTGATAAAATTTTGAAAAAGTTCAAAATGGATTAGGCAAAGAAAGGATTCTTGCCCGTGCTTCAAGGTGTGAAGTTGAGTCAGACTCAATGCCCGACCACAGCAGAAGATAGAGAGAAAATGAAAGATGTTCCCTATGCTTCAGCCATAGGCTCTATCTGTTGGGGAACATAGTAATTACAAAAAAATTCCTACGCACACGCAAGATCATGGTGATGATATAGCAACGAGAGGGGAGAGTGTTGTCTACGTACCCTCATAGGCCGAAGCGGAAGCGTTGACGCAACGTAGAGGAAGTAGTCATACGTCCTTCCGGTCCAACCGATCCAAGCACCGTTACTCCGGCACCTCCGAGTTCTTGACACACGTACAGCTCGATGACGCACCCCGAACTCCGTTCCAGCAGAGGTACGGGGAGGAGTTCCGCCAGCACGACGGCGTGGTGACGATCTTGATGTTCTACTGTTGCAGGGCTTCGCCTAAGCACCGCTACAATATGACCGAGGTGTAATATCGTGGAGGGGGGCACCGCACACGGCTAAGGAACGATCTCAATGATCAACTTGTGTGTCTATGGGGTGCCCCCCACCCCCGTATATAAAGGAGGGAGGGAGGAGGAGGCCGGCCCAAGGGGGAGGCGCGCCCTAGGGGGGGCAAACCTACTCCAAGTAGGTTTGGCCCCCCTTTCCTATTAGGAGTAGGAGAGGGAAGGAAGAGGGGGGAGGATAGAAGGAAAGGGGGGCCCGGCCCCCCTCCCAATTCGGATTGGGCTTGGGGGGGCGCGCCGCCTCCCTTGCTCCTTCTCCCTCCCTTCCACTAAGGCCCAATAAGGCTCATATACTTACCGGGGGGTTCCGGTAACCTCCCGGAACTCCGGTATAATCCCAATCTCATCCGGAACCTTTCCGGTGTCCAAATATATCTGTCCAATATATCAATCTTTATGTCTCGACCATTTCGAGACTCCTCATCATGTCCGTGATCACATCCGGGACTCCGAACAACCTTTGGTACATCAAAATACATAAACTCATAATATAACTGTCATCGAAACCTTAAGCGTGCGGACCCTACGGTTCGAGAACAATGTAGACATGACCGAGACACGTTTCCAGTCAATAACCAATAGCGGGACCTGGATGCCCATATTGGTTCCTACATATTCTACGAAGATCTTTATCGGTCAAACCGCACAACAACATACGTTGTTCCCTTTGTCATCGGTATGTTACTTGCCCGAGATTCGATCGTCGGTATCCAATACCTAGTTCAATCTCGTTACCGGCAAGTCTCTTTACTCGTTCCGTAATACATCATCTCGCAACTAACTCATTAGTTGCAATGCTTGCAAGGCTTAAGTGATGTGCATTATCGAGAGGGCCCAGAGATACCTCTCCGACATTCGGAGTGACAAATCCTAATCTCGAAATACGCCAACCCAATAAGTACCTTTGGAGACACCTGTAGAGCACCTTTATAATCACCCAGTTACGTTGTGATGTTTGGTAGCACACAAAGTGTTCCTCCGGTAAACGGGAGTTGCATAATCTCATAGTCATAGGAACATGTATAAGTCATGAAGAAAGCAATAGCATCATACTAAACGATGGGGTGCTAAGCTAACTGAATGGGTCATGTCAATCAGATCATTCAACTAATGATGTGATCCCGTTAATCAAATAACAACTCTTTGTCCATGGTTAGGAAACATAACCATCTTTGATTAACAAGCTAGTCAAGTAGAGGCATACTAGTGACACTCTGTTTGTCTATATATTCACACATGTATTATGTTTTCGGTTAATACAATTCTAGCATGAATAATAAACATTTATCATGATATAAGGAAATAAATAATAACTTTATTATTGCCTCTAGGGCATATTTCCTTCAGTCTCCCACTTGCACTAGAGTCAATAATCTAGATCACATCACCATGTGATTAACATCGATATTTCACATCATCATGTGATTAACACCCATAGTTCACATCGCCATGTGACCAACACCCAAAGGGTTTACTAGATTCAGTAATCTAGTTCACATCGCTATGTGATTAACACCCAAAGAGTACTAAGGTGTGATCATGTTTTGCTTGTGAGAGAATCTTAGTCAACGGGTCTTTCACATTCAGATCCGTTATGTATTTTGCAATTTTTCTATGTCTACAATGCTCTGCATGGAGCTACTTTAGCTAATTGCTCCCACTTTCAATATGTATCTAGATCGAGACTTAGAATCATCCAGATCGGTGTCAAAACTTGCATCGACATAACCCTTTACGACAAACCTTTTGTCACTTCCATAATCGAGAAACATATCCTTACTAAGGATAATTTTGACCGCTGTCCAGTGATCTACTCCTAGATCACTATTGTACTCCCTTGCCAAACTCAGTGTAGGGTATACAATAGATCTGGTACACAGCATGGCATATTTTATAGAACCTATGGCCAAGGCATAGGGAATGACTTTCATTCTTTTTCTATCTTCGGCCGTGGTCGGGTTTTGAGTCTTACTCAATTTCACACCTTGTAACACAGGCAAGAACTCTTTCTTTGACTGTTCCATTTTGAACTACTTCAAAATCTTGTCAAGGTATGTACTTATTGAAAAAACTTATCAAGCGGCTTGATCTATCTCTATAGATCTTGATGCTCAATATGTAAGCAGCTTCACCGTGGTCTTTCTTTGAAAAACTCCTTTCAAACACTCCATTATGCTTTGCAGAATAATTCTACATTATTTCCGATCTTCAATATGTCATTCACATATACTTATCAGAAATGATGTAATGCTCCCACTCACTTTCTAGTAAATACAGGCTTCACCGCAAGTCTGTATAAAACTATATGCTTTGATCAACTTATCAAAGCGTATATTCCAACTCCGAGATGCTTGTACCAGTCCATAAATGGATCGCTGGAGCTTGCACATTTTGTTAACACCTTTAGGATTGACAAAACCTCTTGGTTGCATCACATACAACTCTTCTTTAATAACTCCATTAAGGAATGCAGTTTTGTTTATCCATTTGCCAGATTTCATAAAATGCGGCAATTGCTAACATGATTCGGACAGACTTAAGTATAGATACGAGTGAGAAACTCTTATCGTAGTCAACACTTTGAACTTGTCGAAAACCTTTTTTGCGACAATTCTAGCTTTGTAGATAGTAACAATACTATCTGCATCCGTCTTCCTCTTAAAAATCCATTTAATTAACATGGCTTGCTGATCATCGAGCAAGTCAGTCAAAGTCCATACTTTGTTCTTATACATGGATCATATCTCAGATTTTATGGCCTCAAGCCATTTCGCGGAATCTGGGCTCATCATTGCTTCCTCATAGTTCGTAGGTTCATCATGGTCTAGTAACATGACTTCCAGAATAGGATTACCGTACCACTCTGGTGCGGATCTTACTCTGGTTGATCTACGAAGTTCAGTAACAACTTGATCTGAAGTTTTATGATCATCATCATTAACTTCCTCACTAATTGGTGTAGGTGTCACAGGAACCAATTTCTGTGATGAACTACTTTCCAATAAGGGAGCTAGTACTGTTACCTCATCAAGTTCTACTTTCCTCCCACTCACTTCTTTCGAGAGAAACTCCTTCTCTAGAAAGGATCCATTCTTAGCAACGAATGTCTTGCCTTCGGATCTGTGATAGAAGGTGTACCCAACTGTCTCCTTTGGGTATCCTATGAAGACACATTTCTCCGATTTGGGTTTGAGCTTATCAGGATGAAACTTTTTCATATAAGCATCACAACCTCAAACTTTAAGAAACGACAACTTGGGTTTCTTGCTAAACCACAGTTCATATTGTGTCGTCTCAACGGACTTTAGATGGTGCCCCTTTTTAACGTGAATGCAGCTGTCTCTAATGCATGACCCCAAAACGATAGCGGTAAATCTGTAAGAGACATCATAGATCGTACCATATCAAGTAAAGTACGATTACGACATTCAGACACACCATTACGCTGTGGTGTTCCGGGTGGCGTGAGTTGTGAAACTATTCCACATTGTTTTAAGTGTAGACCAAACTCGTAACTCAAATATTCTCCTCCACGATCAGATTGTAGAAACTTTATTTTCTTGTTACGATGATTTTCAACTTCACTCTGAAATTCTTTGAACTTTTCAAATATTTCAGACTTATGCTTCATTAAGTAGATATACCCATATCTGCTTAAATCATCTGTGAAGGTGAGAAAATAACGATATCCGCCACGAGCCTCAACATTCATCGGACCACATACATCTGTATGTATGATTTCTAACAAATCTGTTGCTCTCTCCATAGTACTGGAGAACGGTGTTTTGGTCATTTTGCCCATGAGGCACGGTTCGCAAGTACCAAGTGATTCATAATCAAGTGGTTCCAAAAGACCATCAGTATGGAGTTTCTTCATGCGCTTTACACCGATATGACCTAAACGGCAGAGCCACAAATAAGTTGCACTATCATTATCAACTCTGCATCTTTTGGCTTCAACACTATGAATATGTGTATCACTACGATCGAGATCCAATGAACCATTTTCATTGGGTGTGTAACCATATAAGGTTTTATTCATGTAAACAGAACAACAGTTTATTCTCTTACTTAAATGAATAACCGTATTGCAATAAACACGATCAAATCATATTCATGCTCAACGCAAACACCAAATAACATTTATTTAGGTTCAACACTAATCCCAAAAGTATAGGGAGTGTGCGATGATGATCATATCAATCTTGAAACTACTTTCAACACACATCGTCACTTCACCCTTAACTAGTTTCTGTTTATTCTGCAACTCCCGTTTCGAGTTACTACTCTTAGCAACTGAACCAGTACCAAATACCGAGGGGTTGCTATAAACACTAGTAAAGTACACATCAATAACATGTATATCAAATATACCTTTGTTCACTTTGCCATCCTTCTTATCCGCCAAATACTTGGGGTAGTTCTGCTTCCAGTGACCAGTCCCTTTGCAGTAGAAGCACTTAATCTCAGGCTTAGGTCCAGACTTGAGCTTCTTCACTTGAGCAGCAACTTGCTTGCCGTTCTTCTTGAAGTTCCCTTCTATCCCTTTGCCATTTTCTTAAAACTAGTGGTCTTGTTAACCATCAACACTTGATGTTATTTCTTGATTTCTACCTTCATCGATTTCATCATCATGAAAAACTCGGGAATCATTTTCATCATCCCTTGCATACTATAGTTCATCACGAAGTTCTACTAACTTGGTGATGGTGACTAGAGAATTCTGTCAATCACTATCTTATCTAGAAGATTAACTCCCACTTGATTCAAGCGATTGTAGTACCCAGACAATCTTAGCACATGCTCACTAGTTGAGCGATTTTCCTCCATCTTTTAGCTATAGAACTTTGTTGGAGACTTCATATCTCTCAACTCGGGTATTTTCTTGAAATATTAACTTCAATTCCTGGAACATCTCATATGGTCCATGATGTTCAAAAGATCTTTGAAGTCCCGATTCTAAGCCATAAAGCATGGTGCACAAAACTATCAAGTAGTCATCATATTGAGCTAGCCAAACGTTCATAACGTATGCATCTGCTCCTGCAATAGGTCTGTCACCTAGCGGTGCATTAAGGACATAATTCTTCTGTGCAGCAATGAGGATAAACCTCAGATCGCGGATCCAATCCGCATCATTGCTACTAACATTTTTCAACACAACTTTCTCTAGGAACATATCAAAATAAACATATAAAAGCAACAACGCGAGCTATTGATCTACAACATGATTTGCAAAATACTACCAGGACTAAGTTCATGATAAATTTAAGTTCAATTAATCATATTACTAAAGAACTCCCACTTAGACAGACATCTCTCTAGTCATCTAAGTGATCACGTGATCCAAATCAACTAAACCATAACCGATCATCACGTGAGATGGAGTAGTTTTCAATGGTGAACATCACTATGTTGATCATATCTACTATATGATTCACGCTCGACCTTTCGGTCTCCGTGTTCCGAGGCCATATCTGCATATGCTAGGCTCGTCAAGTTTAACCTGAGTATTCTGCATGTGCAAAAATGGCTTGCACCCGTTGTAGATGGACGTAGAGCTTATCACACCCGATCATCACGTGGTGTCTGGGCACGACGAACTTTGGCAACGGTGCATACTCAGGGAGAACACTTCTTGATAATTAGTGAGAGATCATCTTAAAAAGCTACCGTCAATCAAAGCAAGATAAGATGCATAAAGGATAAACATCACATGCAATCAATATAAGTGATATGATATGGCCATCATCATCTTGTGCTTGTGATCTCCATCTCCGAAGCACCATCATGATCACCATCGTCACCGGCGCGACACCTTGATCTCCATCGTAGCATCGTTGTCGTTTACGCCATCTATTGCTTCTACGACTATCGCTACCGCTTAGTGATAAAGTAAAGCAATTACAGGGCGTTTGCATTTCATACAATAAAGCGACAATCATATGGCTCCTGCCAGTTGCCGATAACTTCGGTTACAAAACATGATCATCTCATACAATAAAATATAGCATCATGTCTTGGCCATATCACATCACAACATGCCCTGCAAAAACAAGTTAGATGTCCTCTACTTTGTTGTTGCAAGTTTTACGTGGCTGCTACGGGCTTAAGCAAGAACCAATCTCACCTACGCATCAAAACCACAACGATAGTTTGTCAAGTTGATGCTGTTTTAACCTTCACAAGGACCGGGCGTAGCCACACTCGGTTCAACTAAAGTTGGAGAAACTGACACCCGCTAGTCACCTGTGTGCAAAGCACGGCTGTAAAACCAGTCTCGCGTAAGCGTACGCGTAATATCGGTCCGGGCCGCTTCATCCAACAATACCGCCGAACCAAAGTATGACATGCTGGTAAGCAGTATGACTTATATCGCCCACAACTCACTTGTGTTCTACTCGTGCATATAACATCAAACCATAAAACCTAGGCTCGGATGCCACTGTTGGGGAACGTAGTAATTTCAAAAAATTTCCTACGCACACGCAAGATCATGGTGATGATATAGCAACGAGAGGGGAGAGTGTTGTCTACGTACCCTCGTAGACCGAAGCGGAAGCGTTGACGCAACGTAGAGGAAGTAGTCGTACGTCCTCCCGGTCCAACCGATCCAAGCACCGTTACTCCGGCACCTCTTCTTGACACACATACAGCTCGATGACGCACCCCGAACTCCGATCCAGCAGAGGTACGGGGAGGAGTTCCATCAGCACGACGGCGTGGTGACGATCTTGATGTTCTACTGTTGCAGGGCTTCGCCTAAGCACCGCTACAATATGACCGAGGTGTAATATCGTGGAGGGGGGCACCGCACACGGCTAAGGAACGATCTCAATGATCAACTTGTGTGTCTATGGGGTGTCCGCCACCCCCGTATATAAAGGAGGGAGGGAGGAGGAGGCCGGCCCAAGGGGGAGGCGCGCCCTAGGGGGGGCAAACCTACTCCAAGTAGGTTTGGCCCCCCTTTCCTATTAGGAGTAGGAGAGGGAAGGAAGAGGGGGGAGGAGAGAAGGAAAGGGGGGGCCGGCCCCCCTCCCAATTCAGATTGGGCTTGGAGGGGGGGTGCGCCCCCTCCCTTGCTCCTTCTCCCTCCCTTCCACTAAGGCCCAATAAGGCCCATATACTTACCGGGGGGTTCCGGTAACCTCCCGGAACTCCGGTATAATCCCAATCTCATCCGGAACCTTTCCGGTGTCCAAATATATCCGTCCAATATATCAATCTTTATGTCTTGACCATTTCGAGACTCCTCGTCATGTCCGTGATCACATCCGGGACTCCGAACAACCTCCGGTACATCAAAATACATAAACTCATAATATAACTGTCATCGAAACCTTAAGCGTGCGGACCCTACGGTTCGAGAACAATGTAGACATGACCGAGACACGTTTCCGATCAATAACCAATAGCGGGACCTGGATGCCCATATTGGTTCCTACATATTCTACGAAGATCTTTATCGGTCAAACCGCACAACAACATACGTTGTTCACTTTGTCATCGGTATGTTACTGTTGGGGAACGTTGCAGAAAATTAAAATTTTCCTACGGCTTCACCAAGATCCATCTATGAGTTCATCTAAGCAACGAGTCATGGGAGAGAGTTTGCATCTACATACCACTTGTAGATCGCGTGCGGAAGCTTGCAAGGTGATGATGGAGTCGTACTCGAACGTGATTCAGATCACCGATGCCAAGTGCTGAACGGACAGCACCTCCGTGTTCAACACACGTACGGGACGAGCGACGTCTCCTCCTTCTTGATCCAGCAAGGGGGAAGGAGAGGTTGAGGAAGACAGCTCCACCGGCAGCACGACGGCGTGGTGATGGTGG
The DNA here is from genome assembly GCA_963921465.1 of Triticum timopheevii. Taxonomy (NCBI): domain Eukaryota; kingdom Viridiplantae; phylum Streptophyta; class Magnoliopsida; order Poales; family Poaceae; genus Triticum; species Triticum timopheevii. Next base: position 39,523,827 of record OY997272.1, on the reverse strand, counting down.
AGAAGCAGTACTCCGACAGGGCTTCGCCGAGCACACAACGGAGGAGGAGAGGTGTTGGGGAGGGAGAAGGAGGCAACCAAAGGCCAAGGACTCAGGGTATGAAGTCCCTCCTCTCCCCCACTATATATAGGAGGGCCAAGGGGGGGGTGGCCGGCCCTAGGAGATCCAATCTCCTAGGGGGCGGCGGCCAAGGGGGGGGTTTCCCTCCCCCCCAAGGCACCTAGGAGGTGCCTTCCCCTCCTAGGACTCTTGCCCCCTTGAACCCTAGGCGCATGGGCCTATGTGGGGCTGGTGCCCTTGGCCCATGCAGGCCAAGGCGCACCCCCTACAGCCCATGTGGCCCCCGGGGCAGGTGGCCCCACCCGGTGGGCCCCCGGGACCCCTCCGGTGGTCCCGGTACAATACCGATAACCCCGAAACTTGTCCCGATGCCCGAAACAGGACTTCCCATATATAAATCTTTACCTCCGGACCATTCCGGAACTCCTCGTGACGTCCGGGATCTCATCCGGGACTCCGAACATCATTCGGTAGTCACATACTTAACTTCCTACTAACCCTAGCGTCACCGAACCTTAAGTGTGTAGACCCTACGGGTTCGGGAGACACGCAGACATGACCGAGACGACTCTCGGGCAATAACCAACAGCGGGGTCTGGATATCCATGTTGGCTCCCACATGCTCCTCGATGATTTCATCGGTTGAACCACGATGTCGAGGATTCGATCAAACCCTGTATACAATTCCCTTTGTCAATCGGTACGTTACTTGCCCGAGACTCGATCGTCGGTATCCCAATACCTTGTTCAGTCTCGTTACCCGGCAAGTCACTTTACTCGTACCGTAATGCATGATCCCGTGGCCAACACCTTGGTCACATTGAGCTCATTATGATGATGCATTACCGAGTGGGCCCAGAGATACCTCTCCGTTATACGGAGTGACAAATCCCAGTCTCGATCCGTGTCAACCCAACAGATACTTTCGGAGATACCTGTAATGCACCTTTATAGTCACCCAGTTACGTTGTGACGTTTGATACACCCAAGGCACTCCTACGGTAACCGGGAGTTACACGATCTCATGGTCGAAGGAATAGATACTTGACATTGGCAAAGCTTCTAGCAAACGAACTATACGATCTTTTATGCTATGCTTATGATTGGGTCTTGTCCATCACATCATTCTCCTAATGATGTGATCCCGTTATCAACGACATCCTATGTCCATAGTCAGGAAACCATGACTATCTATTGATCATAACGAGCTAGTCAACTAGAGGCTCACTAGGGACTCATTGGGTCTAAGTGTTCACACGTGTATTACGATTTCCGGATAATACAGTTATAGCATGAACAAAAAACAATTATCATGAACATTGAAATATAATAATCCTTTTATTATTTCCTCTAGGGCATATTTCCAACAGTCTCCCACTTGCACTAGAGTCACCAATCTAGTTACATTGTGATGAATCGAACACCCATAGAGTTCTGGTGTTGATCATGTTTTGCACGCGAGAGAGGTTTAGTCAACGGATCTGCGACATTCAGATCCGTGTGCACTTTGCAAATCTCTATGTCTCCATCTTGAACATTTTCACGGATGGAGTTGAAACGACGCTCGATGTGCCTGGTCTTCTTGTGAAACCTGGGCTCCTTGGCAAGGGCAATAGCTCCAGTGTTGTCACAGAAGAGTTTGATCGGCCCCGACGCATTGGGTATGACTCCTAGGTCGGTGATGAACTCCTTCATCCAAATCGCTTCATGCGCTGCCTCCGAGGCTGCCATGTACTCCGCTTCACATGTAGATCCCGCCACGACGCTCTGCTTGCAGCTGCACCAGCTTACTGCTCCACCATTCAACATATACACGTATCCGGTTTGTGACTTAGAGTCATCCAGATCTGAGTCGAAGCTAGCGTCGACGTAACCCTTTACGACGAGCTCTTCATCTCCTCCATAAACGAGAAACATGTCCTTTGTCCTTTTCAGGTACTTCAGGATATTCTTGACCGCTGTCCAGTGTTCCTTGCCGGGGTTACTTTGGTATCTTGCAACCAAACTTACGGCAAGGTTTACATCGGGTCTGGTACACAGCATGGCATACATAATAGACCCTATGGCTGAAGCATAGGGGATGACACTCATCTCTTCTTTATCTTTTGCCGTGGTCGGTGACTGAGCCAAGCTCAATCTCACACCTTGTAACATAGGCAAGAACCCCTTCTTGGACTGATCCATTTTGAACCTCTTCAAAATCTTATCAAGGTATGTGCTTTGTGAAAGACCTATGAGGCGTCTCGATCTATCTCTATAGATCTTGATGCCTAATATATAAGCAGCTTCTCCAAGGTCCTTCATTGAAAAACACTTGTTCAAGTAGGCCTTAATGCTGTCCAGGAGTTTCGTATCATTTCCCATCAAGAGTATGTCATCTACATATAATAGGAGAAATGCTACAGAGCTCCCACTCACTTTCTTGTAAACGCAGGCTTCTCCATAAGTCTGCGTAAACCCAAACGCTTTGATCATCTCATCAAAGCGAATGTTCCAACTCCGAGATGCTTGCACCAGTCCATAAATGGCTCGCTGGAGCTTGCATACTTTGTTAGCGTTCTGAGGAACGACAAAACCTTCCGGCTGCATCATATACAGCTCTTCCTTAAGATGTCCATTAAGGAATGCCGTTTTGACGTCCATCTGCCATATCACATAATCATAGTATGCGGCAATTGCTAACATGATTCGGACGGACTTAAGCTTCGCCACGGGAGAGAATGTCTCGTCGTAGTCAATCCCTTGAACTTGTCGATAACCCTTAGCGACAAGTCGAGCTTTATAGATGGTAACATTACCATCCGCGTCCGTCTTCTTCTTAAAAATCCATTTATTTTCTATCGCTCGCCGATCATCGGGCAAGTCTGTCAAAGTCCATACTTTGTTTTCATACATGGATCCTATCTCGGATTTCATGGCCTCAAGCCATTTGTTGGAATCCGGGCCCGCCATTGCTTCTTCATAGTTCGAAGGTTGATTGTTGTCTAGCAACATGATTTCCATGACAGGGTTGCCGTACCACTCTGGTGCGGAACGTGTCCTTGTGGACCTTCGAAGTTCAGTAGCAACAAGATCTGAAGTACCTTGATCATCATCAACATTTTCCTCTTCAGTTGGTGTGGGCATTACAGGAATGGTTTCCTGCGCTGCACCACTTTCCCGTTCGAGAGGTAGTACTTCATCGAGTTCTACTTTCCTCCCACTTACTTCTTTCGAGAGAAACTCTTTCTCCAGAAAGCATCCGTTCTTGGCAACAAAGATCTTGCCTTCGGATCTTAAGTAGAAGGTATACCCGACAGTTTCCTTAGGGTATCCTATGAATACGCATTTTTCCGACTTGGGTTCGAGCTTTTCAGGTTGAAGTTTCTTGACATAAGCATCGCATCCCCAAACTTTTAGAAACGACAGCTTAGGTTTCTTCCCAAACCATAATTCATACGGTGTCGTCTCAACGGATTTAGACGGTGCCCTATTTAAAGTGAATGTAGCTGTCTCTAGAGCGTATCCCCAAAATGATAGCGGTAAATCGGTAAGAGACATCATAGACCGCACCATATCTAATAGAGTGCGATTACGACGTTCGGACACACCGTTTCGCTGAGGTGTTCCAGGCGGCGTGAGTTGTGAAACGATTCCACATTTCCTTAAGTGTGTACCAAATTCGTGACTTAAGTATTCTCCCCCACGATCTGATCGTAGGAACTTTATCTTTCGGTCACGTTGATTCTCTACTTCACTCTGAAATTCCTTGAACTTTTCAAAGGTCTCAGACTTGTGTTTCATTAAGTAGACATACCCATATCTACTCAAGTCATCAGTGAGAGTGAGAACATAACGATATCCTCCGCGAGCCTCAACGCTCATTGGACCGCACACATCGGTATGTATGATTTCCAACAAGTTGGTTGCTCGCTCCATTGTTCCGGAGAACGGAGTCTTGGTCATTTTGCCTAAGAGGCAAGGTTCGCATGTGTCAAATGATTCATAATCAAGAGACTCTAAAAGTCCATCAGCATGGAGCTTCTTCATGCGCTTGACACCAATGTGACCAAGGCGGCAGTGCCACAAGTATGTGGGACTATCGTTATCAACTTTACATCTTTTGGCATCCACACTATGAACATGTGTAATATTACGCTCGAGATTCATCAAGAATAAACCATTGACCATCGGAGCATGACCATAAAACATATCTCTCATATAAATCGAACAACCATTATTCTCAGACTTAAATGAGTAGCCATCTCGTATTAAACGAGATCCAGATACAATGTTCATGCTCAAACTTGGCACTAAATAACAATTATTGAGGTTTAAAACTAATCCCGTAGGTAAATGTAGAGGCAGCGTGCCGACGGCGATCACATCGACCCTGGAACCATTCCCGACGCGCATCGTCACCTCGTCCTTCGCCAGTCTCCGTTTATTCCGCAGCTCCTGCTGTGAGTTACATATGTGAGCAACGGCACCGGTATCAAATACCCAGGAGTTACTTCGAGTACTGGTAAGGTACACATCAATTACATGTATATCAAATATACCTTTGGTGTTGCCGGCCTTCTTATCCGCTAAGTATTTGGGGCAGTTCCGCTTCCAGTGCCCCTTCCCCTTGCAATAAAAGCACTCAGTCTCAGGCTTGGGTCCATTCTTTGACTTCTTCCCGGCAACAGGCTTACCGGGCGCGGCAACATCTTTGCCGTCCTTCTTGAAGTTCTTCTTACCCTTGCCCTTCTTGAACTTAGTGGTCTTATTGACCATCAACACTTGATGTTCTTTCTTGATTTCAGCCTCTGCTGACTTCAGCATCGAGAACACTTCAGGAATGGTCTTTACCATCCCCTGCATGTTGTAGTTCATCACAAAGCTCTTGTAGCTTGGTGGGAGCGACTGGAGGATTCTGTCAATGACCGCCTCATCTGGGAGGTTAATGTTCAACTGGGTCATACGTGCGTGCAACCCAGACATCTTCAGGATGTGTTCACTGACAGAACTGTTCTCCTCCATCTTACAACTGTAGAACTTGTCGGAGACATCATATCTCTCGACCCGGGCATGAGCTTGGAAAACTAGTTTCAGCTCTTCGAACATCTCATATGCTCCGTGATGCTCAAAACGCTTTTGGAGCCCCGGTTCTAAGCTGTAAAGCATGCCGCACTGAACGAGGGAGTAATCATCAGCACGAGTTCGCCAAGCGTTCATAACGTCTTGGTTCTCTGGGACGGGAGCGGCACCTAGCGGTCCTTCTAGGACATATTGCTTCCTGGCAGCTATGAGGATGATCCTCAGGTTTCGGACCCAGTCCGTATAGTTGCTGCCATCATCTTTCAGCTTGGTTTTCTCTAGGAACGCGTTGAAGTTCATGTTGACATTAGCGTTGGCCATTGATCTACAATACATATTTGCAAAGGTTTTAGACTAAGTTCATGATAATAAAGTTCTTAATCAAAATTATGAACTCCCACTTAGATTAGACATCCCTCTAGTCATCTAAGTGTTACACGATCCGAGTCGACTAGCCCGTGTCCGATCATCACGTGAGACGGACTAGTCATCGTCGGTGAACATCTTTATGTTGATCGTATCTTCCATACGACTCGTGTTCGACCTTTCGGTCTCCGTGTTCCGAGGCCATGTCTGCACATGCTAGGCTCGTCAAGTTAACCCTAAGTGTTTTCGCTGTGTAAAACTGTCTTACACCCGTTGTATGTGAACGTAAGGATCCATCACACCCGATCATCACGTGGTGCTTAGAAACGACGAACTGTAGCAACGGTGCACAGTTAGGGGAGAACACTTCTTGAAATTTTGTAAGGGATCATCTTATTTACTACCGTCGTCCTAAGTAAACAAGATGCATAAACATAATAAACATCACATGCAATTATATGGTTGTGACATGATATGGCCAATATCATCAAGCTCCATTGATCTCCATCTTCGGGGCTCCATGATCATCTTGTCACCGGCTTGACACCATGATCTCCATCATCATGATCTCCATCATCGTGTCTTCATGAAGTTGTCACGCCAACGACTACTTCTACTTCTATGACTAACGCGTTTAGTAATGAAGTAAAGTAGTTTACATGGCGTTCTTCAATGACACGCAGGTCATACAAAAAAAATAAAGACAACTCCTATGGCTCCTGCCGGTTGTCATACTCATCGACATGCAAGTCGTGAATCCTATTACAAGAACATGATCTCATACATCACAATTCAACATTCATCACAACTTCTGGCCATATCACATCACATGATCAATCGCTGCAAAAACAAGTTAGACGTTCTCTAGTTGTTGTTGCATCTTTTACGTGGCTGCGATTGGGTTCTAGCAAGAACGTTTTCTTACCTACGAATCACCACAACGTGATTTTGTCAACTTCTATTTACCCTTCATAAGGGCCTTGTTCATCGATTCCGCTCCAACTAAAGTGGGAGAGACAGACACCCGCCAGCCACCTTATGCAACTAGTGCATGTCAGTCGGTGGAACCGGTCTCACGTAAGCGTACGTGTAAGGTTGGTCCGGGCCGCTTCATCCCACAATACCGTTGAGCAAGAAAAGACTAGTAGAGGCAAGTAAGATGACAAGATCAACGCCCACAACAAATTGTGTTCTACTCGTGCATTAGAGAACTACGCATAGACCTAGCTCATGATGCCACTGTTGGGGAACGTTGCAGAAAATTAAAATTTTCCTACGGCTTCACCAAGATCCATCTATGAGTTCATCTAAGCAACGAGTCATGGGAGAGAGTTTGCATCTACATACCACTTGTAGATCGCGTGCGGAAGCTTGCAAGGTGATGATGGAGTCGTACTCGAACGTGATTCAGATCACCGATGCCAAGTGCTGAACGGACAGCACCTCCGTGTTCAACACACGTACGGGACGAGCGACGTCTCCTCCTTCTTGATCCAGCAAGGGGGAAGGAGAGGTTGAGGAAGACAGCTCCACCGGCAGCACGACGGCGTGGTGATGGTGGAGAAGCAGTACTCCGACAGGGCTTCGCCGAGCACACAACGGAGGAGGAGAGGTGTTGGGGAGGGAGAAGGAGGCAACCAAAGGCCAAGGACTCAGGGTATGAAGTCCCTCCTCTCCCCCACTATATATAGGAGGGCCAAGGGGGGGGTGGCCGGCCCTAGGAGATCCAATCTCCTAGGGGGCGGCGGCCAAGGGGGGGGTTTCCCTCCCCCCCAAGGCACCTAGGAGGTGCCTTCCCCTCCTAGGACTCTTGCCCCCTTGAACCCTAGGCGCATGGGCCTATGTGGGGCTGGTGCCCTTGGCCCATGCAGGCCAAGGCGCACCCCCTACAGCCCATGTGGCCCCCGGGGCAGGTGGCCCCACCCGGTGGGCCCCCGGGACCCCTCCGGTGGTCCCGGTACAATACCGATAACCCCGAAACTTGTCCCGATGCCCGAAACAGGACTTCCCATATATAAATCTTTACCTCCGGACCATTCCGGAACTCCTCGTGACGTCCGGGATCTCATCCGGGACTCCGAACATCATTCGGTAGTCACATACTTAACTTCCTACTAACCCTAGCGTCACCGAACCTTAAGTGTGTAGACCCTACGGGTTCGGGAGACACGCAGACATGACCGAGACGACTCTCGGGCAATAACCAACAGCGGGGTCTGGATATCCATGTTGGCTCCCACATGCTCCTCGATGATTTCATCGGTTGAACCACGATGTCGAGGATTCGATCAAACCCTGTATACAATTCCCTTTGTCAATCGGTACGTTACTTGCCCGAGACTCGATCGTCGGTATCCCAATACCTTGTTCAGTCTCGTTACCCGGCAAGTCACTTTACTCGTACCGTAATGCATGATCCCGTGGCCAACACCTTGGTCACATTGAGCTCATTATGATGATGCATTACCGAGTGGGCCCAGAGATACCTCTCCGTTATACGGAGTGACAAATCCCAGTCTCGATCCGTGTCAACCCAACAGATACTTTCGGAGATACCTGTAATGCACCTTTATAGTCACCCAGTTACGTTGTGACGTTTGATACACCCAAGGCACTCCTACGGTAACCGGGAGTTACACGATCTCATGGTCGAAGGAATAGATACTTGACATTGGCAAAGCTTCTAGCAAACGAACTATACGATCTTTTATGCTATGCTTATGATTGGGTCTTGTCCATCACATCATTCTCCTAATGATGTGATCCCGTTATCAACGACATCCTATGTCCATAGTCAGGAAACCATGACTATCTATTGATCATAACGAGCTAGTCAACTAGAGGCTCACTAGGGACTCATTGGGTCTAAGTGTTCACACGTGTATTACGATTTCCGGATAATACAGTTATAGCATGAACAAAAAACAATTATCATGAACATTGAAATATAATAATCCTTTTATTATTTCCTCTAGGGCATATTTCCAACAGTTACTTGCCCGAGATTCGATTGTCGGTATCCAATACCTAGTTCAATCTCGTTACCGGCAAGTCTCTTTACTCATTCCGTAATATATCATCTCGCAACTAACTCATTAGTTGCAATGCTTGCAAGGCTTAAGTGATGTGCATTACCGAGAGGGCCCAGAGATACCTCTCCGACATTCGGAGTGACAAATCCTAATCTCGAAATACGCCAACCCAATAAGTACCTTTGGAGACACCTGTAGAGCACCTTTATAATCACCCAGTTACGTTGTGACGTTTGGTAGCACACAAAGTGTTCCTCCGGTAAACGGGAGTTGCATAATCTCATAGTCATAGGAACATGTATAAGTCATGAAAAAAGCAATAGCAACATACTAAACGATCGGGTGCTAAGCTAACTGAATGGGTCATGTCAATCAGATCATTCAACTAATGATGTGATCCCGTTAATCAAATAACAACTCTTTGTCCATGGTTAGGAAACATAACCATCTTTGATTAACAAGCTAGTCAAGTAGAGGCATACTAGTGACACTTTGCAAGGGGCTCCGTCACAACCTGTACTTACCGCGTGGACACGGACGGTCGCACACACTTAAGCTCGGTTGGGTGGAAGAAATTCCTCGATGGCAAGAATCTTCATGTTGGACAGGCCATCCTAATTACTATCAGGAACACCAACCGCCCCGGCTTGAGGATGATGATTGTCTTCGATATCATCTAGAACTACATATGTGTGTGTGGCTATATCATCTAGAACTACATATGTGTGTGTGGCTATATCATCTAGCTAGAACTACATATGTGTGTGTGGCTATATCATCTAGAACTACATATGATGATCGTCGTCGATATCATCTAGAACTACATATGATGATGGCCGTTGATATGACCATGTACTGCTTGAGGATGCATGTTGGCTATGCATGAAATTGTTATCTTAGTACTCCCTTCGTTCCAAATTACTCGTCGTGGTTTGAACTAAAACCACGACGAGTAATTTGGAACGAAGGGAGTACTACCGTACCTAGTAATGGTTTATGAATTTGATATCTACTAGTAGTACCTAGTATCTAGCATCTGAAAGGAGAACTGAAAGTGAAAGGAGAACTGAAAGGGAAAATGATGAAAGATATAGCAGTAGCATGGGATGAAGAAATCGCTACAGCTAGTTAATAGTAGCGCGTTCCCAAAAAGCGCTGCTGATATCGTTCAACAGTAGTAGCGCTGGTTGGGGCCGCGCTACTACTATGAGTTAGCTGTAGCGCCTTATTAGTAGCGTGGCCACCCGCGCTGCTGCTAGCCTGAAAACCCGCGCTGCTGCTAGCCTTTTCCCTAGTAGTGTTAAGACATCTTGTTCCCCTTGTCAATTGTTTTTTAATAAACAAAATATATTAATATTTCAGTCTCTGAGTGTTTTTGGTATTTTGGACCTGAATAACTTGTGTATATGGGCCTCGAAACAAAAGTTTATTCACCTGCCGCGTCATGTCTGTATTGACATTATTGTCCTTAATCTACACTTAAAAATTTGCCTCTTCTTAATAAATTACTTCTATAATTTAAGATAATTTATACTTCCATAATAAAAGATAATTTTTTTCTTCCTTTTTAGAGTCCGATTCAAGATAAGAAGATCATTGTCAGAGACAAAGCAAGCGATCTCTTACTTGCCATGACCATCGCGACGTCGGTCCATCTCGACACACGGAGGTTGAGGCCTCCTCGAGGGGCAAGTAGTCTCAACTCCAGTGATTGAAGGGCAGCCAGAAGATTTTAGGGTGTTCGTCCCATCGGTTTATTCTTCAGGCGTGCAACTTGCATGAATATGCTGAGTGAATATATTTGTCAAAGAGTCGAGTCACATTTTTCAAAAATATCTCGAAGACCATTATGGTCGGCCTTGAGGGCTTGGACCCAGGACAATGCGGATAAGAAAAATCGAGGAGAATGATAACCAGTGTTTTGAGATTATAATGTCGCCACGTTCCAAAATCTGTATACCTTCTATTGAAAGCCATTCAGAATTCTGCAGGGGATACCATCTTTACATGACAGCGCATTCAGGTGCAGAAGCAACCTACCCCAAAACTACATCAGAACTCTCTTACTACTCCTCTAACTCTAAACTGATCATGTAACTTACAATTCAGACCACCCCTAAAGATTACAGCGTTTCGACATTACATATGATGCATCACACAGGAACAAAAGCTATCCTACTCCTGTTGTGGGAATCAGTTGGCTCCTCTCTGTCTTCGGATCCATTTGCCTTGTCTTGATGCAGTCCACCTTCTCCATCACTTTCTCCTTCTCCTCGCCTTTGCTAAGCGCACTCCATCTCTGTATAAATGATGCCATTTTGTAAGTAACTGTGAACACTGAAGTTACAACTCTATTTTCAAAAATCAGCTCATTCCTAGCAACCCATAGCGCTCATGCTATTGCCCCTAGGACTATGATAATTACTCTACTGCTTTTTCTATTATTATATCTACCTATTATCTCGAAAAATTCAATTATAATTCTAGGAATTGTTTTCCATTTCATAATATCTCTTATGATTACCCATTGAAATGTGGCAGCTGGACATTCGAAATCAATATGTACTGCATCCTCCTCAGCTCCACAATCAAAATCTGTACATGGTCTTGCATAATTTCTTTGGAGGCGATTAATGCACGCGTTAGTGGAGTGTGCGGCAGGTAGCGCGATGGTTGTGTAGGAGGACTTTTCTACACAGCTGGCACCTCAAAAGGCAAATAAGTTTTTGATACGTGTCCAAACAAGAATTCAAGCATCGCAAATGCATATGGGTGGGTGGGAACATAGGCCGATGGTGGGAAAGGTCACTGTTACTTGACGTCATCTAGGAAAAAAAAACCCTGCTCATTTCTTTTAAATGGCAAAAAAAATTGAACCGTGTGTCTGTTTTCAATTCTCTTTTCGTCATTGCATTCCATGCAACGAGACGAACAAAACTAGATTATGCTTGCATATATTTTGGAAAATATGACATTACCATATATATACTTAATTTTTTACAATATAAAGAAGTTGTTATTTCGTATACAACTTTTGTTGTTATAAGAAACATTATACTCCTATCACATTATGTAATAAAGGTTATTACATGATATCCACTTAAATTAGTTAAAATATATTAAAATTAATATATTATGCAGAAATATCACATGGTCGTTACAACATGAATGAAAATGTATTAAAAATCTTTATATAGTGTAAATGTCACGTTTGGAGTTGATATCACAAAATATTCTAAACTATCACACAATGTAGATAAAAAGCTACTAACGTAAATATACATACTATACATGTATAGAATCCGACTTGTCGGGGCCAATATTTGTTCGCTTAATGTAGATAAAAAGCTACTAATGTATATGAATATTTTTTATTTTTTAAATGCAACTTCTTGACTGATATTGGTTTGACATTTTATATGTAATATATCAACATTATGGATATGATATGTCGATCTTTTAATAGAAAATGTTGAGCATGTTTCTATGAATTCTTGATCTAAAGCCTTACAAATTATTGAACGGTTCATTTGTATTTTGCAGGTTGAATTGGGTCATATTACCTGAATATTGATGGTTTATTGGACTAATCTATTTATTCATGTTCTTACGTCTCCGTCCTAGGGTGGGAAGCAAGACAAGTGGTTGATCGATATAGAGCAAATAGAATTTGCAGTCCCAGGGTGGGAAGCAACACAAGTGGTTGATGGATATATCAAATAAAGACATAGTTGTACCATTATTGAAACGACAAGGAGATCAACTAGAGTTTTTTTTTAAATGGGAGCTGATTAAAATTCCTCTCGGGAACTTGGCCTATGTCTCGATTACAACCCAATGCACCTCTTAAATGAACCACCAAGATTAAACACAGCAACTAGTGATGTGCTAACCCTAGAAGTGGTTATGAATCAAACAGAAGCAACCTTGAACAAGATGAAGAAAAGGAGCCCAAAGAAATGATCAAGAAGACCCAAAAGATCAGGTAGATAACGGATACTCCGACATGGGGCCGGATGGAAACTCGGATTTGAATTAACGGATACTCCGGCATGAGGTCAGACACTCCGACCTCAGGTCGGACACTCCGCCAGGGGATTCCCAAAAAATTGTGGGACACTCCGGGACCAGGTCGGACACTCCCGGGGTCGGACACTCCGACGTCGGGTCAGACAGTCCGGCACTACAACATGAACCAGGAAAGAAAGACACGAAAGCTCAATCAAATGAGCTCCAAATCCAACAAAAACTGAACCATAGATTCCTCAGGACACCACGAACCTCCTCCAAAAGGGTCCATCCAAAAAGCTCAAGAATCATCTTGAATTTCAGATCTTGAGCTAAGAACATATAAGGGGATGAACTTGGCTGAAATCCACAAATTCGAAGTGCCTGAGAGGGGATCTGTACAAGATCACTCAACGAAGGTTCCTCCTTGTCCTAGCACCGAATCCACCCAATAAATCGAACCAAAAACACATCCAACAAGAGGGAACTCGAAAATCACCATGCCATACAGATCATTTAGGAATGGTAGGTCTTGGAATAGTGAACATATTTTTCTTTGTGCATGAGCTTTCTTGAAATAATTGAATATCTAGTCTATGCGCAAGAAGTTGCACATGAATTTCATTCTACACAATTCAAGTTCCAATTTTTCCGTTTGGCTGCCACCAGGAATTGGCACGAGCCAGCATCAATGAAGGAAAGATGTATGCATGCCACCTGAACGGAGAGAAGAAAACAAATATAGAGGGAAAAAACGTGAAGGGCTTGACAAGAAGAACATGCAGCACGGCTGCCACTATACATGTACTTGCTCCTATCGGTCATCTCTGCTGTGCGTGCACACGGGAACGGTCATACTACTAAGCGGGCTTCAGTAGTCCATGCGCCGCATCTCCTCCCACTATTAGCTTCTCTTTCCTCATCAGCTCTTTGTTGTAGACACCGGTGGCTCGCTGCAGGGACAAAGCAAAGGAACGACAGTGATTCCAAAAATGCAAAGCAGAATTAATGTAAGAAATGCATCTATACATTAGCCATCTGTCAAATGCTTATGTAGAAGACCACTGAAGCAGCAGATCCAACTTCAAAACCATGAATGTGAAGTGTAGTATATTGCCCATTGGAGCTCGGAGTTGGACCAGCAAGAGGATCACAGATCGAATGGGAACTTGTGAAGCCAAACAGACCTAATGGCACATGTTCAGTTCAGAACACTAAAGAAACTACATGCCTTTGGTGGTGGAATTAGGAAACACTTTTTTTAGAATGGAATTGGGACACATGATCAAATCTTCTCACGGAAAAGAAAAGGTAATGTGGGAGCAGAAATTTCTTCGCTGAGGTGGCAAGCTTGCCATGGCGAGAGGCTACATGTGTAGAGCAATATGTTAGTTGGATCATCATTTCAGTTATTACATTATGTAGGATGCCCTAAAAATACTGGTAAAGAAATACTCCCTCCAATCTAAAATAAGTGCCATAGTTTTGAACTAATGCTATTATTAAACATGGCGAGTGCATCCTAGATGATCATTCTCTACCATACTTTGTAATCAACACTATGGTAAGACCTAAACATGTCATGAAAAGGGATTGTTCATTATCATTTAGACAAGTGTTAGCTTCAAGCATTTGTCGATGAAACAACTAGTGATTTATCTAATTAACACAAGCTGATTTGGAACTTCAACAAAATGAGTAATTAGTGGTAACAATTTTTATGGAACTTTAGTGGGTAAATAAAATTAAAAGTTAACCACATGGGTCTATTGTTTCGGAAGTGAATGTAGCTCATTAATCAAATTGAAGAAGTAGGTTGAAAATTTAGAACAAACAGTACATGACAACTTTATAGGTTTAAACTTGACAATGGTTACGATCGACCACAAACCTGTCCATATAGAGGTGGCTGGATCAATCGACTATAAAGTGGCCTATGCATCAGTGTAGTTACTAAGGAACAAAAGGATAAAAAAAGAACCCAATAGTTTTTCTAAAATCATTTGGGAATGATAGGTCTCGGGATGGCGAACAGACATACCTTTCGACTACATCGGTGATGACAGAGATTGCGCAGCACACTACACAGTCCAATTGGCCGATTCCACTCACCTGCTAGCCATGATCAAGCTCGGGATGGCGATACACATATCTTTCGACTACATCAGTGATGACTGAGATTGGGCAGCACACTACGTACACAGTCCAATTGGCCGGTTCCACTCCGCTGCTAGCCATGAGCAGGCTCGGAATGGCGAACACACGTACCTTTTGACTACATTGGTGATGATAGAGATTGGGCAGCATACTACACAGACCAATTGGCCGGTTCCACTCGGCTGCTAGCCAAGAGCAATCTCGCCATTGCTCTTTGCCTCACTCATAGCCTAGTTGTCTGTGCTACAGTCACACGGCAGAGACCTTGCGCTACACGTTGTGTTGGTACGAATTTAATACAAGCTTCTGTGTAGCTGCTCTAGTTAACAAAGTATGTGAGCCAAATGACTTTACAGTAATAGCAACGTGATGCTTTCTGTAACCAAAAAAAATTGTAGAACAATTTCAGAACTCGAAATCAAATAAAGATAAATACTCCAAGATCAAGAGTGCTAGTTATTGGTTGGGTTATCGGACAAACATCACTTGCCATACATATAAAAATCGGGGCTTCCCTAGTTATTGTAATCTGGTGTTTGATCTCATTCAATCGCAAAAATAAAGACAGTGGCATCAAAATTGCAGCATAATTATGAGACAACATGCTTCATCCCAATAACACCACACAGTTTTAAAAGCGGACACTTCCAAAACAAGCCATTTTCATTGCACTTTCTTGGCTTCTGCTGGGGGCTTCCAAAGACCAAGGCGGTACTTGTGAGGAAAACTCAAAATCCACTTTCTCTGCACCATGGCAAAGAAACCGAAATAAGGTAAATTAGTAATTTAAGACAAATATATTTCAATGTAGCGCATATCTGGTAACAATTCAATCAGTTGAACTCAGAGTAATGTTAACCATGGCAATTAGCAGTTGCCAAGCAGTGAACCATCTTTAAAAATTTGTGTGGGTTAGCAACCTGGATACGCGGAATTTCTGAAATGGTTTTAGTGCACATATATGCCCGTCTACTGTTGTTATCTGAAAAACCGATGACGGTATGTTACTAGCAATTGAGACATCGAACAAATGTTTGTGATATAAGAACTTCTTAAGCTTTACCCACCAACCTATTTCCTGGAAAGCATTGTAGCCAATTACACATTGTGCATGTCGGTATTGCTAACCAATTATTGACTGAAGGAACTACATCCAGTGCGTTCAGAAAATACAAAAGCTGTACTTCTAGGAAATAAAAAACTTGGTTCATAATTTCAAGAAAACCCTACTCCCTCCGTTCCAAAATAACTGTCGTGGTTTTAGTTCAAATTTGAACTAAAACCACAACATTTATTTTGGAGCGGCGGGAGTAGTTCTTAATCTTATTTCTTTCAAATGTATTTCAGAAAATTCATTGCATCAGAAATCACAAAATGTCTGGCTTAATAGAATAACTAATAGCCAAAGGACAGTTCACCAAAGTGATTATAAATTTCCTACAAAGGGTAACAAAATCACATAGTTGATGTGCAAAACTACCCAGAGAATTAGATATCCGGCATCATATATATATTGAGAAACATCGGCATTTACTAATTGAGTAAACAAGTATCACATATCTTACGTACACTAGAACCATCTAATACCAAACTAACCCAATTACTCGTATCGAAAGCATCACAACGTTGAGTGCATACAACAAACTTGTGAACTCCAAATAAAAAATTCATCAGTGTCTACCTGCGTTTTTGGAACTTCGGTGGTTAACAACCCCCCCCCCCCCCTCCTGCGGTGCCAAGCTGTCCATAATGAACTTCTTCAATGGGGCAAATGCAGCTCATTGATCAAATTGAAGTGATGGGTTCTAGACTTTAGAGTAGACAATAAATTAAAAACCATTATAGCTATGTAGTTGACCATGCTTGATTGATGCCAACCATCTCCCACTAGTAGAAAAAGGGTCAAATGTGAGACACATTAGTCCCGGTTTGTAACAGAACCGGCACTAATGTGTCCATTAGTGCCGGTTCCAACGGCTAGGCGGGAGGAGCTCTTTAGTACCGGTTCGTGGCGAACCTTTAGCACCGGTTCGTGCCACGAACCGGTACTAAAGAAAGTGGTGGCAGGATGTTGTCAGAGTGGGGCCCTTCCAGCACCTTTAGTACCGGTTCGTGGCACGAACCGGTACTAAAGGTCGTCCTATATAAACCCTTCGTCCACCCGCACTCTGTTCTTCCCCCTTTCCCCTCTCCCTTTCCTCTGTTCTTCCCTTCTTCCTCTCGAGTTCATCACAAAATTTGCCCCAAATTTTTCAAGATTTGCAGGCCCCCATCCATTCAAATGATCACCAAGGTTAGCAACTTTGTCCTTTCATCTCTCGTTGCTAGATCAGCTCTTGCATTGGTTTATATAGTGATTAATTGTGGGTTTTAGTAATTTGGGAGGAATTATATGTGGTAGTATTTGATTTATATGCAATTTGAGGTCAAAATAACACTTAGTTTGCATATGTAGGTGTGGTTTACTTAGTGCCTTCTAAATCTCCGTCGTAACCACCGTCGATCGCCCGCACCGTCCCGTCGCCGGCACCACCTTGTGGTGAGCCTCTTGTTCATGAAATTTTATATAAAAAATTGATGTTTGTGTGATTTGGATATATAGTTACTCGTATAATAATTATCTTACCCGTACGTTGTTTGTTATACATAGTGCCATAGTTTTGATATCCGTCCCCATCGGCCCTCGTCCTTGTTATGATTCGGATGTGGTATATTCTCTTTTAAAACTATTTGTTGCATTTCGTGTTTATGACAAATTATGCCCATCAAGTTGACATAGATATTTTTATCTAGGAGGTATGTGAACCGGAAATTCCAACCGACCCTATTGTCGAGAGGTTAAATTTAGTTGAAAGAGAAACGAGTACTTGAAAGAAAAATTGAAAAGAATTGAGGGGGAGAAGATGGAATTGGAGTTACATGTTGCCGATGTCGTCGATGATCACAAGATCAAGATGGAGAAAATGCGCTTGAAGATTAGAAAGATTAGAAAATATGCCATCGATAGTGAGGCTTGGTATCATTATGTTGTTGGATCAATTGTTACTTTAGTTGCGATCTTGATCGCATTTGTTGTTGCATTTAAATGCTTTAGCTAGAGAGTTATTTGTTTGTTGCATTTAAATGTTGTATGAACTTTATGTATGAACTTGTATTAATTTGGTCTATTCGGTGTTGTGTAATGAAGATGAGCCGGCAATGGATGTACGATGACCGATGCTCTCCCCAGTTCGTTGAGGGCGTGCATACTTTTCTGCTTGCGGCTGAGGCAAACAAGCGGGCGGATGGTTTTATGCCTTGTCCATGTGCTGGCTGTAAGAATGGTCGCAATTACTCTACGTCAAGAACCATTCACATCCACCTATTTGAGTCCGGTTTCATGCCCCACTATAATGTTTGGACCAAGCACGGAGAAAGAGGGGTTATGATGGAAGACAATGAAGAAGAAGAGGACGACGACAGCTATCCTGGCCATGGGTTCCCTGAATACGATGATACAACAATGGGGGAAGAAGCTGAGCCAGTAATGCGGGAAAAAGCTGAGCCGGCAATGCGGGAAGAAGCTGAAGAAGAGGCATCAGATGAGCCCGTTGATGATCTAGGTTGGGCCATTGCCGATGCAAAGAGAAACTGCGCAAGTGATTTGGAGAAGAAGAAGTTGCAGCGCATGTTAGAGGATCACAAAAAATTGTTGTACCCGAATTGCGTAGGTGACAAGAAAAAGCTGGGCACCACACTGGAATTGCTGCAATGAAAGGCAGAGAATGGTGTATCTGACAAGGGATTTGGAAAGTTGCTGGTAATGATAAAGGATATGCTTCCAAAGGACAACGAATTGCCCGAGAGTATGTACAAAGCAAAGAAGGCTGTCTGCCCTCTAGAGTTAGAGGTGCAGAAGATACATGCATGCCCTAATGATTGCATCCTCTACCGCGGTGAGTACGAGGATTTGAACGCTTGCCCGGTATATGGTGCATTGCGCTATAAGATCAGCCGCGATGAGCATGGTGATGTCGAGGGCGAGCGCCCCAGGAAGAAGATTCCTGCCAAGGTGATGTGGTATTCTCCTATAATACCACGGTTGAAACGTTTGTTCCAAAACAAAGAGCATGCCAAGGCGATGCGATGGCACAGAGAAGACCGTAAGAAAGACGGAAAGTTGAGAGTACCCGCTGACGGGTCGCAGTGGAGAAAAATCGAAAGAAAGTACGGGAAGGAGTTTGCAGATGACGCAAGGAGTGTATGGTTTGGTCTAAGCGCAGATGGCATTAATCCTTTTGGGGAGCAGAGCAGCAACCATAGCACCTGGCCTGTGACTCTATGTTTGTATAACCTTCCTCATTGGTTGTGCATGAAGTGGAAGTTCATTATGATGCCAGTGCTCATCCAAGGCCCTAAGCAACCCGGCAACGACATTGATGTGTACCTAAGGCCATTAGTTGAAGAACTCTTACAACTGTGGAATGGAACAGGTGTACGTGCGTGGGATGAGCACATGGGGGAAGAATTTTACCTAAAGGCGTTGCTGTTCGTGACCATCAATGATTGGCCTGCTCTCAGTAACCTTTCAGGATAGACAAACAAGGGATACCGCGGATGCACGCACTGTTTGGATGATACCGACAGTATATATTTGAATAGTTATAAGAAGAATGTGTACCTGGGACATCGTCGATTTCTTCCGAGCAGGCATCCCGTAAGAAAGAAAGGCAAGCATTTCAAAGGTGAGGCGGATCACCGGACGAAGCCTCGCCACCGTACTGGTGCTGATGTACATGATATGGTCAAGGATTTGAAGGTGATATTTGGAAAGGGTCCTGGCGGACAACCTGTTCCGAAGGACGCTGACGGACGCACACCCATGTGGAAGAAGAAATCTATATTTTGGAACCTGCCATATTGGAAAGACCTAGAGGTCCGCTCCGCAATCGACGTGATGCACGTGACGAAGAATATTTGCGTGACCCTGCTTGGCTTCTTGGGCGTGTATGGGAAGACAAAAGATACACCTGAGGCACGGGAGGACCAGCAACGTATGCACGGAGAAGACGGCATACATCAGGGTCATGCAAGCTACGCTCTTACCAAAGAAGAGAAGGAAATCTTCTTTGAATGCCTGCTCAGTATTAAGGTACCGTCTGGCTTCTCGTTGAATATAAAGGGAATAATAAACATGGCAGAGAAAAAGTTCCAGAACCTAAAGTCTCATGACTGCCATGTGATTATAACGCAACTGCTTCCGGTTGCATTGAGGGGGCTTCTACCGGAAAACGTTCGATTAGACATTGTGAAGCTATGTGCATTTCTCAATGCAATCTCTCAGAAGGTAATCGATCCAGAAATCATACCAAGGTTACAGAATGATTTGGTGCAATGTCTTGTCAGTTTCGAGTTGGTGTTCCCACCATCCTTCTTCAACATCATGACGCACGTCCTAGTTCACCTATGCGAAGAGATTAACATTTTGGGTCCTGTATTTCTACACAATATGTTCCCCTTTGAGAGGTTCATGGGAGTCTTAAAGAAATATGTTCATAACCGTGCTAGGCCAGAAGGAAGCATCTTCAAGGGCCATCAAAATGAGGAGGTCATTGAGTTTTGTATTGACTCTATTCCTGACCTTAAGCCGATTGGTGTTCTTGAATCGCGGCATAAGGGCAGACTGGATGGAAAAGGCACACTAGGAGGAGAACAAATAATATGTATGGACGGACATTCTCTCACTGAAGCACACTACACAGTTCTACAGAATTCCACCTTGGTGGCTCCGTATATGGATGAACACAAGAATTTGCTACGCTCCAAACACCCGGAGCGGTCTGATGACTGGATTACACGTGAACAAACCAGGAGTTTCGCCAGCTGGTTGCAGACACGTACCATGCATGACACCTCTATTGAAGATGACCTGTACTTGCTGTCCCAGTTACCATCTTCGAATATAATGACTTTCAAAGGGTATGAGATAAATGGTAATACATTTTACACGATCGCCCAAGATAAGAAGAGCACCAACCAAAACAGTGGTGTCCGCTTTGATGCAGAAACCAAGACGGGAAAGGAAACATATTATGGTTATATACAGGACATATGGGAACTTGACTATCGACGTGGTTTAAAGGTCCCTTTGTTTCGGTGCAAATGGGTCAATATGACACGAGGCGGGGTAAAGGAAGACCCGCAGTACGGAATGACAACAGCGGATCTCAACAATCTTGCGTATGCAGACGAACCATTCGTCCTAGCCAATGATGTGGCACAGGTTTTCTATGTGAAGGACATGTCTACCAAGCCAAGAAAAAGAAAAGATAAGGAAGCGAATGCATCGTACGATGAGCCAAAGCGGCACATAGTTCTTTCAGGAAAGAGAAACATCGTGGGAGTGGATGACAAGACAGACACGTCAGAAGATTATGAAAAGTTTGATGAAATTGCTCCATTCACAATGAATATTGACCCGAGCATCCCGTTAAATGATGAAGATTTTCCATGCTTACGGCGCAAAGGGACACACGCGAAGAAAAAGTTTCACACCCAAAGATCTGGGATGTGATCGGCTTCACTATCATCACTTTTTATGTGTTTCACACCCAGGAGGGAATGTCTGTAATAGTTAGGGTAGTTATGTGTTTTGGCATTTGAAACGCGAAGAAATTTTATGTGCAAACAAATTCTTTTCATGCATTTACTGATTTTTTTTCTAGCTAAATGACCCTGAAATTGAAAAGCATTTCAAATGACCTCAGAAAACGTTGAAAGTTGGCATGGTATCATAATTTCATACAAATAGCATGTGCAAGAAAGTAGAGAGGGTTACGGCAAAAACTGGATGCACTTCGTGTACAAAATGGACAATCTCTTTCAAAGTATCAGGGTTTCCGACGAAAACTGAACTGTTACAAAGGCATTTAATTTTTTAAATAACCTAAGCATTACTAAATTGAATATAATGATAAAACACACTAATATTAAACATAAGAAAAAAGAATCACTGAAAAAACTTTTTTCAAAGTTAAGTTATTCACAAACTAGTGATTCACACTAATTTCAAATAATTCAAAATTTAAACTATTCAATTTTGAAAACTACGGGCACTAATAGAAAGTTTGTAATTTTTTGTACCTAAAGCAAAAATATTCACAAAGAAACTCTAAATACACAAAAAAACAACACAAAAATAAATAAAGCAAAAAAAATAAAAAAATAATGCAGAAAAGAAAAAAATTATAAAAAAATGTTGGGCGCTGCCCGGTGGGCCTGCCAGACCTAGGGTGTGCAAATGCAGGCCCAGAAGGGCCAGCAGGCTCACAGGACAGCGCGCCCTAGTTAGGCCCAAAAGCCTGCTATATAGAGGAGTTCGAAAGGGCAGCCGCGGCTGGGTTTATAAACTAGTGCGGCTGCCCTTCGCTCGGCGAGGTGGGACTAAACATAGCGCACCGCGGGTGGCAGCGCACGGCCATTAGTACCGGTTGGTGGCTCCAATCGGTACTAAAGGGGGGGTCTTTAGTACCGGTTGATGCCACGACCCGGTACTAAAGGGATGCGGTTCCCGCCGCTTGGCCTGGCCACAGGCCTTTAGTACCGGTTGGTGGCTCCAACCGGTACTAAAGGTGCCCTCTATATATACAACACGTCCGAAAATTTCGTTTTCCCTCTCTGTTTGTTCCTCTGTTTCCGTCTCCGTCTCCGTCGCCGCCGCCCTCGATCGTCTCCGACGCCGCCCCCGTCCCCATCGCCGCCCTCGTCTCCGTCGCCGCCCCGGGCCCGTCCCCGTCGCGCCATCCCCGTCCCCGTCGCGTCGTCCCCGCCGTCGCCTCGTCGTCGCCGTCGCCCCGCTGTGAGCTCTCCCCCTCTAACCCCTCTCCCTCGCCCCCGGTGGCCACCATGGGCGCCGCCCCTCCCCGAGCCCATACACACACATACAAGCATGCGTGATGAACACACACACACACACACACACACACACGTACATATGTATGAATTAATGCATGTATATATTAGTATATACGTATTTTGTATGTTTAATTAGTTTAGATTATTTAGATTATTATTTTTTCACTATTGTATATGTATGAATTCATGTTAGATGGATATAATTAGTGTTTAATTAGTATGGAAATTTTTTATATAATGTTGTTTTTCAGTTTTTTAATGGATGTATAGAAGTTGTGTTTTCTGTTTTTAGTGTTAGATGCTTAATTAGTATGAAATAGTATATATATTTTTGACATATGCAATGATAGCATAATTAGTGTTATATAGAAATGTTAGAAATTTTAGTTATCAAAATCCAATCATTAAAAAAATGTTACTTTTTGCGGGCATATAGTTAGTATTTGTTCTCGACGATGCCCGGCCCGCATCCTCGCCGTCGACCCGTCCGCGACGACGTCCAGCCGACCCATGTCCGGGACTGGGCTCCGCCGGGCTGGCACTGGGAGGTGCTGCCTGGAGGGGCGCGCCGCTTAATGAGGAACCCGGCCCCGGGTCCCGTTGTCGACCCTGATCTCGTTTGGTGGCGTTCGCGTGGGCCAATTTCCGTTCGGAGGGACCCGGCCCCGCCGGAGGTGGTACGTCGCCGTGTCAGGGAGGAGGACGAGCACGTCCATCGCTACATGGTTGCGTTAGAGGGCGGCAGGTTCTCTAATACCTGGCAGTTTTTTCGGGGATCTCACTTCAGCTATGATCCTGTGAGGGTTCCTTCTCTTTGGGTGTCCACCGCCCGTGCCGCAGGAACCGCGAGTGTCCTAGATTCTTCTGTAGTATTCGGTCTTTATTAGCTACCTAGCCAGTGATATACTATTCAATATTATATATTATTCGAGACGATGTATTCGAGATTATATCTATTATTCTAGACGATGTATTCGAGATTATATCTATTATTCGAGACGATGTAATTTGAATACTAAATTGTTTTATATTTCTTTTGGATTAGTTAAATAAAAGCTATGGCAGACAATACCGACAGAGAGGGAGAACCGACCATGTTCGATATGATACGCCGGCCAGATGATGATCAGAATGAAGAAGATTATGACGGCTCCGAATTTCTAAACAACACCGGAGAGGGTGATATGATATTCGATCGCGACGACCGAATTGATGAAGTCATGAACTACGATTATGACGATGACGAAGAACATGTTGATCCTGAAACAACAAAGACCGGCGAGGTATATATATTTATATAAGCAGGCATCTGGTGATCATCACATGTTTTAAATGACTTGAAGATATATTAACGAATCGATCTTTATTCTTTCAGCCATCCGGATCGAGCAAATCTTCAGGCAAAATGACGAAACGAGGCCCGAACAAAAAGTTGAAGCAGGGCGTAAAGTATAATATCGAGGCATGCAGCCCTACTGACAAACCATTAGCGCCTAAGAAGATTGCGGACAAGTTCGTTCGTCAGTGCGGAGTTCTTGTGAAGGACCAACTCCCGATCAAACTTCAAGAATGGAGAGAGCCAGCAAAGCCACGTCCAGATGTTACTTTTGTCGACAAGAATCAAAAAGATCTGCTTTGGGATACTCTCATGGAACATTTCATCCTACCAGATCATTTCACAGAAGAAGATGTGCAGAAAGTCAAGGAGGCTGCTCTTAAGATGATGGCGATTGCATTCAAGAACCACAAGAATCGTGAATGGAACAAGTACGTCAAGGGAGGAAGGAAGACTCCAGTATTCGAGGGAACACTAGAGAACCAACGTGCTCATTGGGACGATTTCGTGAAATTCAAGGATTCGGAATTAGCTAAGGAACGGTCGAGAATAAACAAGAAGAATGCCGAAAAAAAGGATAAGTTCCATAAGCTGGGGCCAGGTGGCTATGCGATGGCAATGCCTAAGTGGGATAAGTCTGAGAAAGAGATGGAGGATGCAGGTGTCACTCCGGTTACTAAGAGCTGGCCCCCCAGGGTCAGGACTTGGTTCTATGCGCATGGGGGGGAGTTGGACCCGGAGACAGGCAATGTTTCGATGAGGGCAAGTCTGAAGGGAGCCGACGATGTGATACTTGTTGCAATAGAAGAGGCACGATCGGGGGTGTTCCAGCCCAACAGAGAGAACGACGAGCTTACGCGTGCCCTGGGAAATCCTGAACACCCGGGAAGAACACGAGGCAAGGGCGCTATTCCATGGTATGAGGGGTTTTCAGAATGGAACACTGACTACAGAACCCGTGCGAGAAAGAAGATTGCGGAGGAGAAGAAGAGGAAGATGGAGGAGGAGAAGAGGAAGCGGGACTATGAAGGCCTTCAAGGCCTAGAAGCAAGTCAAGCGGAATTGGCAGTCAAATTCCAGCGGCAGCAGGAGCAGATCGACTCACTTACCCAGCAAAGGGGGTCTCAGCAGCTGCAGCAGCTAGCGAATGATCCAGCATTGGATAGCACCGGCCCATCCATGCCGAGAAGCAGCGTGGGTTCCGTCCCGGACGACGCAATGCTGGGTAGATACCCCGTGGATGACATCACGGAGAACACTAACTGCGAGCTACACGTCAAAATGAAGAACATATCCATGAAGGTGGCGGACGGCGTTGCTTTTACAAATCCCCCCGAGGCAACCTTCCATTGCAACCCGATTCCAGCGGGCTATGCTCGTGTCTTGGTTGATGAGGTGGTGGACCCACCATATTCGGAGCTACAGCTTGACATTGCTAGAGGTGACGGCAAGTGCTTTCTCGGAGAGGCCAAACATCGTATCATCCTATGGAAAAAGGATTGCATTATCTTTCGAAGGCCACCGACACCGCGTCAGCCGACTCCTCGTCGAAGTCCGCCACCGAGTCAGCAGACTCTCGCTCCTGCAAGTCCACCAAGTCCGGCAAAGTGTCAGGCCACTCCTCCTCCTCCAAGTCCGGCAAAGTGTCAGGCCACTCCTCCTCCTCCAAGTCTGCCACAGCGTCAGACGTCCACTCCTCCTCCAAGTCTGGCACAACCTCAGGCCACTCCTCCTCGTCCAACTCAGCCCCGTTAGCCGTCTCCGCCGCCTCAGCAATCGCAGAAGAGACACCCCGCAGCTATGGTGCGTAGCGGTACGAGTCGAGGTAGTACAGGAAGTACAGGTGGAGGCAAGCGATATAAATATGGTCCAAGCCTCACGCCTCTTCCGCAGAGGTCTTATGACAGGTCCGAGGAGGAAATCACAGCCATATCGAAGGCCGAGGTGGAAGCCCATTTTGCACTGAAACCGCCACCGCCGCCAAGGGAGAAAGTGCCTGAGGAAACGATTGACCACTTCATTCGTATGGCTCAACCACCAGCTCCCAAGCCTGTTGACACAGACTATGAGCGCCACAACAGGAAGTTAAATCAAGCACGTCTACAAAGGGAGGCGAGCACGTCTACATCGGGATCGAGCAAACAAGAAGCAGCTGCCAAAAAATGCGGGAAAACCATTCCCCAGCTGGGAGAACAGGCGGCGCAATCGATTCCCTCGCTTGTTGTGCCAACAACAGGTGACAGTACGCGCGCCCAATATTATTGTGGGCAAACAGTGCACGTTCCCGAGGTGGGCAATGTGGTAATAATGGAGGAGCATATAATGCAGGCTGAAGTTCTCAACATCACTGTTGGACAACTCCTTGAGATCGAGCCCATGCCTATGCTTAGAGAGGATGAAATAAAACGGAAATATGTCCGGGGCCAACTTTTGGTCGAGCCAGACAAGGTCAAGAACCTCCCAACGAGAATGTATGAATTGCATCAATGGTACATGAACATTACCAAGATTTCAGATCGATTGTCCATCATGGTGAATGTCAAGGAGGAGCATTACTACCATGAGAAAGCTGTGTCCGTTGAGTATACTGAACTGTTTCAGTTATACAATCAAGACGCACTCGACAAATCTATCGTCAGTTGCTATTGTCTGTAAGTGATTTCTTTCTATAATTTAAGTCTCAAGCTAGCTGTAGTGATCCTTTTGATCAATCATTACCTGTAATTATCCTCACTATATTCTTTTCTGTGGTATTATGCAGGATGAAGATGTATGAAATGAGAAAAGGTGGACGCTTTGACATTGGGTTTATTGACCCAAACACCGTTAATGAATACACATGGAAGATAAATCAACGTCAGCAAAAGAACGTAGAGGACAACATGCTAGAGTTCTTGAAGCGCCTCAAATATAATGAAGATATACTACTTCCTTACAACTTCCAGTGAGTCACACTGTCTTGTACTACAAATTCTATGTTTTTGCCTACTAGCTAGCTACATGTTTTTGCTTCCATATGCCCGCTTAATTAAGACATGCAAACGTGTGTGCATGCAGATTTCACTGGGTCTTGTGTATCATTAAAGTTGACGCCGAAACAGTTGAAGTACTGGACTCACTAATCTCAGAAAAAACTGACTATAACATCTTGTTTGGGATAGTCAACAGGTAATTTCAATCATTATTAACTATATATCTCGGCCTATTTAGTTCGTCATTTCATGATATGAACTATTTAATAACCCCTTTATTCATTTTCTTTGTCGGCGGGCAGGGCTTGGGCAAGGTTCATCACCGTCACGCCCGGCGAATGGAAACAAAAGCTTAAATGGTTTTGACCCAAGGTAAGTAATTAAGTAGTACTAGCTAGCTAGCTAGCTGCCATCTCTTTAATTATCATGCTTGATTAATTATTATCGAATCAAATTCCATTCTCGTAAAGGCCCTGAAGCAGGCGCAGGGGACTGATCTGTGTGCATTCTGCGTTTGCGAGAACATTCGCATGATGGCGTCCGAAAGGAGTAGATCTCAAAGACAGGAATGGGTACGCTTGTCAGAACACTATAAATAATTTTTACACCATTATCGATATCTAATCACACAACTAATACACATGCATGTTGATCTCCTTCTTAACAGTTCAAAGAGGTGCGGGAGAAGCTCCTAGAAACGGAGCGCGTAGAAGCACTTCAAGAGGAAATAGCGGGATTTTTGCTCGACCAGGTCATAAATCCGAAGGGAGAATTCTATTACCCGCTATCGCCCCCATGAAAACCACTTCCAATTGTCATCGTGCTCCGAAGGCACCAATTAGGCTAATGCCACTGGCTCCAAAGGCAACATACATATGTAGGAGAAATTGTATATAGCTATACATGTGTGTATGTGTGAATTAATTAATATGGTGGTTTGTGAGACATTGATGATATATATATATGCATGATTGGTTCTACTAGAAATTATATATATATATATATATATATATATATATATATATATATATATATATAGCGTGTACAATGTGTAGTATCGTAAAATACCAGCAAACGAAAAAGAATTAAAATAGAAACACAAAATTAAATGAAAAAGAAATCATAAAACCCCCCAAACCTTATAGTACCGGTTGGTCTTACCAACCAGTACTAAAGGGCTCCAGGCCCCCGGAGCTGGCTCGTGCCACGTGGTTGCCCTTTAGCACCGGTTCGTGCTGAACCGATACTAAAGGGGGGGGGGGGGGGCCTTTAGTGACCACAATTTAGTGCCGGTTATGGAACCGGCACTATAGGGCCTTACGAACCGGTGCTATTGCCCGGTTCTGCACTAGTGCTCTCATAACACCACGTCCTATTGATTTATATCCTTTTCATTGGATGAATTCAGATTATGTGATCTTCTGTTGCAATGTTTGCTGCTGGAATTAGTTACAGATGGGAGTGCAATCTTGAAGTCAAAGGATGTCGTGCTTCCGTTGTTTGCATTAATAGTGGGATCTTCTGATTTATATAGTGGGAGGTCGTGCTTCCGTTTTTTTGGCAGGCTTGCTTTTAGTTCTGTTATTGCCAGGGGGGTCCTTTATCTGGCATCCATTGCACGGGAAGGTAATAAGCTGAGAACTCATGGAGAATGTATTTCTCAACATGATATTTGCCGGCACCTGTCACTGAAACATCAATGTTTCAATATATTTTGGTCTTCTTTGGTTAGATCTAATGATGTATTGGGCTCCACAATGTTAGTATCCTCTGTACAGTCCGTGGTATTTTGAGAAAATCACCAAAAGAACGATGCCCAAATAGAGCATATTATATAGTCATGAATTAAGTTTTACTTATCAGAATGAGGTGCTATATTTATTTGGCGCTATGCACGATCCACCTATAGGAATGTCTAACATTGCTGCTCTAAAGAGTATTGTATGTAATCTTCTAATTTCTATAACATGTACTTCGTATGATATTTTAAGATGCACATTTAACCACTTGCTTTTCACATAATGCTCACATTTGACTTGGGTAGCTAATTTACATGTACATTATGTCTTTGTAACATCTCCGACAATTTTACAATGGGGTAAAAATCGTCAGTTTAAAAAAAGTCAGTTTAAAAATCATCAATCCCAAGATAGCTAACACTGATGATCCTGATGTTTAAAAATAAATATTTTGCAGAAATTGTTTGAGTGCATCGTGTTGTTGTGGACAATTGTTCTTCATCACTAATACAAGAGCATGGGAAAAGCTGGTGCGGGTAGTGTCATTACAAACATGATACTTCCCATGGAGTTTCTTTCCTCTTAACTACTTAGGCTCAAAATTGGTTACTTATAACTATGTATCTATGATTTTAATTTTTTACTTAATTACAAGAACCTATATTCAAAAGAGGTAATGTGTTGAAGCATGCTATTTGTTGGTTGAGTAAATAATTCGTCAAAGTATTCTATGTGTGTTGCTCAAAATACTAACCTGTGCAGGTGCACGGGTTGATGACTAGTGTAGAGCTAACTGTAATTTGGCACGTGATTAATCAGCCTACCCACAAGTGTTAATCAGCGTGTATGCATCTCCTCTCTATATAGGACAAAAAATGTGCTAGTTGGATTTTCCGTATAATTAATCATTAAACCTATTAACATATTTTTTCTTAGAAAAGGAGGATGACCCCCGGCCTCTGCATCTGGGAGATGCATACGGCCACTTTATTGATTATTCTCGAGGACCTTACAAAGTATTACAACAATGTGCCTGAATCCACCATCTTGGCAACACATGCCGCTACTCCTATCCAAAATGATGAAGGGGTGCTAGCTGGGCCACTACCCAAACCACTCATCTAAGCCTAACATCAAAACCCGGAAGCCGAAACATATTCGGAAGCCCCAGCCGAGCCACATACCTGGTCTGGGGCACAATCCGGTTAGAAGCACTCGTGTGTCATCGCCGCCATCTTCCACAAGTCCGTCTTCAGCTCATATTGAGGCTTCTACCTTGTCTGGCCACTGCCATCGACGTCACCATGACGCCAGACAGCAACATCCTCCTGCGCGAGTCCATCTCCGTGCATCGGACGCCGAGCCTCCACAGCGCCATGCCGCCGATATCCGCTGCCATCGATGTGTGAGATGAAGCACCGCTCCACCATCCCCCCAGCCAGCACTTACTCCAAAATGATGCCCCCAGGAGGGAAAGCGATAAAACGCCATCATCGTCCGATCCGGAAGACCCAGATCTAGGGTTTCCCCCGGAGCATCCCGAACCTGATGACGCAGACTGCAACGACGATGCCTCGACAAGAGAACGGCATCTAAGACGCCGCCATCGTCCGCCATGACCATAGTCGACGCGATTTTCATCGGCAGTTGCTCCACCAGACGTGCGCCGCCGATGTCGCTGGTCCCTTCAACCGGAGCAAACTCCAAAACAATGCCCTAAAGAGGGACTACAACGCAAAAGCGCCGCCATCGCTCGATCCCAAGGAGATCTAGGGTTTCCCCCATAGTTGCTCGCGCTGTCAAGGGCCAGACAAGGGTAGAATCCCGCGGATCTGCCCAGCTGCCGACGAGTCGCACCCACCACCATGCCGACGGCCGACCAGCAATCAATCCGGCCGCGCCGCCGCGAACTGATCCGGTCACGCCACCGCCGTCCCTGGCGGCCACAACGCACCAGATTGCAAGGCCTCCTGCCACGGGGAATCGACGTCGCCGAGGCGCCGCCACGCTCCGGCCCGACGACGCCGGCCCGCGCCAGCCCCACCCGAGCGAGAGGGCCCGAGTCCCCGCCGCCGCCGGCGACGGCTAGGCTTCGCCTGGCCGTGCCCTTGGGCGGCGGCGAGGGAGGAGGAGGAGGAGTGGGGAAGGTCCGGCGGCGATGGGATCTGGGGCCTCCCGGTCGCCCACGCGGGGGGCGGCTCGGGAGGGAGACGTATCCTCGATGGGTTTGAGTAGCAAACTATGTGACCGGAATGACTTAGAAAATAATAGGGTCATGACGCTTTCTGTAAGAGAGAAAAACTGTAGACAGATTTCAGAATCCCAAATCCAATAAAGAGAAATAATACAAGATCAAGAGTGCCAATTATTGGTTTGGGTTATCGGACAACGTTCTGATTTGTAGCATCAAAATTGCAGCACAACTATCAGAGAACATGCTTCATCCCAATAACACCACACAGTTTTCAAAGTGGACACACCAAATTCATTGCACTTTACTGGCTTGTGATTACCTAGTAAGGAGCAAAAGCAAATGCGATGTGCTAAAAATAGAAACCGATATAACTTTTTAAAATCTTAGGAATGGCAGGTCTCGGGATGACGAACCCATATGCCATTATACATGACCGTTCTTCAATTCCCTAACATGCTTTCTAATCACCAAGTGATGATGGACCATAGCCATGATGCAACATCTCCACACTGAGTGCCATTGTGTGACTAACGTATCAGCAATGGCAAATGGCAAGGTGCAATGTCTCATGTCAAATTCAGTCTGTATAGCAATAGTAGAACTTGTATTAGAGATGGCACAACAAAGTGTTAGTTAGCTAGATTACGTGAGAAGTGACAAGCGAGCCAGATAGTACGTTCATGTGTTTCAGGGGCATTATAAACGGTAGCCCATTGTTCAAATGATTGAAGAAACAATGCAATACTTGATTCCACACATGATCCTGGGCTGGCAACTCATCTCATCTGTCCAGCCTATAAATATACATTAGTTGCTTCGCGCAGACCGTCATTATCCAGGCCCAGGATCATCATATTTTATACTTCTCTCGTATCGCCTGTGCATTCTGGGACATGTTTGCATTGTTTCAGAAAAAAGAATCCTACATTCTCGCTTTGCTTCTTCTGTTCTTTTAGTTGCTTTCTTTGCAAAAACAGGAGAACATTTATATTCTAATTTTGGTTAATTCTTTTGCTAAATAGGTCCTGTAGAGATTTTCCATTCTAGAAAATACTTCAGAGAATTTTCAGCAAGAAAACACATAGGAAGTCAATTTGTAAAATTGTGGTACTTAACATTGTCTGGTTAACGAGGTCATTTTACAAAGGAAGATATGTCTCGAAATTTTGTTTTGCTGGTAGCCATGTTGACATACGTGAGTTACAATCTTTTTTATACTCCCTTAGTATCAACAAACGTCTGATATTTTTATACGGAGGGAGTACAATGTAGCATTACATTGAGGAGACAAATCAAGGAATAGCGCACTCTAGCTGATCGATGAATTTTCTTGGTAAAAAGACTCAAATAAAGTGTCAACTGT
The DNA here is from genome assembly GCA_963921465.1 of Triticum timopheevii. Lineage (NCBI taxonomy): Eukaryota > Viridiplantae > Streptophyta > Magnoliopsida > Poales > Poaceae > Triticum > Triticum timopheevii. Next base: position 39,491,646 of record OY997272.1, on the reverse strand, counting down.
AATTTGGCACGTGGTTAATCGGCCTACGCACAAGAGTTGATCAGCATGCATGCATCTCCTCTCTCTATAGGACAAAAAAGGGAGACAAATTAACACATGTGCTAGTTGTATTTTCTGTATAATCATTAAGCCAATTAACATATGATTAGCAAAGTGTGAGCCGAATCACTTTAGAATAATAGTCTCATGATGCTTTCTGTAACAGAGAAAAACTGTAGACAAATTTCAGAATCCCAAATCTAATAAGGATTAATACTGCAAGATCAAGAGCGCCACTTATTGCTTGGGTTATCAGACAATATTCTGATTGTGACATCAAAATTGCAGCACAGACATCAGACAACATGCTTCATCCCAATAACACCACATGGTTTTCAAAGTGGACACGCCAACTTCATTGCACTTTCCTGGCTTCTGCTGGGTGCTTCGAAAGACCAAGACGGTACTTGTGAGGAAAGCTCAAAATCAACTTTCTCTGCATCATAAATTAACCACATGTGAAAAGAATGGAAATTAAATAGAGGAAACATAGCTAGTTAATTAGGATTCTACCATGTGAACTCACAGTAAATGTTAACAATGGCAATTAGCGGTTAGCAAGCTGCAAGCCATCTTTACAAAAATGCTTGTGTTAGTAACCTGGAATATCTGAAATGCCGTTATGTGTACATATGCCCGTCTAGCTGCTGTTATTTAGAAAATTGCTCACGGTATTTACTAGCAATTGAGACATCCAACAAATGTTTCTGATATAAGAACTTGTTAAATTTTAACCATGCATTTAAAATCTACCTATTTTCCTATTACTTCTTAAGCTTAGTTCTTTCAAATGTATTTAAGCCAGCTCAGTGCATCAGAAATCACAGAATGTGTAGCTTAATAGAATAACTAATAGCCAAGGGTCTGATCTATTTCATTTTCTTACAGAGTTCTACTATTAAGAACATTTCTCCATGGGATTAAATCGCAACAGGATCTTGACGCTGGGCTATATTGTCGATCAGTTCACCAAAGTGTTTATAAATTTCCTACTAAGTATAACAAAATGATGTGCTTCATCTGCAAAACAAGATGATGTGGTTCATGTACATATCAGGCATCATTTATAGTTTTATACACACCAACCATCTAATACCAAACTAACCCAATTACTCTTATCCAAACCATCACAGGGTTAGACAACAAAACATAGCCAAACTCTACATTCACACAACATATGCCCGAAGAAACACGATCATAGCCAACAACCATATCAAGCCTTCTGCAAAATTAAATCAAAGGAATGTGTGGAGGAAACACCAAAACAGGGAGAATACGCACAAGCTTGCAGGGGCCACCGAACTTCTTGCGCCGTAGCGGGCGGGTCTCGGGCACACTCTGGGGTTCACCGTCGACGGCCTCCTCCAGCTTCGCCGCGTGCGTCTCCACCCCCTTGCCGGCCCCGTTCAGGAACTCCACCACGCCTACCTTGGCTGCGCGCAGGAATTCAGCCGCGCTCGTCACAACGAACAGGGAGAAAGGATCGGGAGGAACATGAGCGTACCTTGGTAGGGCTGGGCGCAGAAGGACCTCGCCGGAGCTCCGGCCCCGGGGTGGAGGAGGAGGCGGCGCACATGATGAGATGCACACGCGAGGGCCATGGGGGAGAATGAGGCTAGAAAGAAAAAAATTGCAAAGGGTAGGTGGGCTTATGACTTGGATGATCTATTTGGGCCGACAATAGAGGCTCATACAAAGGAGGCCTATGGTATAATCTCTGTGAAACAGTATGGACATTCCTTTTTTTTCAATGAATGACCATGATTTTTACCTACCCACTGTTATATCCTCAAGTCTACATGATCGACAAGTCAAACAATGACATGCGAAGTGTGGAATCAAACATGAGCAAAGCCTACTGTACAGAAATTTCTCGGCAAGCCGCTCCAATTTTGTCGCGTCAGCTTCTTTCAGTTTCTTATTAGTGATCGTTGCAGTAAGCCTATGACTCTACTTCCTGCAAAAAAAAAAGAGTAAGCCTATGACTCTACTTCCTGCAAAAAAAAAAAGAGTAAGCCTATGACTACACAACCAACTTGCACAAAGGAACAACATCTGCAACATATTATGACATTTTCTCTTGTCAATGGAAGTATCATTTGGACTGGCCTAAATAAACCAAAAGACCACAACAACTCCAAAATAAATAAGAGAGTGTAAAGACTACATTAGTGATCCCTCCCTAAATTATGTATACTCCCTCCGTAAAGAAATATAAGAGGGTTTAGATCACTACACTAGTGATCTAAACACTCTTATATTTCTAACGTAGTGATCTAAACGCTCTTATATTCCTTTACGGAGGGAGTATAGTACTTAGATGAGCAAAGTAAATCATAAATGCACTGCAGGTCATACAACTCATGCTTTTGAACACTCAAAAAAGAGAAGTTGAGTTGCTCTTGTTTGGAAATTGGAACAGAAGAAACACTGTTGATTTTTCGTTGCCCACAAGGTCATACTACTCGCGGTGGCTACAACCAGTGCCTAGTGGACTGCTTTCCGACAAATGATTAGCCCGTTCGGAACTGCTAATAGCGGTAGACATCGGTACAGGAGGTTTGTCCACACTAGAGCCACAACAAAGACGCGAGGTAGCCTCTGGCACGTGCTTGGTGGTAGCGTGTCTGGTGATGTAGCAAAGCAGATTCTAATCTCAAGCGCACGAGGCTACACCAGCAAATGGTTGCATTGTCCTTTTTGAGCATGCCGAACCATCCGTGAGCAGCAACGTTCACGAAATAGGTTTTCACACCGGTTTATAGATGAAGTGCCAACATTGGCGCCAGAAATAGAGCACCTTTCTAGAAATTGTCCCTCCGATAGTTGGACCCAAAAAGAGAATGTAGGAGGACCAATAGCACCTTTGAGAGTAAGTATTTGGGACTGCCAACGCTAGAAGGGAGAATGAAATATGAGAACTTTTAGCCAATAATGGATAGACTTGGTAAGAGATGCAATGATTGGAATCAGAGATATATGTCTCATGTTGCAAACGAAGTGCTAGTTAAATCGGAGATCCTGAAAATAGTTCTTGTGCATACAAACAGGGCCTTTCAAAAGCATATAATAGGGTGGATTGGGGGTTCTTGGAGCAAGCGATGATCAAGTTGGGCTTCTCTCACCAGTGGGTACAATGGATAATGTCATGTGTCACCACCGTGAGATATTTTGTTAAATTCAATGGAGCCATCTTGGATTCGTTTGCATCGACGCGAGGGCTTCAGCATGGTGACCCCCTATCCTCTTTCTTATTTTTTTGGCTGATGGATTATCTACACTGCTGAGACAGGGAGTGGAATCACAGGTTGTCCAACCGGTCAAGATTTGCAGTAGAGCGCCGGCGATATCTCACTTGTTTGTTTGCTGATGATACCCTATTGTTCTTCAAAGCTAATGTTGAGCAGGCCAATTATGTGAAGGACATTATACACAGATACGCATGGGCTACGGCCAACTTATAAATCCACAAAAGTGTTCAATCCAGCTTGGTGACAATTGTCCTATGGCGGCACAGTCTGGGGTCAAACAAGTGTTGCAAGTTCGAACTGCAAATTTTGAAGGTAAATATCACGGATTACCCGCACTAGATGGACCCATGAACAAAGGGAAATTTCAAATGTTGCAGGCTAGTCTGACTAAGTGGATCATGCTATGGGGGGGGGGGGGGGGGGCATTTTGTCCCAGGCAGGAAAGGAAACTTTGGTAAAATCTGTCCTACAAGCTATACCTACCTATATGATGGGGGTGTTTAAATTACCTTGCTCTGTTTGTGATAATCTCACACAACTTGTGAGGAACTTCTGGTGGGGATCAAAGCAAGGACAGAGGAAAACTCATTGGTTGGCATGTGATAAAATTATTGAGCCAAAAGGAAAGGGTGGATTGAGCTTCCGTGACTTCCGCTTATTCAACCAAGCCCTCCTAGCGAGACAAGCTTGGCGTCTACTTACCAACCCAGTTTCGCTAGGCTCCAAGTGCTAAAAGCAAAATACTACCCATAATGGTTCCCTTGAGGACACTGTTTTTGCAGGGAACGCATCTCTGACATGGCATGCAATACAACATGGCTCAGCTGTCAACGCTCTCTTGCCTCTTCTGGATTACTGTGCATACTTGTTGCTGAGAAAATGCTTTTCTTTTTTTATTTTCCTTTGATTTTGTGACATTGGTTCCTGGCTGGCAACGTTGATGTATGTACTTGCAAACACGCAAACCGTCACAGAAGCTTACTGAATTACTAGTCTCCTCAAGGGAACAAGTATGCTTAAGGTATAGATAGATGGTATACTTACAAGCCTACATGTTCTTGTCAATCTGTTATTTGAGCCAATGACAGCTAGATATCGCACTCCTCGCCGGTCGGTCGGACGGCGTGCACCTGCCAACGCTGGAGATATACCACGCTCTCTGTTTCTTCTAGGCCTAAACATGTCTGAATTCATATAAAAACCACCGGAGCCAAACGATGACATTGAATTTTGTATTGAGGTGATAAATTTTTTTGTAAACCATTAATTACAGAGTAATTTAATTTTGATTTTTGTGTCGCGGATTGACAGTCACCATACAACAAGAAAGTTCTAGAATTTGTTCACATCGGCAGCGTGATTGGGGGTGTATTTGTTGCTTCCCAAGGTAGTTAGTTCAGCACACAGGCATTTTAGTACTAAACTGCAGAAAACTGTTAAGTCATCCAATTCATGCCGCATTGCAAGATTAAATGAAAATCAAAGAAATGTACAAATCCCAGTCCTCAGCGCTCTCCTCGATTCTTCTTCCCCAAAATCCATTCCCACAACCAGACCACACTCCCTCCATACCAGACTAGGGTCTCTCACCGGCGGCGGGATGGGCGGCGACGCGACGGAGATTGCCATCCTCGAGCGCCATGGGTCCCAGGAGATGGCCTCGCTGCCGATCCCCGACGAGCTCCTGCCTGAAATCTTCCTCCGCCTGGCCACCCCAGCCGACCTCGTCCGCACCTCCGCCGCCTGCGTCTCCTTCCGCGGCGGCGTCGCCGACCGCCGCTTCCTCCGGAGGTACCGCAAGATCCACGCCCCGCCCCTCCTCGGCTTCCTCGACCTTAACAGAGTCTTCCACCCCGCCGAGCCGCCTCACCCCTTCACTTCGGCAGCAAAAGACTTGGCTGACTTCAGCTTATCCTTCCTCCCTGCCCCAGCCAGCGGCTGGGCCATTCAAAACATCCGCGACGGTCGCGTCCTGCTTGGCAGGCGCCGCCGCGACATCACGGAGTTTGTGGTATGTGATCCCTTGCACCGGCGGCACATCCTGCTTCCCCCAATCCCTGATGTCAACCAGTGGCTTCCTTCAGTGGACAACTCACATGTCTTCCTCATGGGCGGCAATGAGGATGCTTCGGACGAAACATTTTTCAGAGTGATATATGTGGCAGTCAACCAACATAAGCAGGTCGGCTTGGTCTTCTTTTCCAGCACCGGACAATGGCGAGCTACTCCTCCATCAATAGTGCGATCACCTTCCTCATACCACTGGCTCCAGTGTGCGTATGGCTGCTTGTATGGGTTGACAGAGAAAAATCAGAAGTTACAGGTGCTTGACACCCGGAGGATGGTGTTCTCACTCTTAGACCTCCAAGCCAGACCCGGAGGTTCTTCTTATGTGCACATAGCCATTGTGGAGGCAGGGGAGGGCATCATTGGGATGTTTGTGCTACCACATAAGACATATGACCTCAGTTATTTCATTAAGAGAAACAACGGTGGAAGTTCCAGCCACTGGCAGTTGGAGAAGACAATCTCACTGGATTCTTCTCACTACACTCTAGACGTGCGTTCAACAGGGAGGAAATTGTTCCTATACCATCACGGAAGCCCACCGCTTGATGACGGCCTTTTCTCAATGGACGTCAAGACATTCCAGCTTCAGATGGTGTTTGCCTGCAAATATTATGGCATGCTTTACCCACGGGCATATTACAACTTTCCACCATTCTTGTCGACTCCAATAGTATCAAGCGGTAACCTTTCTGTTGCATCCTAGTTATTACCTTCTCATCATAGTTATCACATGGGTTGTCTGTGGCTTTATAGTTTACTACTGTGCTCAGTAATTCTAGTCGTTTAGTAGTTGTCACCTCTTCTGTGTTGTGACCAAGCTAATAAAGCTCAGGAACACAATTTTGGTTTATTTGTTAGTATTTTGTAATTGCCACTCTAAGGTGATCACAGAAGTAAAAGAAAGGCTTGTGGACAGTACGACTAGCATTTTGGAAGCATCTTGAAATCGTAAGAAACACTAGATGGCGACAAATATTTTTGTTTTTATGGCCAAACTAATGCAGAAGGCATAAAAGTTCAAGGAACACTTCTACCACAGTTCGCCTTTTGTTTGTTTCACCTTATCCCAGACTTATCTTGTCCACCTTTATGATTTATGTCATTTATCTCTTTATGTTTACATGCCTTTTCTGGCTAAGTATTCCAACTTGTATTGCAAATGGCAATGAGCATTCAACACCATAAAGCGAGCACTTGTTGTTATATATCTCAAATTCCATTGAAGTTAATATTATACCTACGTGACTATGGCTAGAAATAGTCCTGAAGGTTGACTCTCCAATCTCTATGTATTGCGTCTGTTTTCTTTTCGCCCCTGGCATTTTATGCTGCTTCCTGTGTACTTTTTACTAAGCAATTTATGAAGTGTTGCCCGACGGCAAGATCTATTGATTGTTTTGATCGCAAGCTGCTGAATATTTACGATCCGAGTATGCATATATTGGGCAGGTACTCAGGAACAAGGTGTGGAGACGCCACAGGCTGAAGAAGAGCCCACAGATAGCCCTCAGTACGAGAGCACTGTTGATGAGGCAAATGTTGGAAGTCCGGCTGATGTATCGAGGACTGGAGATGGTTCTGATTGACGTTGTGCCATGACTGGACAGTTGACCACAGTTTGGTCATCAATAGGGTATGTGTGGCTCTTTCTTGTCTGTAATGTTATGCCATCTAGAATTAACATTGAGTTTATCTTGCGTGGCTTGATTTGACAATGATTGTGCGTTGTCAGATAAGGTAGCAAGAGCAGTAATGACCTTTAATTTCTGGCACAATCAGTTGGTTAATTGGACCATGTAAGAATCAGATTGCTTCTTATCTTGCTGTATATATGTCTGCCCATCACTGTAGCTGCTATTGTGAGTCATTGGAATGACAGGAACTAGTCAGTTATTAGCAAATTGAGGAGCAGTAAAGATCTCTCTTTACTACTCTTTGTTTACACAGAGAAGTCACTTTCAGTTTTGTTTCTGCTTTGTCAAAAATAATTGGTGGCGAGGTAACATCCGATGAGATCCACGCAAACAAAACAAAATTTCCGCTCAACAGTGCGCAAAAGGTTGAGCACTAATTTTGTTATGTTTTGTATGGAGCTCCTCGGACATCGTTTGGCCAACAAATTTTGAAAGAACCTAAAATATTTGGTCATGATCGAAGCCACAAAGTTTTAGTTTTTTTGAGTTTATTTACTATTTTTTGGATTTTACTGTTTATCATGGGTGCAATGCACCTGGGTGTAGCAAACCACTCTCTGGATGTCAAGACATTCCAGCTTGAGAGGCTATTTGGTTCAGAGTTTAACATGCTTTGCCGGTGGGCATATAACAACTCTCCACCATTGTTGTCGACTCCAGCAGTATCACCTTTCTGTTGCAACCTAGTTATTTCCTTCCTATATACTCCCTCCGTTCACAAATATTAAGATGTTTTGGATATTTCAATTTGGACTACATATGGACTAAAATGAGTGAGCAAACACACTAAAACGTGTCTATATACATCCGATTCAGGAAAAAATTAGAACATCTTATATTTGTGAACGGAGAGAGTAGTTTTCACACAGGTTGTCAGTTTGATTGATAGTTCGCTACTCTGATTGTAATTCTTGTTTGTCCCCTCTTCTGTGTTGTGCCAAGCTAGTGAAGCTCAGAAACATAATTGTGGTTTATTTGTTAGTCCGTTATAATTGCCACTTTAAGGTGATGAGAGAACTAAAAAAAGGTTTGTGCACAGTATGAGTAGCATTTTGGAGGCATTTTGAGATCATAAGGAACACTGATACCTGTTCACGTTTGGTTTGTTTCATCTTAGAAACATTTATTTCAGTCAAGTAGGACTTATCTCGTCCATATTTCTTTTGATGGATGTAAGCACGGGGGCAAAGTGTTATATGGTAGAATTTCACTTCCTGCAAGACGAAGCTACCATTTGTTTTGTGGCTCTCAAGTTCTTTTATGGTTCACCTCCTTTTGTTTCCAAATTGAGGAGCAGTAATGATCTCTCTTTACTGCTCTTTGTTTAAACAGAGAAGTCACTTTCAGTTTTGTTTCTGCTTTGTGAAAAATAATTGGTGGCCAAGTAACATCCGAAGAGATTCTGCTCAACAATGCACAAACGGTTGACCACTAATTTTGTTATGTTTTGTATGGAGCTCCTCGGACATCGTTTGGCCACCAAATTTTGCAAGAACCTAAAACATTTGGTCATGATCGAAGCCACGAAGCCACAAAGTTTCAGATTCTTTTGAGTTTATTTACTATTTTTTGTATTTTACTGTGTATCGTGGGTGCAATGCACCCGGGTGTAGAAAACCACTCTCTGGACGTCAAGACATTCCAGCTTGAGAGGCTGTTTGGTTCAGAGTATGACATGTTTCGCCGGTGGGCATATAACAACTTTCCACCATTGTTGTCGAGTCCGGCAGTATCAGGTTGTAACCTTTCTGTTGCAACCTAGTTATTTCCTTCCTAAATACTTCCTCCGTTCACAAATATTAAGATGTTTTGGATATTTCAATTTGGACTACATATAGACTGAAATGAGTGAACAAACACACTGAAATGTGTCTATATACACCCGATTTAGGAATAAGAAAATAGAACATCTTATATTTGTAAACGGAGAGAGTAGTTTTCACACTGGTTTTCAGTTTGCTTGATAGTTTGCTACTCTGATTGTAACTTGTTTTTACGGTTTCGTAGTTGTCCCCTCTTCTGTGTTGTGGCCAAGCTGGTCAAGCTCAGGAACATAATTGTGGTTTATTTGTTAGTCCGTTATAATTGTCACTATAAGGTGATCAAAGAACTAAAAAAAAAAGGTTTGTGCACAGTATGAGTAGCATTTTGGAGGCATTTTGAGATCATAAGGAACACTGCTACCTGTTCACGTTTGGTTTGTTTCATCTTAGAAACTTTTATCCATATTTCTTTTGATGGATGTAAGAGCAGGGGGCAAGTGATGTTTGTAAGCATGGGGGCAAAGTGTTATATGGTAAAATTTCACTTCCTGCAAGACGAAGCTACCATTTCTTTTTTGGATCTCAAGTTCTTTTATGATTCACCTCCTTTTGTTTCCAAGTCTTGTCTCGATGTATTCCAACTTGTAATGCGAATGAGAATGAGAATTATCATAAATCGAGTGTTTGCTGCTATATACATATCTTAAAGTTCCATTGTAGTCGGTATTGATATCTAGGGGACTATGGGACGACTATGAGTTAGAGGTAGTTCCTGAAGGTTGACTCTCCGATCTTCATGTATATCATGTAGTTTCTTTATTCCTGGTATTTGCTTCTTCTCGTGCTGCTTTTGTAAGCAATTTACCAAGTGTTGCCTAATGGTATAGCCTAAGGATTGTTTTGCTGGTATGCTGCTGAATATCTATGATCTGAGTATGCATATATTGGGCAGGTACTCGGGAACAAGGTGAGGAGCTGATAGATAGCTGCCATGATGAGAGAAGTGATGATGCCGTGGATGGTGGAGGTCATGCTGGTGTATGGAGGACTGGAGATGGCGCTGATTGAGATTATGCTGCAACTGGTCAGTTGACGACAGGTTGATCGCCAATAGAGTACAGTACTTGTGACTATGTCTGTCCTTAATATGGTCATTTACAATTAACGTGGAGTTTATCTTCTGTGGCTTGGTCGGACCATGATCTATCTTCTGTGGCTTGGTCGGACCATGATCGGTGCGTCTGTCGGACAGGGTAACAGATATTTAGTTTCTCGGTAACTAATTATGACTGTCAGAGTGATTGTGATCTTGTTGTATGCCTGCTCCGTGTGGCATGAAATGGAACTGTTTGTATGCTACTTGCTTGTTGTGTAGCCAAGGTGATCTGATTATGCTGCTGTTTTTCTTACACGGTGAAGATACTCTAGTTCTGTTTGTGCTGTGTGTCAATTTGTGCCAAGGTCGTTCAGAGGCCCAACGTATTTCAGTATTTAAACGAGGCAACATGACTTGGAGAACACAACCTTGCTGAGTGCTGAGTTCGAGCAAATTGAGTGTATATGTGATTGTGATCTGCCTTGGTCTGTATAATTATAAGTGTGTCTGCCTACCGGTAAGGTGGGGATAGCACGTAAGAAGCCATAGTGGTTGGGATCTTGTATTCTTTTTTTTTTTGCAGGGAACTTTAGAGAGCTTTATTCAATAAAAGCGTTCGCTGAGCAGTCAGCCAACAGGTTGCTGATCAGGAAGCCAGGGATAGTATCGAGCCAGCTCTCAGTCACATTAAGCGTACAAGCACGCTTAGCACACAGGTGTGCAGGACCATTGGCTGTTCTCTTTACATGCTGAATGCGAAAAGAAGTAAAACTAAGTGCTAGCTCTCCAATTTCTAACAGAATAGGTGCTATCACCGACCGACCGGTGTAGCGAGAGTTCCAGAGGTGAACTGCCTCTAGACAGTCAGTCTCCATGATCACGTGCGTGAAGCCTCGAAGTGTAGCAAGGACTCCTTCCTTCAGCGCTAGAGCCTCTGCGATGAGAGGATCCGTAACACCCGATATCGGTTTGCACCATGCACCCTTGAAGCCTGAGGACGAGCGGGCGACCCCTCCCCGCTCCTGCATTACCATCATCAAGGTGAACCGCAGCGTCCGTGTTAATCTTGATGTGAAGATCGTCAGGGGGGTCCCAACCAAAGCCGGGTAATGTGATCTCCTGCTGCTTAGGTATTTCCAAGATGGCTAGATCTTCTCTAACCCGTCTGACCGAATAGGCTGGATTCCATGCCTCTTTATCGTGAGTCAGCCGGTTTCGAGATGTCCAAATTGCCCACATCACTGTAATGAAGATCGCCCGTTCCTTGTCAGAGAATCGGTGATCGCAAAGGATGTCTTTCGTCCAAGTAAGAGGATATAACCGAGGTAGGTCCACATGAAATAATAATCTGGTTTCCTCCCAAAACCTCCTCGCATGCGAACAGTGCAATAGTTCATGTTCCAAGTCCTCCTCCATAGCGAGACAAATCTTACAAGTGTTGATCTGTCTTATGTGGCGATGCTTGAGGGTGCATTCATCAGGTAAGATGCCCCTCATAACCCGCCACCAGAACACCCTCACTTTCGGGACCACTTTGAGCTTCCAGATCGCGTTCCACATCTGTTGTTGATTCGCTGAGGTGCCGGTAGCCTGCCCTTCATCTAGAGCCAAACGCTCTTTCTGATTCACTAGAGCCCGGTACGCTGATTTAACAGAGTAGTTGCCTGACTTCTCATGTTCCCACGTGAGAAAATCCTCACCTCCTCCCCGCCGTAGCAGAATATTCAGAATTGCTGCCACATCTGGTGCAATGAAATTTTCTCTTACTAGTTCCCTCCGCCAACTCCAGCTCTCTGTGTCAATCAACTCGTCGACAGTAAGAACTGTCGCATGTGCTGGTCGTAGCATCGGTGACATTGTAGCTGTAGAAGGGATCCACTTGTCCTCCCAAACAGATATGGAGGACCCATCACCGACCCGCTTCACCAGTCCCGCTTGCAAGGCTTCACGGCCTGCCACAATAGCTCTCCACGTCGCCGAGGAGGAGTTCGGTACCGAGGCATGCATGAAGTCTGTATCAGGGAAATATCTCCCTTTCATAACCCTAGCACACAAGGAATCGGGGTTTGTCATGAAGCGCCATCCGTGCTTTCCTAGCAGTGCCAAGTTAAAGATCCGCATATCACGAAAGCCCATGCCGCCGTTACACTTTGGTGTTGCAAGCTTGTCCCAGGAAATCCAATGAAGTGATCTTCTGTCGATTGAACTTCCCCACCAGAATTTTGCCATGTTGGAGGTCAAACCCTTGCACACCTTCTTCGTCAAGAGAAAGCAACTCATGCTGTCGGGATTGCTTGGACAATAGATTTGAGAAGCGCTTCTCTCCCGGCGCAAGAAAAAAGCCTCTCTGACCAGCCTTGCATATATCCGCGAGCTCGGTCCCCTAGGTACTCAAAGGTGCCACTGTTTATCTTACCAACGGCTGTCGGAAGACCAAGGTACCGCTCTGAAAATGCCTCCATCGGAACACCAAGTGCCAGTTTCAGAACTTGTCTAAGAGGTTCGGGAGTGTTGGGACTGAAGAAGATTGAGCTTTTGCTTTTGTTGACGCTCTGTCCCGACGCTTCCCCGTAGATCTCTAGAATTTCGTTCAATCTTGTTGCACTCTCCATGTCCGCCTTAATGAAAATGAGGCTGTCGTCGGCGAACAGGAGATGGTTCACCCATGGTGCTCTGAAGTTCACCCTTATGCCTCGATCAACAAAGTTTCCATAGTACTTCAGCAGCGATGAGAGTCCTTCGGCGCAAAGCAGGAAGAGGTATGGGGATACTGGACATCCCTGCCGAAGCCCTCGCGATGGGTTAAAAAAGGATTGCAGCTCGCCATTGACATGAACTGAAAATCTCACTGAAGTGACACATTTCATGATTAGCCTGACCAGATCTGCGTGGAACCCCAGTTTCAAGAGCATTGCTTCCAGAAAGTGCTACTCCACTCTATCGTAAGCCTTCATCATATCCAGCTTAACTGCACAAGTATAATTCTTCCCTTTCTTTCGTCGCCTCATAGTATGCACGCTCTCAAACGCGACAAGAACGTTATCCGTTATCAATCTACCCGGAACGAATGCACTCTGTTCTTCACTAACAATGTCATTCATGCATAGCCGTAGCCTGTTAGCAATCACCTTGACTGCCAATTTGTAAAGAACAGGGCAAAGTGCAATAGGACGATACTGCGAAATGCTCTGGGGGTGACATACCTTCGGGATCAGTGTAATCGAAGTGTCATTAAGACCCACTGGTAATTCACCACCGTTGAGAAAAGCAAGCACCGCCTGAGTCACCTCCTCCCGCAGCAACTTCCAATGGCGTTGAAAGAAGCCGGCAGTGAAACCATCCACTCCGGGCGCTTTGGATGGAGACATTTGGAAAAATGCTCGATGCACCTCCTCAGCCTCATAAGGTTTGCATAGCATCTCATTCATCTCATGCGTTACCTTCTGTGGAACATGCGATAATAGCGCGCTAGTATCATTAGCGCCTTGCGATGTGTACAAAGCTTGGTAAAAAGCTTGGATTTCAGCTTTGTCCTCCGCTTCGGAGACACAAACGGAGCCGTCAGCATGTTTGAGTCCCACAATCTTGTTTGCCCGTTTCCGCTTTCTGGCTTGAGCTTGAAAATATGCTGTATTACGGTCTCCGTCTCGTAGCCATGGGACTCGGGAACGTTGTCTCAACCATGTCTCCTCGAGGCGCATCGCCTCTCGGAGCTTCTTCATAACGTTCTTTTCCTCATCCGTAGGGCCTTGCCCCACCGATCGTTGGCGCAGCTTGTCCAGTCGTTTCTGCAGGTTCCTGACTGTCCTTGTCAAACTACCAAATTCGCGCAACCCCCAGGGCTCAAGTTGTCGTTGGAGTTGCCCCAGGGAGTCCAGTATTCCTTGCAGCCCCGGAATGCGTGTCTCACCCCGCCAAGTCTGCATTATGAGCTGCTCATAATCCTGGTGAGACTGCCAGACGTTCTCGTAACGGAATTGCTTTGAACCCGGCGGTCTATGTGAAAAGGCGTGTTTCCTGAACTCAGCTATGATGAAGCAGTGATCAGACTCCACCGCACACACATGCCTGACCCGTGTGTGTTCGAACATCTGTCGAAACTCCTCGTTAGCAAAGGCCCTATCCAGTCGTGCTTTAACATTGGCATCTCCAGATTGGCGATTGTCCCAAGTATAGGCCACTCCCGACCAGCCAAGATCCTGAAGAGCACACTCATCGGTGACCTCTCGAAACTCCCTCATCTGTTGCTCGGGCCGAGCAGTTCGACTGAAGTGTTCATGGGGATATAGAGTTTCATTGAAGTCTTCGACACACATCCACGCACCATGTGGAATGCTGTGGAGTGTTCTAAGGAATCGCCAGCTGTGGTGCCGATCGGATGCTCTTGGCGCTCCATAGAACCCTGTAAACCTCCACGCATTCAAGCCCATGGTGTCTGAACTAACCATCACATCAATATGATTTTTACTGAAGTTTTTAAGCTCAACCTTGATGTCATTGGACCAGAACAGCCCTATGCCACCGCTAAGGCCGTCGCTATTTACTGCAAAGCTGCCGGCAAACCCTAATGTATGCCGCAGATCCTCGACTCGCTTTCCACTGATCTTCGTCTCCATGACAAAAACCAGCACAGGCCCTTCTTGCTTCACAACATTGCGAAGCTCTCGAACTGCCTCGGGGTTCCCAAGCCCCCGGCAGTTCCAGCTTATACAGCTCATTGGGACTGGCAGGGCTGCCCTGCAGCGCCCGCCGAATTTTCTGAAGTAGTTGGTGTGTCCCTCTTCTTCTTGGGTGCACGTTCTCCTTCCCCTTCATCCGTTTCTTCAACACCCCTTGCCACCGTGGAATCATATTGTATGATCGCGTTGGCCTGAGGATTCTCCTGATCCTCGGTTGGCTCAGCAGGCATGATAACCTTTCTGTAAACTTGCTTAGGTGGTCCACCCTTCCTCTTGTTGCCATGTGCATTCCTCTTCTTCGGTGAAGTGACCTCTGGATTGGCATCCTTGGTCGAGCTGGATTCAGGAACATCGCCTCGTCCGCTATGTTTTGAGTTGCTCTGGCTGGCTCCTGAATTCTCACTCGATCCAGTCCTCCTCTTATCCTCTGGTGCTCTGAGACTTGTCTTAAACGGTAGGGCGCCGTTGTCATCCCTTGTCCCAGGCGTTGGACACATCAAATCAGCATGGCCAAGACGGCCACACGAAAAACAGAAATTTGGGACGTTTTCATATTGTATGTCATACCAGTCGCGGCCACCCCGAGCCGCTGAATCAATAAGTATCCATCGCCGTAAAGGTTTGTTGACATCAATTGTGACCCTCGTCCTCAAGAAACCCCCCATGGGGTCAAACTGTGTTGATTTGGCGTTAGCATCGATCTGTTTTGCCACCACCTGCCCTCGCTTTTCATTGCGAAGATTGAAGGGCAGATTGAGAACTCTAGCCCAAAGCTGCAGTTTGTTGAACTGCAGCTCAGACAGCTTCATGCACTCGTTGAATTCCGAGAGAATCAATGCATGCTTACTTATATGCCATGGACTTCCTTCCCACACACGTTCGAGATCCCGTTTGCATGCAAATTCTGCCACGAAGATGTTCTCCCCTGCGGATCGGAACGACAGGCCCTTAGGGTTTCCCCATGCTGGCCGAAGGGCGTTGGAGATCGTCTGGATATGGAACGTGTGTCGATGTAAGACCTTGCCCGCCAATGACCACTTCGCCGGCTCACCATCGTCAGCGTCGTCGAGCACCAGCGGCGTAGCCTCCTCTTCCGTCAGATCCAACTTGCCCATCGCCTCCTCCAATCGCGCCCTCGCCGCGCGCGGCGAGAGAGCTCCTTCCTTGCCTTTGCCAGCGCCGGATGGATCCATCCTCACGCCGCCCTGACGCGCCCCGTCGATCGAGATCGGACGTGCGCCGCCGTTCCCCTCGAAACCCTAGTCGCCGCTCGGGAGGGCTCCTAAGTTTTCGGGGAAAAAGTTGTACGCTGAGGGCCTGAGGCGTCGTCGCTGAGTTTGGCGGGGGATCTTGTATTCTTGTTGCCTGTACACCGTTGTAGTTGCTATTGCTACAAGAATGTAGAACAGAACTAGTGAAGTACCATGTGGAAATGTAGGAGACATGTCAAGGAACTACTACCTCTGCACCTAAATATAAGAAACTAGCCTATGAAAATGTCTTATATATACGGAGGGAGTAATTGTTAGTTTAGTTGCACACAGGTACGCTTCGATCATACGTGGAGCTCGAAAAAACTTTGAAAATACACAGTTTGGAGCACTGATTTTTTTTCCAGAGCACCACGGATGTGATCTTGCCATGAAATTTTGCACGCGTATAGGACACTGGAGCATCTTTAGTGTCCAAAAGTTTCAATTTTTTTAATGAATTTATTATTCATCTAGGAGTAGATGTGTCGGGGCTCCAAGAGCAATTACCGTGACTGACCAAATAACATGATGGGTATCTAGGTAAGAGCCCATGCATTACTAGGTTCAACTAAATACACGCACCCTCAAAAAAAAATGGGTAATGTTTGTGGCCGGGGCGCCGGCCGAACCGTTGCGCCGGTCTCATCACGTCCGTGCGATCTGCTGTCGATCATGCGGTCTTCAAAACAACAGCACGTGGCTAGTGGGCCTCACGCACCGTCCAGCCTTCCTTATCTCTTCACAGGCTCATCCCCATCCACATCCATCTCCCTCCCCACCCGCTACCAAGGAGCGGCGCTCGTCGCCATGGCCGCCGCAACTGGATCCACTCGTCGCCAGGCCGCCGGCAGCTGGATCCATCCACATCCTGCTGCAATCAGGGAGCAGCGCTCGTCCTCGTCCCCACATCCTACCGCATCTCCTTCCCCATCTCCCGCAGTCAGGGCCGGCCATGCTCATCGTCTAGCCGCCGCGGCCAAGTTGCAATCGACCCCGCCGGCGATGAACTTGTGCTGGAACAGGTCCGTTTTGCTGGATCCACCCGTTATTTTTGCTACAACCCCTTTCTTTTTTTGCTACCATCCCCTTTCGATTTTAATGAAATTTTTAATTTTTTTTGCTGGAACCGATGCCTCGTTTTGCTGGAACCAGCTGGTGGATGTGCTGCAAGGTCGACACCTTGCCCGGAGGAAGCTGCCTCCAGCGGCGAGGAGGGGCACCAGCAGCTGCCGGCGGCGAAGACGGCGGCTTTTGGTGCTGCAACCACATATTTTATTTGCTGGAACCGGGCGCCGGAAAGTTGCAACCACTTTTCATCGGTGCTGGATCAGTACGGTGTCGAGCTCGTTTTTTGCTGGAACCAGCAAGTTTTTTTGCTGGAACCTGCTAGATTTTTTGTTGCGAGGACATGTGAGAGACTTTTGTTGTGACCGATGGGGGCGACTTGTTTTTGCTGCAATCATGGGATTTATTTTTGCTGGAACCGGTTAATTCTTTTTGGTACATCAAACCAATTTTTTTTTGGAATTTTTGCTGCAACTGGCTGTGATTTTTGCTACCACCATCTTTTGATTTTGCTGGAAGCAGCTTATTTTTTTCTACCATCGTATTAATATTTGCTACCACCATTTGTGATTTTTGCTACATCCTTTTTACGGGGTCATCGACCGGTGACTTGCTGAGATTTGTCGTCAGGGGCGTGCGACACGGCGACCGTGCGATGATCGGCGTCGAGGACGACGACCGGTGAGACACACCCGAATGGTGCTTCGCTTGGGGTGGAGATGCGCGAGATGCCCGAGATGCGAAAAGGACTGAGCGGGGGAAGAAGGACAAGCGAAACGTTATTTTAATCTGACGGTGCAGAACAAGTGGCATCGGACGGCCCGCAGTTGACCGGCCCAAATTGAAAAAATTGTGAAAACAACATAATGACAAGACTCTCCATGCATCTTGCCCTCATATATTTATGTTCCCCTTGGATCCGATATAGTGAGAATTTTCTACGTGCATGTTACTTGCCGGAAAAGGATCAAATATCGGTTGTTTCTTCGAGATTCATGCCCTATGAATTAGGTGTTTAGATTCCTTTTAGGGAATACGGTTCACAAAAATAACAAACACACCATGACGGGCCCTACATCCTGTTGAATATATGAGCAAATGACTACGAGATTTAATCCGAGTAACAGTAAATAAATCATGACAACAAAAATAGAGATTAAATTAATCATCCGGACTAGCATAGTAGAAGAACATATCATATCTAGGGCATAGACTAGAACTCAGAATTCTAGCATGATCTCAAACAAAGAGGACAAGATCACATACGGTGCAGCGGAAGCAGAACCGCCGACGTTGATGTTGTCGCCCATGTTGTTGAGGAAGAGGTTGCCGAGGTCGGGGAAGAAGTCGTTATTGACGAAGTCGTCGCTGCCAGCAGTCGCGCAGGTGCGCTCCCCAAAAACCTGATCGCCCCTCTCTCGTACGTGATCACGAGAGATGGAGTTCCGGAGGCCTGCTATCCCTTCTTGCGGTGCACGCCGAAAGGAGGGATGGAGAAGACTTGCGTGGCGGCGTAATGATCTGGAACGGTGGTGTGAAATCATACGATGTGGCGGCGGCTAGGGTAGACGTTTGCCTGACTATATAGTGCGGGCTGGGTAGGTCGTGGGAGTAAATCCCACGTCCGAGTCGCGATCCAAAAGAATCGGAAACGGTTCAGTAATTAACGTGTCCGTTAATTATTAATTAATGACTCATTAATTTTTCCGAGCAGCAAAAATATAGACAACGTGCATAGCTCTGTCCTCGGCTCAATTCCGCAACCCGCGGCACGGCGAGCGAGGAGGAGAAGCGCGCGTGTAGGTCTCCTCTTCTCATGTTCATCAAGTGGTAAAGAGCTCACCTTATAAAGAGGTGCAAGTCTCACTCAACTTCCGGGGTGGGACTAAACTTTAGTCTCACTCACACCACTCACATGTGTGCATGAATGGGCCAAGAGAATTTCAGAATTTTTAGTTGGGCTTTGGGCCAAAGGCCCACTAGAAAATTCCAACAATCCCCCACAAAGCCTCATTGGCACATATCATCATTTAGTTCCAAAATATTGTTTATATACCGGTGCTTAGTGGAGACTGTGAAGTTAAACTTTCACGTAGAGTTTTATGGTACACTAGATCACAACTTGAATAGTGGACTATGCCTTGAACTAACAAGTTTTCTACGAGACTAATTTCACACAAATTCTTGACCGATACTGAGCTGCCGCAAGGCTTCCTCTCAGAAACCGGGAGATGAGGCAAACCACAAGCCGACATATGAGAGCAATTTTAGTTCCTTTTTACAGTGACCCCTCTCTCTCTCTCTCTGTGTGCGTGTGGGGTTCTATCAACAACTCTTCGGCGTGAGGATTGGTGTCATATTTAATGCACGTTTTTATTATAGTCATCATGGCCGTTGTGTCTGTATTGGAGAGCATGACGTGTTTTGCTCCTGTTGATTGATGACTTTTGATCATGTAGATCATCGTCTCATGCTTCAAAATGTAATGGCAGTGGTTGTGACGATGATAGTGATAGGTGTATTTTGGTCAGCGGTCTTGCCATTCCAATATTGTGTTCTCCAAGCCTTCTTCATCGATAGTTCGATGATGGATCAATGCTTTGAGCTTTTTCCTTTTGAGACCGTGTCCTCGACTAGACAACCATGGTACACAACAAACCTTAGATTCTCGGTTATTGGGGGTGAGTGATTCACGCGGTTCTTCAAACCTTCAAGATTCCTTCAGCTTGTGCGGATTTGCTCTCATGCGGGTTTTCTTTTTACGTGACTCGTGATGGAAATTTGAAATACAAATGGTGAAGTTATGGATGACACTTTCGAAGAACCTTGATGTGACTTCATGTTATATGGGATATTTCTCGTTTGTTGTCGTTTTACTTTGTATAATATAGTATACTTTTATTAATAAACCAATATAATTTGATCATTTGCTAAAAGTGTAACTTTTATGTCGTCTACAATTGTGTGCGTTAGTTGATTCAAAATTGTGTCAATGCAAAATAATTGTTGACATGGAGGAGAAGGAATAAAATTTGACTCTTCATTAAGAGTTAGACTTCAAGTAAGAGTCCCATTAAAAGTCAATTTTTTTATGTTGCACATTATTGCATCTAAGTATATGTTTTCATGTAGGCTCTATTTATGACATAGCCTACTAATAAAGTAAATAGTATAATAATAATAATATTTTGCACGGTAAAGGAATAGCCGAATCTTACATGCTTAAAAAGTTGGTCCCAATTCTCTCAATATGCAAAGTGTCCACCTCACCGTCCCACTAAGCAATGCATTTAGGTATTCTCTTCCACTAAGCCATGCAAAATCTGCCACATAAGTGAGTCATGCATTTAACTTATAAATTACAATCATTTTTTCATTACTCCGTGCATGTAACGCTGCCACATCATATATTCATGTTAGTCATCCTTCACATTTTTGTTTGAATGACATTTTTAACTTAAATTCAAAAGTTTTTATTCTATTTTTAGGCACTTTCTTTTATTGATTTTCAAACTTATACTTTCTTTTCATTAGATTTAGTCATTTTTGTGAACTACTTACACATTTTTCAACAAAGTTGCCGCAGCAGTGTGCAGGGAGCGAGCCATCCTCATACTCTATTTCGGAGTTACATATTAAATCCAAGCCATCTTCTGCTGCCAAATATTTTTTATTTTTATTGCTTACTCTTTTTCTCCTTACCGGTTGCCCCTCTCTTTCAAATTGTTTATTATACTACCATCCCTCTGCAACACGCGAGGTATTGTCTATTTAGTACAATAATATTGGCCATATATATATGTAGACTTGTAGAGCGACCAAGGAGTCAATGACCAACTCTGCCTTTGTGGATGCTCTACGAAATCTAGTGGTTACAACTATAAGATGGACGTAGTTTAATTAACATGCTACACTAGGAGTTAATTTTGCAATAAAGAAAGAAATATTTTTAGTCAATAAATGAGCCACTAGTGTCAAATTTTTTTAAAAATTTTAGTGGCTAACAAAAATTTAGCGACATGGGGCTACTGCCAAACTACCTGCGAATAATTCCTTCATTGGTGAACATGCCCATTAATCAAATTGAAGTGGTAGGTCTAAAATTTATAGCAAACATTACATAGCAACTTTATAGCTATGTACTTGACTATGGTTAAGATCGCTCCTAACCATGTCCATATATAGGAAATACTAGATCCGGTGGCTATAAAATATCCTATGCATAGTTGCAATTACCTAGAGCCAAAGCAAATGCCTGTGCTAAGAAGAGAGGAGGTTGACGTTGAGTGCATATATAGCAGATTAGTAGATCATCGAGGATCATATGAGAATGGTAGGTCTCGGGATACCAAATGCATACTCCTTGGTACATTGTCTTTCTTCATTTCTCTATAATCCATTCTTCTAGTCACCAATGGTAATGTCAAAGAATGGGTATGTACATCAATGCATGTGTCGGCAACGAGAACCCACATCTTGGAGTGTTGATGCCAAGCTTGTTAAGGGGTGTGCAGCTTCATATACAAAAAATCTTGGACCGGCATTGAATATTATCATACAAAGAAAAAATCAAACATGACACGATACAAACAAGACTAATTTAATTATTAGATTGCATATGGGAGATTTGTGACAATCTCAAGTGTTTCTCATAGAACGTCTACTCTGACCTGACATCGGGCGCATCGGTTGGGGATTCTTGAGCAGATCGACAGGGCAAAGGGAGAACAGAAGCAAGCAAGACCTTTAGAAAAACATGTGCTTGACGAGTTGTGCTTTTTGGGGGTTCACATGGGCCGGTCATCAGATATTCCAACAACCAATGCTTAATGTAATCATCATTTCTCTTAAGAGTGATGCTACTTAACTAGCATATGTTGCATTAGGTGTCGGTTTTGAAATAAAGACGGACCAGGCCAACATCGTCAAACCGTTCAGCGCTCCATGTTGCATTAGGTGTATCCGGTAGCGGAGCGAAATCCTTTCTCTGCCTAGTGACCAGCAGGCGCAACATAATCGAGCTTCATCGTTGATCGTCGTCCCAACAAACCTTTCTGATGGTCTTTTGTTATCTATCTTGTCAGTCGTGCCTAGTATAATGCTATTTGCAGATGGACGCATATATACAATAATAAAAGTGCCTAAGCTAGCAACAAAGTCGTGCATTTGAAGTACTTGTCTGAGCTCTCATGCATTGCCACGTATTTCACTTCTATGGTTGACACGCTTTTTGCATTTAACTTTTTCTAGTGTCCATTAGGATTTACAGGACTGTCGCCCACAACCCTTGGATTTTTTGGCGACCCCCTCCTCCCTCTCGCGACCCCCTCGCGCCGTCACCCAGGGGGACGCCAGGGGGACCAACTCCGGGCGCCGCCAGCCTTCCCGCGAGGCAGATCTCTGCCGCTGCTACTGCCGGCACTGGTCGCGGTGGTGGCGGCGCTCGACGCCTAAAGGGCTAG
This sequence comes from Triticum timopheevii, assembly GCA_963921465.1. Classification (NCBI taxonomy): domain Eukaryota; kingdom Viridiplantae; phylum Streptophyta; class Magnoliopsida; order Poales; family Poaceae; genus Triticum; species Triticum timopheevii. The sequence continues at coordinate 39,469,274 of OY997272.1, read as the reverse complement.
GGCAGGAGGAAAGATAAGGATCTCCCATCAGGCGGCTGGGGCGCCTCGTGCGGGGTCTTCGCATGGCAGCCACGGCGGTGTCATGGCTGTGCAGCGGCAGCCGGCGAACCCAGGGATGGCGAGGTCGTTGGGATTCTCCGCTATGCGATGGGCGGCGTTGGTGGCCGTGGATCTGGCGTCCCGGCCAGATCCGTCGTGGTTCGGCTATGGCCGGCCGGTGGCGCGTGATGGGGCCGGGGTGGGGCGGCCGGAGGTCCTCAACCGGCTTTCCGACGGCACCATACGTCTTCATATGGCGAGGTTCCGCTCGGTTCCAGCCAGCCGCGAGATCGGGACGACGTGGCTTTCGGTGAAAATCGCGCCTGACTGCGGTCTTGGCGGACGATGGCGGCGTCTCGGACGTCGTTCCCTTCTCGAGGCATCATCATTGCAGGTCACGTCAACCTGATCGGGAAGTTCCGGGGGAAACACTAGATCTGGGTCTACCGCATCGGATGATGACGGCGCCTTCGGTATCGTTGTCCCTCCGGGGGGCATCGTTTTGGAGCAAGTGCTGGTTGGAGGGGACAAGAGGAGGAGCGGTGATTTATCTTGCCCATTGATGATGGCAGATCTCGGTGGCGTGGCGCAGTTGAGACTCGACGCCCGATGCGCGGAGATGGACTCGCGCAGGAGCGTGGTGCTGTCTGGCGTCGTGGTGGCATTGGCGGCGGCTAGACCGAGCAAGGTAGATGCAGCAGTACAGCTCTGAAGATGGATTGGTGGCAGGTGGCTGCGGGGGCCTCATACCTGGCAGGCGTCCTGGTTGAGGAGCACGCCGGACTGGTGGGTGCCCATACCCGGCAGGCGTCTTGGTTGGGATCTCATGTATTAGATGTTAGGTTTGGCTCCGAGCTCTGTTTGGTATTAGGCCAGACTATCAGCGCCCCTTCATCAACTGGATATGAGTAGCGACAGATGTTTCTTAGACGGTGGCTTTAGTCTTATTGTTGTATGACTTCGTAAGGTCTTGTGTTAATAATTAATAAAATGGTTGTATGCATCGTCCGGATGCAAAGGCCGGGGGTCTTCCTCCTTTTTAATTTTTTTTTAGGATTTACAGCCTATTATGGTCTAAAAGAAAACAATGTATATAGGTCTAAAAGCAAACAATGTATGCATTAATTAATTGCATCTGTAGCGGCTGCTGCTGAGAAGTTTGCAGCTGTTGCAGCAACCGATTAAGAAAGCAGCGGCGGTCTCCACAAAAAAATTAGGGTTTCTGCCCCCTGTCGGTGCCGCTGCAGGTCCGCCTCCTCTCCGGTGGCCCTAGGGCCATCGGGTGTGGTGGATCTCGGCAAGGGCCACCGGGAGGGCTCCGTTTTTAGTCGTTTCTTCCAGTTTTGCTAGGGTTTGAGTCCTGCTTAGGAAGACGAGACGGCGGCGGCTCCCTGAAGATGGAATAAAGGTCTCCCCGTCTAGGCCCCGTACCGACGGTGCGTCTAGCACCGTTGGTGGGCGTGTGGAGGTGTGTCTCCGGTGGATCTATCTTTGATGGATTTGCTCGGATCTTGTCGTTGTTCGTCTCTGTTCGTGTGTCTTCGGATTGGATCCTTCTGATCTACGTTATTCTTCATCTGCAGTGGTTGTTGTTCGTGCGCTGGTCCTACGGGGCCTTAGGACGACGACTTTCCGACTGTCTTCTACAACAAGTTGCGTCCGACTTCGCCGATGGAGGGGCGATGATGGCGGCGCGCCTTCGGCTCGCTTCAGTGCTTGTAGTCGTCGCTAGGTGGTCTATGTATCTGGATGTAATTTCTATTATTTGGTATTCATTGTACTACCATGATTGAAGATGAATAGATCAGAGATTTTTTTGAAAAAAAAGAAAGCAGCAGCCGAAGCTACTGAAATAGCGTCAGGTGCTCAATGGCAGCCTAAAACAAACTCTGCTAAAGTGCATTATGGTGCTAAAAACGTCCCCTCAAAGAAGAAACAATGGCAATACACCAGTTTACGAGTCAAAAAAATATATCCCGGTTTACATACGGTGCTATCGACACATTGTCTATTTTAAGACATACTCTCTCCATCCCATAACATAAGACATTTTTGCAGTGACAGGCGTTTTTGCAACCTATGACAGAGAGGTTACTGCATAAACTCGGGGCATGGACAAAATGTAGTAAGTATAATATTTTAATTTCTACAAACTAACGAAATAAGGAGAGAATGGAAATAAAAGGAGCAGGGCAGTGTCTGAACCTTCAGGTCCCTTGCTTTCGAGCTTCGCTTTCATTAGGGTTGTGCGTTGTCTGAACCTTCAGGTGTTGTCTCCCGGGAATGATATTCAGTTAAGAGGGGAAATATGAAGAGCCTGACATTGACAATGTCTTCGCTTGAGATCAACCTTGTCCTCAAGGGTGAAAAATCAAGAAAGCCTTGGCCATGAAAGACTCGTCTTCTCGGGTTGCATCTTCCGGAACCAGGCTCATCCGACGAACAAGCCATTGCTGCATCGATTGACTTTTATGGTTGACAATGTGAGTATCCAAGAATGCATACAGTGATGTTTTATGTTAATATACGGCTTAACCAACAAAACATGTGGAAGAGGTACAACATTTTTGCCCGCATGTTCCTTAAGCTGGCTGATATCAAACACTATGTATGACCGTCGTGTCCGGCAACTAGAGCCTGTAGGATCCTGGACTGAAGGATCGATTCATTGAAATTTGTAGCGTGAGGTCCCCCCCCCCCCCCCCCCGCTCCCCGGCTCCCGCTAGGGTTCCGCCCTGCCGCCGGCGGGCCCTAGGCCCTCCTCGCCGCCGCCGCCCGCCCGGCGCGGCGTCCCTCTCCCCCGCCCTCGCTTCCCCGCTCCTGCTCCGCCGTTTCCGCCGCCGCCCAGCGCGAGCGCGGGCTCCCCACCCCACCCCTCCCCCCTTTCCCCTCCTCCTCGCCCTGCTGTCTCCCGGGAGGCGGCCGGGGCGGCGCGCGACCCCCTCCCTCCTCGCCCCCCCCCCCCTTCGTTCCTTCCCCCGCCGCCGTCGGCGGGCGCCCCCGGATCTGGCCGGGTGAGGTCGGCGGCAGCGGGTCGTTGCTTCCCCGCGCGCGCTCCTCCTTCCCGGGGTAGGGGGAGGCGGCGGTGCTGCTCGGCCGGTGGTGGTCCGCTGTCCTGGTGCGGAGGCCGGCGGCGCTCGCCGGGGTGGTGCCGCCGCTTGGCGGCTAGGCGGTCCGGTGGTGCTGGTCGGCCGGCGGCATGTCCCCGGCCCAGATCTGGGCCCGTAGGGTTCCTTCTGGGTCCTTGAGGGCCGGCTCCGGCGTGACCGCGACGCCCTCTGCATGGGGAGGTAGGGGAGCGGCTTGGACTGGGACAGTGGTGCCGACGGCGTGCCAGCTGCTGCGCGAAGGCGGGAGCTGTCCGGGCCTTGAGGGCCCGGCCGGGCCTGTGGGGCCACAGGCCCGGTAGGCTCCTGCTATGGCGTCCGGTCGGCTACCGTCGTGGACGGTGGAGGTGGGGCCCTCCGGTATGCCGACGGTGCTGCTGCACTAGTCCCGGCTCCTCTTCTTTGTTGTGCAGACCATCTTCGTGGTGCTGTGGTGAGACAGCGTGGGAAGCTTCGTGTCCGTGTTCGCGCTGGGTGGTGGTTGGTTTGGTGGCGAGCTCCGAAGTGCATGAGGTAGAGACTGGGATCGGGAGAAATCCCTGTTGGGTTGGCTGACACCGACGCGGTGGCGCTTGAGGGTGCCGCCAGACCTTCCTGGAGGGCGTCGGGGCTACCCTTTCCTCTCTCCTCGCCGCGTACCGGGGGAAACCCTTGGCAGCAGTGTCGTCATCGTCATGTTCCTTCTTGGAGGTGTTGATTGGTACGGGCTCTTCGGAGTCTCGGAGCTTGGTGGGCGATCTCCGGTGGACGCAGCAGTCACGAGGCTTCGTCGTTTTTGTCGATCCGCCATTATCGGCATTTGTTTCTTTTCCTTTTTCCTTTTTCCTTTTCTTTTGGGCGTGTTTGTGCTGCTTCTGCCCCAGCACCTATCGTTGGTTGTATCGGTTGGTTGCTTTGTAATACAAAGCAGGGGAAACCCTTTTTCTCAACTAGAGCTTGTAGGACACTTAACTGACGCGTGGCAGCACCTTGTAGGGATCGTAGTATTTGGCCAAAGTTCCAAAGAACCACGCAGCCCAAATGCATTTTGATGATACGACTGAACTCTATATGTGCACCATTGCTCCCACTTCGAAGGAATGCTATGTCTGGTGTCTGACACCAATATTGCTTCAGACGATGTTTGGCATAACTGAGTGCCTTGACTTCTTGAAGCATATGATATTTTTTAGAAACTGTCAAGGGAGTTGTCAGACATTCAGCTGAAGAAAGCCATTCAGTCCACTGTTTAGGTTCTCGGAAGACCAAATTGCGGAGGTATGCCTCAAGACAACGATTTACACTCTATAGGACCATTTGTCTAGAGATGATGGCTTGTACCGTATTGCAGTTCTATTTTTTTTAGTGCTTATAAGATTTGCTGACACATTTGTCTGGTGAAAATGTGATCCCTATTGGACACAATTTCCATTGGGAAAGCCATGGAGTTTAAACATATTGTCCATGAAGACCTGGACAACTCCTCCAATATATACATGTTTTTTTAGGTAACTCCACTCTATACATGTGTGATAGTGTTATAAATGCAAGACCATGGAACACAGGAATAGGCAGAGCAGGCCCTGGGCCATGGCGGCGAGTGTGACGGAATAGGGCCCAGCTCGAGCAGGGACCCATACCCTGCACAAAGGCTATATCTCACTTATAGCGAGTCGTCCTTTGGTCTCGCTAAAGCATCTACAGTAATCAGGGCGGCCAATTCACGCACGGTTAAAAGAAATAAGAGAAGAAAAAAGGGCAGCGCGCAATTGAACACAATTGATAGAACCCTGGTCTCCAGGAAGACGCCCAGTGTTGCTATCCACTGCGCCTGTGTAAGGTTCAAGTTAAGTAGTAGGGGCGCGACTTAATTGTTGCAAAACGTGCCGGTTTTTCCATTGGTTTTCTGGGTTTTTCTATTTTTCTTTTGTTTTTCCACAGGTTTTTTCACTAGGATTTCTTTTATTTTCTTTTTTCGTTGTTTTTCTTCAGTTTTCTTTACTCTTTCTCAGTTTTCACTAAGTGTTTTCTTTTCTTTCCTTTTTTATCATTTTTCATCGGGTTTGTTTCTTTCTCGTTTATCATCGGTTTTCTTTATTTTCTCGCAGGCTTGTTTTCTATACACATTTTTGGTATACATCTAACATTTTTCTAACACATGTTTAACCTTTTTCAAATTCTTAATTAATATTTTTAAAATACCACATTAACATTTTTAGTATACATAGTCAACACTTTTTCTATACACGTTTAACATTTTCCAAATGCTTGATTAAAAAAATTTAAATACAAGTTTAACATATTTTGAATACATGGTCAACATTTTATATATACATGTTCTTTAAAATACAAGATCATTTTTTTCAATACATGGACAACATTTTTTCTATACACATTTATCATTTTTTAATAATTATTCAACATTTTTTCTATACAGATTTAACATTTTTTTAAATACAAGTTTAAAAAAATTAATACAAGGTCAACATTATTTCTATACATATTTATCATTTTGAAAATACAAGTTTAACATCTTTTGAATACATGGTCAACATTTTTTCAAAAAAATTATTAACATTTAAAAAAATGATGATCACCTTCTTTCACACACATTGTATATCTTTTGTATACATTTCTCGTACAAATGGTCAACATTTTTTTATATACACATTTAACAAAGCTTTTAAAATACAAGTTTAATTTTTTTAATACATGAACAACAGTTTTTCTCTACACATTTAACATTTTTTTAATACAAATTCAACATTTCTTAAGACTTGGTCAACATTGTTTTCTATAAAAAAAATAGAAGTTTAACATTTTTTTAATGCTTGGTCAACATTTTTAGTATACATATTTATCATTTTTCAAATACAAGTTTGACATTTTATTAATACATGGTCAAATTTTTTCAAAGTTCGGTTAATATATATTTTTAAACACATGATCAACTTTTTCACACACTGTATATTTTTTGTATGCATTTTTCATATAAATGGTCAACATTTTTTATACAAATTTAGCATTTCAAATGCATGAGTAACATTTTTCAAAATATTATGTAAACAATATGTTTGTAATATATATGTTAAAATATGTAAAAGTGTAAACAAAACTAAAAGATGGAATAAAAACAACATAAAAACGTGAAAAGAAAACAGAAAAAAATGAGGCAGGGGCCTCTCACGCACTAGGGCGGCCCATATGCTCGCGCCACTGTGAGTCGCTTCAGTGCGTCGTAAGCTCGAAATCACTAGTTAAGGAGTACTCGTTGCAAAGATCACTTCAATTCTCCTAGTTGCGACAAGTGGCACACATGCAGCGCGCCACTTGTCGCAACCAGAGAGTTTTTCCCTTTTGACGTAGATCCGTTTATTCAAAACGTTTTATCTCTCAAACCGTGCGTCCAAATCTCGAACCGCTTTCACCGTTGGATTCCTCGCGTCGAGATCTCCAAAACTAGATCCCATGTTGATACGTTTTGACGGAAAAAAAATCACGAAAAAAGCCGGACGAAAAACCGAACCGGGAGCACGGGTTTTTTCCCTTTCCGAAAGAGGCACGCCCGTGCCTCTCACGAAATCACAACCATGCCTTTCGCAGAAGCAAAACCATGACTCTCGCGGAAGGAAAAAAAAAAGAGAAAACATGTTTTTTTTTCGTTTCCGATGAGGCACGGCCGTGACTCTCGTGAAAGCACAACCCTGACTCTTGCGGAAGCAAAACCGTGACTTTCGCGAAAGGAAAAAAACAGAAAACCTATTTTTTTTCCTTTTCCTAGAGGCACGGCCGTGACTCTCGTGAAAGCACAACCATGCCTCTCGCGGAAGCAAAACCGTGACTCTCGTGAAAGAAAAAAAATAGAAAACACGTTTTTTTCGTTTCGGACAGGCACGGCCGTGACTCTTGCGAAAGGACACCCGTGCCTCTCGCGGAAGCAAAAACGTGACTCTCGGGAAAGAAAAAAAGTATAGAAAACGCGTTTTTTTCGTTTTCGAGAGGCACGGCCGTGACTCTCGCAAAAGTAAAACCGTGCCTCTCGTGGAAGCAAATCCGTGACTCTCGCAAAAGGAAAAAATGTGTTTTTTTGCGCAAATTTTTTTTTCATTTTTTGATTAAAAAGTTAAGGAAGACCGGTGGAAAACCAAAACGTCGAAAAAAACTGGAAAAAAAACTGTTTAAAGCCGAAAACGCGTGCCGAAAAATAAAAAATAAAATCCGGAGGAAGCGCCCAGAACGCGACACGTGGCGAATGGCTGAGAGCGCGCCAAGTGGCGCTGATCTTGCGAGGCTCCCGAAGGAGCGCTCGTTAACTAGTTGCTCTCTCGCAAGCTTCTCTCGGGCGCGGCGACTATTTTTCGCCTTAAGCCTTCACAGTAATGGGCCGGCTTATTTAGCAGGGGCGTAGCTAGGCCCCGGGCTGCCCAGGCCATGGCCCTGGTCGTGGAGGGAAAATCCTAAGATGACTGTACTGTAGCTACAGTACTACTGAGAGGTCCTAGCGAGTGGCAAACAGCAGAGCATTTGCTGAAGAGCACGCAAAATGGGCCGGCCCATTTGTAGGCGCTGAAGGTAAAAACTCACGAAAATTAAAGGAGGATCCTGGACTCGAACTCCCTTCCGCACGCTAAAAATACGGTTGGTAACTAGTCGAGCTAGCCATCATTACTTGGCCACAATGCAGCGCAAAATATTAACTAATAGCTACATAGGGGGAACCGTTTTAAAAAAGTTCCACTTGGAAAAATGTGAATAAATTTCCTTCAAAACATGAATTTTTTACATGTGAAAAAACCAAAACGCGAACAACTTCTAAAACACGAAATTTGAAAAAAGTGAACAAAAATTGAAAACATGAATAAATTTTTTATATAGGCTGAACAATTTTTAAATATACATTTAACGTTTTTGTAATATACACTGAACAATTTGTAAAAACGCATTGGACATTTCTGTGATATACACTGAGCAAGTTTTCCAAATACACAATGAACATTTCGTAGTATGCATTGAACAAATTCTTGATATACGATGAACAAGTTTAAAATACAAGGTGAACAATTTCTTAATATATGATGAACATTTTTTTAATAATATAAGGTTAATACTTTTTCAATATACGATGAACATCTTTTAATATGTGGTGGACCTTTTATATACTAAAAAATGTAAAACATAGAAAAGAAACAGTAAAAAAAGAAAGAAAAAAAAGAAAAGAAAGGAATAAGTAGAGAAAAAGAAAAAGAAGAAAAAAATCAAAAATAGAATAAAACCTAGTAAAAACAAAACAGAAAAAATCGGTCTAGGGAACCTTCTAGAAAGTTCCCAAAACCGGTCCCGGGAACCTTCTAGAAAGTTTCCAAAACCGGCCAGGAACCTTCACGAAGGTTCCCACAGCAACGAAGAAACAGGTGCGAAGCTGAATCGTGGGCCGGCCCAAGTGGAAGCGACAAGTCCCGCTCTTCAGGAAAGCTACGAAGATTTAACGCTAACGAGTGTCATATAGGAATCACCAGTACAACTGGCAATTTCTATTTAGTGCTGCAGGCGCCGGTTTGTACTGTTATTCGCTAACCGGCGCCTGCAGCAGCTACTCCGGCCCATATTAGAATTCACCGCGGCGTTTCAGTAATCAGCGCATAACCAACTCGACCACTTTACCAGGTGTGATTACAAACATATTATCATCCATTTATTTATTCCTATTTTTCCTTTTTCTTTTTATTTTGTTTTTCTCTATCCTTTTCTACTTACTTTTCCAAATTCGTAATTGTTTTCTTCAAATAGATGAACTTCTTATCTAAATCCATGAACTAAATTTTTCGAAACTCGTGAATTTTTTTAAATTGATGAACCTTTTTCAAATTTGATGAACTTTTTCTCAAAACGATGAACTTATCTGCAAAATCGATGAACTTTTTTCCAATATCGATGAACTTTTTTTCAAATAGGTGAACTTTTTTAAGAATCGAAGAACTTTTTTCAATTTAGATCAACTTTTTCCAAATTCTATGAACATTTCTTCAAATTTGATGAACTTATTTTTAAAATCGGTGAACTTCTTTTGAATTCATGAACTGTTTTTTTAATACAGGAACTTTTTCGATTTGGTGAACTAATTTTTTAATACGTGAACTTTTTTGCATGCTCAAGAACTCCATCTGTAATATGTGAATATATTCTCAAATAATTGAAATAAATAAATGATACAGCGTGTTGCGCAATAAATAGCGCGTCCATGTTTATATTTCTTGAAATCTTTCGCGCTGTGAGTGTACGCTAGCAGTTAGCTGGTGCAGTGGCTAGCCTTTCCGGCTGGAAGCGAGAGGGCGCTATGTCGAATCCCGGTCTGGATGTTATTTTTGGCTGTCATTTTTTCGCGTTTCTTGTTGAGTGATCGCGGGCCGGCCCATGCAGCGGCTGCTGCGGCCGCCAGTCTCCTTGCGCGGCGCTGAAGGCGCTCTATAGGAGGTCCCCTACTACTGTATCGCCAAAGGTGGCCCGGCGTACGGCCAGGTCCTGCCTACGTCACTGCCCCTAGGGATCGAACTCGGTTATCCACAGTGTTGGCTCGAGATTCTAGCCATTGTGCGTACTACTTGAGGGAAAGCACCGGGTTTTCTTTTCTGTTTTCTCCTTTTCTTTTCTTTTCTTTTTTGAATTCTAGTTAGGTTTTTTAATTTATTCTCCTTTTTTCATTTGTTTTTGTTTTTCATCTCCATTTTTATTTTTCTTATGTTTATTTTTGTTTCCACTCTACATTTTCGTATATATCAGAAACATTTTTTGTATAAACGTTCAACATTTTCTGAACGCTTATTCAACATTTTTCAATTACTTGTTAACATTTTAATACTTATTCAATATTTTTAAAATACTTGTTTGATATTTTTCAAATACTCCTTCAACATTTTTTAAATACTTGTTCATCATTTTTAATACTGATTCAACATTCCCAAATATTTGCTCAACATTTTTCGTATACTCGTTCAACATTTTGTAATACTGATTAAACATTTTTTGAATATTTTCTCAACATTTTTAATAAATATTTAACATTTTCAAATACTTATTCGACATTTTCCAAATTCTTGTTCAACATTTTATTACTTATTCAATATTTCTTAAATGCTTGTTCAACATTTTTAATGTGTTTTTTGTAATATATATTCAGAATATTTTAAAGTATAAACAAAAGTTTAAAAAATAAAGCAAGAAAAATGTGAAGAAAAAAATGAATCAGGAAACAGGCAGGTGCTTCGGCGCGCGTGGGCCGGCCCATATGCTCGCTCACAGCGAGTCGAGGCTGGACTCGCTGAACGCGAGACATAGCGATGCCCTCTCTCAGGGACCTCCTATTTCGCGCCTTCACTGTCTAGTGAGCCGGCCCATGAACGCGCGGCAAAGAACAAAAAAACACAACAAAAATGTGAACAAAAAATTTGATCTCGCGCCGTTGCACTCCTATAGGCGTCAGGCTAACCACTAGAGGTACTAATTGCTACTGAATATTTACAGCGCCGACCTTTTAATAACAATAGTAATCATGCTATTTATGATTAGTTGATTACACTATGACGTTTAGAATTTTTAATTATTTGAAATCATTTTGGAAAACATGATTTTTTTTAAATGTGAACCAAAATTTGATAGTTCACAGATTTCAAATGAAGTTCACGAACATGTAAAAAGAGTTAGCATATTCAAAAAAGGTTCTTGTCTTCAAAAAAGTTTGTGAATTCAATAATGTTCAAATATTTTGAAAAAATCGCGAATTGGAAAAAAACATGAATTTGGAAAAAATGGCCAAAATTGAAAAGTTTCATGAGTTTGAAAAAATGTTCATCGAGTTTGTAAAAAAGCTTACCGAATATGATAAAGTTCACTGAAATTAAAAACATTCATTTTTTGTGAAAAAAAAGTTCATCACTTCTGAAAAAAGTTCACACATTTGAAAAAAAATCATCGATTTTGGAAAAAAAAATCATCAAACTTTAAAAAAGGTTCACTAAATTTGAACATCAATTATGAAAGAAGTTCACAAAATTGAAAAAAGGTCATCAATTTTAAAAAAAAACATTGATTTTGAAAAGGTTCATGAAATTCAAGAAAACAAAAATAAAAAAATGAAAAAGGAGAAAGAAAAGAGAGAAGATATCACAATAGGTTGTGTGGTCACGTTGTTAGTGCACTTTATCGAGTACAGTAGATCCCGAGTTCGACTGTCCACGCTCTCATTTTTCAGTTCAAACAAAGGAAAATGTGAAACAGGTCGACCCAGTCTCAGAGGGGGTGTTTAGTTTAAACAAGGGAAAAGGTGGGAAACGGGCCACCCAGCTCGAAGGGGGTGTGTGTGCCTGTTTGCAATATGCACAATAATGGGTGCCTTAAACGCCAAATAGGAAAGGCCCCTCTCTCACGTGGCTTGAGATGTTGCGCCCCATACCCTATGCATGTATATTGTACTCCCTCCGTTCCTAAATATAGGTCTTTTTAGCGATTCCACTACAAACTATGTACGGATGTATATAGACATATTTTAGAGTGTAGATTCACTCATTTTGCTCCGTATGTAGTCCATAGTGGAATCTCTAAAAAGACTTATATAGCCGTTGCAGGATGCCCGAGTCGTTGCCAGTTTGGGCGCTTTGGTAGGCAGGCCGGAGCGGGTGGATATGGACTTCACTAGAGCCCACGGGATTGCTCGTGTTCTGGTTAGTGTGCTGAACATCGAGTTTGTGCCGGAGGTGGTTAAGTGGGCGTATCGAGGCCACATATATGACCTTGTTATTGAGTTCGAGGATGTGAGTATCTTTGCCGAGATGGCCAACGGGTCTGATTCTGATTTGCACGAGGATGAGGATGGGTCGGCACTTAAGGAGGCTCCGGATGCTGTTACTGGGAGTGAGAGGACCAGTACGCAGGGGGCTGCTGCTCACACTTCTGCTGGTGGGTCGGTCACGGCTTGTACGGTGCCGACGACTTCTCTCAGGTTCGGTTCGTTTGAGCCGGCATCCGCTCCCCCGAGATTGTGGAGTGATCGGGTGGAGTCGGCTGATGTGTTTGAGCACTCTCTTCCGCCACTAGAGTTCGAGGAGCCAGTGTCGCCTCCGGTGGGGGAGTCGCCGACCCTGGCTAGGTTGGAGGCGGAGGAGGTCGATCGCGCTGAAGAGGGTCTGAGGATGGGGGTGTTGGATTTCTCCTCTGCGGCTGCGACTATGCAGGCGCAGCCCAGGATGCCTGCTGCTGGTGGGGGCATGGGGCAGGTGGCCTTGCTTCCCTCAACAGGGCCGGCGGTGGGGGAGCCTCAGGCGGTTCACCTTGAGCCTTTGGTTGGACGGCCGAGGGTGTTCGACCAGACACCGTCTCTTCTTTCTTTCGGGCCAGCGATGCTTGGGCTGGACTCGTCGTCCCGACTGGGCTCGGGGCAGGTGGCCTCGGTGGTTTCGGGGGCCTCTTCTCCTGTGGCGCCTCGAGGGCCCTGTGGGACGGCGGCGCCGGTGACTTCAGCTTGCCCTTTGGCCGGGGTTGTGGGGGAGCCCAGGCAGGTGGCCATGGCTTCTCCGCCCTCCGGCTTGGTGTACCGCGGTGGAGCATCTCGGGAGGAGGTGATTGCGTTCGGTGGCATTCCGGATCCGGTGTCTGAGGGGCGACGGTTGAGCAGTCGTCTCCTGGACCAGCCGGAGGTGGACGACATACAGCAGCGGTGCGCTATGAGGGCGGCCAAGCTTCGTGATGTGGAGATCACTACGAGTATGTCTGTCAATACGTCTAATTCTATTCTGCATTATTCCAATGATGAGATTGTTAATAATGCAAATAAGCTAGGAATTTCACTAGGTAGCAATGATAGTGAAGTTTCGAACTCGGTTAATGATTTATTGGATTTAGAGGCTGAGCGAGCGCTTGAGATGATTCGTAACTTAGCTGCGGTTAAACCCATGAATAACTCTGAGATAGATGCTTTGGGGGTTAGGGTTCTTGATAATTTGTGTGCGGATCTCGTTCTTGAGGAGGAAGATGAGCGTAGAGTTTTTTGAAGTGCGCGCCTCTGCGACTGGTTGTGAGGACCAGCTGGAGAGTTTTAATTTGCCTAAACGCAAATGGAAGCGCAAGATATACCCGGCCTCTGCAGTGCGTAAGAGCGCGCGGATTAGAACTGCTAAAAAGTTCCATGCCGAGATGTGAAAGGAATCTTTTGGAATAGCAGAGGTCTGAAAGACTTGGCTAAAAGAAGGTTTCTTGCTGAGGCTTCTATTGAGCATAAGTTGGACTTTATCGCTTTATCGGAAACTGGTAGAGCCGACTTCTCGCCTCAATTTCTCAATACGTTGTCGGGAGGTATTGAGTTTGATTGGCATTGCTTACTGCCTCGAGGTAGATCCGGGGGGATTTTACTCGGGGTTCGATGTGACTCGTTAGAAGTCTGAAGCGTGGTCATGGGGGATTTCGCAGTGAAGTTTAGGGCCAGGTCGAAGGACGATGGGTTTAACTGGGCTTTGGTGGCGGTTTATGGAGCTGCACAGCCCGAGCTTAAACCAGATTTTTTGGCTGACTTGGTTAGGATTTGTGGTTCAGAGCAATTACCTATCCTAGTAGGGGGCGATTTTAATATTATCAGAAGGCGTGATGAGAAGAATAATGATAATTTCGATGGTAGATGGTCGTTCATGTTTACACCATCATTGAAAGTCTGGATTTGCGCGAGATTGAGATTTCGGGTAGGAAGTTCACTTGGGCTAATGCTTTACCTAATCCGACGTTTGAGAAGCTGGATCGGGTTTTGGCTAGCGTCGATTGGGAGCAGAAATTCCCTTGTGTTACGGTCCAGGCACTTAAACGGGGCATTTCGGATCATACGCCTTTATTCATTGACTCTGGGGATGCGACCCATGTGGGAAATAAGAATATGTTCTCGTTTGAGCTTGCGTGGTTCGAGCGACAAGGGTTCCTTGACATTGTTGCCAAAGAATGGGCTAAGGATGCAGGAGGTAGAAATGCTCTTGAGCGATGGCAGAATAAAATTAGGCACTTGAGAAGTTTCCTACGAGGGTGGGCTAAACATCTTAGTGGAGTTTATAAGATTGAGAAGGAACAACTTCTTTTGCTTATTCAGTCCCTCGATGTTAAAGCTGAAAACATGATCCTGCCAACCGCGGAGCTTCAGGTGAAGCTCGACGCAGAAATGCAGCTCAAAGAGCTTCTTCGTGAGGAAGAATTAAAGTGGGCGCTTCGGGCCAAGGTTCGTCGGGTTGCCCAGGGGGACGCGAACACACACTTTTTTCATTTGATTGCTAATGGCAAGCATAGAAAGAAGAGAATCTTTCAGCTTGAGCAAGATGAGGGAACGATTCTGGGTCAGGAAAATTTAAAGTTGTATATCACTGAGTATTACAAGCAGTTGTTTAGGCCTCCAGAGGAGAACTGGGTGTCGCTGGATGAGTCTAGAATTGAGGATGTGCCTCAACTGACAGCTGTTGAGAATGATATCTTAACTGTTCCTTTCTCTGAGAAAGAGGTATTTGAGGCCATCTCCCAGATGAAGAATAATAAGGCTCCTGGCTCGGATGGTTTCCCGGCCGAGTTTTACAAGAGATGTTGGCACATTATTAAAGGTGATCTAATGCCTATGTTCAATGATCTCTTCGCTGGTCAGCTTCACCTTTTCAAGCTGAATTTTCGGACGATAACTCTTCTTCCCAAGAAGTCAGAGGCAGTGCGGATTGAGCAATTTAGGCCAATCTATCTGGTTAATGTGAGTTTCAAAAATTTTACCAAGGTCAGGACGAATAGGCTCACACAGATTGCGCATACTGTGGTGCAGCCTACTCAATCTGCTTTCATGCCGGACAGGAACATTCTTGAAGGGGTGGTGGTTCTGCATGAAACCCTCCATGAAATTCACACGAAAAAACTGGATGGAGTGGTTTTTAAGGTGGATTTCGAGAAAGCGTACGATAAAGTCAAGTGGCCCTTTTTGCAACAAGCCTTACGCATGAAGGGGTTTGACGAAGCTTGGAGGTGCCAAATTGAATCCTTCACGCAAAAAGGGAGTGTTGGAATTAAAGTGAATGACGATATCAGGCATTATTTCCAGACACACAAGGGCCTGAGGCAAGGTGATCCAGTGTCTCCTATCCTTTTCAACATCGTTGTTGATATGTTGGCAATCTTGATAGGAAGGGCAAAGGAGGCAGGACAAGTAGGTGGCTTGGTGCCTCGTCTTGTCGATGGTGGTGTGTCCAATCTGCAGTACGCCGATGATACTATCATTTTTATGGAGCACGACTTGGTAAAAGCGAGAAATATGAAGCTGGTTTTGTGCCTTTTCAAGCAATTATCCGGTTTGAAGATAAATTTTAATAAAAGCGAGTTGTTCTGTTTTGGTCGAGCCAAAGATGAACAAGATGCTTACAAGCAACTCTTTGGTTGTGATTTGGGGACTCTTCCGTTTACTTACCTTGGTATTCCCATCCACCATCGTAAGTTAACTAATAGCGACTGGAAGTGCATCGAAGATCGGTTTGAGAAGAAACTGAGCTGTTGGAAGGGCAAACTTATGTTGTATGGAGGCCGATTGATACTTATTAGTTCAGTGCTCACGAGTTTGCCGATGTTTCTCTTATCCCTTTTTGAGGTTCCAGTTGGAGTTAGGAAAAGGCTGGACTTCTATCGGTCTCGTTTCTTCTGGCGGAGCGATGAAACTAAGAGAAAGTACCACCTAGACAAATGGGATGTCATCTGCCGACCAAAAGACCAAGGGGGTCTTGGGGTTGAGAATCTTGAAGTTAAGAACAGATGCCTTCTAAGTAAGTGGCTACATAAGTTATCGGCCGAGACTGAGGCGACTTGGGCGCAGATTCTTCGTAACAAGTATCTGTACTCTAAAACATTGTCGCAGGTGACGGTTCGACCCACTGATTCGCCCTTCTGGAAGGGGTTAATGAGGGTCAAAGCTACTTTCTTTAATAGAACAAAGTTTGTTGTCGGGGATGGCAATAACACTCGTTTCTAGGAAGATACCTGGCTAGGTGATGCACCACTGGCACTCCAGTACCCGGCGCTTTATTGCATTGTGCAGCGACGTGATGATCTGGTTGCAACGAGTCTGCAATCGGCTCCTCTTAACATCCGATTTAGGCGGGTGCTTGTGGGTGACCGGTGGGAGGATTGGATTCATCTGGTGAGTAGACTGATGGAGGTTCAGCTTACTCATCAGCCTGATCAGTTGTGCTGGAAGCTTACTAAATCTGGTGAGTTCACAGTCAAGTCGATGTACATTGATGTCATCAACTCTAGTGTAATTCCTAGTTCCAAACACGTTTGGAAAGTTAAGGTTCCTCTGAAAATCAAAGTGTTTATGTGGTTTTTGCATAAACAAGTCGTTTTAACAAAGGATAACTTGATTAAGCGCAACTTGACAGGATCTACTAGGTGTAGTTTCTGTGATCAGGATGAAACCATTAAGCATCTTTTCTTTGAGTGCCCGATGGCAAGGGTGTTGTGGCGCTCCGTTCAAATTGCCTTTAACATTACTCCTCCGAATTCGGTCAGGTCGTTGTTTGGAACGTGGCTGGTTGGTATAGAGACCGAAACAGCCAGACAAATTCGCGTAGGAGCATGTGCGTTGTTATGGGCAATTTGGAACTGCAGAAATGACTTGGCTTTTAACAGAACAACAACTATTCATTTTTTGCAGGTTCTATTCCGGGCTACGGCGCTAATCCGTACTTGGTCATTACTCACTCCGACGGAGGCCAGGGCGCGTTTGGTTACTGGATCTGTCCGGTGGGAGATGGTAGCGCGGGATATCTTCAACCGGTTTGAATGGCGGTCATGTAATAGGATAGGCGCCTAGTTTACCTATCTATCTATATTTTGCCAGCCGGTTGTGGCTTTTGGGCCTTATTTTATTTTGCTTGCTCTGTGTGAGCCAGTTTCCTTTTGTTGCACCACTTTATACGACATTGTTGAACGACTTATTTATTTATTTATAAATGTGACCGTATGCATCTTTCTGATGCAGAGGCCGGGGAATCCCCCTTTTCGAAAAAAAAGGAACGGAGGGAGTATATATGTATTGCTAGAAAAAAAGATGTATGCAAGAGAAGCAGCCCAACCCATTAAGAAGCGAGCAGTCACGCATGAACAAGTCAATCCCTAAATCATTTCCTTCGCTCTCACCTAGAACACGTCGCCAACTCATCGTTTCCTCCCTCTCGTTCTCATCTTATTCCTCTTTCCCAAATCCAATTATTGCCCAGCGTATTTGGCAGCCTGAGGGGAAGAGATTGGGACTTTTTAAAAGTGAGTTTGTCTAGGGATTAGGCTTGCGAAGTAGATTTTTAGTCCCAAACCCCTGTTTGATGTGTAGTGGGAATTACTGACGTGAATTTGAGAGGAAACTCCCACCTGAATTAACAGGGACTATGGAAGAGATGCGTCGGAATTTGCCTGTTTAATTCCCTTTCCCCTTCCCACCTCTACTCCCTTGCCCCCAACCAAATAGTGGAATATATGCCTCATACCTCTTAAACGCCCATTCCTTATCACTAATTCCCTCCCACCAAACACGTTGCGAGTTCCTGAGAGCCCAGGACTCCAAATCCCCAAGCTAATCAATGAATTTTCCGCTAGTGTCACACTCCAATGGATTTCTCTGCATCTTACCAATACATGCAAGGCCCCGGCGAACAGAGCTACATAGGCGAGCCAGCCAGCAACGATACTCCATGTGACTTAGCAAGAATAAAGAGAACAGTAGGCCACAGTCTTGCCATCTATCGAATAACCCCCCCCCCCCCCCCCCCCCGGGGCTCCCGTGTCGTCCCCAGCGGGCGACCCGGGGGCGACTAGGGTTTCCCCCCGCCGCCGCCGCCCCATCCTACACCTCCTCCCCTCGCCGCCACCTGAGGGACACCTGGCAAGCCCCAGCGGCCGCCGATGAAGGTGGCGGCGAGGCCTCTCGTCGCTCCGTCTCTGCGCGAAGGACCCCGGACACCGGGGCGGCAGCCCGGACGGCGAGGCGGCGCAGCCTCTGCGACAGGCGGCGTGCGCGGGATGTGACGGCCGGCGTCCCCGGCTGCTCGGGCGGCGCGGATCCGGCGGGTGGTGGTCGTGGCGCGGCCTTTTCGGCTGTGTCCGCTCCAGATCTGAAGGTCGAGCTGCTTCTCCCCCTCTGCTCACTCTCCCCCTCCGGCTGTGTCCGATCTGCAGCGTTCGCTGCCAGTTCCGGTGCTGGCGGGGTGCCGGTGGCATATCTCGAGTCCGGGGGAAACCCTTGGTCGGATCTCCGACCACGGCGGTGAGGGTGCGTGCGCGCATCGCCTTTTCTCCTTCGAGGCACCGCTGAGGTCTCCAGTTTCCATCCCCGTCCTAGATCCCGGGTGAAAGCCCAAAACTCGTCTCGGGTTGGGCGGTGGCGGCGTCCTGCATGTCGTTCCCTCCTTGGAGGCGCCGCCTTGGGTTTGTCTGGTTCTCCGGGTGAGTGGTGCCGAGGTAGGAGAGCGCTCGTCGGCTGCGAGTCCAAGCAGAGGCTTCCCAAGCTTCGCCCTTGGGTCTTTGCAGCTTGTTTCTTCAACTAGCCTCCCAGTGGTTTTCCTTCTGCTCTCGGTGGCCCGGGCAGGTGGCAGCGCAGCTAGTGGTGTGCCTCCGGCGTGGTGAGGACTGTGAGTTAGGCCTGCTCTGGGTTGCGACCGGCACCTGCTCTTGCTCTCGGGTGAGCGCCCAACGACCCGACGGTGCGGCGCCTTCGAGCCTAGGCGAGAGGATTGGGGTCTTCTTCGGCGTTGGAAGACAGATTTCGGGATCCCAATCCCACGATCCGGCTGCGCGCAGTTCTTGCAGGCCTTTGGCTGATCCTTGACGCTACTCTGCTCCCTTGCTCTTGGTGCCGATGTGCAGCGGGCTTCGACATTACTTGCAGGTTTTTCATGTGTATTTCTACGTGTGCAGTAGTGTGTGTTGCGTTGTAAACTGCTCTGTCAGCTCCCTTGTATCTTTCGGTCGCTCTTGCTTGGTGGCCTTGTGTAATCCTGGCCGGTTGATGGCTTTGTTAATTCAAAGTCGGGCTCCCCTTGAGCCTCCGTTCTAAAAAAAAAGCCTTGCCATCTATCGTTCGGGTTGTGGTCAGGGGTCTACCATCCGAGGGCAGGCGATGAAGACGTGGAGTCTAGGCACTTCCTTGTAACTTTTTCCTTCTCAATTTTTCCCCTGTCTACTTTCTATTATGATGAATTGATGTAGGCACATTTGACCTGCTTTATTCCTTGTTGTACGACATTGCAGTCAGGTAGATTTTGTTGTTGTGGCATTGCTTGAGTTTGGAATATTGGATAGCTGGAGCAGCGTGAAATTTCTTGTAATTTACTCGAAGAGACCAAGACCAAGATTCAAGAATTCAGGTGTTCTCTCTACTTTTTAAACCATGTTGCCAAAAAAGCATTTATCTAATTGTGAGAAGAGAAAAATGAAGAAACTTGTAGATATTCATTGTATCTCAAAAGGGTGATATGCATGGTGTAGAAGTTTTTTTTTCTAATAGTATAGCATATGGGCCCATTGTATGATGTTTGCATAAGGGCCTCTGGAATGTCAGGGTCGGCCCTGGGAACAGGGACAGGTTCTAGTAATCCAGCAGGACGTTGATGATCTGATTTAGTGACCCGACAAATAGGACAGTCCAACAAACTTCTCCATTGTTCGGATTCGGCCAGCGGAAAGTCCTTTTAATCCACTGATATCTAGCTTTAGTGCTGAAGTGGCCCCAATAGCAGAGTGAAGATTTTTTTTTCAGGGTAGTAAGTCTCATATTAGTTGATGCTCCAACATAGATTGTGTTGCCATCTTTAATAAGCCCATCTCTCGGTGCATCGAGGTGCATTGAAGGGTAAACTCATGTCACATGTCACTAGTGCAGAACCGGGCAATAGCACCGGTTCTTAAGGCCCTTTAGTGCCGGTTACATAACCGGCACTAAATTGTGGTCACTAAAGCCTCCCCCCCTCCCCCCCCCCCCTTTAGTACCGGTTTAGCACGAACCGGTGCTAAAGGGCAACCATGTGGCACGAGCTAGCTCTGGGGGCCTGGAGCCCTTTAGTACCGGTTGGTTACCAACCGGTACTATAAGGTTTGGGGGTTTTTAGTTTTATGATTTCTTTTTCATTTAATTTTATGTTTCCATTTTAATTCTTTTTTGTTTGCTGGTATTTTACGATACTACACATTGTACACGTTATGCATATATATATATATATATATAGATATATATAGATATAGATATAGTGTTACTATTCATCACCCAGGGTGCAGAATAAATTATTCTTCACCCGAGGTAATATTACGATCATTTCATAAATAAATTATGTTTCAAATATAAATAGTTACGGTCATATTGATCCACTGCGTAAAATTTGGCATAAAAAAGGTTAGAATACCAGAAAAAATACATTTTATGTACATTTTACACTATGTTTTTACATCTGTAATTTACGTAGCATAAAATATTTTTTACGGCGATTATATATTTTCTTACGTTCTCTTTTTATGTCTGGAATAAGACAAAATTTAAGAAACGTAAAATTACGGTGCATTGATGTTAAAATAGAGGGGGGTGAAGAATAACTATTCCTCACCCAGGGTGACGAATAGTCAATCCCTATATATATATATATATATATATATATATATATATATATATATATATATATATATATATATATATATATATATATATATATATATATATAATTTGTAGTAGAACCAATCATCGAGTTCAACATGATTGTCATGATATTAAAAACGTTCATATATAACACCACAAAAGCAAATCACTTAAGTTCAGAACGAAGAATACGGACATGAAAGGACAAGTACTAATTAAGCAGCATGAAGAACTAGCTAAATCACTCCTGCTAGCTACTCTCTCTCTGGTAAAATAGTATAGAACATGTATAGCTCTCCTGATTGATCATACTGGAGCATGCGGATGAACCTGTCTCCTAATCATGGGCTGCGCTTCTCATTGCTGCCCTCTAGTACTTCTCTGCGATCATTAACAATTTTCCTCTAATCTTTCACTATTAAGCATTCACCGCTTCTAGAAATCCTGAATGCATTCATGTGCAATGCAGGATATCTTGGCCGTAAGCTAACAATTGACATCTGACCTTTAGTCTCGATCCCCTGAGGCACAACTGTCATCGGGAGTCCCTGTTGAAGAACATCGTATAGTACTTAATTAATATACTTAGCAATGAAAGTTTAGCAAAAAAATATGTATGCAAAATATGCACTGAGGACAAATAGTAAATATCTTACCATCATTCCTAAATAGATGTGATCGCAGTTCAATACCATCACTATTGGTCGCACGTTTTGAGTACTAACATTTCTAAGTGCAGGAAGAAAATTTGTCTTGACAGTATGATGATCCTCAAGCCATGAAACATAATGACTTATCTCCTTGTAGTTTAGTTCAGCTCCGGGACAGTAGTAGGTCCTGTCTACCAAGCGCCGGACATGTTTGGTTGAATGGAGATAAGCTGTCAATAGAAATTAGTTGTCAGTTATTTTGGTTGAATGGAGATAAGCAATATCAAAGACAAAAATATAGTTGAGAAGAACTCACATAATGGTAGAACTGGAGGCGTCTACACATCGACCCATATGTCTCTATTATCTTCAATATCATCTTCCGGACGAATATCAATGGTGATAACCATACCAGGCTCAAATGCATAAGCCTTGCATAGTGCTTGCCAAGTTTTGCATTCAAAATAGGTGTACGTGTGTGCATTGTATACTTTGACGTTGAAAGTATAACAATCATGCTCAGTTTTCAGGTAAGCTCTCTTTACCTCCATAGTTTCCATATCTTTGAAACCTATCTTATCCAAGACAAAAATTCTTGCATGGCAGGGGATGCGCTAGTAGAATAGTGAAAATTAAAAATTATAAGTCAGGCAAATAAAGCATATATAAGTCATGCTTAATTATGAAAACAGACTTGTCGTTGTGACTTACTGTATCGAATTCGAAAGTCTCATCCAGCTTGATCTGAATCGCCTACCATCAACAAGGAAATTTCTGTCGCACTGGCCGCGCTGGTCTTCACAGTATCCGCACATAATGAAATTTTTTCCGTCGTCAGACGACATTTCCTATGTTCATATTAGGCGAAACATTAAACACTTACTAATTCAATTAATTCAACTACTTCTATTAATTCAACTAAGCATTTACTAAAAATAAACTAGTTATATTAATTCAATTAGTTCAACTAAGCATTTACTAAAAATAAACTAGTTCTATATATTAATTCAACTAGTTCAACTAAGCATTTACTAAAAATAAACTAGTTCTATATATTAATTCAACTAGTTCAACTAAGCATTTACTAAAAATAAACTAGTTATATTAATTCAACTAGTTCAAAGTAAGCATTTACTAAAAATAAACTAGTTCTATATATTAATTCAACTAGTTCAACTAAGCATTTACTAAAAATAAACTAGTTATATTAATTCAACTAGTTCAACTAAGCATTTACTAAAAATAAACTAGTTCTATATATTAATTCAACTAGTTCAACAAAGCATTTACTAAAAATAAACTAGTTATATTAATTCAACTAGTTCAACTAAGCATTTACTAAAAATAAACTAGTTCTATATATTAATTCAACAAGTTCAACTAAGCATTTACTAAAAATAAACTAGTTCTATATATTAATTCAACTAGTTCAACTAAGCATTATATTAACTAAAAATAAACTAGTTCTATATATTAATTCAACAAGTTCAACTAAGCATTTACTAAAAATAAACTAGTTCTATATATTAATTCAACTAGTTCAACTAAGCATTATATTAACTAAAAATAAACTAGTTATTATATTAATTCAACTAGTTCAACTAAGCATTTACTAAAAATAAACTAGTTATATATATTAATTCAACTAGTTCAACTAAGCATTTACTAAAAATAAACTAGTTATATTAATTCAATTAGTTTAACTAAGCATTTACTAAAAATAAACTAGTTCGTCAACTAAACATTAACATATTTCTAATTCATCGATGATAACATTTCTAACATTCTAAAAATAAACTAGATAGTTCTAATTCATCTAAACATTATAGAAAACAGAAAATAAGTAAAAAAATATGTGTGTATGTGTAGTACATGTGTGTGTATATGTGTGTACGTACATGTGTAGTGTACGTGTAGTGTGTGTGTGTGTGTGTGTGTCTGTGTGTATGTGTGTGTGTGTAGTGTGTGTGTGTGTGTGTGTATCTGTGTGTGTGTCTCTGTGTGTGTAGTGTGTGTGTGTGTGTGTATGTGTGTATGTGTGTGTGTGTGTATGGAGAGGGTCGGGCGCGTACGGGTGGCGGGGGCAGCGACGACGGGCGGCGGGGGCCGGGGACGGCGACGAGACGGGCGCGGCGGGGGCGGCGACGACGACGGGCGCGCGGCGGGGGCGGCGACGACGATGGGCGGCGGGGGCGCGCGGCGACGATGATGACGGGCGGCGGGGGCGGCGAGGGCGACGGCACGGCGGCGCGGCGGCGTCGGCGTCGTCGAGATCGAGACTCTCTCGCGCGAGAAGTGGAACGAAGTGGCGACGATAACTGATTTTTCATAAGTGTCATATATATAGGAGGAGCCTTTAGTACCGATTGGAGCCACCAACCGGTACTAAAGGCCAATTTTGGCCAGCCCAAGCGGCGGGAAACGAGGGCCTTTAGTACCGGTTGGTGGCCCCAACCGGTACTAAAGGGCAACACATTAGTACCGGTTGGAGCCACCAACCGGTACTAATGGCCGTGCGCTGCCACCGCAGTGCGCTATGTTTAGTCCCACCTCGCCGAGCGAAGGGCAGCCGCACTGGTTTATAAACCCAGCCGCGGCTGCCCTTTCGAACTCCTCTATTTAGCAGGCTTCTGGGCCTAACTAGGGCGTGCTGCCCTGTGAGCCTGCTGGCCCTACTAGGCATGTATTTGCACACCCAAGGTCTGGCAGGCCAACAGGACAGCGCCCCAACATTTTTTTATATTTTTTCTTTTCTGCATTATTTATTTTCTTCTATTTATTTTTGAGTAATTTTTTTATATAGTTATTTATTTTCTGCTTTATTTTTTCTTCTATTTATTTCTGAGTAGTTTTTTGCCGTATTTAGTTTATTTGTGAATATTTTTGCTTTATATAATTTTTTTCTTTTCTGCATTATTTATTTTCTTCTATTTATTTTTGAGTAATTTTTTATATAGTTATTTCTTTTCTGCTTTATTTTTTTCTTCTATTTATTTCTGAGTAGTTTTTTTGCCGTATTTAGTTTCTTAGTGAATATTTTTGCTTTATATAATTTTTTTTCTTTTCTGCATTATTTATTTTCTTCTATTTATTTTTGAGTAATTTTTTTATATAGTTATTTCTTTTTTGCTTTATTTTTTTCTTCTATTTATTTCTGAGTATTTATTTGTGAATATTTCTTTTCTCCTTCTTCTTCCTCTTCTTCTTCTTCCTCCTCCTCCTCTTCTTCTTCTTCTTCTTCTTCTCCTTCTTCTTCTGTGTAGCTGCTCTAGTTAATACGTTGTGTTGGTACGAATTTAATACAAGCTTCTGTGTAGCTGCTCTAGTTAACAAAGTATGTGAGCCAAATGACTTTACAGTAATAGCAACGTGATGCTTTCTGTAACCAAAAAAAATTGTAGAACAATTTCAGAACTCGAAATCAAATAAAGATAAATACTCCAAGATCAAGAGTGCTAGTTATTGGTTGGGTTATCGGACAAACATCACTTGCCATACATATAAAAATCGGGGCTTCCCTAGTTATTGTAATCTGGTGTTTGATCTCATTCAATCGCAAAAATAAAGACAGTGGCATCAAAATTGCAGCATAATTATGAGACAACATGCTTCATCCCAATAACACCACACAGTTTTAAAAGCGGACACTTCCAAAACAAGCCATTTTCATTGCACTTTCTTGGCTTCTGCTGGGGGCTTCCAAAGACCAAGGCGGTACTTGTGAGGAAAACTCAAAATCCACTTTCTCTGCACCATGGCAAAGAAACCGAAATAAGGTAAATTAGTAATTTAAGACAAATATATTTCAATGTAGCGCATATCTGGTAACAATTCAATCAGTTGAACTCAGAGTAATGTTAACCATGGCAATTAGCAGTTGCCAAGCAGTGAACCATCTTTAAAAATTTGTGTGGGTTAGCAACCTGGATACGCGGAATTTCTGAAATGGTTTTAGTGCACATATATGCCCGTCTACTGTTGTTATCTGAAAAACCGATGACGGTATGTTACTAGCAATTGAGACATCGAACAAATGTTTGTGATATAAGAACTTCTTAAGCTTTACCCACCAACCTATTTCCTGGAAAGCATTGTAGCCAATTACACATTGTGCATGTCGGTATTGCTAACCAATTATTGACTGAAGGAACTACATCCAGTGCGTTCAGAAAATACAAAAGCTGTACTTCTAGGAAATAAAAAACTTGGTTCATAATTTCAAGAAAACCCTACTCCCTCCGTTCCAAAATAACTGTCGTGGTTTTAGTTCAAATTTGAACTAAAACCACAACATTTATTTTGGAGCGGCGGGAGTAGTTCTTAATCTTATTTCTTTCAAATGTATTTCAGAAAATTCATTGCATCAGAAATCACAAAATGTCTGGCTTAATAGAATAACTAATAGCCAAAGGACAGTTCACCAAAGTGATTATAAATTTCCTACAAAGGGTAACAAAATCACATAGTTGATGTGCAAAACAACCCAGAGAATTAGATATCCGGCATCATATATATATTGAGAAACATCGGCATTTACTAATTGAGTAAACAAGTATCACATATCTTACGTACACTAGAACCATCTAATACCAAACTAACCCAATTACTCGTATCGAAAGCATCACAGCGTTGAGTGCATACAACAAACTTGTGAACTCCAAATAAAAAATTCATCAGTGTCTACCTGCGTTTTTGGAACTTCGGTGGTTAACAACCCCCCCCCCCCTCCTGCGGTGCCAAGCTGTCCATAATGTACTTCTTCAATGGGGCAAATGCAGCTCATTGATCAAATTGAAGTGATGGGTTCTAGACTTTAGAGTAGACAATAAATTAAAAACCATTATAGCTATGTAGTTGACCATGCTTGATTGATGCCAACCATCTCCCACTAGTAGAAAAAGGGTCAAATGTGAGACACATTAGTCCCGGTTTGTAACAGAACCGGCACTAATGTGTCCATTAGTGCCGGTTCCAACGGCTAGGCGGGAGGAGCTCTTTAGTACCGGTTCGTGGCGAACCTTTAGCACCGGTTCGTGCCACGAACCGGTACTAAAGAAAGTGGTGGCAGGATGTTGTCAGAGTGGGGCCCTTCCAGCACCTTTAGTACCGGTTCGTGGCACGAACCGGTACTAAAGGTCGTCCTATATAAACCCTTCGTCCACCCGCACTCTGTTCTTCCCCCTTTCCCCTCTCCCTTTCCTCTGTTCTTCCCTTCTTCCTCTTGAGTTCATCACAAAATTTGCCCCAAATTTTTCAAGATTTGCAGGCCCCCATCCATTCAAATGATCACCAAGGTTAGCAACTTTGTCCTTTCATCTCTCGTTGCTAGATCAGCTCTTGCATTGGTTTATATAGTGATTAATTGTGGGTTTTAGTAATTTGGGAGGAATTATATGTGGTAGTATTTGATTTATATGCAATTTGAGGTCAAAATAACACTTAGTTTGCATATGTAGGTGTGGTTTACTTAGTGCCTTCTAAATCTCCGTCGTAACCACCGTCGATCGCCCGCACCGTCCCGTCGCCGGCACCACCTTGTGGTGAGCCTCTTGTTCATGAAATTTTATATAAAAAATTGATGTTTGTGTGATTTGGATATATAGTTACTCGTATAATAATTATCTTACCCGTACGTTGTTTGTTATACATAGTGCCATAGTTTTGATATCCGTCCCCATCGGCCCTCGTCCTTGTTATGATTCGGATGTGGTATATTCTCTTTTAAAACTATTTGTTGCATTTCGTGTTTATGACAAATTATGCCCATCAAGTTGACATAGATATTTTTATCTAGGAGGTATGTGAACCGGAAATTCCAACCGACCCTATTGTCGAGAGGTTAAATTTAGTTGAAAGAGAAACGAGTACTTGAAAGAAAAATTGAAAAGAATTGAGGGGGAGAAGATGGAATTGGAGTTACATGTTGCCGATGTCGTCGATGATCACAAGATCAAGATGGAGAAAATGCGCTTGAAGATTAGAAAGATTAGAAAATATGCCATCGATAGTGAGGCTTGGTATCATTATGTTGTTGGATCAATTGTTACTTTAGTTGCGATCTTGATCGCATTTGTTGTTGCATTTAAATGCTTTAGCTAGAGAGTTATTTGTTTGTTGCATTTAAATGTTGTATGAACTTTATGTATGAACTTGTATTAATTTGGTCTATTCGGTGTTGTGTAATGAAGATGAGCCGGCAATGGATGTACGATGACCGATGCTCTCCCCAGTTCGTTGAGGGCGTGCATACTTTTCTGCTTGCGGCTGAGGCAAACAAGCGGGCGGATGGTTTTATGCCTTGTCCATGTGCTGGCTGTAAGAATGGTCGCAATTACTCTACGTCAAGAACCATTCACATCCACCTATTTGAGTCCGGTTTCATGCCCCACTATAATGTTTGGACCAAGCACGGAGAAAGAGGGGTTATGATGGAAGACAATGAAGAAGAAGAGGACGACGACAGCTATCCTGGCCATGGGTTCCCTGAATACGATGATACAACAATGGGGGAAGAAGCTGAGCCAATAATGCGGGAAAAAGCTGAGCCGGCAATGTGGGAAGAAGCTGAAGAAGAGGCATCAGATGAGCCCGTTGATGATCTAGGTTGGGCCATTGCCGATGCAAAGAGAAACTGCGCAAGTGATTTGGAGAAGAAGAAGTTGCAGCGCATGTTAGAGGATCACAAAAAATTGTTGTACCCGAATTGCGTAGGTGACAAGAAAAAGCTGGGCACCACACTGGAATTGCTGCAATGAAAGGCAGAGAATGGTGTATCTGACAAGGGATTTGGAAAGTTGCTGGTAATGATAAAGGATATGCTTCCAAAGGACAACGAATTGCCCGAGAGTATGTACGAAGCAAAGAAGGCTGTCTGCCCTCTAGAGTTAGAGGTGCAGAAGATACATGCATGCCCTAATGATTGCATCCTCTACCGCGGTGAGTACGAGGATTTGAACGCTTGCCCGGTATATGGTGCATTGCGCTATAAGATCAGCCGCGATGAGCATGGTGATGTCGAGGGCGAGCGCCCCAGGAAGAAGATTCCTGCCAAGGTGATGTGGTATTCTCCTATAATACCACGGTTGAAACGTTTGTTCCAAAACAAAGAGCATGCCAAGGCGATGCGATGGCACAGAGAAGACCGTAAGAAAGACGGAAAGTTGAGAGTACCCGCTGACGGGTCGCAGTGGAGAAAAATCGAAAGAAAGTACGGGAAGGAGTTTGCAGATGACGCAAGGAGTGTATGGTTTGGTCTAAGCGCAGATGGCATTAATCCTTTTGGGGAGCAGAGCAGCAACCATAGCACCTGGCCTGTGACTCTATGTTTGTATAACCTTCCTCATTGGTTGTGCATGAAGTGGAAGTTCATTATGATGCCAGTGCTCATCCAAGGCCCTAAGCAACCCGGCAACGACATTGATGTGTACCTAAGGCCATTAGTTGAAGAACTCTTACAACTGTGGAATGGAACAGGTGTACGTGCGTGGGATGAGCACATGGGGGAAGAATTTTACCTAAAGGCGTTGCTGTTCGTGACCATCAATGATTGGCCTGCTCTCAGTAACCTTTCAGGATAGACAAACAAGGGATACCGCGGATGCACGCACTGTTTGGATGATACCGACAGTATATATTTGAATAGTTATAAGAAGAATGTGTACCTGGGACATCGTCGATTTCTTCCGAGCAGGCATCCCGTAAGAAAGAAAGGCAAGCATTTCAAAGGTGAGGCGGATCACCGGACGAAGCCTCGCCACCGTACTGGTGCTGATGTACATGATATGGTCAAGGATTTGAAGGTGATATTTGGAAAGGGTCCTGGCGGACAACCTGTTCCGAAGGACGCTGACGGACGCACACCCATGTGGAAGAAGAAATCTATATTTTGGGACCTGCCATATTGGAAAGACCTAGAGGTCCGCTCCGCAATCGACGTGATGCACGTGACGAAGAATCTTTGCGTGACCCTGCTTGGCTTCTTGGGCGTGTATGGGAAGACAAAAGATACACCTGAGGCACGGGAGGACCAGCAACGTATGCACGGAGAAGACGGCATACATCAGGGTCATGCAAGCTACGCTCTTACCAAAGAAGAGAAGGAAATCTTCTTTGAATGCCTGCTCAGTATTAAGGTACCGTCTGGCTTCTCGTTGAATATAAAGGGAATAATAAACATGGCAGAGAAAAAGTTCCAGAACCTAAAGTCTCATGACTGCCATGTGATTATAACGCAACTGCTTCCGGTTGCATTGAGGGGGCTTCTACCGGAAAACGTTCGATTAGACATTGTGAAGCTATGTGCATTTCTCAATGCAATCTCTCAGAAGGTAATCGATCCAGAAATCATACCAAGGTTACAGAATGATTTGGTGCAATGTCTTGTCAGTTTCGAGTTGGTGTTCCCACCATCCTTCTTCAACATCATGACGCACGTCCTAGTTCACCTATGCGAAGAGATTAACATTTTGGGTCCTGTATTTCTACACAATATGTTCCCCTTTGAGAGGTTCATGGGAGTCTTAAAGAAATATGTTCATAACCGTGCTAGGCCAGAAGGAAGCATCTTCAAGGGCCATCAAAATGAGGAGGTCATTGAGTTTTGTATTGACTCTATTCCTGACCTTAAGCCGATTGGTGTTCTTGAATCGCGGCATAAGGGCAGACTGGATGGAAAAGGCACACTAGGAGGAGAACAAATAATATGTATGGACGGACATTCTCTCACTGAAGCACACTACACAGTTCTACAGAATTCCACCTTGGTGGCTCCGTATATGGATGAACACAAGAATTTGCTACGCTCCAAACACCCGGAGCGGTCTGATGACTGGATTACACGTGAACAAACCAGGAGTTTCGCCAGCTGGTTGCAGACACGTACCATGCATGACACCTCTATTGAAGATGACTTGTACTTGCTGTCCCAGTTACCATCTTCGAATATAATGACTTTCAAAGGGTATGAGATAAATGGTAATACATTTTACACGATCGCCCAAGATAAGAAGAGCACCAACCAAAACAGTGGTGTCCGCTTTGATGCAGAAACCAAGACGGGAAAGGAAACATATTATGGTTATATACAGGACATATGGGAACTTGACTATCGACGTGGTTTAAAGGTCCCTTTGTTTCGGTGCAAATGGGTCAATATGACACGAGGCGGGGTAAAGGAAGACCCGCAGTACGGAATGACAACAGCGGATCTCAACAATCTTGCGTATGCAGACGAACCATTCGTCCTAGCCAATGATGTGGCACAGGTTTTCTATGTGAAGGACATGTCTACCAAGCCAAGAAAAAGAAAAGATAAGGAAGCGAATGCATCGTACGATGAGCCAAAGCGGCACATAGTTCTTTCAGGGAAGAGAAACATCGTGGGAGTGGATGACAAGACAGACACGTCAGAAGATTATGAAAAGTTTGATGAAATTGCTCCATTCACAATGAATATTGACCCGAGCATCCCGTTAAATGATGAAGATTTTCCATGCTTACGGCGCAAAGGGACACACGCGAAGAAAAAGTTTCACACCCAAAGATCTGGGATGTGATCGGCTTCACTATCATCACTTTTTCTGTGTTTCACACCCAGGAGGGAATGTCTGTAATAGTTAGGGTAGTTATGTGTTTTGGCATTTGAAACGCGAAGAAATTTTATGTGCAAACAAATTCTTTTCATGCATTTACTGATTTTTTTTCTAGCTAAATGACCCTGAAATTGAAAAGCATTTCAAATGACCTCAGAAAACGTTGAAAGTTGGCATGGTATCATAATTTCATACAAATAGCATGTGCAAGAAAGTAGAGAGGGTTACGGCAAAAACTGGATGCACTTCGTGTACAAAATGGACAATCTCTTTCAAAGTATCAGGGTTTCCGACGAAAACTGAACTGTTACAAAGGCATTTAATTTTTTAAATAACCTAAGCATTACTAAATTGAATATAATGATAAAACACACTAATATTAAACATAAGAAAAAAGAATCACTGAAAAAACTTTTTTCAAAGTTAAGTTATTCACAAACTAGTGATTCACACTAATTTCAAATAATTCAAAATTTAAACTATTCAATTTTGAAAACTACGGGCACTAATAGAAAGTTTGTAATTTTTTGTACCTAAAGCAAAAATATTCACAAAGAAACTCTAAATACACAAAAAAACAACACAAAAATAAATAAAGCAAAAAAAATAAAAAAATAATGCAGAAAAGAAAAAAATTATAAAAAAATGTTGGGCGCTGCCCGGTGGGCCTGCCAGACCTAGGGTGTGCAAATGCAGGCCCAGAAGGGCCAGCAGGCTCACAGGACAGCGCGCCCTAGTTAGGCCCAAAAGCCTGCTATATAGAGGAGTTCGAAAGGGCAGCCGCGGCTGGGTTTATAAACTAGTGCGGCTGCCCTTCGCTCGGCAAGGTGGGACTAAACATAGCGCACCGCGGGTGGCAGCGCACGGCCATTAGTACCGGTTGGTAGCTCCAACCGGTACTAAAGGGGGGGGTCTTTAGTACCGGTTGATGCCACGACCCGGTACTAAAGGGATGCGGTTCCCGCCGCTTGGCCTGGCCACAGGCCTTTAGTACCGGTTGGTGGCTCCAACCGGTACTAAAGGTGCCCTCTATATATACAACACGTCCGAAAATTTCGTTTTCCCTCTCTGTTTGTTCCTCTGTTTCCGTCTCCGTCTCCGTCGCCGCCGCCCTCGATCGTCTCCGACGCCGCCCCCGTCCCCATCGCCGCCCTCGTCTCCGTCGCCGCCCCGGGCCCGTCCCCGTCGCGCCATCCCCGTCCCCGTCGCGTCGTCCCCGCCGTCGCCTCGTCGTCGCCGTCGCCCCGCTGTGAGCTCTCCCCCTCTAACCCCTCTCCCTCGCCCCCGGTGGCCACCATGGGCGCCGCCCCTCCCCGAGCCCATACACACACATACAAGCATGCGTGATGAACACACACACACACACACACACACACACACACACACGTACATATGTATGAATTAATGCATGTATATATTAGTATATACGTATTTTGTATGTTTAATTAGTTTAGATTATTTAGATTATTATTTTTTCACTATTGTATATGTATGAATGCATGTTAGATGGATATAATTAGTGTTTAATTAGTATGGAAATTTTTTATATAATGTTGTTTTTCAGTTTTTTAATGGATGTATAGAAGTTGTGTTTTCTGTTTTTAGTGTTAGATGCTTAATTAGTATGAAATAGTATATATATTTTTGACATATGCAATGATAGCATAATTAGTGTTATATAGAAATGTTAGAAATTTTAGTTATCAAAATCCAATCATTAAAAAAATGTTACTTTTTGCGGGCATATAGTTAGTATTTGTTCTCGACGATGCCCGGCCCGCATCCTCGCCGTCGACCCGTCCGCGACGACGTCCAGCCGACCCATGTCCGGGACTGGGCTCCGCCGGGCTGGCACTGGGAGGTGCTGCCTGGAGGGGCGCGCCGCTTAATGAGGAACCCGGCCCCGGGTCCCGTTGTCGACCCTGATCTCGTTTGGTGGCGTTCGCGTGGGCCAGTTTCCGTTCGGAGGGACCCGGCCCCGCCGGAGGTGGTACGTCGCCGTGTCAGGGAGGAGGACGAGCACGTCCATCGCTACATGGTTGCGTTAGAGGGCGGCAGGTTCTCTAATACCTGGCAGTTTTTTCGGGGATCTCACTTCAGCTATGATCCTGTGAGGGTTCCTTCTCTTTGGGTGTCCACCGCCCGTGCCGCAGGAACCGCGAGTGTCCTAGATTCTTCTGTAGTATTCGGTCTTTATTAGCTACCTAGCCAGTGATATACTATTCAATATTATATATTATTCGAGACGATGTATTCGAGATTATATCTATTATTCTAGACGATGTATTCGAGATTATATCTATTATTCGAGACGATGTAATTTGAATACTAAATTGTTTTATATTTCTTTTGGATTAGTTAAATAAAAGCTATGGCAGACAATACCGACAGAGAGGGAGAACCGACCATGTTCGATATGATACGCCGGCCAGATGATGATCAGAATGAAGAAGATTATGACGGCTCCGAATTTCTAAACAACACCGGAGAGGGTGATATGATATTCGATCGCGACGACCGAATTGATGAAGTCATGAACTACGATTATGACGATGACGAAGAACATGTTGATCCTGAAACAACAAAGACCGGCGAGGTATATATATTTATATAAGCAGGCATCTGGTGATCATCACATGTTTTAAATGACTTGAAGATATATTAACGAATCGATCTTTATTCTTTCAGCCATCCGGATCGAGCAAATCTTCAGGCAAAATGACGAAACGAGGCCCGAACAAAAAGTTGAAGCAGGGCGTAAAGTATAATATCGAGGCATGCAGCCCTACTGACAAACCATTAGCGCCTAAGAAGATTGCGGACAAGTTCGTTCGTCAGTGCGGAGTTCTTGTGAAGGACCAACTCCCGATCAAACTTCAAGAATGGAGAGAGCCAGCAAAGCCACGTCCAGATGTTACTTTTGTCGACAAGAATCAAAAAGATCTGCTTTGGGATACTCTCATGGAACATTTCACCCTACCAGATCATTTCACAGAAGAAGATGTGCAGAAAGTCAAGGAGGCTGCTCTTAAGATGATGGCGATTGCATTCAAGAACCACAAGAATCGTGAATGGAACAAGTACGTCAAGGGAGGAAGGAAGACTCCAGTATTCGAGGGAACACTAGAGAACCAACGTGCTCATTGGGACGATTTCGTGAAATTCAAGGATTCGGAATTAGCTAAGGAACGGTCGAGAATAAACAAGAAGAATGCCGAAAAAAAGGATAAGTTCCATAAGCTGGGGCCAGGTGGCTATGCGATGGCAATGCCTAAGTGGGATAAGTCTGAGAAAGAGATGGAGGATGCAGGTGTCACTCCGGTTACTAAGAGCTGGCCCCCCAGGGTCAGGACTTGGTTCTATGCGCATGGGGGGGAGTTGGACCCGGAGACAGGCAATGTTTCGATGAGGGCAAGTCTGAAGGGAGCCGACGATGTGATACTTGTTGCAATAGAAGAGGCACGATCGGGGGTGTTCCAGCCCAACAGAGAGAACGACGAGCTTACGCGTGCCCTGGGAAATCCTGAACACCCGGGAAGAACACGAGGCAAGGGCGCTATTCCATGGTATGAGGGGTTTTCAGAATGGAACACTGACTACAGAACCCGTGCGAGAAAGAAGATTGCGGAGGAGAAGAAGAGGAAGATGGAGGAGGAGAAGAGGAAGCGGGACTATGAAGGCCTTCAAGGCCTAGAAGCAAGTCAAGCGGAATTGGCAGTCAAATTCCAGCGGCAGCAGGAGCAGATCGACTCACTTACCCAGCAAAGGGGGTCTCAGCAGCTGCAGCAGCTAGCGAATGATCCAGCATTGGATAGCACCGGCCCATCCATGCCGAGAAGCAGCGTGGGTTCCGTCCCGGACGACGCAATGCTGGGTAGATACCCCGTGGATGACATCACGGAGAACACTAACTGCGAGCTACACGTCAAAATGAAGAACATATCCATGAAGGTGGCGGACGGCGTTGCTTTTACAAATCCCCCCGAGGCAACCTTCCATTGCAACCCGATTCCAGCGGGCTATGCTCGTGTCTTGGTTGATGAGGTGGTGGACCCACCATATTCGGAGCTACAGCTTGACATTGCTAGAGGTGACGGAAAGTGCTTTCTCGGAGAGGCCAAACATCGTATCATCCTATGGAAAAAGGATTGCATTATCTTTCGAAGGCCACCGACACCGCGTCAGCCGACTCCTCGTCGAAGTCCGCCACCGAGTCAGCAGACTCTCGCTCCTGCAAGTCCACCAAGTCCGGCAAAGTGTCAGGCCACTCCTCCTCCTCCAAGTCCGGCAAAGTGTCAGGCCACTCCTCCTCCTCCAAGTCTGCCACAGCGTCAGACGTCCACTCCTCCTCCAAGTCTGGCACAACCTCAGGCCACTCCTCCTCGTCCAACTCAGCCCCGTTAGCCGTCTCCGCCGCCTCAGCAATCGCAGAAGAGACACCCCGCAGCTATGGTGCATAGCGGTACGAGTCGAGGTAGTACAGGAAGTACAGGTGGAGGCAAGCGATATAAATATGGTCCAAGCCTCACGCCTCTTCCGCAGAGGTCTTATGACAGGTCCGAGGAGGAAATCACAGCCATATCGAAGGCCGAGGTGGAAGCCCATTTTGCACTGAAACCGCCACCGCCGCCAAGGGAGAAAGTGCCTGAGGAAACGATTGACCACTTCATTCGTATGGCTCAACCACCAGCTCCCAAGCCTGTTGACACAGACTATGAGCGCCACAACAGGAAGTTAAATCAAGCACGTCTACAAAGGGAGGCGAGCACGTCTACATCGGGATCGAGCAAACAAGAAGCAGCTGCCAAAAAATGCGGGAAAACCATTCCCCAGCTGGGAGAACAGGCGGCGCAATCGATTCCCTCGCTTGTTGTGCCAACAACAGGTGACAGTACGCGCGCCCAATATTATTGTGGGCAAACAGTGCACGTTCCCGAGGTGGGCAATGTGGTAATAATGGAGGAGCATATAATGCAGGCTGAAGTTCTCAACATCACTGTTGGACAACTCCTTGAGATCGAGCCCATGCCTATGCTTAGAGAGGATGAAATAAAACGGAAATATGTCCGGGGCCAACTTTTGGTCGAGCCAGACAAGGTCAAGAACCTCCCAACGAGAATGTATGAATTGCATCAATGGTACATGAACATTACCAAGATTTCAGATCGATTGTCCATCATGGTGAATGTCAAGGAGGAGCATTACTACCATGAGAAAGCTGTGTCCGTTGAGTATACTGAACTGTTTCAGTTATACAATCAAGACGCACTCGACAAATCTATCGTCAGTTGCTATTGTCTGTAAGTGATTTCTTTCTATAATTTAAGTCTCAAGCTAGCTGTAGTGATCCTTTTGATCAATCATTACCTGTAATTATCCTCACTATATTCTTTTCTGTGGTATTATGCAGGATGAAGATGTATGAAATGAGAAAAGGTGGACGCTTTGACATTGGGTTTATTGACCCAAACACCGTTAATGAATACACATGGAAGATAAATCAACGTCAGCAAAAGAACGTAGAGGACAACATGCTAGAGTTCTTGAAGCGCCTCAAATATAATGAAGATATACTACTTCCTTACAACTTCCAGTGAGTCACACTGTCTTGTACTACAAATTCTATGTTTTTGCCTACTAGCTAGCTACATGTTTTTGCTTCCATATGCCCGCTTAATTAAGACATGCAAACGTGTGTGCATGCAGATTTCACTGGGTCTTGTGTATCATTAAAGTTGACGCCGAAACAGTTGAAGTACTGGACTCACTAATCTCAGAAAAAACTGACTATAACATCTTGTTTGGGATAGTCAACAGGTAATTTCAATCATTATTAACTATATATCTCGGCCTATTTAGTTCGTCATTTCATGATATGAACTATTTAATAACCCCTTTATTCATTTTCTTTGTCGGCGGGCAGGGCTTGGGCAAGGTTCATCACCGTCACGCCCGGCGAATGGAAACAAAAGCTTAAATGGTTTTGACCCAAGGTAAGTAATTAAGTAGTACTAGCTAGCTAGCTAGCTGCCATCTCTTTAATTATCATGCTTGATTAATTATTATCTAATCAAATTCCATTCTCGTAAAGGCCCTGAAGCAGGCGCAGGGGACTGATCTGTGTGCATTCTGCGTTTGCGAGAACATTCGCATGATGGCGTCCGAAAGGAGTAGATCTCAAAGACAGGAATGGGTACGCTTGTCAGAACACTATAAATAATTTTTACACCATTATCGATATCTAATCACACAACTAATACACATGCATGTTGATCTCCTTCTTAACAGTTCAAAGAGGTGCGGGAGAAGCTCCTAGAAACGGAGCGCGTAGAAGCACTTCAAGAGGAAATAGCGGGATTTTTGCTCGACCAGGTCATAAATCCGAAGGGAGAATTCTATTACCTGCTATCGCCCCCATGAAAACCACTTCCAATTGTCATCGTGCTCCGAAGGCACCAATTAGGCTAATGCCACTGGCTCCAAAGGCAACATACATATGTAGGAGAAATTGTATATAGCTATACATGTGTGTATGTGTGAATTAATTAATATGGTGGTTTGTGAGACATTGATGATATATATATGCATGATTGGTTCTACTAGAAATTATATATATATATATATATATATATATATATATATATATATATATATATATATATATATATGTATATAGCGTGTACAATGTGTAGTATCGTAAAATACCAGCAAACGAAAAAGAATTAAAATGGAAACACAAAATTAAATGAAAAAGAAATCATAAAACCCCCCAAACCTTATAGTACCGGTTGGTCTTACCAACCAGTACTAAAGGGCTCCAGGCCCCCGGAGCTGGCTCGTGCCACGTGGTTGCCCTTTAGCACCGGTTCGTGCTGAACCGATACTAAAGGGGGGGGGGGGCCTTTAGTGACCACAATTTAGTGCCGGTTATGGAACCGGCACTATAGGGCCTTACGAACCGGTGCTATTGCCCGGTTCTGCACTAGTGCTCTCATAACACCACGTCCTATTGATTTATATCCTTTTCATTGGATGAATTCAGATTATGTGATCTTCTGTTGCAATGTTTGCTGCTGGAATTAGTTACAGATGGGAGTGCAATCTTGAAGTCAAAGGATGTCGTGCTTCCGTTGTTTGCATTAATAGTGGGATCTTCTGATTTATATAGTGGGAGGTCGTGCTTCCGTTTTTTTGGCAGGCTTGCTTTTAGTTCTGTTATTGCCAGGGGGGTCCTTTATCTGGCATCCATTGCACGGGAAGGTAATAAGCTGAGAACTCATGGAGAATGTATTTCTCAACATGATATTTGCCGGCACCTGTCACTGAAACATCAATGTTTCAATATATTTTGGTCTTCTTTGGTTAGATCTAATGATGTATTGGGCTCCACAATGTTAGTATCCTCTGTACAGTCCGTGGTATTTTGAGAAAATCACCAAAAGAACGATGCCCAAATAGAGCATATTATATAGTCATGAATTAAGTTTTACTTATCAGAATGAGGTGCTATATTTATTTGGCGCTATGCACGATCCACCTATAGGAATGTCTAACATTGCTGCTCTAAAGAGTATTGTATGTAATCTTCTAATTTCTATAACATGTACTTCGTATGATATTTTAAGATGCACATTTAACCACTTGCTTTTCACATAATGCTCACATTTGACTTGGGTAGCTAATTTACATGTACATTATGTCTTTGTAACATCTCCGACAATTTTACAATGGGGTAAAAATCGTCAGTTTAAAAAAAGTCAGTTTAAAAATCATCAATCCCAAGATAGCTAACACTGATGATCCTGATGTTTAAAAATAAATATTTTGCAGAAATTGTTTGAGTGCATCGTGTTGTTGTGGACAATTGTTCTTCATCACTAATACAAGAGCATGGGAAAAGCTGGTGCGGGTAGTGTCATTACAAACATGATACTTCCCATGGAGTTTCTTTCCTCTTAACTACTTAGGCTCAAAATTGGTTACTTATAACTATGTATCTATGATTTTAATTTTTTACTTAATTACAAGAACCTATATTCAAAAGAGGTAATGTGTTGAAGCATGCTATTTGTTGGTTGAGTAAATAATTCGTCAAAGTATTCTATGTGTGTTGCTCAAAATACTAACCTGTGCACCGGGTTGATGACTAGTGTAGAGCTAACTGTAATTTGGCACGTGATTAATCAGCCTACCCACAAGTGTTAATCAGCGTGTATGCATCTCCTCTCTATATAGGACAAAAAATGTGCTAGTTGGATTTTCCGTATAATTAATCATTAAACCTATTAACATATTTTTTCTTAGAAAAGGAGGATGACCCCCGGCCTCTGCATCTGGGAGATGCATACGGCCACTTTATTGATTATTCTCGAGGACCTTACAAAGTATTACAACAATGTGCCTGAATCCACCATCTTGGCAACACATGCCGCTACTCCTATCCAAAATGATGAAGGGGTGCTAGCTGGGCCACTACCCAAACCACTCATCTAAGCCTAACATCAAAACCCGGAAGCCGAAACATATTCGGAAGCCCCAGCCGAGCCACATACCTGGTCTGGGGCACAATCCGGTTAGAAGCACTCGTGTGTCGTCGCCGCCATCTTCCACAAGTCCGTCTTCAGCTCATATTGAGGCTTCTACCTTGTCTGGCCACTGCCATCGACGTCACCATGACGCCAGACAGCAACCTCCTCCTGCGCGAGTCCATCTCCGTGCATCGGACGCCGAGCCTCCACAGCGCCATGCCGCCGATATCCGCTGCCATCGATGTGTGAGATGAAGCACCGCTCCACCATCCCCCCAGCCAGCACTTACTCCAAAATGATGCCCCCAGGAGGGAAAGCGATAAAACGCCATCATCGTCCGATCCGGAAGACCCAGATCTAGGGTTTCCCCCGGAGCATCCCGAACCTGATGACGCAGACTGCAACGACGATGCCTCGACAAGAGAACGGCATCTAAGACGCCGCCATCGTCCGCCATGACCATAGTCGACGCGATTTTCATCGGCAGTTGCTCCACCAGACGTGCGCCGCCGATGTCGCTGGTCCCTTCAACCGGAGCAAACTCCAAAACAATGCCCTAAAGAGGGACTACAACACAAAAGCGCCGCCATCGCTCGATCCCAAGGAGATCTAGGGTTTCCCCCATAGTTGCTCGCGCTGTCAAGGGCCAGACAAGGGTAGAATCCCGCGGATCTGCCCAGCTGCCGACGAGTCGCACCCACCACCATGCCGACGGCCGACCAGCAATCAATCCGGCCGCGCCGCCGCGAACTGATCCGGTCACGCCACCGCCGTCCCTGGCGGCCACAACGCACCAGATTGCAAGGCCTCCTGCCACGGGGAATCGACGTCGCCGAGGCGCCGCCACGCTCCGGCCCGACGACGCCGGCCCGCGCCAGCCCCACCCGAGCGAGAGGGCCCGAGTCCCCGCCGCCGCCGGCGACGGCTAGGCTTCGCCTGGCCGTGCCCTTGGGCGGCGGCGAGGGAGGAGGAGGAGGAGTGGGGAAGGTCCGGCGGCGATGGGATCTGGGGCCTCCCGGTCGCCCACGCGGGGGGCGGCTCGGGAGGGAGACGTATCCTCGATGGGTTTGAGTAGCAAACTATGTGACCGGAATGACTTAGAAAATAATAGGGTCATGACGCTTTCTGTAAGAGAGAAAAACTGTAGACAGATTTCAGAATCCCAAATCCAATAAAGAGAAATAATACAAGATCAAGAGTGCCAATTATTGGTTTGGGTTATCGGACAACGTTCTGATTTGTAGCATCAAAATTGCAGCACAACTATCAGAGAACATGCTTCATCCCAATAACACCACACAGTTTTCAAAGTGGACACACCAAATTCATTGCACTTTACTGGCTTGTGATTACCTAGTAAGGAGCAAAAGCAAATGCGATGTGCTAAAAATAGAAACCGATATAACTTTTTAAAATCTTAGGAATGGCAGGTCTCGGGATGACGAACCCATATGCCATTATACATGACCGTTCTTCAATTCCCTAACATGCTTTCTAATCACCAAGTGATGATGGACCATAGCCATGATGCAACATCTCCACACTGAGTGCCATTGTGTGACTAACGTATCAGCAATGGCAAATGGCAAGGTGCAATGTCTCATGTCAAATTCAGTCTGTATAGCAATAGTAGAACTTGTATTAGAGATGGCACAACAAAGTGTTAGTTAGCTAGATTACGTGAGAAGTGACAAGCGAGCCAGATAGTACGTTCATGTGTTTCAGGGGCATTATAAACGGTAGCCCATTGTTCAAATGATTGAAGAAACAATGCAATACTTGATTCCACACATGATCCTGGGCTGGCAACTCATCTCATCTGTCCAGCCTATAAATATACATTAGTTGCTTCGCGCAGACCGTCATTATCCAGGCCCAGGATCATCATATTTTATACTTCTCTCGTATCGCCTGTGCATTCTGGGACATGTTTGCATTGTTTCAGAAAAAAGAATCCTACATTCTCGCTTTGCTTCTTCTGTTCTTTTAGTTGCTTTCTTTGCAAAAACAGGAGAACATTTATATTCTAATTTTGGTTAATTCTTTTGCTAAATAGGTCCTGTAGAGATTTTCCATTCTAGAAAATACTTCAGAGAATTTTCAGCAAGAAAACACATAGGAAGTCAATTTGTAAAATTGTGGTACTTAACATTGTCTGGTTAACGAGGTCATTTTACAAAGGAAGATATGTCTCGAAATTTTGTTTTGCTGGTAGCCATGTTGACATACGTGAGTTACAATCTTTTTTATACTCCCTTAGTATCAACAAACGTCTGATATTTTTATACGGAGGGAGTACAATGTAGCATTACATTGAGGAGACAAATCAAGGAATAGCGCACTCTAGCTGATCGATGAATTTTCTTGGTAAAAAGACTCAAATAAAGTGTCAACTGTAATTTGGCACGTGGTTAATCGGCCTACGCACAAGAGTTGATCAGCATGCATGCATCTCCTCTCTCTATAGGACAAAAAAGGGAGACAAATTAACACATGTGCTAGTTGTATTTTCTGTATAATCATTAAGCCAATTAACATATGATTAGCAAAGTGTGAGCCGAATCACTTTAGAATAATAGTCTCATGATGCTTTCTGTAACAGAGAAAAACTGTAGACAAATTTCAGAATCCCAAATCTAATAAGGATTAATACTGCAAGATCAAGAGCGCCACTTATTGCTTGGGTTATCAGACAATATTCTGATTGTGACATCAAAATTGCAGCACAGACATCAGACAACATGCTTCATCCCAATAACACCACATGGTTTTCAAAGTGGACACGCCAACTTCATTGCACTTTCCTGGCTTCTGCTGGGTGCTTCGAAAGACCAAGACGGTACTTGTGAGGAAAGCTCAAAATCAACTTTCTCTGCATCATAAATTAACCACATGTGAAAAGAATGGAAATTAAATAGAGGAAACATAGCTAGTTAATTAGGATTCTACCATGTGAACTCACAGTAAATGTTAACAATGGCAATTAGCGGTTAGCAAGCTGCAAGCCATCTTTACAAAAATGCTTGTGTTAGTAACCTGGAATATCTGAAATGCCGTTATGTGTACATATGCCCGTCTAGCTGCTGTTATTTAGAAAATTGCTCACGGTATTTACTAGCAATTGAGACATCCAACAAATGTTTCTGATATAAGAACTTGTTAAATTTTAACCATGCATTTAAAATCTACCTATTTTCCTATTACTTCTTAAGCTTAGTTCTTTCAAATGTATTTAAGCCAGCTCAGTGCATCAGAAATCACAGAATGTGTAGCTTAATAGAATAACTAATAGCCAAGGGTCTGATCTATTTCATTTTCTTACAGAGTTCTACTATTAAGAACATTTCTCCATGGGATTAAATCGCAACAGGATCTTGACGCTGGGCTATATTGTCGATCAGTTCACCAAAGTGTTTATAAATTTCCTACTAAGTATAACAAAATGATGTGCTTCATCTGCAAAACAAGATGATGTGGTTCATGTACATATCAGGCATCATTTATAGTTTTATACACACCAACCATCTAATACCAAACTAACCCAATTACTCTTATCCAAACCATCACAGGGTTAGACAACAAAACATAGCCAAACTCTACATTCACACAACATATGCCCGAAGAAACACGATCATAGCCAACAACCATATCAAGCCTTCTGCAAAATTAAATCAAAGGAATGTGTGGAGGAAACACCAAAACAGGGAGAATACGCACAAGCTTGCAGGGGCCACCGAACTTCTTGCGCCGTAGCGGGCGGGTCTCGGGCA
Organism: Triticum timopheevii; assembly: GCA_963921465.1. Classification (NCBI taxonomy): domain Eukaryota; kingdom Viridiplantae; phylum Streptophyta; class Magnoliopsida; order Poales; family Poaceae; genus Triticum; species Triticum timopheevii. The sequence continues at coordinate 39,425,949 of OY997272.1, read as the reverse complement.
CACTCTGGGGTTCACCGTCGACGGCCTCCTCCAGCTTCGCCGCGTGCGTCTCCACCCCCTTGCCGGCCCCGTTCAGGAACTCCACCACGCCTACCTTGGCTGCGCGCAGGAATTCAGCCGCGCTCGTCACAACGAACAGGGAGAAAGGATCGGGAGGAACATGAGCGTACCTTGGTAGGGCTGGGCGCAGAAGGACCTCGCCGGAGCTCCGGCCCCGGGGTGGAGGAGGAGGCGGCGCACATGATGAGATGCACACGCGAGGGCCATGGGGGAGAATGAGGCTAGAAAGAAAAAAATTGCAAAGGGTAGGTGGGCTTATGACTTGGATGATCTATTTGGGCCGACAATAGAGGCTCATACAAAGGAGGCCTATGGTATAATCTCTGTGAAACAGTATGGACATTCCTTTTTTTTCAATGAATGACCATGATTTTTACCTACCCACTGTTATATCCTCAAGTCTACATGATCGACAAGTCAAACAATGACATGCGAAGTGTGGAATCAAACATGAGCAAAGCCTACTGTACAGAAATTTCTCGGCAAGCCGCTCCAATTTTGTCGCGTCAGCTTCTTTCAGTTTCTTATTAGTGATCGTTGCAGTAAGCCTATGACTCTACTTCCTGCAAAAAAAAAAGAGTAAGCCTATGACTCTACTTCCTGCAAAAAAAAAAAGAGTAAGCCTATGACTACACAACCAACTTGCACAAAGGAACAACATCTGCAACATATTATGACATTTTCTCTTGTCAATGGAAGTATCATTTGGACTGGCCTAAATAAACCAAAAGACCACAACAACTCCAAAATAAATAAGAGAGTGTAAAGACTACATTAGTGATCCCTCCCTAAATTATGTATACTCCCTCCGTAAAGAAATATAAGAGGGTTTAGATCACTACACTAGTGATCTAAACACTCTTATATTTCTAACGTAGTGATCTAAACGCTCTTATATTCCTTTACGGAGGGAGTATAGTACTTAGATGAGCAAAGTAAATCATAAATGCACTGCAGGTCATACAACTCATGCTTTTGAACACTCAAAAAAGAGAAGTTGAGTTGCTCTTGTTTGGAAATTGGAACAGAAGAAACACTGTTGATTTTTCGTTGCCCACAAGGTCATACTACTCGCGGTGGCTACAACCAGTGCCTAGTGGACTGCTTTCCGACAAATGATTAGCCCGTTCGGAACTGCTAATAGCGGTAGACATCGGTACAGGAGGTTTGTCCACACTAGAGCCACAACAAAGACGCGAGGTAGCCTCTGGCACGTGCTTGGTGGTAGCGTGTCTGGTGATGTAGCAAAGCAGATTCTAATCTCAAGCGCACGAGGCTACACCAGCAAATGGTTGCATTGTCCTTTTTGAGCATGCCGAACCATCCGTGAGCAGCAACGTTCACGAAATAGGTTTTCACACCGGTTTATAGATGAAGTGCCAACATTGGCGCCAGAAATAGAGCACCTTTCTAGAAATTGTCCCTCCGATAGTTGGACCCAAAAAGAGAATGTAGGAGGACCAATAGCACCTTTGAGAGTAAGTATTTGGGACTGCCAACGCTAGAAGGGAGAATGAAATATGAGAACTTTTAGCCAATAATGGATAGACTTGGTAAGAGATGCAATGATTGGAATCAGAGATATATGTCTCATGTTGCAAACGAAGTGCTAGTTAAATCGGAGATCCTGAAAATAGTTCTTGTGCATACAAACAGGGCCTTTCAAAAGCATATAATAGGGTGGATTGGGGGTTCTTGGAGCAAGCGATGATCAAGTTGGGCTTCTCTCACCAGTGGGTACAATGGATAATGTCATGTGTCACCACCGTGAGATATTTTGTTAAATTCAATGGAGCCATCTTGGATTCGTTTGCATCGACGCGAGGGCTTCAGCATGGTGACCCCCTATCCTCTTTCTTATTTTTTTGGCTGATGGATTATCTACACTGCTGAGACAGGGAGTGGAATCACAGGTTGTCCAACCGGTCAAGATTTGCAGTAGAGCGCCGGCGATATCTCACTTGTTTGTTTGCTGATGATACCCTATTGTTCTTCAAAGCTAATGTTGAGCAGGCCAATTATGTGAAGGACATTATACACAGATACGCATGGGCTACGGCCAACTTATAAATCCACAAAAGTGTTCAATCCAGCTTGGTGACAATTGTCCTATGGCGGCACAGTCTGGGGTCAAACAAGTGTTGCAAGTTCGAACTGCAAATTTTGAAGGTAAATATCACGGATTACCCGCACTAGATGGACCCATGAACAAAGGGAAATTTCAAATGTTGCAGGCTAGTCTGACTAAGTGGATCATGCTATGGGGGGGGGGGGGGGGCATTTTGTCCCAGGCAGGAAAGAAAACTTTGGTAAAATCTGTCCTACAAGCTATACCTACCTATATGATGGGGGTGTTTAAATTACCTTGCTCTGTTTGTGATAATCTCACACAACTTGTGAGGAACTTCTGGTGGGGATCAAAGCAAGGACAGAGGAAAACTCATTGGTTGGCATGTGATAAAATTATTGAGCCAAAAGGAAAGGGTGGATTGAGCTTCCGTGACTTCCGCTTATTCAACCAAGCCCTCCTAGCGAGACAAGCTTGGCGTCTACTTACCAACCCAGTTTCGCTAGGCTCCAAGTGCTAAAAGCAAAATACTACCCATAATGGTTCCCTTGAGGACACTGTTTTTGCAGGGAACGCATCTCTGACATGGCATGCAATACAACATGGCTCAGCTGTCAACGCTCTCTTGCCTCTTCTGGATTACTGTGCATACTTGTTGCTGAGAAAATGCTTTTCTTTTTTTATTTTCCTTTGATTTTGTGACATTGGTTCCTGGCTGGCAACGTTGATGTATGTACTTGCAAACACGCAAACCGTCACAGAAAGCTTACTGAATTACTAGTCTCCTCAAGGGAACAAGTATGCTTAAGGTATAGATAGATGGTATACTTACAAGCCTACATGTTCTTGTCAATCTGTTATTTGAGCCAATGACAGCTAGATATCGCACTCCTCGCCGGTCGGTCGGACGGCGTGCACCTGCCAACGCTGGAGATATACCACGCTCTCTGTTTCTTCTAGGCCTAAACATGTCTGAATTCATATAAAAACCACCGGAGCCAAACGATGACATTGAATTTTGTATTGAGGTGATAAATTTTTTTGTAAACCATTAATTACAGAGTAATTTAATTTTGATTTTTGTGTCGCGGATTGACAGTCACCATACAACAAGAAAGTTCTAGAATTTGTTCACATCGGCAGCGTGATTGGGGGTGTATTTGTTGCTTCCCAAGGTAGTTAGTTCAGCACACAGGCATTTTAGTACTAAACTGCAGAAAACTGTTAAGTCATCCAATTCATGCCGCATTGCAAGATTAAATGAAAATCAAAGAAATGTACAAATCCCAGTCCTCAGCGCTCTCCTCGATTCTTCTTCCCCAAAATCCATTCCCACAACCAGACCACACTCCCTCCATACCAGACTAGGGTCTCTCACCGGCGGCGGGATGGGCGGCGACGCGACGGAGATTGCCATCCTCGAGCGCCATGGGTCCCAGGAGATGGCCTCGCTGCCGATCCCCGACGAGCTCCTGCCTGAAATCTTCCTCCGCCTGGCCACCCCAGCCGACCTCGTCCGCACCTCCGCCGCCTGCGTCTCCTTCCGCGGCGGCGTCGCCGACCGCCGCTTCCTCCGGAGGTACCGCAAGATCCACGCCCCGCCCCTCCTCGGCTTCCTCGACCTTAACAGAGTCTTCCACCCCGCCGAGCCGCCTCACCCCTTCACTTCGGCAGCAAAAGACTTGGCTGACTTCAGCTTATCCTTCCTCCCTGCCCCAGCCAGCGGCTGGGCCATTCAAAACATCCGCGACGGTCGCGTCCTGCTTGGCAGGCGCCGCCGCGACATCACGGAGTTTGTGGTATGTGATCCCTTGCACCGGCGGCACATCCTGCTTCCCCCAATCCCTGATGTCAACCAGTGGCTTCCTTCAGTGGACAACTCACATGTCTTCCTCATGGGCGGCAATGAGGATGCTTCGGACGAAACATTTTTCAGAGTGATATATGTGGCAGTCAACCAACATAAGCAGGTCGGCTTGGTCTTCTTTTCCAGCACCGGACAATGGCGAGCTACTCCTCCATCAATAGTGCGATCACCTTCCTCATACCACTGGCTCCAGTGTGCGTATGGCTGCTTGTATGGGTTGACAGAGAAAAATCAGAAGTTACAGGTGCTTGACACCCGGAGGATGGTGTTCTCACTCTTAGACCTCCAAGCCAGACCCGGAGGTTCTTCTTATGTGCACATAGCCATTGTGGAGGCAGGGGAGGGCATCATTGGGATGTTTGTGCTACCACATAAGACATATGACCTCAGTTATTTCATTAAGAGAAACAACGGTGGAAGTTCCAGCCACTGGCAGTTGGAGAAGACAATCTCACTGGATTCTTCTCACTACACTCTAGACGTGCGTTCAACAGGGAGGAAATTGTTCCTATACCATCACGGAAGCCCACCGCTTGATGACGGCCTTTTCTCAATGGACGTCAAGACATTCCAGCTTCAGATGGTGTTTGCCTGCAAATATTATGGCATGCTTTACCCACGGGCATATTACAACTTTCCACCATTCTTGTCGACTCCAATAGTATCAAGCGGTAACCTTTCTGTTGCATCCTAGTTATTACCTTCTCATCATAGTTATCACATGGGTTGTCTGTGGCTTTATAGTTTACTACTGTGCTCAGTAATTCTAGTCGTTTAGTAGTTGTCACCTCTTCTGTGTTGTGACCAAGCTAATAAAGCTCAGGAACACAATTTTGGTTTATTTGTTAGTATTTTGTAATTGCCACTCTAAGGTGATCACAGAAGTAAAAGAAAGGCTTGTGGACAGTACGACTAGCATTTTGGAAGCATCTTGAAATCGTAAGAAACACTAGATGGCGACAAATATTTTTGTTTTTATGGCCAAACTAATGCAGAAGGCATAAAAGTTCAAGGAACACTTCTACCACAGTTCGCCTTTTGTTTGTTTCACCTTATCCCAGACTTATCTTGTCCACCTTTATGATTTATGTCATTTATCTCTTTATGTTTACATGCCTTTTCTGGCTAAGTATTCCAACTTGTATTGCAAATGGCAATGAGCATTCAACACCATAAAGCGAGCACTTGTTGTTATATATCTCAAATTCCATTGAAGTTAATATTATACCTACGTGACTATGGCTAGAAATAGTCCTGAAGGTTGACTCTCCAATCTCTATGTATTGCGTCTGTTTTCTTTTCGCCCCTGGCATTTTATGCTGCTTCCTGTGTACTTTTTACTAAGCAATTTATGAAGTGTTGCCCGACGGCAAGATCTATTGATTGTTTTGATCGCAAGCTGCTGAATATTTACGATCCGAGTATGCATATATTGGGCAGGTACTCAGGAACAAGGTGTGGAGACGCCACAGGCTGAAGAAGAGCCCACAGATAGCCCTCAGTACGAGAGCACTGTTGATGAGGCAAATGTTGGAAGTCCGGCTGATGTATCGAGGACTGGAGATGGTTCTGATTGACGTTGTGCCATGACTGGACAGTTGACCACAGTTTGGTCATCAATAGGGTATGTGTGGCTCTTTCTTGTCTGTAATGTTATGCCATCTAGAATTAACATTGAGTTTATCTTGCGTGGCTTGATTTGACAATGATTGTGCGTTGTCAGATAAGGTAGCAAGAGCAGTAATGACCTTTAATTTCTGGCACAATCAGTTGGTTAATTGGACCATGTAAGAATCAGATTGCTTCTTATCTTGCTGTATATATGTCTGCCCATCACTGTAGCTGCTATTGTGAGTCATTGGAATGACAGGAACTAGTCAGTTATTAGCAAATTGAGGAGCAGTAAAGATCTCTCTTTACTACTCTTTGTTTACACAGAGAAGTCACTTTCAGTTTTGTTTCTGCTTTGTCAAAAATAATTGGTGGCGAGGTAACATCCGATGAGATCCACGCAAACAAAACAAAATTTCCGCTCAACAGTGCGCAAAAGGTTGAGCACTAATTTTGTTATGTTTTGTATGGAGCTCCTCGGACATCGTTTGGCCAACAAATTTTGAAAGAACCTAAAATATTTGGTCATGATCGAAGCCACAAAGTTTTAGTTTTTTGAGTTTATTTACTATTTTTTGGATTTTACTGTTTATCATGGGTGCAATGCACCTGGGTGTAGCAAACCACTCTCTGGATGTCAAGACATTCCAGCTTGAGAGGCTATTTGGTTCAGAGTTTAACATGCTTTGCCGGTGGGCATATAACAACTCTCCACCATTGTTGTCGACTCCAGCAGTATCACCTTTCTGTTGCAACCTAGTTATTTCCTTCCTATATACTCCCTCCGTTCACAAATATTAAGATGTTTTGGATATTTCAATTTGGACTACATATGGACTAAAATGAGTGAGCAAACACACTAAAACGTGTCTATATACATCCGATTCAGGAAAAAATTAGAACATCTTATATTTGTGAACGGAGAGAGTAGTTTTCACACAGGTTGTCAGTTTGATTGATAGTTCGCTACTCTGATTGTAATTCTTGTTTGTCCCCTCTTCTGTGTTGTGCCAAGCTAGTGAAGCTCAGAAACATAATTGTGGTTTATTTGTTAGTCCGTTATAATTGCCACTTTAAGGTGATGAGAGAACTAAAAAAAGGTTTGTGCACAGTATGAGTAGCATTTTGGAGGCATTTTGAGATCATAAGGAACACTGATACCTGTTCACGTTTGGTTTGTTTCATCTTAGAAACATTTATTTCAGTCAAGTAGGACTTATCTCGTCCATATTTCTTTTGATGGATGTAAGCACGGGGGCAAAGTGTTATATGGTAGAATTTCACTTCCTGCAAGACGAAGCTACCATTTGTTTTGTGGCTCTCAAGTTCTTTTATGGTTCACCTCCTTTTGTTTCCAAATTGAGGAGCAGTAATGATCTCTCTTTACTGCTCTTTGTTTAAACAGAGAAGTCACTTTCAGTTTTGTTTCTGCTTTGTGAAAAATAATTGGTGGCCAAGTAACATCCGAAGAGATTCTGCTCAACAATGCACAAACGGTTGACCACTAATTTTGTTATGTTTTGTATGGAGCTCCTCGGACATCGTTTGGCCACCAAATTTTGCAAGAACCTAAAACATTTGGTCATGATCGAAGCCACGAAGCCACAAAGTTTCAGATTCTTTTGAGTTTATTTACTATTTTTTGTATTTTACTGTGTATCGTGGGTGCAATGCACCCGGGTGTAGAAAACCACTCTCTGGACGTCAAGACATTCCAGCTTGAGAGGCTGTTTGGTTCAGAGTATGACATGTTTCGCCGGTGGGCATATAACAACTTTCCACCATTGTTGTCGAGTCCGGCAGTATCAGGTTGTAACCTTTCTGTTGCAACCTAGTTATTTCCTTCCTAAATACTTCCTCCGTTCACAAATATTAAGATGTTTTGGATATTTCAATTTGGACTACATATAGACTGAAATGAGTGAACAAACACACTGAAATGTGTCTATATACACCCGATTTAGGAATAAGAAAATAGAACATCTTATATTTGTAAACGGAGAGAGTAGTTTTCACACTGGTTTTCAGTTTGCTTGATAGTTTGCTACTCTGATTGTAACTTGTTTTTACGGTTTCGTAGTTGTCCCCTCTTCTGTGTTGTGGCCAAGCTGGTCAAGCTCAGGAACATAATTGTGGTTTATTTGTTAGTCCGTTATAATTGTCACTATAAGGTGATCAAAGAACTAAAAAAAAAAAGGTTTGTGCACAGTATGAGTAGCATTTTGGAGGCATTTTGAGATCATAAGGAACACTGCTACCTGTTCACGTTTGGTTTGTTTCATCTTAGAAACTTTTATCCATATTTCTTTTGATGGATGTAAGAGCAGGGGGCAAGTGATGTTTGTAAGCATGGGGGCAAAGTGTTATATGGTAAAATTTCACTTCCTGCAAGACGAAGCTACCATTTCTTTTTTGGATCTCAAGTTCTTTTATGATTCACCTCCTTTTGTTTCCAAGTCTTGTCTCGATGTATTCCAACTTGTAATGCGAATGAGAATGAGAATTATCATAAATCGAGTGTTTGCTGCTATATACATATCTTAAAGTTCCATTGTAGTCGGTATTGATATCTAGGGGACTATGGGACGACTATGAGTTAGAGGTAGTTCCTGAAGGTTGACTCTCCGATCTTCATGTATATCATGTAGTTTCTTTATTCCTGGTATTTGCTTCTTCTCGTGCTGCTTTTGTAAGCAATTTACCAAGTGTTGCCTAATGGTATAGCCTAAGGATTGTTTTGCTGGTATGCTGCTGAATATCTATGATCTGAGTATGCATATATTGGGCAGGTACTCGGGAACAAGGTGAGGAGCTGATAGATAGCTGCCATGATGAGAGAAGTGATGATGCCGTGGATGGTGGAGGTCATGCTGGTGTATGGAGGACTGGAGATGGCGCTGATTGAGATTATGCTGCAACTGGTCAGTTGACGACAGGTTGATCGCCAATAGAGTACAGTACTTGTGACTATGTCTGTCCTTAATATGGTCATTTACAATTAACGTGGAGTTTATCTTCTGTGGCTTGGTCGGACCATGATCTATCTTCTGTGGCTTGGTCGGACCATGATCGGTGCGTCTGTCGGACAGGGTAACAGATATTTAGTTTCTCGGTAACTAATTATGACTGTCAGAGTGATTGTGATCTTGTTGTATGCCTGCTCCGTGTGGCATGAAATGGAACTGTTTGTATGCTACTTGCTTGTTGTGTAGCCAAGGTGATCTGATTATGCTGCTGTTTTTCTTACACGGTGAAGATACTCTAGTTCTGTTTGTGCTGTGTGTCAATTTGTGCCAAGGTCGTTCAGAGGCCCAACGTATTTCAGTATTTAAACGAGGCAACATGACTTGGAGAACACAACCTTGCTGAGTGCTGAGTTCGAGCAAATTGAGTGTATATGTGATTGTGATCTGCCTTGGTCTGTATAATTATAAGTGTGTCTGCCTACCGGTAAGGTGGGGATAGCACGTAAGAAGCCATAGTGGTTGGGATCTTGTATTCTTTTTTTTTTTTGCAGGGAACTTTAGAGAGCTTTATTCAATAAAAGCGTTCGCTGAGCAGTCAGCCAACAGGTTGCTGATCAGGAAGCCAGGGATAGTATCGAGCCAGCTCTCAGTCACATTAAGCGTACAAGCACGCTTAGCACACAGGTGTGCAGGACCATTGGCTGTTCTCTTTACATGCTGAATGCGAAAAGAAGTAAAACTAAGTGCTAGCTCTCCAATTTCTAACAGAATAGGTGCTATCACCGACCGACCGGTGTAGCGAGAGTTCCAGAGGTGAACTGCCTCTAGACAGTCAGTCTCCATGATCACGTGCGTGAAGCCTCGAAGTGTAGCAAGGACTCCTTCCTTCAGCGCTAGAGCCTCTGCGATGAGAGGATCCGTAACACCCGATATCGGTTTGCACCATGCACCCTTGAAGCCTGAGGACGAGCGGGCGACCCCTCCCCGCTCCTGCATTACCATCATCAAGGTGAACCGCAGCGTCCGTGTTAATCTTGATGTGAAGATCGTCAGGGGGGTCCCAACCAAAGCCGGGTAATGTGATCTCCTGCTGCTTAGGTATTTCCAAGATGGCTAGATCTTCTCTAACCCGTCTGACCGAATAGGCTGGATTCCATGCCTCTTTATCGTGAGTCAGCCGGTTTCGAGATGTCCAAATTGCCCACATCACTGTAATGAAGATCGCCCGTTCCTTGTCAGAGAATCGGTGATCGCAAAGGATGTCTTTCGTCCAAGTAAGAGGATATAACCGAGGTAGGTCCACATGAAATAATAATCTGGTTTCCTCCCAAAACCTCCTCGCATGCGAACAGTGCAATAGTTCATGTTCCAAGTCCTCCTCCATAGCGAGACAAATCTTACAAGTGTTGATCTGTCTTATGTGGCGATGCTTGAGGGTGCATTCATCAGGTAAGATGCCCCTCATAACCCGCCACCAGAACACCCTCACTTTCGGGACCACTTTGAGCTTCCAGATCGCGTTCCACATCTGTTGTTGATTCGCTGAGGTGCCGGTAGCCTGCCCTTCATCTAGAGCCAAACGCTCTTTCTGATTCACTAGAGCCCGGTACGCTGATTTAACAGAGTAGTTGCCTGACTTCTCATGTTCCCACGTGAGAAAATCCTCACCTCCTCCCCGCCGTAGCAGAATATTCAGAATTGCTGCCACATCTGGTGCAATGAAATTTTCTCTTACTAGTTCCCTCCGCCAACTCCAGCTCTCTGTGTCAATCAACTCGTCGACAGTAAGAACTGTCGCATGTGCTGGTCGTAGCATCGGTGACATTGTAGCTGTAGAAGGGATCCACTTGTCCTCCCAAACAGATATGGAGGACCCATCACCGACCCGCTTCACCAGTCCCGCTTGCAAGGCTTCACGGCCTGCCACAATAGCTCTCCACGTCGCCGAGGAGGAGTTCGGTACCGAGGCATGCATGAAGTCTGTATCAGGGAAATATCTCCCTTTCATAACCCTAGCACACAAGGAATCGGGGTTTGTCATGAAGCGCCATCCGTGCTTTCCTAGCAGTGCCAAGTTAAAGATCCGCATATCACGAAAGCCCATGCCGCCGTTACACTTTGGTGTTGCAAGCTTGTCCCAGGAAATCCAATGAAGTGATCTTCTGTCGATTGAACTTCCCCACCAGAATTTTGCCATGTTGGAGGTCAAACCCTTGCACACCTTCTTCGTCAAGAGAAAGCAACTCATGCTGTCGGGATTGCTTGGACAATAGATTTGAGAAGCGCTTCTCTCCCGGCGCAAGAAAAAAGCCTCTCTGACCAGCCTTGCATATATCCGCGAGCTCGGTCCCCTAGGTACTCAAAGGTGCCACTGTTTATCTTACCAACGGCTGTCGGAAGACCAAGGTACCGCTCTGAAAATGCCTCCATCGGAACACCAAGTGCCAGTTTCAGAACTTGTCTAAGAGGTTCGGGAGTGTTGGGACTGAAGAAGATTGAGCTTTTGCTTTTGTTGACGCTCTGTCCCGACGCTTCCCCGTAGATCTCTAGAATTTCGTTCAATCTTGTTGCACTCTCCATGTCCGCCTTAATGAAAATGAGGCTGTCGTCGGCGAACAGGAGATGGTTCACCCATGGTGCTCTGAAGTTCACCCTTATGCCTCGATCAACAAAGTTTCCATAGTACTTCAGCAGCGATGAGAGTCCTTCGGCGCAAAGCAGGAAGAGGTATGGGGATACTGGACATCCCTGCCGAAGCCCTCGCGATGGGTTAAAAAAGGATTGCAGCTCGCCATTGACATGAACTGAAAATCTCACTGAAGTGACACATTTCATGATTAGCCTGACCAGATCTGCGTGGAACCCCAGTTTCAAGAGCATTGCTTCCAGAAAGTGCTACTCCACTCTATCGTAAGCCTTCATCATATCCAGCTTAACTGCACAAGTATAATTCTTCCCTTTCTTTCGTCGCCTCATAGTATGCACGCTCTCAAACGCGACAAGAACGTTATCTGTTATCAATCTACCCGGAACGAATGCACTCTGTTCTTCACTAACAATGTCATTCATGCATAGCCGTAGCCTGTTAGCAATCACCTTGACTGCCAATTTGTAAAGAACAGGGCAAAGTGCAATAGGACGATACTGCGAAATGCTCTGGGGGTGACATACCTTCGGGATCAGTGTAATCGAAGTGTCATTAAGACCCACTGGTAATTCACCACCGTTGAGAAAAGCAAGCACCGCCTGAGTCACCTCCTCCCGCAGCAACTTCCAATGGCGTTGAAAGAAGCCGGCAGTGAAACCATCCACTCCGGGCGCTTTGGATGGAGACATTTGGAAAAATGCTCGATGCACCTCCTCAGCCTCATAAGGTTTGCATAGCATCTCATTCATCTCATGCGTTACCTTCTGTGGAACATGCGATAATAGCGCGCTAGTATCATTAGCGCCTTGCGATGTGTACAAAGCTTGGTAAAAAGCTTGGATTTCAGCTTTGTCCTCCGCTTCGGAGACACAAACGGAGCCGTCAGCATGTTTGAGTCCCACAATCTTGTTTGCCCGTTTCCGCTTTCTGGCTTGAGCTTGAAAATATGCTGTATTACGGTCTCCGTCTCGTAGCCATGGGACTCGGGAACGTTGTCTCAACCATGTCTCCTCGAGGCGCATCGCCTCTCGGAGCTTCTTCATAACGTTCTTTTCCTCATCCGTAGGGCCTTGCCCCACCGATCGTTGGCGCAGCTTGTCCAGTCGTTTCTGCAGGTTCCTGACTGTCCTTGTCAAACTACCAAATTCGCGCAACCCCCAGGGCTCAAGTTGTCGTTGGAGTTGCCCCAGGGAGTCCAGTATTCCTTGCAGCCCCGGAATGCGTGTCTCACCCCGCCAAGTCTGCATTATGAGCTGCTCATAATCCTGGTGAGACTGCCAGACGTTCTCGTAACGGAATTGCTTTGAACCCGGCGGTCTATGTGAAAAGGCGTGTTTCCTGAACTCAGCTATGATGAAGCAGTGATCAGACTCCACCGCACACACATGCCTGACCCGTGTGTGTTCGAACATCTGTCGAAACTCCTCGTTAGCAAAGGCCCTATCCAGTCGTGCTTTAACATTGGCATCTCCAGATTGGCGATTGTCCCAAGTATAGGCCACTCCCGACCAGCCAAGATCCTGAAGAGCACACTCATCGGTGACCTCTCGAAACTCCCTCATCTGTTGCTCGGGCCGAGCAGTTCGACTGAAGTGTTCATGGGGATATAGAGTTTCATTGAAGTCTCCGACACACATCCACGCACCATGTGGAATGCTGTGGAGTGTTCTAAGGAATCGCCAGCTGTGGTGCCGATCGGATGCTCTTGGCGCTCCATAGAACCCTGTAAACCTCCACGCATTCAAGCCCATGGTGTCTGAACTAACCATCACATCAATATGATTTTTACTGAAGTTTTTAAGCTCAACCTTGATGTCATTGGACCAGAACAGCCCTATGCCACCGCTAAGGCCGTCGCTATTTACTGCAAAGCTGCCGGCAAACCCTAATGTATGCCGCAGATCCTCGACTCGCTTTCCACTGATCTTCGTCTCCATGACAAAAACCAGCACAGGCCCTTCTTGCTTCACAACATTGCGAAGCTCTCGAACTGCCTCGGGGTTCCCAAGCCCCCGGCAGTTCCAGCTTATACAGCTCATTGGGACTGGCAGGGCTGCCCTGCAGCGCCCGCCGAATTTTCTGAAGTAGTTGGTGTGTCCCTCTTCTTCTTGGGTGCACGTTCTCCTTCCCCTTCATCCGTTTCTTCAACACCCCTTGCCACCGTGGAATCATATTGTATGATCGTGTTGGCCTGAGGATTCTCCTGATCCTCGGTTGGCTCAGCAGGCATGATAACCTTTCTGTAAACTTGCTTAGGTGGTCCACCCTTCCTCTTGTTGCCATGTGCATTCCTCTTCTTCGGTGAAGTGACCTCTGGATTGGCATCCTTGGTCGAGCTGGATTCAGGAACATCGCCTCGTCCGCTATGTTTTGAGTTGCTCTGGCTGGCTCCTGAATTCTCACTCGATCCAGTCCTCCTCTTATCCTCTGGTGCTCTGAGACTTGTCTTAAACGGTAGGGCGCCGTTGTCATCCCTTGTCCCAGGCGTTGGACACATCAAATCAGCATGGCCAAGACGGCCACACGAAAAACAGAAATTTGGGACGTTTTCATATTGTATGTCATACCAGTCGCGGCCACCCCGAGCCGCTGAATCAATAAGTATCCATCGCCGTAAAGGTTTGTTGACATCAATTGTGACCCTCGTCCTCAAGAAACCCCCCATGGGGTCAAACTGTGTTGATTTGGCGTTAGCATCGATCTGTTTTGCCACCACCTGCCCTCGCTTTTCATTGCGAAGATTGAAGGGCAGATTGAGAACTCTAGCCCAAAGCTGCAGTTTGTTGAACTGCAGCTCAGACAGCTTCATGCACTCGTTGAATTCCGAGAGAATCAATGCATGCTTACTTATATGCCATGGACTTCCTTCCCACACACGTTCGAGATCCCGTTTGCATGCAAATTCTGCCACGAAGATGTTCTCCCCTGCGGATCGGAACGACAGGCCCTTAGGGTTTCCCCATGCTGGCCGAAGGGCGTTGGAGATCGTCTGGATATGGAACGTGTGTCGATGTAAGACCTTGCCCGCCAATGACCACTTCGCCGGCTCACCATCGTCAGCGTCGTCGAGCACCAGCGGCGTAGCCTCCTCTTCCGTCAGATCCAACTTGCCCATCGCCTCCTCCAATCGCGCCCTCGCCGCGCGCGGCGAGAGAGCTCCTTCCTTGCCTTTGCCAGCGCCGGATGGATCCATCCTCACGCCGCCCTGACGCGCCCCGTCGATCGAGATCGGACGTGCGCCGCCGTTCCCCTCGAAACCCTAGTCGCCGCTCGGGAGGGCTCCTAAGTTTTCGGGGAAAAAGTTGTACGCTGAGGGCCTGAGGCGTCGTCGCTGAGTTTGGCGGGGGATCTTGTATTCTTGTTGCCTGTACACCGTTGTAGTTGCTATTGCTACAAGAATGTAGAACAGAACTAGTGAAGTACCATGTGGAAATGTAGGAGACATGTCAAGGAACTACTACCTCTGCACCTAAATATAAGAAACTAGCCTATGAAAATGTCTTATATATACGGAGGGAGTAATTGTTAGTTTAGTTGCACACAGGTACGCTTCGATCATACGTGGAGCTCGAAAAAACTTTGAAAATACACAGTTTGGAGCACTGATTTTTTTTCCAGAGCACCACGGATGTGATCTTGCCATGAAATTTTGCACGCGTATAGGACACTGGAGCATCTTTAGTGTCCAAAAGTTTCAATTTTTTTAATGAATTTATTATTCATCTAGGAGTAGATGTGTCGGGGCTCCAAGAGCAATTACCGTGACTGACCAAATAACATGATGGGTATCTAGGTAAGAGCCCATGCATTACTAGGTTCAACTAAATACACGCACCCTCAAAAAAAAATGGGTAATGTTTGTGGCCGGGGCGCCGGCCGAACCGTTGCGCCGGTCTCATCACGTCCGTGCGATCTGCTGTCGATCATGCGGTCTTCAAAACAACAGCACGTGGCTAGTGGGCCTCACGCACCGTCCAGCCTTCCTTATCTCTTCACAGGCTCATCCCCATCCACATCCATCTCCCTCCCCACCCGCTACCAAGGAGCGGCGCTCGTCGCCATGGCCGCCGCAACTGGATCCACTCGTCGCCAGGCCGCCGGCAGCTGGATCCATCCACATCCTGCTGCAATCAGGGAGCAGCGCTCGTCCTCGTCCCCACATCCTACCGCATCTCCTTCCCCATCTCCCGCAGTCAGGGCCGGCCATGCTCATCGTCTAGCCGCCGCGGCCAAGTTGCAATCGACCCCGCCGGCGATGAACTTGTGCTGGAACAGGTCCGTTTTGCTGGATCCACCCGTTATTTTTGCTACAACCCCTTTCTTTTTTTGCTACCATCCCCTTTCGATTTTAATGAAATTTTTAATTTTTTTTGCTGGAACCGATGCCTCGTTTTGCTGGAACCAGCTGGTGGATGTGCTGCAAGGTCGACACCTTGCCCGGAGGAAGCTGCCTCCAGCGGCGAGGAGGGGCACCAGCAGCTGCCGGCGGCGAAGACGGCGGCTTTTGGTGCTGCAACCACATATTTTATTTGCTGGAACCGGGCGCCGGAAAGTTGCAACCACTTTTCATCGGTGCTGGATCAGTACGGTGTCGAGCTCGTTTTTTGCTGGAACCAGCAAGTTTTTTTGCTGGAACCTGCTAGATTTTTTGTTGCGAGGACATGTGAGAGACTTTTGTTGTGACCGATGGGGGCGACTTGTTTTTGCTGCAATCATGGGATTTATTTTTGCTGGAACCGGTTAATTCTTTTTGGTACATCAAACCAATTTTTTTTTGGAATTTTTGCTGCAACTGGCTGTGATTTTTGCTACCACCATCTTTTGATTTTGCTGGAAGCAGCTTATTTTTTTCTACCATCGTATTAATATTTGCTACCACCATTTGTGATTTTTGCTACATCCTTTTTACGGGGTCATCGACCGGTGACTTGCTGAGATTTGTCGTCAGGGGCGTGCGACACGGCGACCGTGCGATGATCGGCGTCGAGGACGACGACCGGTGAGACACACCCGAATGGTGCTTCGCTTGGGGTGGAGATGCGCGAGATGCCCGAGATGCGAAAAGGACTGAGCGGGGGAAGAAGGACAAGCGAAACGTTATTTTAATCTGACGGTGCAGAACAAGTGGCATCGGACGGCCCGCAGTTGACCGGCCCAAATTGAAAAAATTGTGAAAACAACATAATGACAAGACTCTCCATGCATCTTGCCCTCATATATTTATGTTCCCCTTGGATCCGATATAGTGAGAATTTTCTACGTGCATGTTACTTGCCGGAAAAGGATCAAATATCGGTTGTTTCTTCGAGATTCATGCCCTATGAATTAGGTGTTTAGATTCCTTTTAGGGAATACGGTTCACAAAAATAACAAACACACCATGACGGGCCCTACATCCTGTTGAATATATGAGCAAATGACTACGAGATTTAATCCGAGTAACAGTAAATAAATCATGACAACAAAAATAGAGATTAAATTAATCATCCGGACTAGCATAGTAGAAGAACATATCATATCTAGGGCATAGACTAGAACTCAGAATTCTAGCATGATCTCAAACAAAGAGGACAAGATCACATACGGTGCAGCGGAAGCAGAACCGCCGACGTTGATGTTGTCGCCCATGTTGTTGAGGAAGAGGTTGCCGAGGTCGGGGAAGAAGTCGTTATTGACGAAGTCGTCGCTGCCAGCAGTCGCGCAGGTGCGCTCCCCAAAAACCTGATCGCCCCTCTCTCGTACGTGATCACGAGAGATGGAGTTCCGGAGGCCTGCTATCCCTTCTTGCGGTGCACGCCGAAAGGAGGGATGGAGAAGACTTGCGTGGCGGCGTAATGATCTGGAACGGTGGTGTGAAATCATACGATGTGGCGGCGGCTAGGGTAGACGTTTGCCTGACTATATAGTGCGGGCTGGGTAGGTCGTGGGAGTAAATCCCACGTCCGAGTCGCGATCCAAAAGAATCGGAAACGGTTCAGTAATTAACGTGTCCGTTAATTATTAATTAATGACTCATTAATTTTTCCGAGCAGCAAAAATATAGACAACGTGCATAGCTCTGTCCTCGGCTCAATTCCGCAACCCGCGGCACGGCGAGCGAGGAGGAGAAGCGCGCGTGTAGGTCTCCTCTTCTCATGTTCATCAAGTGGTAAAGAGCTCACCTTATAAAGAGGTGCAAGTCTCACTCAACTTCCGGGGTGGGACTAAACTTTAGTCTCACTCACACCACTCACATGTGTGCATGAATGGGCCAAGAGAATTTCAGAATTTTTAGTTGGGCTTTGGGCCAAAGGCCCACTAGAAAATTCCAACAATCCCCCACAAAGCCTCATTGGCACATATCATCATTTAGTTCCAAAATATTGTTTATATACCGGTGCTTAGTGGAGACTGTGAAGTTAAACTTTCACGTAGAGTTTTATGGTACACTAGATCACAACTTGAATAGTGGACTATGCCTTGAACTAACAAGTTTTCTACGAGACTAATTTCACACAAATTCTTGACCGATACTGAGCTGCCGCAAGGCTTCCTCTCAGAAACCGGGAGATGAGGCAAACCACAAGCCGACATATGAGAGCAATTTTAGTTCCTTTTTACAGTGACCCCTCTCTCTCTCTCTCTGTGTGCGTGTGGGGTTCTATCAACAACTCTTCGGCGTGAGGATTGGTGTCATATTTAATGCACGTTTTTATTATAGTCATCATGGCCGTTGTGTCTGTATTGGAGAGCATGACGTGTTTTGCTCCTGTTGATTGATGACTTTTGATCATGTAGATCATCGTCTCATGCTTCAAAATGTAATGGCAGTGGTTGTGACGATGATAGTGATAGGTGTATTTTGGTCAGCGGTCTTGCCATTCCAATATTGTGTTCTCCAAGCCTTCTTCATCGATAGTTCGATGATGGATCAATGCTTTGAGCTTTTTCCTTTTGAGACCGTGTCCTCGACTAGACAACCATGGTACACAACAAACCTTAGATTCTCGGTTATTGGGGGTGAGTGATTCACGCGGTTCTTCAAACCTTCAAGATTCCTTCAGCTTGTGCGGATTTGCTCTCATGCGGGTTTTCTTTTTACGTGACTCGTGATGGAAATTTGAAATACAAATGGTGAAGTTATGGATGACACTTTCGAAGAACCTTGATGTGACTTCATGTTATATGGGATATTTCTCGTTTGTTGTCGTTTTACTTTGTATAATATAGTATACTTTTATTAATAAACCAATATAATTTGATCATTTGCTAAAAGTGTAACTTTTATGTCGTCTACAATTGTGTGCGTTAGTTGATTCAAAATTGTGTCAATGCAAAATAATTGTTGACATGGAGGAGAAGGAATAAAATTTGACTCTTCATTAAGAGTTAGACTTCAAGTAAGAGTCCCATTAAAAGTCAATTTTTTTATGTTGCACATTATTGCATCTAAGTATATGTTTTCATGTAGGCTCTATTTATGACATAGCCTACTAATAAAGTAAATAGTATAATAATAATAATATTTTGCACGGTAAAGGAATAGCCGAATCTTACATGCTTAAAAAGTTGGTCCCAATTCTCTCAATATGCAAAGTGTCCACCTCACCGTCCCACTAAGCAATGCATTTAGGTATTCTCTTCCACTAAGCCATGCAAAATCTGCCACATAAGTGAGTCATGCATTTAACTTATAAATTACAATCATTTTTTCATTACTCCGTGCATGTAACGCTGCCACATCATATATTCATGTTAGTCATCCTTCACATTTTTGTTTGAATGACATTTTTAACTTAAATTCAAAAGTTTTTATTCTATTTTTAGGCACTTTCTTTTATTGATTTTCAAACTTATACTTTCTTTTCATTAGATTTAGTCATTTTTGTGAACTACTTACACATTTTTCAACAAAGTTGCCGCAGCAGTGTGCAGGGAGCGAGCCATCCTCATACTCTATTTCGGAGTTACATATTAAATCCAAGCCATCTTCTGCTGCCAAATATTTTTTATTTTTATTGCTTACTCTTTTTCTCCTTACCGGTTGCCCCTCTCTTTCAAATTGTTTATTATACTACCATCCCTCTGCAACACGCGAGGTATTGTCTATTTAGTACAATAATATTGGCCATATATATATGTAGACTTGTAGAGCGACCAAGGAGTCAATGACCAACTCTGCCTTTGTGGATGCTCTACGAAATCTAGTGGTTACAACTATAAGATGGACGTAGTTTAATTAACATGCTACACTAGGAGTTAATTTTGCAATAAAGAAAGAAATATTTTTAGTCAATAAATGAGCCACTAGTGTCAAATTTTTTTAAAAATTTTAGTGGCTAACAAAAATTTAGCGACATGGGGCTACTGCCAAACTACCTGCGAATAATTCCTTCATTGGTGAACATGCCCATTAATCAAATTGAAGTGGTAGGTCTAAAATTTATAGCAAACATTACATAGCAACTTTATAGCTATGTACTTGACTATGGTTAAGATCGCTCCTAACCATGTCCATATATAGGAAATACTAGATCCGGTGGCTATAAAATATCCTATGCATAGTTGCAATTACCTAGAGCCAAAGCAAATGCCTGTGCTAAGAAGAGAGGAGGTTGACGTTGAGTGCATATATAGCAGATTAGTAGATCATCGAGGATCATATGAGAATGGTAGGTCTCGGGATACCAAATGCATACTCCTTGGTACATTGTCTTTCTTCATTTCTCTATAATCCATTCTTCTAGTCACCAATGGTAATGTCAAAGAATGGGTATGTACATCAATGCATGTGTCGGCAACGAGAACCCACATCTTGGAGTGTTGATGCCAAGCTTGTTAAGGGGTGTGCAGCTTCATATACAAAAAATCTTGGACCGGCATTGAATATTATCATACAAAGAAAAAATCAAACATGACACGATACAAACAAGACTAATTTAATTATTAGATTGCATATGGGAGATTTGTGACAATCTCAAGTGTTTCTCATAGAACGTCTACTCTGACCTGACATCGGGCGCATCGGTTGGGGATTCTTGAGCAGATCGACAGGGCAAAGGGAGAACAGAAGCAAGCAAGACCTTTAGAAAAACATGTGCTTGACGAGTTGTGCTTTTTGGGGGTTCACATGGGCCGGTCATCAGATATTCCAACAACCAATGCTTAATGTAATCATCATTTCTCTTAAGAGTGATGCTACTTAACTAGCATATGTTGCATTAGGTGTCGGTTTTGAAATAAAGACGGACCAGGCCAACATCGTCAAACCGTTCAGCGCTCCATGTTGCATTAGGTGTATCCGGTAGCGGAGCGAAATCCTTTCTCTGCCTAGTGACCAGCAGGCGCAACATAATCGAGCTTCATCGTTGATCGTCGTCCCAACAAACCTTTCTGATGGTCTTTTGTTATCTATCTTGTCAGTCGTGCCTAGTATAATGCTATTTGCAGATGGACGCATATATACAATAATAAAAGTGCCTAAGCTAGCAACAAAGTCGTGCATTTGAAGTACTTGTCTGAGCTCTCATGCATTGCCACGTATTTCACTTCTATGGTTGACACGCTTTTTGCATTTAACTTTTTCTAGTGTCCATTAGGATTTACAGGACTGTCGCCCACAACCCTTGGATTTTTTGGCGACCCCCTCCTCCCTCTCGCGACCCCCTCGCGCCGTCACCCAGGGGGACGCCAGGGGGACCAACTCCGGGCGCCGCCAGCCTTCCCGCGAGGCAGATCTCTGCCGCTGCTACTGCCGGCACTGGTCGCGGTGGTGGCGGCGCTCGACGCCTAAAGGGCTAGGGCAGGAGGAAAGATAAGGATCTCCCATCAGGCGGCTGGGGCGCCTCGTGCGGGGTCTTCGCATGGCAGCCACGGCGGTGTCATGGCTGTGCAGCGGCAGCCGGCGAACCCAGGGATGGCGAGGTCGTTGGGATTCTCCGCTATGCGATGGGCGGCGTTGGTGGCCGTGGATCTGGCGTCCCGGCCAGATCCGTCGTGGTTCGGCTATGGCCGGCCGGTGGCGCGTGATGGGGCCGGGGTGGGGCGGCCGGAGGTCCTCAACCGGCTTTCCGACGGCACCATACGTCTTCATATGGCGAGGTTCCGCTCGGTTCCAGCCAGCCGCGAGATCGGGACGACGTGGCTTTCGGTGAAAATCGCGCCTGACTGCGGTCTTGGCGGACGATGGCGGCGTCTCGGACGTCGTTCCCTTCTCGAGGCATCATCATTGCAGGTCACGTCAACCTGATCGGGAAGTTCCGGGGGAAACACTAGATCTGGGTCTACCGCATCGGATGATGACGGCGCCTTCGGTATCGTTGTCCCTCCGGGGGGCATCGTTTTGGAGCAAGTGCTGGTTGGAGGGGACAAGAGGAGGAGCGGTGATTTATCTTGCCCATTGATGATGGCAGATCTCGGTGGCGTGGCGCAGTTGAGACTCGACGCCCGATGCGCGGAGATGGACTCGCGCAGGAGCGTGGTGCTGTCTGGCGTCGTGGTGGCATTGGCGGCGGCTAGACCGAGCAAGGTAGATGCAGCAGTACAGCTCTGAAGATGGATTGGTGGCAGGTGGCTGCGGGGGCCTCATACCTGGCAGGCGTCCTGGTTGAGGAGCACGCCGGACTGGTGGGTGCCCATACCCGGCAGGCGTCTTGGTTGGGATCTCATGTATTAGATGTTAGGTTTGGCTCCGAGCTCTGTTTGGTATTAGGCCAGACTATCAGCGCCCCTTCATCAACTGGATATGAGTAGCGACAGATGTTTCTTAGACGGTGGCTTTAGTCTTATTGTTGTATGACTTCGTAAGGTCTTGTGTTAATAATTAATAAAATGGTTGTATGCATCGTCCGGATGCAAAGGCCGGGGGTCTTCCTCCTTTTTAATTTTTTTTTAGGATTTACAGCCTATTATGGTCTAAAAGAAAACAATGTATAAAGGTCTAAAAGCAAACAATGTATGCATTAATTAATTGCATCTGTAGCGGCTGCTGCTGAGAAGTTTGCAGCTGTTGCAGCAACCGATTAAGAAAGCAGCGGCGGTCTCCACAAAAAAATTAGGGTTTCTGCCCCCTGTCGGTGCCGCTGCAGGTCCGCCTCCTCTCCGGTGGCCCTAGGGCCATCGGGTGTGGTGGATCTCGGCAAGGGCCACCGGGAGGGCTCCGTTTTTAGTCGTTTCTTCCAGTTTTG
The DNA here is from genome assembly GCA_963921465.1 of Triticum timopheevii. NCBI lineage: Eukaryota > Viridiplantae > Streptophyta > Magnoliopsida > Poales > Poaceae > Triticum > Triticum timopheevii. The sequence goes on along the minus strand of OY997272.1, from coordinate 39,403,565 downwards.
CTAGGGTTTGAGTCCTGCTTAGGAAGACGAGACGGCGGCGGCTCCCTGAAGATGGAATAAAGGTCTCCCCGTCTAGGCCCCGTACCGACGGTGCGTCTAGCACCGTTGGTGGGCGTGTGGAGGTGTGTCTCCGGTGGATCTATCTTTGGTGGATTTGCTCGGATCTTGTCGTTGTTCGTCTCTGTTCGTGTGTCTTCGGATTGGATCCTTCTGATCTACGTTATTCTTCATCTGCAGTGGTTGTTGTTCGTGCGCTGGTCCTACGGGGCCTTAGGACGACGACTTTCCGACTGTCTTCTACAACAAGTTGCGTCCGACTTCGCCGATGGAGGGGCGATGATGGCGGCGCGCCTTCGGCTCGCTTCAGTGCTTGTAGTCGTCGCTAGGTGGTCTATGTATCTGGATGTAATTTCTATTATTTGGTATTCATTGTACTACCATGATTGAAGATGAATAGATCAGAGATTTTTTTGAAAAAAAAGAAAGCAGCAGCCGAAGCTACTGAAATAGCGTCAGGTGCTCAATGGCAGCCTAAAACAAACTCTGCTAAAGTGCATTATGGTGCTAAAAACGTCCCCTCAAAGAAGAAACAATGGCAATACACCAGTTTACGAGTCAAAAAAATATATCCCGGTTTACATACGGTGCTATCGACACATTGTCTATTTTAAGACATACTCTCTCCATCCCATAACATAAGACATTTTTGCAGTGACAGGCGTTTTTGCAACCTATGACAGAGAGGTTACTGCATAAACTCGGGGCATGGACAAAATGTAGTAAGTATAATATTTTAATTTCTACAAACTAACGAAATAAGGAGAGAATGGAAATAAAAGGAGCAGGGCAGTGTCTGAACCTTCAGGTCCCTTGCTTTCGAGCTTCGCTTTCATTAGGGTTGTGCGTTGTCTGAACCTTCAGGTGTTGTCTCCCGGGAATGATATTCAGTTAAGAGGGGAAATATGAAGAGCCTGACATTGACAATGTCTTCGCTTGAGATCAACCTTGTCCTCAAGGGTGAAAAATCAAGAAAGCCTTGGCCATGAAAGACTCGTCTTCTCGGGTTGCATCTTCCGGAACCAGGCTCATCCGACGAACAAGCCATTGCTGCATCGATTGACTTTTATGGTTGACAATGTGAGTATCCAAGAATGCATACAGTGATGTTTTATGTTAATATACGGCTTAACCAACAAAACATGTGGAAGAGGTACAACATTTTTGCCCGCATGTTCCTTAAGCTGGCTGATATCAAACACTATGTATGACCGTCGTGTCCGGCAACTAGAGCCTGTAGGATCCTGGACTGAAGGATCGATTCATTGAAATTTGTAGCGTGAGGTCCCCCCCCCCCCCCCCCCCCCCCCGCTCCCCGGCTCCCGCTAGGGTTCCGCCCTGCCGCCGGCGGGCCCTAGGCCCTCCTCGCCGCCGCCGCCCGCCCGGCGCGGCGTCCCTCTCCCCCGCCCTCGCTTCCCCGCTCCTGCTCCGCCGTTTCCGCCGCCGCCCAGCGCGAGCGCGGGCTCCCCACCCCACCCCTCCCCCCTTTCCCCTCCTCCTCGCCCTGCTGTCTCCCGGGAGGCGGCCGGGGCGGCGCGCGACCCCCTCCCTCCTCGCCCCCCCCCCCCCCCCCTTCGTTCCTTCCCCCGCCGCCGTCGGCGGGCGCCCCCGGATCTGGCCGGGTGAGGTCGGCGGCAGCGGGTCGTTGCTTCCCCGCGCGCGCTCCTCCTTCCCGGGGTAGGGGGAGGCGGCGGTGCTGCTCGGCCGGTGGTGGTCCGCTGTCCTGGTGCGGAGGCCGGCGGCGCTCGCCGGGGTGGTGCCGCCGCTTGGCGGCTGGGCGGTCCGGTGGTGCTGGTCGGCCGGCGGCATGTCCCCGGCCCAGATCTGGGCCCGTAGGGTTCCTTCTGGGTCCTTGAGGGCCGGCTCCGGCGTGACCGCGACGCCCTCTGCATGGGGAGGTAGGGGAGCGGCTTGGACTGGGACAGTGGTGCCGACGGCGTGCCAGCTGCTGCGCGAAGGCGGGAGCTGTCCGGGCCTTGAGGGCCCGGCCGGGCCTGTGGGGCCACAGGCCCGGTAGGCTCCTGCTATGGCGTCCGGTCGGCTACCGTCGTGGACGGTGGAGGTGGGGCCCTCCGGTATGCCGACGGTGCTGCTGCACTAGTCCCGGCTCCTCTTCTTTGTTGTGCAGACCATCTTCGTGGTGCTGTGGTGAGACAGCGTGGGAAGCTTCGTGTCCGTGTTCGCACTGGGTGGTGGTTGGTTTGGTGGCGAGCTCCGAAGTGCATGAGGTAGAGACTGGGATCGGGAGAAATCCCTGTTGGGTTGGCTGACACCGACGCGGTGGCGCTTGAGGGTGCCGCCAGACCTTCCTGGAGGGCGTCGGGGCTACCCTTTCCTCTCTCCTCGCCGCGTACCGGGGGAAACCCTTGGCAGCAGTGTCGTCATCGTCATGTTCCTTCTTGGAGGTGTTGATTGGTACGGGCTCTTCGGAGTCTCGGAGCTTGGTGGGCGATCTCCGGTGGACGCAGCAGTCACGAGGCTTCGTCGTTTTTGTCGATCCGCCATTATCGGCATTTGTTTCTTTTCCTTTTTCCTTTTTCCTTTTCTTTTGGGCGTGTTTGTGCTGCTTCTGCCCCAGCACCTATCGTTGGTTGTATCGGTTGGTTGCTTTGTAATACAAAGCAGGGGAAACCCTTTTTCTCAACTAGAGCTTGTAGGACACTTAACTGACGCGTGGCAGCACCTTGTAGGGATCGTAGTATTTGGCCAAAGTTCCAAAGAACCACGCAGCCCAAATGCATTTTGATGATACGACTGAACTCTATATGTGCACCATTGCTCCCACTTCGAAGGAATGCTATGTCTGGTGTCTGACACCAATATTGCTTCAGACGATGTTTGGCATAACTGAGTGCCTTGACTTCTTGAAGCATATGATATTTTTTAGAAACTGTCAAGGGAGTTGTCAGACATTCAGCTGAAGAAAGCCATTCAGTCCACTGTTTAGGTTCTCGGAAGACCAAATTGCGGAGGTATGCCTCAAGACAACGATTTACACTCTATAGGACCATTTGTCTAGAGATGATGGCTTGTACCGTATTGCAGTTCTATTTTTTTTAGTGCTTATAAGATTTGCTGACACATTTGTCTGGTGAAAATGTGATCCCTATTGGACACAATTTCCATTGGGAAAGCCATGGAGTTTAAACATATTGTCCATGAAGACCTGGACAACTCCTCCAATATATACATGTTTTTTTAGGTAACTCCACTCTATACATGTGTGATAGTGTTATAAATGCAAGACCATGGAACACAGGAATAGGCAGAGCAGGCCCTGGGCCATGGCGGCGAGTGTGACGGAATAGGGCCCAGCTCGAGCAGGGACCCATACCCTGCACAAAGGCTATATCTCACTTATAGCGAGTCGTCCTTTGGTCTCGCTAAAGCATCTACAGTAATCAGGGCGGCCAATTCACGCACGGTTAAAAGAAATAAGAGAAGAAAAAAGGGCAGCGCGCAATTGAACACAATTGATAGAACCCTGGTCTCCAGGAAGACGCCCAGTGTTGCTATCCACTGCGCCTGTGTAAGGTTCAAGTTAAGTAGTAGGGGCGCGACTTAATTGTTGCAAAACGTGCCGGTTTTTCCATTGGTTTTCTGGGTTTTTCTATTTTTCTTTTGTTTTTCCACAGGTTTTTTCACTAGGATTTCTTTTATTTTCTTTTTTCGTTGTTTTTCTTCAGTTTTCTTTACTCTTTCTCAGTTTTCACTAAGTGTTTTCTTTTCTTTCCTTTTTTATCATTTTTCATCGGGTTTGTTTCTTTCTCGTTTATCATCGGTTTTCTTTATTTTCTCGCAGGCTTGTTTTCTATACACATTTTTGGTATACATCTAACATTTTTCTAACACATGTTTAACCTTTTTCAAATTCTTAATTAATATTTTTAAAATACCACATTAACATTTTTAGTATACATAGTCAACACTTTTTCTATACACGTTTAACATTTTCCAAATGCTTGATTAAAAAAATTTAAATACAAGTTTAACATATTTTGAATACATGGTCAACATTTTATATATACACGTTCTTTAAAATACAAGATCATTTTTTTCAATACATGGACAACATTTTTTCTATACACATTTATCATTTTTTAATAATTATTCAACATTTTTTCTATACAGATTTAACATTTTTTTAAATACAAGTTTAAAAAAATTAATACAAGGTCAACATTATTTCTATACATATTTATCATTTTGAAAATACAAGTTTAACATCTTTTGAATACATGGTCAACATTTTTTCAAAAAAATTATTAACATTTAAAAAAATGATGATCACCTTCTTTCACACACATTGTATATCTTTTGTATACATTTCTCGTACAAATGGTCAACATTTTTTTATATACACATTTAACAAAGCTTTTAAAATACAAGTTTAATTTTTTTAATACATGAACAACAGTTTTTCTATACACATTTAACATTTTTTTAATACAAATTCAACATTTCTTAAGACTTGGTCAACATTGTTTTCTATAAAAAAAATAGAAGTTTAACATTTTTTTAATGCTTGGTCAACATTTTTACTATACATATTTATCATTTTTCAAATACAAGTTTGACATTTTATTAATACATGGTCAAATTTTTTCAAAGTTCGGTTAATATATATTTTTAAACACATGATCAACTTTTTCACACACTGTATATTTTTTGTATGCATTTTTCATATAAATGGTCAACATTTTTTATACAAATTTAGCATTTCAAATGCATGAGTAACATTTTTCAAAATATTATGTAAACAATATGTTTGTAATATATATGTTAAAATATGTAAAAGTGTAAACAAAACTAAAAGATGGAATAAAAACAACATAAAAACGTGAAAAGAAAACAGAAAAAAATGAGGCAGGGGCCTCTCACGCACTAGGGCGGCCCATATGCTCGCGCCACTGTGAGTCGCTTCAGTGCGTCGTAAGCTCGAAATCACTAGTTAAGGAGTACTCGTTGCAAAGATCACTTCAATTCTCCTAGTTGCGACAAGTGGCACACATGCAGCGCGCCACTTGTCGCAACCAGAGAGTTTTTCCCTTTTGACGTAGATCCGTTTATTCAAAACGTTTTATCTCTCAAACCGTGCGTCCAAATCTCGAACCGCTTTCACCGTTGGATTCCTCGCGTCGAGATCTCCAAAACTAGATCCCATGTTGATACGTTTTGACGGGAAAAAAATCACGAAAAAAGCCGGACGAAAAACCGAACCGGGAGCACGGGTTTTTTCCCTTTCCGAAAGAGGCACGCCCGTGCCTCTCACGAAATCACAACCATGCCTTTCGCAGAAGCAAAACCATGACTCTCGCGGAAGGAAAAAAAAAAGAGAAAACATGTTTTTTTTTCGTTTCCGATGAGGCACGGCCGTGACTCTCGTGAAAGCACAACCCTGACTCTTGCGGAAGCAAAACCGTGACTTTCGCGAAAGGAAAAAAACAGAAAACCTATTTTTTTTCCTTTTCCTAGAGGCACGGCCGTGACTCTCGTGAAAGCACAACCATGCCTCTCGCGGAAGCAAAACCGTGACTCTCGTGAAAGAAAAAAAAACAGAAAACACGTTTTTTTCGTTTCGGACAGGCACGGCCGTGACTCTTGCGAAAGGACACCCGTGCCTCTCGCGGAAGCAAAAACGTGACTCTCGGGAAAGAAAAAAAGTATAGAAAACGCGTTTTTTTCGTTTTCGAGAGGCACGGCCGTGACTCTCGCAAAAGCAAAACCGTGCCTCTCGTGGAAGCAAATCCGTGACTCTCGCAAAAGGAAAAAATGTGTTTTTTTGCGCAAATTTTTTTTTCATTTTTTGATTAAAAAGTTAAGGAAGACCGGTGGAAAACCAAAACGTCGAAAAAAACTGGAAAAAAAACTGTTTAAAGCCGAAAACGCGTGCCGAAAAATAAAAAATAAAATCCGAAGGAAGCGCCCAGAGCGCGACACGTGGCGAATGGCTGAGAGCGCGCCAAGTGGCGCTGATCTTGCGAGGCTCCCGAAGGAGCGCTCGTTAACTAGTTGCTCTCTCGCAAGCTTCTCTCGGGCGCGGCGACTATTTTTCGCCTTAAGCCTTCACAGTAATGGGCCGGCTTATTTAGCAGGGGCGTAGCTAGGCCCCGGGCTGCCCAGGCCATGGCCCTGGTCGTGGAGGGAAAATCCTAAGATGACTGTACTGTAGCTACAGTACTACTGAGAGGTCCTAGCGAGTGGCAAACAGCAGAGCATTTGCTGAAGAGCACGCAAAATGGGCCGGCCCATTTGTAGGCGCTGAAGGTAAAAACTCACGAAAATTAAAGGAGGATCCTGGACTCGAACTCCCTTCCGCACGCTAAAAATACGGTTGGTAACTAGTCGAGCTAGCCATCATTACTTGGCCACAATGCAGCGCAAAATATTAACTAATAGCTACATAGGGGGAACCGTTTTAAAAAAGTTCCACTTGGAAAAATGTGAATAAATTTCCTTCAAAACATGAATTTTTTACATGTGAAAAAACCAAAACGCGAACAACTTCTAAAACACGAAATTTGAAAAAAGTGAACAAAAATTGAAAACATGAATAAATTTTTTATATAGGCTGAACAATTTTTAAATATACATTTAACGTTTTTGTAATATACACTGAACAATTTGTAAAAACGCATTGGACATTTCTGTGATATACACTGAGCAAGTTTTCCAAATACACAATGAACATTTCGTAGTATGCATTGAACAAATTCTTGATATACGATGAACAAGTTTAAAATACAAGGTGAACAATTTCTTAATATATGATGAACATTTTTTTAATAATATAAGGTTAATACTTTTTCAATATACGATGAACATCTTTTAATATGTGGTGGACCTTTTATATACTAAAAAATGTAAAACAGAGAAAAGAAACAGTAAAAAAAGAAAGAAAAAAAAGAAAAGAAAGGAATAAGTAGAGAAAAAGAAAAAGAAGAAAAAAATCAAAAATAGAATAAAACCTAGTAAAAACAAAACAGAAAAAATCGGTCTAGGGAACCTTCTAGAAAGTTCCCAAAACCGGTCCCGGGAACCTTCTAGAAAGTTTCCAAAACCGGCCAGGAACCTTCACGAAGGTTCCCACAGCAACGAAGAAACAGGTGCGAAGCTGAATCGTGGGCCGGCCCAAGTGGAAGCGACAAGTCCCGCTCTTCAGGAAAGCTACGAAGATTTAACGCTAACGAGTGTCATATAGGAATCACCAGTACAACTGGCAATTTCTATTTAGTGCTGCAGGCGCCGGTTTGTACTGTTATTCGCTAACCGGCGCCTGCAGCAGCTACTCCGGCCCATATTAGAATTCACCGCGGCGTTTCAGTAATCAGCGCATAACCAACTCGACCACTTTACCAGGTGTGATTACAAACATATTATCATCCATTTATTTATTCCTATTTTTCCTTTTTCTTTTTATTTTGTTTTTCTCTATCCTTTTCTACTTACTTTTCCAAATTCGTAATTGTTTTCTTCAAATAGATGAACTTCTTATCTAAATCCATGAACTAAATTTTTCGAAACTCGTGAATTTTTTTAAATTGATGAACCTTTTTCAAATTTGATGAACTTTTTCTCAAAACGATGAACTTATCTGCAAAATCGATGAACTTTTTTCCAATATCGATGAACTTTTTTTCAAATAGGTGAACTTTTTTAAGAATCGAAGAACTTTTTTCAATTTAGATCAACTTTTTCCAAATTCTATGAACATTTCTTCAAATTTGATGAACTTATTTTTAAAATCGGTGAACTTCTTTTGAATTCATGAACTGTTTTTTTAATACAGGAACTTTTTCGATTTGGTGAACTAATTTTTTAATACGTGAACTTTTTTGCATGCTCAAGAACTCCATCTGTAATATGTGAATATATTCTCAAATAATTGAAATAAATAAATGATACAGCGTGTTGCGCAATAAATAGCGCGTCCATGTTTATATTTCTTGAAATCTTTCGCGCTGTGAGTGTACGCTAGCAGTTAGCTGGTGCAGTGGCTAGCCTTTCCGGCTGGAAGCGAGAGGGCGCTATGTCGAATCCCGGTCTGGATGTTATTTTTGGCTGTCATTTTTTCGCGTTTCTTGTTGAGTGATCGCGGGCCGGCCCATGCAGCGGCTGCTGCGGCCGCCAGTCTCCTTGCGCGGCGCTGAAGGCGCTCTATAGGAGGTCCCCTACTACTGTATCGCCAAAGGTGGCCCGGCGTACGGCCAGGTCCTGCCTACGTCACTGCCCCTAGGGATCGAACTCGGTTATCCACAGTGTTGGCTCGAGATTCTAGCCATTGTGCGTACTACTTGAGGGAAAGCACCGGGTTTTCTTTTCTGTTTTCTCCTTTTCTTTTCTTTTCTTTTTTGAATTCTAGTTAGGTTTTTTAATTTATTCTCCTTTTTTCATTTGTTTTTGTTTTTCATCTCCATTTTTATTTTTCTTATGTTTATTTTTGTTTCCACTCTACATTTTCGTATATATCAGAAACATTTTTTGTATAAACGTTCAACATTTTCTGAACGCTTATTCAACATTTTTCAATTACTTGTTAACATTTTAATACTTATTCAATATTTTTAAAATACTTGTTTGATATTTTTCAAATACTCCTTCAACATTTTTTAAATACTTGTTCATCATTTTTAATACTGATTCAACATTCCCAAATATTTGCTCAACATTTTTCGTATACTCGTTCAACATTTTGTAATACTGATTAAACATTTTTTGAATATTTTCTCAACATTTTTAATAAATATTTAACATTTTCAAATACTTATTCGACATTTTCCAAATTCTTGTTCAACATTTTATTACTTATTCAATATTTCTTAAATGCTTGTTCAACATTTTTAATGTGTTTTTTGTAATATATATTCAGAATATTTTAAAGTATAAACAAAAGTTTAAAAAATAAAGCAAGAAAAATGTGAAGAAAAAAATGAATCAGGAAACAGGCAGGTGCTTCGGCGCGCGTGGGCCGGCCCATATGCTCGCTCACAGCGAGTCGAGGCTGGACTCGCTGAACGCGAGACATAGCGATGCCCTCTCTCAGGGACCTCCTATTTCGCGCCTTCACTGTCTAGTGAGCCGGCCCATGAACGCGCGGCAAAGAACAAAAAAACACAACAAAAATGTGAACAAAAAATTTGATCTCGCGCCGTTGCACTCCTATAGGCGTCAGGCTAACCACTAGAGGTACTAATTGCTACTGAATATTTACAGCGCCGACCTTTTAATAACAATAGTAATCATGCTATTTATGATTAGTTGATTACACTATGACGTTTAGAATTTTTAATTATTTGAAATCATTTTGGAAAACATGATTTTTTTTAAATGTGAACCAAAATTTGATAGTTCACAGATTTCAAATGAAGTTCACGAACATGTAAAAAGAGTTAGCATATTCAAAAAAGGTTCTTGTCTTCAAAAAAGTTTGTGAATTCAATAATGTTCAAATATTTTGAAAAAATCGCGAATTGGAAAAAAACATGAATTTGGAAAAAATGGCCAAAATTGAAAAGTTTCATGAGTTTGAAAAAATGTTCATCGAGTTTGTAAAAAAGCTTACCGAATATGATAAAGTTCACTGAAATTAAAAACATTCATTTTTTGTGAAAAAAAAGTTCATCACTTCTGAAAAAAGTTCACACATTTGAAAAAAAATCATCGATTTTGGAAAAAAAAATCATCAAACTTTAAAAAAGGTTCACTAAATTTGAACATCAATTATGAAAGAAGTTCACAAAATTGAAAAAAGGTCATCAATTTTAAAAAAAACATTGATTTTGAAAAGGTTCATGAAATTCAAGAAAACAAAAATAAAAAAATGAAAAAGGAGAAAGAAAAGAGAGAAGATATCACAATAGGTTGTGTGGTCACGTTGTTAGTGCACTTTATCGAGTACAGTAGATCCCGAGTTCGACTGTCCACGCTCTCATTTTTCAGTTCAAACAAAGGAAAATGTGAAACAGGTCGACCCAGTCTCAGAGGGGGTGTTTAGTTTAAACAAGGGAAAAGGTGGGAAACGGGCCACCCAGCTCGAAGGGGGTGTGTGTGCCTGTTTGCAATATGCACAATAATGGGTGCCTTAAACGCCAAATAGGAAAGGCCCCTCTCTCACGTGGCTTGAGATGTTGCGCCCCATACCCTATGCATGTATATTGTACTCCCTCCGTTCCTAAATATAGGTCTTTTTAGCGATTCCACTACAAACTATGTACGGATGTATATAGACATATTTTAGAGTGTAGATTCACTCATTTTGCTCCGTATGTAGTCCATAGTGGAATCTCTAAAAAGACTTATATAGCCGTTGCAGGATGCCCGAGTCGTTGCCAGTTTGGGCGCTTTGGTAGGCAGGCCGGAGCGGGTGGATATGGACTTCACTAGAGCCCACGGGATTGCTCGTGTTCTGGTTAGTGTGCTGAACATCGAGTTTGTGCCGGAGGTGGTTAAGTGGGCGTATCGAGGCCACATATATGACCTTGTTATTGAGTTCGAGGATGTGAGTATCTTTGCCGAGATGGCCAACGGGTCTGATTCTGATTTGCACGAGGATGAGGATGGGTCGGCACTTAAGGAGGCTCCGGATGCTGTTACTGGGAGTGAGAGGACCAGTACGCAGGGGGCTGCTGCTCACACTTCTGCTGGTGGGTCGGTCACGGCTTCTACGGTGCCGACGACTTCTCTCAGGTTCGGTTCGTTTGAGCCGGCATCCGCTCCCCCGAGATTGTGGAGTGATCGGGTGGAGTCGGCTGATGTGTTTGAGCACTCTCTTCCGCCACTAGAGTTCGAGGAGCCAGTGTCGCCTCCGGTGGGGGAGTCGCCGACCCTGGCTAGGTTGGAGGCGGAGGAGGTCGATCGCGCTGAAGAGGGTCTGAGGATGGGGGTGTTGGATTTCTCCTCTGCGGCTGCGACTATGCAGGCGCAGCCCAGGATGCCTGCTGCTGGTGGGGGCATGGGGCAGGTGGCCTTGCTTCCCTCAACAGGGCCGGCGGTGGGGGAGCCTCAGGCGGTTCACCTTGAGCCTTTGGTTGGACGGCCGAGGGTGTTCGACCAGACACCGTCTCTTCTTTCTTTCGGGCCAGCGATGCTTGGGCTGGACTCGTCGTCCCGACTGGGCTCGGGGCAGGTGGCCTCGGTGGTTTCGGGGGCCTCTTCTCCTGTGGCGCCTCGAGGGCCCTGTGGGACGGCGGCGCCGGTGACTTCAGCTTGCCCTTTGGCCGGGGTTGTGGGGGAGCCCAGGCAGGTGGCCATGGCTTCTCCGCCCTCCGGCTTGGTGTACCGCGGTGGAGCATCTCGGGAGGAGGTGATTGCGTTCGGTGGCATTCCGGATCCGGTGTCTGAGGGGCGACGGTTGAGCAGTCGTCTCCTGGACCAGCCGGAGGTGGACGACATACAGCAGCGGTGCGCTATGAGGGCGGCCAAGCTTCGTGATGTGGAGATCACTACGAGTATGTCTGTCAATACGTCTAATTCTATTCTGCATTATTCCAATGATGAGATTGTTAATAATGCAAATAAGCTAGGAATTTCACTAGGTAGCAATGATAGTGAAGTTTCGAACTCGGTTAATGATTTATTGGATTTAGAGGCTGAGCGAGCGCTTGAGATGATTCGTAACTTAGCTGCGGTTAAACCCATGAATAACTCTGAGATAGATGCTTTGGGGGTTAGGGTTCTTGATAATTTGTGTGCGGATCTCGTTCTTGAGGAGGAAGATGAGCGTAGAGTTTTTTGAAGTGCGCGCCTCTGCGACTGGTTGTGAGGACCAGCTGGAGAGTTTTAATTTGCCTAAACGCAAATGGAAGCGCAAGATATACCCGGCCTCTGCAGTGCGTAAGAGCGCGCGGATTAGAACTGCTAAAAAGTTCCATGCCGAGATGTGAAAGGAATCTTTTGGAATAGCAGAGGTCTGAAAGACTTGGCTAAAAGAAGGTTTCTTGCTGAGGCTTCTATTGAGCATAAGTTGGACTTTATCGCTTTATCGGAAACTGGTAGAGCCGACTTCTCGCCTCAATTTCTCAATACGTTGTCGGGAGGTATTGAGTTTGATTGGCATTGCTTACTGCCTCGAGGTAGATCCGGGGGGATTTTACTCGGGGTTCGATGTGACTCGTTAGAAGTCTGAAGCGTGGTCATGGGGGATTTCGCAGTGAAGTTTAGGGCCAGGTCGAAGGACGATGGGTTTAACTGGGCTTTGGTGGCGGTTTATGGAGCTGCACAGCCCGAGCTTAAACCAGATTTTTTGGCTGACTTGGTTAGGATTTGTGGTTCAGAGCAATTACCTATCCTAGTAGGGGGCGATTTTAATATTATCAAAAGGCGTGATGAGAAGAATAATGATAATTTCGATGGTAGATGGTCGTTCATGTTTACACCATCATTGAAAGTCTGGATTTGCGCGAGATTGAGATTTCGGGTAGGAAGTTCACTTGGGCTAATGCTTTACCTAATCCGACGTTTGAGAAGCTGGATCGGGTTTTGGCTAGCGTCGATTGGGAGCAGAAATTCCCTTGTGTTACGGTCCAGGCACTTAAACGGGGCATTTCGGATCATACGCCTTTATTCATTGACTCTGGGGATGCGACCCATGTGGGAAATAAGAATATGTTCTCGTTTGAGCTTGCGTGGTTCGAGCGACAAGGGTTCCTTGACATTGTTGCCAAAGAATGGGCTAAGGATGCAGGAGGTAGAAATGCTCTTGAGCGATGGCAGAATAAAATTAGGCACTTGAGAAGTTTCCTACGAGGGTGGGCTAAACATCTTAGTGGAGTTTATAAGATTGAGAAGGAACAACTTCTTTTGCTTATTCAGTCCCTCGATGTTAAAGCTGAAAACATGATCCTGCCAACCGCGGAGCTTCAGGTGAAGCTCGACGCAGAAATGCAGCTCAAAGAGCTTCTTCGTGAGGAAGAATTAAAGTGGGCGCTTCGGGCCAAGGTTCGTCGGGTTGCCCAGGGGGACGCGAACACACACTTTTTTCATTTGATTGCTAATGGCAAGCATAGAAAGAAGAGAATCTTTCAGCTTGAGCAAGATGAGGGAACGATTCTGGGTCAGGAAAATTTAAAGTTGTATATCACTGAGTATTACAAGCAGTTGTTTAGGCCTCCAGAGGAGAACTGGGTGTCGCTGGATGAGTCTAGAATTGAGGATGTGCCTCAACTGACAGCTGTTGAGAATGATATCTTAACTGTTCCTTTCTCTGAGAAAGAGGTATTTGAGGCCATCTCCCAGATGAAGAATAATAAGGCTCCTGGCTCGGATGGTTTCCCGGCCGAGTTTTACAAGAGATGTTGGCACATTATTAAAGGTGATCTAATGCCTATGTTCAATGATCTCTTCGCTGGTCAGCTTCACCTTTTCAAGCTGAATTTTCGGACGATAACTCTTCTTCCCAAGAAGTCAGAGGCAGTGCGGATTGAGCAATTTAGGCCAATCTATCTGGTTAATGTGAGTTTCAAAAATTTTACCAAGGTCAGGACGAATAGGCTCACACAGATTGCGCATACTGTGGTGCAGCCTACTCAATCTGCTTTCATGCCGGACAGGAACATTCTTGAAGGGGTGGTGGTTCTGCATGAAACCCTCCATGAAATTCACACGAAAAAACTGGATGGAGTGGTTTTTAAGGTGGATTTCGAGAAAGCGTACGATAAAGTCAAGTGGCCCTTTTTGCAACAAGCCTTACGCATGAAGGGGTTTGACGAAGCTTGGAGGTGCCAAATTGAATCCTTCACGCAAAAAGGGAGTGTTGGAATTAAAGTGAATGACGATATCAGGCATTATTTCCAGACACACAAGGGCCTGAGGCAAGGTGATCCAGTGTCTCCTATCCTTTTCAACATCGTTGTTGATATGTTGGCAATCTTGATAGGAAGGGCAAAGGAGGCAGGACAAGTAGGTGGCTTGGTGCCTCGTCTTGTCGATGGTGGTGTGTCCAATCTGCAGTACGCCGATGATACTATCATTTTTATGGAGCACGACTTGGTAAAAGCGAGAAATATGAAGCTGGTTTTGTGCCTTTTCAAGCAATTATCCGGTTTGAAGATAAATTTTAATAAAAGCGAGTTGTTCTGTTTTGGTCGAGCCAAAGATGAACAAGATGCTTACAAGCAACTCTTTGGTTGTGATTTGGGGACTCTTCCGTTTACTTACCTTGGTATTCCCATCCACCATCGTAAGTTAACTAATAGCGACTGGAAGTGCATCGAAGATCGGTTTGAGAAGAAACTGAGCTGTTGGAAGGGCAAACTTATGTTGTATGGAGGCCGATTGATACTTATTAGTTCAGTGCTCACGAGTTTGCCGATGTTTCTCTTATCCCTTTTTGAGGTTCCAGTTGGAGTTAGGAAAAGGCTGGACTTCTATCGGTCTCGTTTCTTCTGGCGGAGCGATGAAACTAAGAGAAAGTACCACCTAGACAAATGGGATGTCATCTGCCGACCAAAAGACCAAGGGGGTCTTGGGGTTGAGAATCTTGAAGTTAAGAACAGATGCCTTCTAAGTAAGTGGCTACATAAGTTATCGGCCGAGACTGAGGCGACTTGGGCGCAGATTCTTCGTAACAAGTATCTGTACTCTAAAACATTGTCGCAGGTGACGGTTCGACCCACTGATTCGCCCTTCTGGAAGGGGTTAATGAGGGTCAAAGCTACTTTCTTTAATAGAACAAAGTTTGTTGTCGGGGATGGCAATAACACTCGTTTCTAGGAAGATACCTGGCTAGGTGATGCACCACTGGCACTCCAGTACCCGGCGCTTTATCGCATTGTGCAGCGACGTGATGATCTGGTTGCAACGAGTCTGCAATCGGCTCCTCTTAACATCCGATTTAGGCGGGTGCTTGTGGGTGACCGGTGGGAGGATTGGATTCATCTGGTGAGTAGACTGATGGAGGTTCAGCTTACTCATCAGCCTGATCAGTTGTGCTGGAAGCTTACTAAATCTGGTGAGTTCACAGTCAAGTCGATGTACATTGATGTCATCAACTCTAGTGTAATTCCTAGTTCCAAACACGTTTGGAAAGTTAAGGTTCCTCTGAAAATCAAAGTGTTTATGTGGTTTTTGCATAAACAAGTCGTTTTAACAAAGGATAACTTGATTAAGCGCAACTTGACAGGATCTACTAGGTGTAGTTTCTGTGATCAGGATGAAACCATTAAGCATCTTTTCTTTGAGTGCCCGATGGCAAGGGTGTTGTGGCGCTCCGTTCAAATTGCCTTTAACATTACTCCTCCGAATTCGGTCAGGTCGTTGTTTGGAACGTGGCTGGTTGGTATAGAGACCGAAACAGCCAGACAAATTCGCGTAGGAGCATGTGCGTTGTTATGGGCAATTTGGAACTGCAGAAATGACTTGGCTTTTAACAGAACAACAACTATTCATTTTTTGCAGGTTCTATTCCGGGCTACGGCGCTAATCCGTACTTGGTCATTACTCACTCCGACGGAGGCCAGGGCGCGTTTGGTTACTGGATCTGTCCGGTGGGAGATGGTAGCGCGGGATATCTTCAACCGGTTTGAATGGCGGTCATGTAATAGGATAGGCGCCTAGTTTACCTATCTATCTATATTTTGCCAGCCGGTTGTGGCTTTTGGGCCTTATTTTATTTTGCTTGCTCTGTGTGAGCCAGTTTCCTTTTGTTGCACCACTTTATACGACATTGTTGAACGACTTATTTATTTATTTATAAATGTGACCGTATGCATCTTTCTGATGCAGAGGCCGGGGAATCCCCCTTTTCGAAAAAAAAGGAACGGAGGGAGTATATATGTATTGCTAGAAAAAAAGATGTATGCAAGAGAAGCAGCCCAACCCATTAAGAAGCGAGCAGTCACGCATGAACAAGTCAATCCCTAAATCATTTCCTTCGCTCTCACCTAGAACACGTCGCCAACTCATCGTTTCCTCCCTCTCGTTCTCATCTTATTCCTCTTTCCCAAATCCAATTATTGCCCAGCGTATTTGGCAGCCTGAGGGGAAGAGATTGGGACTTTTTAAAAGTGAGTTTGTCTAGGGATTAGGCTTGCGAAGTAGATTTTTAGTCCCAAACCCCTGTTTGATGTGTAGTGGGAATTACTGACGTGAATTTGAGAGGAAACTCCCACCTGAATTAACAGGGACTATGGAAGAGATGCGTCGGAATTTGCCTGTTTAATTCCCTTTCCCCTTCCCACCTCTACTCCCTTGCCCCCAACCAAATAGTGGAATATATGCCTCATACCTCTTAAACGCCCATTCCTTATCACTAATTCCCTCCCACCAAACACGTTGCGAGTTCCTGAGAGCCCAGGACTCCAAATCCCCAAGCTAATCAATGAATTTTCCGCTAGTGTCACACTCCAATGGATTTCTCTGCATCTTACCAATACATGCAAGGCCCCGGCGAACAGAGCTACATAGGCGAGCCAGCCAGCAACGATACTCCATGTGACTTAGCAAGAATAAAGAGAACAGTAGGCCACAGTCTTGCCATCTATCGAATAACCCCCCCCCCCCCCCCCCCGGGGCTCCCGTGTCGTCCCCAGCGGGCGACCCGGGGGCGACTAGGGTTTCCCCCCGCCGCCGCCGCCCCATCCTACACCTCCTCCCCTCGCCGCCACCTGAGGGACACCTGGCAAGCCCCAGCGGCCGCCGATGAAGGTGGCGGCGAGGCCTCTCGTCGCTCCGTCTCTGCGCGAAGGACCCCGGACACCGGGGCGGCAGCCCGGACGGCGAGGCGGCGCAGCCTCTGCGACAGGCGGCGTGCGCGGGATGTGACGGCCGGCGTCCCCGGCTGCTCGGGCGGCGCGGATCCGGCGGGTGGTGGTCGTGGCGCGGCCTTTTCGGCTGTGTCCGCTCCAGATCTGAAGGTCGAGCTGCTTCTCCCCCTCTGCTCACTCTCCCCCTCCGGCTGTGTCCGATCTGCAGCGTTCGCTGCCAGTTCCGGTGCTGGCGGGGTGCCGGTGGCATATCTCGAGTCCGGGGGAAACCCTTGGTCGGATCTCCGACCACGGCGGTGAGGGTGCGTGCGCGCATCGCCTTTTCTCCTTCGAGGCACCGCTGAGGTCTCCAGTTTCCATCCCCGTCCTAGATCCCGGGTGAAAGCCCAAAACTCGTCTCGGGTTGGGCGGTGGCGGCGTCCTGCATGTCGTTCCCTCCTTGGAGGCGCCGCCTTGGGTTTGTCTGGTTCTCCGGGTGAGTGGTGCCGAGGTAGGAGAGCGCTCGTCGGCTGCGAGTCCAAGCAGAGGCTTCCCAAGCTTCGCCCTTGGGTCTTTGCAGCTTGTTTCTTCAACTAGCCTCCCAGTGGTTTTCCTTCTGCTCTCGGTGGCCCGGGCAGGTGGCAGCGCAGCTAGTGGTGTGCCTCCGGCGTGGTGAGGACTGTGAGTTAGGCCTGCTCTGGGTTGCGACCGGCACCTGCTCTTGCTCTCGGGTGAGCGCCCAACGACCCGACGGTGCGGCGCCTTCGAGCCTAGGCGAGAGGATTGGGGTCTTCTTCGGCGTTGGAAGACAGATTTCGGGATCCCAATCCCACGATCCGGCTGCGCGCAGTTCTTGCAGGCCTTTGGCTGATCCTTGACGCTACTCTGCTCCCTTGCTCTTGGTGCCGATGTGCAGCGGGCTTCGACATTACTTGCAGGTTTTTCATGTGTATTTCTACGTGTGCAGTAGTGTGTGTTGCGTTGTAAACTGCTCTGTCAGCTCCCTTGTATCTTTCGGTCGCTCTTGCTTGGTGGCCTTGTGTAATCCTGGCCGGTTGATGGCTTTGTTAATTCAAAGTCGGGCTCCCCTTGAGCCTCCGTTCTAAAAAAAAAGCCTTGCCATCTATCGTTCGGGTTGTGGTCAGGGGTCTACCATCCGAGGGCAGGCGATGAAGACGTGGAGTCTAGGCACTTCCTTGTAACTTTTTCCTTCTCAATTTTTCCCCTGTCTACTTTCTATTATGATGAATTGATGTAGGCACATTTGACCTGCTTTATTCCTTGTTGTACGACATTGCAGTCAGGTAGATTTTGTTGTTGTGGCATTGCTTGAGTTTGGAATATTGGATAGCTGGAGCAGCGTGAAATTTCTTGTAATTTACTCGAAGAGACCAAGACCAAGATTCAAGAATTCAGGTGTTCTCTCTACTTTTTAAACCATGTTGCCAAAAAAGCATTTATCTAATTGTGAGAAGAGAAAAATGAAGAAACTTGTAGATATTCATTGTATCTCAAAAGGGTGATATGCATGGTGTAGAAGTTTTTTTTTCTAATAGTATAGCATATGGGCCCATTGTATGATGTTTGCATAAGGGCCTCTGGAATGTCAGGGTCGGCCCTGGGAACAGGGACAGGTTCTAGTAATCCAGCAGGACGTTGATGATCTGATTTAGTGACCCGACAAATAGGACAGTCCAACAAACTTCTCCATTGTTCGGATTCGGCCAGCGGAAAGTCCTTTTAATCCACTGATATCTAGCTTTAGTGCTGAAGTGGCCCCAATAGCAGAGTGAAGATTTTTTTTTCAGGGTAGTAAGTCTCATATTAGTTGATGCTCCAACATAGATTGTGTTGCCATCTTTAATAAGCCCATCTCTCGGTGCATCGAGGTGCATTGAAGGGTAAACTCATGTCACATGTCACTAGTGCAGAACCGGGCAATAGCACCGGTTCTTAAGGCCCTTTAGTGCCGGTTACATAACCGGCACTAAATTGTGGTCACTAAAGCCTCCCCCCCTCCCCCCCCCTTTAGTACCGGTTTAGCACGAACCGGTGCTAAAGGGCAACCATGTGGCACGAGCTAGCTCTGGGGGCCTGGAGCCCTTTAGTACCGGTTGGTTACCAACCGGTACTATAAGGTTTGGGGGTTTTTAGTTTTATGATTTCTTTTTCATTTAATTTTATGTTTCCATTTTAATTCTTTTTTGTTTGCTGGTATTTTACGATACTACACATTGTACACGTTATGCATATATATATATATATATATATATATATATATATATATATATATATATATATAGATATAGATATAGTGTTACTATTCATCACCCAGGGTGCAGAATAAATTATTCTTCACCCGAGGTAATATTACGATCATTTCATAAATAAATTATGTTTCAAATATAAATAGTTACGGTCATATTGATCCACTGCGTAAAATTTGGCATAAAAAAGGTTAGAATACCAGAAAAAATACATTTTATGTACATTTTACACTATGTTTTTACATCTGTAATTTACGTAGCATAAAATATTTTTTACGGCGATTATATATTTTCTTACGTTCTCTTTTTATGTCTGGAATAAGACAAAATTTAAGAAACGTAAAATTACGGTGCATTGATGTTAAAATAGAGGGGGGTGAAGAATAACTATTCCTCACCCAGGGTGACGAATAGTCAATCCCTATATATATATATATATATATATATATATATATATATATATATATATATATATATATATATATATATATATATATATATATATATATATATAGAATTTGTAGTAGAACCAATCATCGAGTTCAACATGATTGTCATGATATTAAAAACGTTCATATATAACACCACAAAAGCAAATCACTTAAGTTCAGAACGAAGAATACGGACATGAAAGGACAAGTACTAATTAAGCAGCATGAAGAACTAGCTAAATCACTCCTGCTAGCTACTCTCTCTCTGGTAAAATAGTATAGAACATGTATAGCTCTCCTGATTGATCATACTGGAGCATGCGGATGAACCTGTCTCCTAATCATGGGCTGCGCTTCTCATTGCTGCCCTCTAGTACTTCTCTGCGATCATTAACAATTTTCCTCTAATCTTTCACTATTAAGCATTCACCGCTTCTAGAAATCCTGAATGCATTCATGTGCAATGCAGGATATCTTGGCCGTAAGCTAACAATTGACATCTGACCTTTAGTCTCGATCCCCTGAGGCACAACTGTCATCGGGAGTCCCTGTTGAAGAACATCGTATAGTACTTAATTAATATACTTAGCAATGAAAGTTTAGCAAAAAAATATGTATGCAAAATATGCACTGAGGACAAATAGTAAATATCTTACCATCATTCCTAAATAGATGTGACCGCAGTTCAATACCATCACTATTGGTCGCACGTTTTGAGTACTAACATTTCTAAGTGCAGGAAGAAAATTTGTCTTGACAGTATGATGATCCTCAAGCCATGAAACATAATGACTTATCTCCTTGTAGTTTAGTTCAGCTCCGGGACAGTAGTAGGTCCTGTCTACCAAGCGCCGGACATGTTTGGTTGAATGGAGATAAGCTGTCAATAGAAATTAGTTGTCAGTTATTTTGGTTGAATGGAGATAAGCAATATCAAAGACAAAAATATAGTTGAGAAGAACTCACATAATGGTAGAACTGGAGGCGTCTACACATCGACCCATATGTCTCTATTATCTTCAATATCATCTTCCGGACGAATATCAATGGTGATAACCATACCAGGCTCAAATGCATAAGCCTTGCATAGTGCTTGCCAAGTTTTGCATTCAAAATAGGTGTACGTGTGTGCATTGTATACTTTGACGTTGAAAGTATAACAATCATGCTCAGTTTTCAGGTAAGCTCTCTTTACCTCCATAGTTTCCATATCTTTGAAACCTATCTTATCCAAGACAAAAATTCTTGCATGGCAGGGGATGCGCTAGTAGAATAGTGAAAATTAAAAATTATAAGTCAGGCAAATAAAGCATATATAAGTCATGCTTAATTATGAAAACAGACTTGTCGTTGTGACTTACTGTATCGAATTCGAAAGTCTCATCCAGCTTGATCTGAATCGCCTACCATCAACAAGGAAATTTCTGTCGCACTGGCCGCGCTGGTCTTCACAGTATCCGCACATAATGAAATTTTTTCCGTCGTCAGACGACATTTCCTATGTTCATATTAGGCGAAACATTAAACACTTACTAATTCAATTAATTCAACTACTTCTATTAATTCAACTAAGCATTTACTAAAAATAAACTAGTTATATTAATTCAATTAGTTCAACTAAGCATTTACTAAAAATAAACTAGTTCTATATATTAATTCAACTAGTTCAACTAAGCATTTACTAAAAATAAACTAGTTATATTAATTCAACTAGTTCAAAGTAAGCATTTACTAAAAATAAACTAGTTCTATATATTAATTCAACTAGTTCAACTAAGCATTTACTAAAAATAAACTAGTTATATTAATTCAACTAGTTCAACTAAGCATTTACTAAAAATAAACTAGTTCTATATATTAATTCAACAAGTTCAACTAAGCATTTACTAAAAATAAACTAGTTCTATATATTAATTCAACTAGTTCAACTAAGCATTATATTAACTAAAAATAAACTAGTTCTATATATTAATTCAACAAGTTCAACTAAGCATTTACTAAAAATAAACTAGTTCTATATATTAATTCAACTAGTTCAACTAAGCATTATATTAACTAAAAATAAACTAGTTCTATATATTAATTCAACAAGTTCAACTAAGCATTTACTAAAAATAAACTAGTTCTATATATTAATTCAACTAGTTCAACTAAGCATTATATTAACTAAAAATAAACTAGTTATTATATTAATTCAACTAGTTCAACTAAGCATTTACTAAAAATAAACTAGTTATATATATTAATTCAACTAGTTCAACTAAGCATTTACTAAAAATAAACTAGTTATATTAATTCAATTAGTTCAACTAAGCATTTACTAAAAATAAACTAGTTCGTCAACTAAACATTAACA
Source organism: Triticum timopheevii (assembly GCA_963921465.1). Lineage (NCBI taxonomy): Eukaryota > Viridiplantae > Streptophyta > Magnoliopsida > Poales > Poaceae > Triticum > Triticum timopheevii. The sequence goes on along the minus strand of OY997272.1, from coordinate 39,381,775 downwards.
TATTTCTAATTCATCGATGATAACATTTCTAACATTCTAAAAATAAACTAGATAGTTCTAATTCATCTAAACATTATAGAAAACAGAAAATAAGTAAAAAAATATGTGTGTATGTGTAGTACATGTGTGTGTATATGTGTGTACGTACATGTGTAGTGTACGTGTAGTGTGTGTGTGTGTGTGTGTGTGTCTGTGTGTATGTGTGTGTGTGTAGTGTGTGTGTGTGTGTGTATGTGTGTGTGTGTCTCTGTGTGTGTAGTGTGTGTGTGTGTGTGTATGTGTGTATGTGTGTGTGTGTGTATGGAGAGGGTCGGGCGCGTACGGGTGGCGGGGGCAGCGACGACGGGCGGCGGGGGCCGGGGACGGCGACGAGACGGGCGCGGCGGGGGCGGCGACGACGACGGGCGCGCGGCGGGGGCGGCGACGACGATGGGCGGCGGGGGCGCGCGGCGACGATGATGACGGGCGGCGGGGGCGGCGAGGGCGACGGCACGGCGGCGCGGCAGCGTCGGCGTCGTCGAGATCGAGACTCTCTCGCGCGAGAAGTGGAACGAAGTGGCGACGATAACTGATTTTTCATAAGTGTCATATATATAGGAGGAGCCTTTAGTACCGATTGGAGCCACCAACCGGTACTAAAGGCCAATTTTGGCCAGCCCAAGCGGCGGGAAACGAGGGCCTTTAGTACCGGTTGGTGGCCCCAACCGGTACTAAAGGGCAACACATTAGTACCGGTTGGAGCCACCAACCGGTACTAATGGCCGTGCGCTGCCACCGCAGTGCGCTATGTTTAGTCCCACCTCGCCGAGCGAAGGGCAGCCGCACTGGTTTATAAACCCAACCGCGGCTGCCCTTTCGAACTCCTCTATTTAGCAGGCTTCTGGGCCTAACTAGGGCGTGCTGCCCTGTGAGCCTGCTGGCCCTACTAGGCATGTATTTGCACACCCAAGGTCTGGCAGGCCCACAGGACAGCGCCCCAACATTTTTTTATATTTTTTCTTTTCTGCATTATTTATTTTCTTCTATTTATTTTTGAGTAATTTTTTTATATAGTTATTTATTTTCTGCTTTATTTTTTCTTCTATTTATTTCTGAGTAGTTTTTTGCCGTATTTAGTTTATTTGTGAATATTTTTGCTTTATATAATTTTTTTCTTTTCTGCATTATTTATTTTCTTCTATTTATTTTTGAGTAATTTTTTATATAGTTATTTCTTTTCTGCTTTATTTTTTTCTTCTATTTATTTCTGAGTAGTTTTTTTGCCGTATTTAGTTTCTTAGTGAATATTTTTGCTTTATATAATTTTTTTTCTTTTCTGCATTATTTATTTTCTTCTATTTATTTTTGAGTAATTTTTTTATATAGTTATTTCTTTTCTGCTTTATTTTTTTCTTCTATTTATTTCTGAGTATTTATTTGTGAATATTTCTTTTCTCCTTCTTCTTCCTCTTCTTCTTCTTCCTCCTCCTCCTCTTCTTCTTCTTCTTCTTCTTCTCCTTCTTCTTCCTCTTCTTCTTCTTCCTCTTCTTCTCCTTCTTCGTCTTCCTCTTCTTCTTCTTCCTCCTCCTCTTCTTCTTCTTCTTTTTCTTCTTCTCCTTCTTCTTCCTCTTCTTCTTCTTCCTCTTCCTCTTCTTCTTCTTCTTCTTCTTCTTCTTCTTCTCCTTCTTCTCCTTCTTCTTCCTCTTCTTCTTCCTCCTCCTCCTCTTCTTCTTCTTCTTCTTCTCCTTCTTCTTCTTCCTCTTCTTCTTCTTCCTCTTCTTCTCCTTCTTCTTCTTCCTCTTCTTCTTCTTCCTCCTCCTCTTCTTCTTCTTCTTCTTTTTGTTCTTCTCCTTCTTCTTCCTCTTCTTCTTCTTCCTCCTTCTTCTTCCTCTTCTTCTTCTTCTTCTTCTTCTTCTTCTTCTCCTTCTTCTTCTTCTTATTATTGTTGTTATTATTATTATTATTATTATTATTATTATTATTATTATTATTATTATTTCTACGTAGTTTTTTATATAGTTTTTTCTTTTCTGTTATATTTATTTTCTTCTATTTATTTGTGAGTAGTTTTTCATCTAGTTTGCCAAAATTCAACATTTTCAGAGTTCATTTTTTAGTGATTTTCAATTTCATGGTCATTTTGTAAACGATTGAAAAATAGCAAATATAATTTTTTTCTTTTCTGCTTTATTTTTTCTTCTATTTATTTCTGAGTAGTTTTTTCTTTTCTGCTATATTTATTTTCTTCTATTTATTTCTGAGTAGTTTTTTTATTTTGTTTTTTTCTTTTCAGCTATAGTTTTTCTTCTTTTCTGCTATTTTTTCTTTTCTGCAAAACTTGATGGTCAAAGTCTGGAGTTATAACTTAAAAAAAGAAATGTCGACGTGCAATTAGTTTTTGCCATAACAGAAGAAGTCCGGAGTTGTAATAAGTTATTAAAAATAAAAAAGAGGTGCAATGCTCGTTAATTTGCTTCAAGCCTTTCGGAATAGTGTAAACTGCACTGCGCATAGCTCTATGCAGTCTACCGTATTCCTGAAGGCTTGAAGCTAAGCAACGTGAGCATTGAGCCTCTTCTTCATCGTCTCTGCACTCAGGGCTTATAAACCGCTCCTAGTCCCTCTCACTTCGCGAGGTGGGACTAAAAAACAGCTTGCCATAACCTCGTTAGTACCGGTTCGTGGTACGAACCGGCACTAAATGGTGATGGTGGGGCCATAGCCTGACCGCAGGCTGACACAGCCTTTTTAGTACCGGTTCATGGCATGAACCGGTACTAAAGGTTCGCCACGAACCGGTGCTATTGATTGCCGCCACGAACCAGCACTAGTGTACACATTAGTGCCGGCTGAAATTCCAACCGGCACTATTGTGCTTCACATTTGACCCTTTTTCTACTAGTGTGTGGCACAATTAACTCTTTATCAACGCGGTTCTCACAATCTCACCAATGTTTATGTTGTCTTTTTTTGAAATACCCAATGGGGTCTTGGAATATCTAAATATCGGTCTAGGTTCTTTTGGCAATGTGATGAGAAAAGATGGACATATAGATTGGCTAAATTGGATATCTTGTGTTATCCAAAGGACCAAAGAGGGTTGGGTGTCGAAAACTTGGAAGTTAAAAATAGGTCCCTGCTTAGTAAATAATTCAAGTTACAAAATGACGAAGGTATTTGGCAAGAACTCCTTCATAATAAATATCTTAGTTCCAAAACCATATCTCAAATTGAGGACAAACCAACCAATTCTCCGTTTTGGAAGGTTTTGACGAAGGTAAAGTCTTCCTTCTTTACGTGAGGCTCTTTCGAGGTTGCTGATGGCCGGTCCATGAGTTTTGGGGAAGATACCTGGCCTGGAGACAATTCGCTTGGGATTCACTGTCCATCACTATACAATGTGGTCTGAAGGAATACTGCCACTATTCAATCTATTCTTGGATCAACACTTCTGAACGTCCAATTTAGGAGGGCCCTAATTAGTGACAAATGGATGGCTTGGATCCATTTTGTCCCCAGGTTGATGTAGGTCAACCTATAGCTTACACTTGATATTTTTGGAGGGTGACTAAACACTGTTGGGTGTTGCTATCAATTTGCACAATCTTATCAATAAGAGGTTGATGTTCTGTATAAAACATATTTGGAAAATGAAAGTATCGTTAAACATATTTGGAAAACCATCATCGTAGTGCCCCAGGCAGGGCCTACTTCACTTCTTTGACAGAGCAGGTCACAGTTGTATGATGGTTTTCTAGACGTTTTCATAGACTTTCGTCAACCTAGTTGAGTGTCACCATACCTATGACAAATTTTCATGGTCATCAAATCATTCTGCCATACTTTTTGTTGTATTGCCAATGGCCAACCCGACTATCTATTGGAGACAATTAAGGCAAAGCCTAACATAGATTGAAGTCATGGGATCCCTCTTACCCATTTATGCTATAAATCTAAACTAGGGGAACGTTTATCACCTCTAGCCTCCCCTCCAAATTCATTACGACATAGTGTTCTCTTCTTGGTCCATGAATTGTTAAAATGACATGAAACCTATGTTCCACAAGTCACCATAAAGAACTATGACACAACATATAATCAAACAACAATTATTATTGAAATTTTCAAGTGAAATATATCAATTGGATTTCTCGCATGTCAACATGGAACTACTCACAAGTCACAAACATAAGCATGCGCAGGGGAATATGAAAATGATAGCAATCTGAACGTATAGACTTTTCACCAATAAAACACAAAGCATCAGCTACTAGATAGTACTAACACTAGGAAATGATTTTTTAGCCCGAAACAGTAGGAGCGTCTCCTACTCATTTTTCAATTAAATAAAACACAACAAACACATAATATACATACAAACCTAGCCCCCTTGGGGTTGGTAGTTAAGTGTTAAAAAGAAGGGGTAGGAAGAATCAAAAGAAAATTAAGGGAAGGTAACTAAGGGAGGGAAGCTATAAAAGTTGAAACAAAAGATTTTTGGGCCTCCTCCACTCTATAGGCAGGGGAGATCCTCCTTGAATCTTTGCATCCAAGAGTTTGTGGCGGGGAATTCCTCTGAAATTCTTATTATTCCTCTCCTTCCAAAAGCTCAGAGCAGCTAACAAGAATATTTCCATGAACACGAGCATTGTCTCGCCCCTGATTCAATCATGCACTAATTATACACGCAAATGCGCGCGATCAAGATCAGAGACTCACGGGAAGATAACACAACACAACTCTAGACACAAATTAAAGGCATACAAGCTTTATATTACAAGCCAGGGGCCTCGAGGGATCAAATGCAAATGAGTCAGCGGAAGCAACAATATCTGAGTACAGACATAAGTGAACAAGTCTGCCTTAAGAACGCTAGCAAAAACAACAACAACGATAAAAAATGCAAGGCCCCCTGGTCGTCGGCGGCCTCCACATAGTAGTAGACTTTGTCGGGGTAGTAGTAGGTGTCGGCGTTGTCATCTTGAAGGAAATATGCCCTAGAGGCAATAATAAAGTTGTTATTTATATTTCCTTATATCATGATAAATGTTTATTATTCATGCTAGAATTGTATTAACCGGAAACTTAGTACATGTGTGAATACATATACAAACAGAGTGTCACTAGTATGCCTCTACTTGACTAGCTCGTTTCCTAGCCATAGACATGAGTTATCATTTGATTAACGGGATCACATCATTAGAGAATGATGTGATTGACAAGACCCATCTGTTAGCTTAGCACGATGATCGCTTAGTTTGTTGATATTGCTTTCTTCATGACTTATACATGTTCCTATGACTATGATATTATGAAACTCCCAAATACCGGAGGAACACTTAGTGTGCTATCAAATGTCACAACGTAACTGGGTAATTATGAAGATGCTCTACAGGTGTCTCCGATGGTGTTTGTTGAGTTGGCATAGATCGAGATTAGGATTTGTCACTCCGATTGTCGGAGAGGTATCTCTGGGCCCTCTCGGTAATGCACATCACTATAAGCCTTGCAAGCAATGTGACTAATGAGTTAGTTACGGGATGTTGCATTACGGAACGAGTAAAGGGACTTGCCGGTAATGAGATTGAACTAGGTATTGAGATACCAACTGTCATGGAATTGTCACGTCAGATGTCCTCGTGAAAGGACTTAGTTGTGGAGCCATCGCAACTAGGAAGCTTGAAGGGGTTAATCGGGACAAAGGACACGAGAGGTTTATACTAGTTAGGCCCCTTACGGTGAAGGTAAGGCCTACGTCTAGTTGGGTCGGTATTGATGTTTCGATGACCAGGGAGCGAGATACACTATGCCCGGCTCTCGATCAGTAGTTTCTTGCCCTAAGCCGCCAGCAGGTCGTCCCCTTATATACATGGGTTGACGCCCTGTGGCTTACAAAGTCCCGGCCGCTTATAAACAGTGTCCGACTCGGTGACTAGTTAAATCTACCTTATGATACAAGTCATGCCATTATGGCGGTTTACTAAAACGGGCCTTAAGTCGCCTGTGGGCTTTAAGCCCTTTACTGAACCGCCATCTTCATGCTTGGTATTGGGCTTCTTTCTGGTGAGTCCTCTTTGCGTAACCCGGCCCCTCCTGGGAGGCTTACACAAATAGTTATATCCCCAACATTAGGCTCCAGATTGATTTGAACCTGTTCATGTCAATCTTAAAATACCTTAAGACATAAATCTTCAGTCCTCTGACTGTGCAAAAGGTTTTCTTTAACCCGCCATGATGTCATCTTTTGGATCTGTGTTAACCTGCCGTGACGTCATCCTTTCTTAAATTCTTTTTCTATTCCACCGTATCCTCCAATGGATCTCTGTCTTTATTGATTGTTCCGAAAACCGAGGCATCGGGGCCGCTGGATAATAACTTTTATCTCCTCGTTTCTCGCACCATCTCAGTCATCCTTTCCTTATAAATAGGCACGACCTAGATCTTCCCATTTTCCTCCTTCCAGTCATCTTCTTCCTCTTGCTGCTTCTCTGTCGCTCGAGCTCTGCCGCCACCGCCGTCGCAGATCTCGTCTTCACCAACTCTGGCCGCTGCATCAACCTGGTCTTCAAGGAAATATGCCCTAGAGACTAATAAAGTTATTATTTATTTCCTCATATCATGATAAATGTTTATTATTCATGCTAGAATTGTATTAACCGGAAACATGATACATGTGTGAATACATAGACAAATCAATAGTCACTAGTATGCCTCTACTTGACTAGCTCATTAATCAAAGATGGTTATGTTTCCTAACCATAGACATGTGTTGTCATTTGATTAGTGAGATCACATCATTAGGAGAATGATGTGATTGACATGACCCATTCCGTTAGCCTAGCACTTGGTCGTTTAGTACACTGCTATTGCTTTCTTCATGACTTATACAAGTTCCTGCAACTATGAGATTGTGCAACTCCCGTTTACCAGAAGAACACTTTGTGTGCTACCAAACGTCACAACGTAACTGGGTGATTATAAAGGTGCTCTACAGGTGTTTCCAAAGGTACATGTTGGGTTGGCATAATTCGAGATTAGGTTTTGTCACTCCGATTGTCGGAGAGGTATCTCTGGGCCCTCTCGGTAATACTCATCACCTAAGCCTTGCAAGCATGTAACTAATGAGTTAGTTATGAGATGATGTATTATGGAATGAGTAAAGAGACTTGCCGGTAACGAGATTGAACTAGGTATTGGATACCGACAATCAAATCTCGGGCAAGTAACATACCGATGACAAAGGGAACAACGTATGTTGTTATGCGGTTTGACCGATAAAGATCTTCGTAGAATATGTAGGAACCAATATGGGCATCCAGGTCCCGCTATTGGTTATTGACCGAGAATGGTTCTAGGTCATGTCTACATAGTTCTCGAACCCGTAGGGTCCGCACGCTTAACGTTTCGATGACAGTTTTATTATGAGTTTATAAGTTTTGATATACCGAAGTTTGTTCGGAGTCCCGGATGTGATCACGGACATGACGAGGAGTCTCGAAATGGTCGAGACATAAAGATTGATATATTGGACGACTATATTCGGACACCGGAAGTGTTCCGGGAGTTTTTGGAGAAAACCGGAGTACCGGAGGGTTACCGGAACCCCCCCGGGAAGTAATGGGCCTTGATGGGCCCTATTGGAAAAGGAGAGGGGCCGGCCAGGGCAAGTGGCGCGCCCCCTCCCCTTGAGTCCGAATAGGACAAGGAAGGGGGGGCGGCGCCCCCCTTGCCTTCCCCCTCTCCCACTCCTTCCTTCCCCCTCCTTCTTGGATTAGGAAAGGGAGGGGGGAAACCTACTTGGAGTAGGTTTCCCCCTCCTAGGGAGCGCCTCCCCTTAGGCCGGCCCCCTCCTCCTCTCCCCCTTTATATACGGGGGTGGGGGGCACCCCATAGACACACAAGTTGATCTACGGATCGTTCCTTAGCCGTGTGCGGTGCCCCCCTCCACCACATTCCACCTCGGTCATATTGTCGCGAAGTTTAGGCGAAGCCCTGCGCCAGTAGAACATCATCATCATCACCACGCCGTCGTGCTGACGGAACTCATCTCCGGAGCTCGTCTGGATTGGAGGCCGGAGATCGTCATCGAGCTGAACGTGTGCTGAACTCGGAGGCTCCGTACGTTCGGTGCTTGGATCGGTCGGATCGTGAAGACGTACGACTACATCAACCGCGTTGTGCTAACGCTTCCGCTTACGGTCTACGAGGGTACGTGGACGAACACTCTCCCCTCTCATTGCTATATCATCACCATGATCTTGCGTGTGCGTAGGAAATTTTTTGAAATTACTACGTTACCCAACAGTGGCATCCGAGCCTAGGTTTTATGCGTTGATGTTATATGCACGAGTAGAACACAAGTGAGTTGTGGGCGATACAAGTCATACTGCTTACCAGCATGTCATACTTTGGTTCGGCGGTATTGTGAGATGAAGTGGCCCAGACCGACATTACGCGTACGCTTACGCGAGACTGGTTTCACCGTTACAAGCACTCGTGCTTAAAGGTGGCTGGCGGGTGTCTGTCTCTCTCACTTTAGCTGAATCGAGTGTGGCTACGCCCGGTCCTTGCAAAGGTTAAAATAGCACCAACTTGACGAACTATCGTTGTGGTAATTGATGCGTAGGTAAGAACGGTTCTTGCTAAGCCCGTAGCAGCCACGTAAAATTTGCAACAACAAAGTAGAGGACGTCTAACTTGTTTTTGCAGGGCATGTTGTGATGTGATATGGTCAAGACATGATGCTATATTTTATTGTATGAGATGATCATGTTTTGTAACGGAAGTTATCGGCAACTGGCAGGAGCCATATGGTTGTTGCTTTATTGTACGAAATGCAAACGCCCTGTAATTGCTTTACTTTATCACTAAGCGGTAGCGATAGTCGTAGAAGCAATAGATGGCGTAAACGACAAAGATGCTACGATGGAGATCAAGGTGTCGCGCCGGTGACGATGGTGATCACGACGGTGCTTCGGAGATGGAGATCACAAGCACAAGATGATGATGGCCATATCATATCACTTATATTGATTGCATGTGATGTTTATCCTTTATGCATCTTATCTTGCTTTGATTGACGGTAGCATTTTAAGATGATCTCTCACTAAAATTATCAAGAAGTGTTCTCCCTGAGTATGCACCGTTGCCAAAGTTCGTCGTGCCGAGACACCACGTGATGATCGGGTGTGATAAGCTCTACGTCCATCTACAACGGGTGCAAGCTAGTTTTGCACACGCGGAATACTCAGGTTAAACTTGACGAGCCTAGCATATGCAGATATGGCCTCGGAACACGGAGACCGAAAGGTCGAACGTGAATCATATAGTAGATATGATCAACATAGTGATGTTCACCATTGAAAACTACTCCATCTCACGTGATGATCGGTTATGGTTTAGTTGATTTGGATCACGTGATCACTTAGATGACTAGAGAGATGTCTGTCTAAGTGGGAGTTCTTAAGTAATATGATTAATTGAACTTAAATTTATCATGAACTTAGTACCTGATAGTATCTTGCTTGTCTATGTTTGTTTGTAGATAGATGGCTCGTGCTGTTGTTCCGTTGAATTTTAATGTGTTCCTTGAGAAAGCAAAGTTGAAAGATGATGGTAGCAATTACACGGACTGGGTCCGTAACCTGAGGATTATCCTCATTGCTACACAGAAAAGTTACGTCCTGGAAGCACCGTTGGGTGCCAGGCCTGCTGCTGATGCAACTGACGACGTTAAGAACGTCTGGCAGAGCAAAGCTGATGACTACTCTATAGTTCAGTGTGCCATGCTTTACGGCTTAGAACCGGGTCTTCAACGACGTTTTGAACGTCATGGAGCATATGAGATGTTCCAGGAGTTGAAGTTAATATTTCAAGCAAATGCCCGGATTGAGAGATATGAAGTCTCCAATAAGTTCTATAGCTGCAAGATGGAGGAGAATAGTTCTGTCAGTGAACACATACTCAGAATGTCTGGGTATAATAATCACTTGATTCAACTGGGAGTTAATCTTCCTGATGATAGTGTCATTGACAGAATTCTCCAATCACTGCCACCAAGCTACAAGAGCTTTGTGATGAACTATAATATGCAAGGGATGAACAAGACTATTCCCGAGCTCTTCGCAATGCTAAAAGCCGCGGAGGTAGAAATCAAGAAGGAGCATCAAGTGTTGATGGTTAACAAGACCACTAGTTTCAAGAAAAAGGGCAAAGGGAAGAAGAAGGGGAACTTCAAAAAGAACGGCAAACAAGTTGCTGCTCAAGAGAAGAAACCCAAGTCTGGACCTAAGCCTGAAACTGAGTGCTTCTACTGCAAGCAGACTGGTCACTAGAAGCGGAACTGCCCCAAGTATTTGGCGGATAAGAAGGATGGCAAAGTGAACAAAGGTATATGTGATATACATGTTATTGATGTGTACCTTACTAATGCTCGCAGTAGCACCTGGGCATTTGATACTAGTTCTATTGCTAATATTTGCAACTCGAAACAAGGACTACGAATTAAGCAAAGATTAGCTAAGGACGAGGTGACGATGCGCGTGGGAAATGGTTCCAAAGTCGATGTGATCGCGGTCGGCACGCTACCTCTACATCTACCATCGGGATTAGTATTAGACCTAAATAATTGTTATTTGGTGCCAGCGTTGAGCATGAACATTATATCTGGATCTTGTTTGATGCGAGACGGTTATTCATTTAAATCAGAGAATAATGGTTGTTCTATTTATATGAGTAATATCTTTTATGGTCATGCACCCTTGAAGAGTGGTCTATTTTTATTGAATCTCGATAGTAGTGATACACATATTCATAGTGTTGAAATCAAAAGATGCAGAGTTGATAATGATAGTGCAACTTATTTGTGGCACTGCCATTTAGGTCATATCGGTGTAAAGCGCATGAAGAAACTCCATACTGATGGGCTTTTGGAATCACTTGATTATGAATCACTTGGTACTTGCGAACCGTGCCTTATGGGCAAGATGACTAAAACGCCGTTCTCCGGTACTATGGAGAGAGCAACAGATTTGTTGGAAATCATACATACAGATGTATGTGGTCCAATGAATGTTGAGGCTCGTGGCGGATATCGTTATTTTCTCACCTTCATAGATGATCTAAGCAGATATGGGTATATCTACTTAATGAAACACAAGTCTGAAACATTTGAAAAGTTCAGAGAATTTCAGAGTGAAGTGGAAAATCATCGTAACAAGAAAATAAAGTTTCTACGATCTGATCGTGGAGGAGAATATTTGAGTTACGAGTTTGGTCTACACTTGAAACAATGCGGGATAGTCTCGCAACTCACACCACCTGGAACACCACAACGAAATGGTGTGTCCGAACGTCGTAATCGTACTTTACTTGATATGGTACGATCTATGATGTCTCTTACTGATTTACCGCTATCGTTTTGGGGTTATGCTTTAGAGACGGCCGCATTCACGTTAAATAGGGCACCATCAAAATCCGTTGAGACGACGCCTTATGAACTGTGGTTTGGCAAGAAACCAAAGTTGTCGTCTCTTAAAGTTTGGGGCTGCGATGCTTATGTGAAGAAACTTCAACCAGATAAGCTTGAACCCAAATCGGAGAAATGTGTCTTCATAGGATACCCAAAGGAGACTATTGGGTACACCTTCTATCACAGATCTGAGGGCAAGATTTTTGTTGCTAAATTCGGATCCTTTCTAGAGAAGGATTTTCTCTCGAAAGAAGTGAGTGGGAGGAAAGTAGAACTTGATGAGATAACTGTATCTACTCCCTTATTGGAAAGTAGTTCATCACAAGAACCGGTTCCTATGACAACTACACGAATCAGTGAGGAAGCTAATGATAATGATCATGAAACTTCATATCAAGTTTCTACAGAACCTCGTAGGTCTACCAGAGTAAGATCCGCACCAGAGTGGTATGGTAATCCTATTCTGGAAGTCATGTTACTTGACCATGATGAACCTACGAACTATCAGGAAGCGATGATGAGCCCAGATTCCGCAAAATGGCTAGAGGCCATGAAATCTGAGATGGGATCCATGTATGAAAACAAAGTATGGACTTTGGTAGACTTGCCCAATGATCGGCAAGCTATTGAGAATAAATGGATTTTTAAGAAGAAGACTGACGCTGATGGTAATGTAACTGTCTATAAAGCTCGACTTGTTGCGAAAGGTTTTCGACAAGTTCAAGGGGTTGACTACGATGAGACTTTCTCACCCGTAGCGATGCTTAAGTCTGTCTGAATCATGTTAGCCATTGCTGCATTTCATGATTATGAAATTTGGCAAATGGATGTCAAGACTGCATTCTTGAATGGATTTCTAGAAGAAGAGTTGTATATGATGCAGCCGGAAGGTTTTGTTGATCCAAAAGGTGCTAACAAAGTGTGCAAGCTCCAACGTTCCATTTATGGACTGGTGCAAGCATCTCGGAGTTGGAATAAACGCTTTGATAGTGTGATCAAAGCATATGGTTTTATACAGACTTTTGGAGAAGCCTGTATTTACAAGAAAGTGAGTGGGAGCTCTGTAGCATTTCTAGTTTTATATGTAGATGACATATTGTTAATTGGAAATGATATAGAATTTCTGGATAGCATAAAGGGATACTTGAATAAAAGTTTTTCAATGAAAGACCTCGGTGAAGCTGCTTATATATTGGGCATCAAGATCTATAGAGATAGATCAAGACGCTTAATAGGACTTTCACAAAGCACTTACCTTGACAAAATTTTGAAAAAGTTCAAAATGGATCAGGCAAAGAAAGGATTCTTGCCTGTGCTACAAGGTGTGAAGTTGAGTCAAACTCAATGCCCGACCACAGCAGAAGATAGAGAGAAAATGAAAAATGTTCCCTATGCTTCAGCCATAGGCTCTATCATGTATGCAATGCTGTGTACCAGACCTGACGTATGCTTAGCAATAAGCTTGGCAGGAAGGTACCAAAGTAATCCAGGAGTGGATCACTGGACAGCGGTCAAGAACATCCTGAAATACCTGAAAAGGACTAAGGATATGTTTCTCGTATATGGAGGTGACAAAAAGCTAGTCGTAAAAGGTTACGTCGATGCAAGCTTTGACACTGATCCGGACGATTCTAAATCGCAAACCGGATACGTGTTTATATTAAACGGTGGAGCTGTAAGTTGGTGCAGTTCTAAACAAAGCATCGTGGCGGGATCTACATGTGAAGCGGAGTACATAGCTGCTTCTGAAGCAGCGAATGAAGGAGTCTGGATGAAGGAGTTCATTTCCGATCTAGGTGTCATACCTAGTGCATCGGGACCAATGAAGATCTTCTGTGACAATACTGGTGCAATTGCCTTGGCAAAGGAATCCAGATTTCACAAGAGGACCAAGCACATCAAGAGACGCTTCAATTCCATTCGGGACCAAGTCCAAGTGGGAGACATAGAGATTTGCAAGATACATACGGATCTGAATGTTGCAGACCCGTTGACTAAGCCTCTCTCACGAGCAAAACATGATCAGCACCAAGACTCCATGGGTGTTAGAATCATTACTATGTAATCTAGATTATTGACTCTAGTGCAAGTGGGAGACTGAAGGAAATATGCCCTAGAGGCAATAATAAAGTTATTATTTATTTCCTCATATCATGATAAATGTTTATTATTCATGCTAGAATTGTATTAACCCGGAACATGATACATGTGTGAATACATAGACAAATCAATAGTCACTAGTATGCCTCTACTTGACTAGCTCATTAATCAAAGATGGTTATGTTTCCTAACCATAGACATGTGTTGTCATTTGATTAGTGAGATCACATCATTAGGAGAATGATGTGATTGACATGACCCATTCCATTAGCCTAGCACTTGATCGTTTAGTACACTGCTATTGCTTTCTTCATGACTTATACAAGTTCCTGCAACTATGAGATTGTGCAACTCCCGTTTACCAGAAGAACACTTTGTGTGCTACCAAACGTCACAACGTAACTGGGTGATTATAAAGGTGCTCTACAGGTGTTTCCAAAGGTACATGTTGGGTTGGCATAATTCGAGATTAGGTTTTGTCACTCCGATTGTCGGAGAGGTATCTCTGGGCCCTCTCGGTAATACTCATCACCTAAGCCTTGCAAGCATGTAACTAATGAGTTAGTTATGAGATGATGTATTACGGAACGGGTAAAGAGACTTGCCAGTAACGAGATTGAACTAGGTATTGGATACCGACGATCAAATCTCGGGCAAGTAACATACCGATGACAAAGGGAACAACGTATGTTGTTATGCGGTTTGACCGATAAAGATCTTCGTAGAATATGTAGGAACCAATATGGGCATCCAGGTCCCGCTATTGGTTATTGACCGAGAATGGTTCTAGGTCATGTCTACATAGTTCTCGAACCCGTAGGGTCCGCACGCTTAACATTTCGATGACAGTTTTATTATGAGTTTATAAGTTTTGATGTACCAAAGTTTGTTCGGAGTCCCGGATGTGATCACGGACATGACGAGGAGTCTCGAAATGGTCGAGACATAAAGATTGATATATTGGACGACTATATTCGGACACAGGAAGTGTTCCGGGAGTTTTCGGAGAAAACCGGAGTACCGGAGGGTTACCGGAACCCCCCCGGGAAGTAATGGGCCTTGATGGGCCCTATTGGAAAAACAGAGGGGCCGGCCAGGGCAAGTGGCGCGCCCCCTCCCCTTGAGTCCGAATAGGACAAGGAAGGGGGGGCGGCGCCCCCTTGCCTTCCCCCTCTCCCACTCCTTCCTTCCCCCTCCTTCTTGGTTTAGGAAAGGAAGGGGGGAAACCTACTTGGAGTAGGTTTCCCCCTCCTAGGGCGCGCCTCCCCTTAGGCTGGCCCCTCCTCCTCTCCCCCTTTATATACGGGGGCGGGGGGCACCCCATAGACACACAAGTTGATCTACGGATCGTTCCTTAGCCGTGTGCGGTGCCCCCCTCCACCATATTCCACCTCGGTCATATCGTCGCGGAGTTTAGGCGAAGCCTTGCGCCGGTAGAACATCATCATCATCACCACGCCGTCGTGCTGACGGAACTCATCTCCGTAGCTCGGCTGGATCGGAGGCCGGAGATCGTCATCGAGCTGAACGTGTGCTGAACTCGGAGGCTCCGTACGTTCGGTGCTTGGATCGGTCGGATCATGAAGACGTACGACTACATCAACCGCGTTGTGCTAACGCTTCCGCTTACGGTCTACGAGGGTACGTGGACGAACACTCTCCCCTCTCGTTGCTATATCATCACCATGATCTTGCGTGTGCGTAGGAAATTTTTTGAAATTACTATGTTACCCAACAGGTCTGACCAGAGAAACGTGACAACCCTCCACTGCAACCCTGCATCCGTAAGTCTCCTCTTTCCTGCTTCTTAGATCCACATTAGGACCTTCGAGTTCTTCGCGTTCTTCGCTGTTTAGTAGTTCCCTTTCATAGATTCCATCACCCCCGCTTTTCTTGATCTTAGAGATGGTAAAAACCGATGCGGTAGGTTTTCCGCACCTACTTTGAACGCAGATAGATCCCTTTCTGTTACACAGAGGCCCCATTCGAGCTCTTGAGCTTCATCTGTGTCAATCTTAGGTCTAGAAAATTTTCTTGTCAGAACAGCTTTTTGATCTCAAATAACAGTAGCAGATTACAAAACCTGTTTGTATCACCCGGAAAACTACTTCTGTCAAATACCCTTAAACACAACTGTCCATGTAGTCGGTTTAAATAACTGACACTGATCTGTGAGCCTTGCTTGCTTCATCATGACCTTAAGAAGTTTGAACTGCTTTTTGATACATGTAGCGGCTTAAATACTGTTGCATAGTCATCCTTATATCATTAGGCCCCTTCTTAAGCCGCCTCCTTGAATAATTAAGATATTTTCTCCCGGGTTAAAATTGAACCGGAACCTCTTATTTTGTCGTAGGCCAACTATTGTCATGGCACCTAAGGCAACCAAGGCCCCTGTGACCTGCAATTGGGTCCCATCCATAGTCACTAAGAGTAAACTATCTGAATTTGTGAAGTTTGGCCATCTGCCAAAAAAGGAGGTCATGTCTTATCGTGCCCCTGACCCGTCTGAAGAGAGGCCTCAACCCAAAGAAGGGGAGGTAATAATTTTCACGGATCACATGAACCGGGGATTTGCCCCTCCCGGCTCAAAATTCTTCAGGGAAGTTTTCAATTTCTTTGATCTTAGACCTCAAGACATTGGACCCAACTCCGTATCAAATATTTGCAATTTCCAAGTCTTCTGCGAGGTGTACCTGGGAGAGGAACCAAGTCTGCTTTTATTCAGAGAGCTTTTCTACTTGAACCGGCAGAATGAACGTGCCAACAGGCCTAGTCTTGAGCTTGGCGGCATCTCGATTCAGCGGCGGAGAGATTGCCTTTTTCCTTACGCTGAACTGCCGAGTCACCCAAAAGATTGGAATCAGACGTGGTTCTAATGTCAGGATACTTCACCGGCTGATGAGAGCCCTCTGCCCGGCTTCCGCGCCCTGCACCTTGAGTCCCATCATCCGCTGGCGGATAAATTGACTGCTGTCGAGCGTCTGCCTCTCAATCCCACCATCAAGAAGATCAAAGCTCTTTTGGGAAACGGTTTAAACGGCATCGATCTGGTCCGAGTCTGGGTCACTTGGCGAGTACTTCCATTAAGCCGCCGTTCCGGCTTAATGTGTACTTACACAGGCAGAAGGATGATCCACTGCGTCATAGCCCTGACGACTTACCAGATGATGTGGTAGATGCTACAACCCAGTCACTGCTGAAGGAGGGCACTGTAACTAGTAATGCCTTCGGCTTACTTCCCTTTTGCAAGAAGAACCCGGCCCCTGCAGTTTGTTAGCAACCTTAATAAATACTTTTTATCATGTTATACCTTATTTATACTCATAGTTCCTTATCTTTTTCCACAGGCCGATGACAACTTCTGGAAGGTCAAGTATGAACATGAGGCCGCCAAACAAGCCAGGACAACCAAGAAAACTGAAAGGAAAGCCGCCAAGACTGGAACCTCAAAGAAGAAGAAACCCAGCGCCTCCGACTTACTCAAACTGGATGATACTTCTTCAGATGATGAAGAGGTAATCCTTTAATTTTCTTAATTCCTTTGTCATTATTTTACTGACATTCTATCCTTTCAGGAGGATACGGGGAACAGTCAAGCAGTTGACAAAGAGGTAACTATAATCTCCTCCGACTCAGAGCCTTTGCCAAAGCACAAAATTCGAAGAGTGACCCGGAAAGTAAGATTTTCACATCCTCTAGCTTATCAACATCCTCAATTTCTTTTGAAGCAACAACAGCTTGAAAACCGGAGGCAGACCCGGACCAACAAGGATGCAGAACTCTCCTCCGGCTTACCTGATGTAACTAGGAAGCGTTGGACCGAGGTTATCTCCGATTTACGTTCTGTTTTACCTTTGGCGGGTTTAATTCACCAACCTCTCAATTCATCTGACTCCAATTATCAGGATACCCCTCCTTCCTCCGACGAGTCTATGCAATCAAACATGCCAGCTTTCAAAACGGCTCCCGGGTAATGTAGCCTTATTTACTTAGGCTTTACTTTACTTATGCTTTAGAATTCATCCTTCTACCTTTATTGATAGCATGCAAGTGAAGCCCAGCAAGAGGGCAAGGAAAAATAAACCGTCCCAAGACCCGATTGTTACTGAACCGGCGCCAGACATGTCTGCTCCTGACAGCTCCACCCATCAACCGCCACCTGAACCGGCTCCTGACATTCCGGTGCCAACCTCTGATCCGCCTGCCAAAGATGCTAACAACAGCTCTGATAATCCGGAAGCTCCTAGCCCGGTCAAGACGACTGACCCGGAAGTTGAATATTTGAAAAGTCAATTTGTTGAACCGGGGCGGCCTACTGTCCTTGCCAAATGTACTGCCAAGGAAGAACTTGCCGAACACCGAAAGGCCAAGAAGGACATTACTGATTATACTCACTTAAGCATTGGTGATATAGTCTCGGGCTATCTGAATCAAGTGCATAATAGTCGTGACCTGGAAATTGACATGGTGAAACAAATACAGCACAAATCTGAGGTATAACTTATGCTATTTTCCTGAATCTTACTTACTGTACCAGCCCCCAAGTCTAATGCTTATGAATGAATATGTTGTAGACTTAGAAATCTGCTTACTTTTGATTTGTCCGGTTTAAAGAGAATAGATTTAACCCGGTGATAGTATGATACTTTGAACTTGTGACACACATTAGCCCCCAAGTGCCAAGTATCTTTACTTGTAAAGTGCTTGGGACTTAATATGCATGACCCGGATTTGTAGGGTAAAAAATTCTTTAAAATACATTAGCCCCCAAGAGCCAAGTATCTTTACTTGTAAAATGCTTGGGACTTGAATGTTATCTTACCGTGATCCTTACCATAATCTTATATCAATGCAGGCCACCATAAGTCAATTTGAGTCAGAACTTGCTGACCTGAAGAGCCGGCTGAAAACCCAAGAACTTGAAACTCAGAAGGCCAACTCCAAATTTGAATTCAGTGTCTCTGAAAATGAGAAGTTGAAGAAAAAATTTGAGTTAGAGAAGAAAGCCTGGGCTGATGAGAAGGCTTCACTGGTGACTCGTGCCGAGACGGCAGAAGCATCTCTTGCAGAAGCAACAACCGAGCTGTCCGACTTAAAACGACAGATATCCCAAATGGTCTCAGCCATCTTCGGTAAGTTACTGTGCGAAACCTCAAACATTGTAATCTTCCAATGACTATTGTAATAGTTACCTCCGGCTCACTGTTATGCTTGTGAACACACAGGCCCCAGGAGTACCAACCTCAAGCAAAACATGCTGATCAAGCTTAAGGCGGTTTACACTTTGGAGGAACAGCTGTACTCCGGGTCACAATGTGCCTTGGCCATTGTAGCCTTATCAAATACCACTCCTCACCTTCTGAAAGACGTGCTGAAGCATCTCGCTGTGCTACCTCAGCGAATTCAGGATTTATGGCGGGCATCTTCAAGAGCCGGGGCTGTGGCCGCATTGAGCCGGGCAAAGGCATGGATGCCAGAGCTTGACCTGGCTGACCTCGCTCTTGGATATCCGAGCCTGAAGGAGGACGGTACTGTATTTGATGATCATGATTTCACCGCCTGTGTCAAAGTCGTACGTCCCTTGGCTACCCTTATTGGGAATGATACTGATCTTACCAAGTATTCGCCGGGCTATGATAGCGAGAACCGGAGAATTCCAAACATTCCATATGACCAAGTCAGCCTGATCCCTCCAACACGTAAGCATACTTTTGCCCCTGAAGTGGACCCGGCCAGTTTAATAGATTATGAGGCTGAGTTTTAAGCCTTGAGTGGCATTGACTGGGCCTCGTCAACCTTCGAGGACAAAGCAACCGACGGAGAGGCGGAGAAGGATAACCCGGAGTCTTCGAGCCCGCCGAAGGAGTGAACCGCCAGGCGTTTTAGAACTTTCGCAAAAAACAATGCTTCATTTATTCAGACTCAGGAAGTCTTGTAATAGGGTTGTAAAAAACTTCTCAGTGTTTGTCATGCCTTCGCGCATGTTCCTGGTGCTTAATACTTTCGTAAGCCACCATCGCCATATGTTTCTGGCTTATGTTGACCATTTATTTCCTTGACATTTAAATTTGCTTTGCCTTATCCTGCACATAAAACAAGCAAAATTTCCTTGGCGGTTTATCGCGTCGGGGGTTACCTAAAGTATTGATAACCCGGAACATGACCCCAAGACATCATATACAAGCCGGTTTATGATTATATTTGTTAAATATAATAGCATACCTACGATCTTTCTAATAATCTTCCCTGCTTATATGATGTTCACCAGGCACTTAAGAACCTGGGGTAATCAATATTAAACCGGAAGAAAAAACCATCTCATAATATTTTCAAGAAGGTCTCAAGATAGTCAAAATAATTCATCCTTTTGTTGGATGATACACAATATTTACAGGCTTCTGATTCGAATACGATCAGTAAACCATTCCAAAGGGGTTAAGCTAAGATTCGGATACGATCATATAGCCCCTAGTGGCTTTGGCGATGCCGATCAAGTGGGTATCGGCAGCTATGTTCTCTTTGGTTCGAATACGACCTATGTTTGAACAGGAAGCCCCCAAGTGACCATAAGAGTTGTTTAATGACGCTGATTCGAATACGATCCACGTCGGACCCAAAGGGGTTAAGCTGTGATTCAAATATGATCAAGAAGCCCCCAAGTGGGTTTGGCAATATGCCGATCAAGTGGGTATCGACAGCTATGTTCTCTTTGGTTCGAATACGACCTATGTTTGAACAGGAATCCCCCAACATGGCTAGATTCAGATATGATCATAAGCCAGACCAAAGGGAAAGCCGGATTCAAATGTGATCCGCTCCCTGTTGGTTGTTTCCACCACCTGATAAAGAAGACACATTAACCTTTGAGGGTAAAAAGGACAGAGGTCCTGCTTTATTTCTTTATATAATATATAGATTGTCAAAAAATATATACATCATGAGAGCCGGTGGCTTAAGTATAGTAAGGCCGGAGATGAGCAATATTCCACGGCCGGTGGGTCTCGTCCTTCGATTTACGTGAGTCTTTGTGCTCTCGAACATCAATGAGGTAGTATGATCCGTTGTGCAAATTCTTGCTGACCACAAAGGGTCCTTCCCAAGGTGGGGATAGCTTGTGCATATCAGACTGATCCTGGATGAGCCGGAGCACCAAATTGCCTTCCTGAAAGGTTCGGGTCCTAACCCGGCGGCTGTGATAGCGGCGTAGGTCTTGTTGATAAATCGCTGAGCGGGCTATTGCCAAATCTCTCTCCTCATCCAACAAATCAAGCGCATCCTGACGAGCTTTTTCATTGTCAGCCTCAACATAAGCCGCCACGCGGGGTGAATCGTGCCGGATGTCACTTGGCAGGACCGCCTCTGCACCATACACCATAAAGAAAGGCGTGTAGCCTGTAGATCTGTTAGGCGTAGTGTTAATGCTCCATAACACAGAAGGTAACTCCTCTACCCAACAACCCGGAGTCCGCTGTAAGGGGACCAAGAGCCGGGGTTTAATACCCTTCAGGATCTCTTGATTAGCTTTTTCTGCTTGACCATTGGATTGAGGATGAGCAACAGCCGAAACATCAAGCCAGATATGCTCTCATTGACAGAACTCTTCCATGGCACCCTTGGAGAGATTAGTGCCATTATCAGTTATAATGCTGTGTGGGAAACCAAAACGAAAGATCACCTTTTTCATGAATTGAACCGCCCTGGCTGGATCACACTTACTGACTGGCTCTGCCTCAACCCACTTTGTAAACTTATCCACTGCCACCAGGAGATGTGTCTTTTTATCCTTAGACCTCTTGAAGGGCCCAACCATGTCAAGCCCCCAGACTGCAAACGGCCAAGTGATTGGGATCATCCTCAACTCTTGAGCCGGCACATGAGCTCGTCGTGAGAACTTTTGACAACCGTCACATTTACTGACCAGATCCTCCGCATCAGCATGAGCCGTCAGCCAGTAGAAACCATGACGGAAAGCTTTGGCTACAGGAGATTTTGACCCGGCATGATGGCCACAATCCCCTTCATGGATCTCACGGAGTATTTCTTGGCCTTCTGCAGGTGACACACAGCGTTGAAATGCCCCAGTGACGCTTAGGTGATGTAACTCGCCGTTAACAATCGTCATAGATTTGGAGCGCCTGACGATTTGTCTTGCCAAGGTCTCATCCTCAGGTAACTCTCCTCGGGTCATATAAGCCAAATATGGCACTGTCCAATCCGGGATAACGTGAAGAGCTGCCACCAGCTGTGCCTCCGGGTCTAGCACCGCTAGTTCTTCCTTGGTAGGCACCTTGACAGAAGGGTTATGTAGAATATCGAGAAAGGTGTTAGGCGGCACCGGCTTACATTGAGATCCCAACTGGCTTAAAGCATCAGCCGCCTCATTCTTCCTTCGATCAATGTGCTCCACTTGATAACCCTTGAAGTGACCAGCCACAGCATCTACTTCACGATGATAAGCCGCCATAAGGGGATCCTTGGAATCCCACTTGCCTGACACCTGTTGAGCCACGAGATCTAAGTCGCCCAAGCACCTTACCCGGCTTAAGTTCATCTCCTTGGCCATCCGGAGACCATGGAGTAAGGCCTCGTACTCAGCTACATTGTTAGTACACGGAAACATAAGCCGGAGTACATAACAAAATTTGTCACCTCGAGGGGAAGTTAAAACAACTCCAGCCCCCGAGCCTTCTACCTGCCTGGACCCGTCAAAGTGACTAGTCCAATATGTGTTATCTGGCTTCTCCTCAAGTGCATGTAACTCTGTTCAATCATTGATAAAGTCCACCAAAGCCTGAGACTTAATAGCAGTACGTGGCATGTACTTCAAATCATGAGGCCCAAGCTCGATGGCCCACTTGGCGACTCGTCCTGTGGCCTCCCTATTCTGGATGATATCTCCCAAAGGGGCAGAACTTACTACAGTTATGGGATGACTTTTAAAGTACTACTTCAACTTCCGGTTGGCCATAAACACTCCGTAAACGAGTTTCTGCCAATGTGGATACCTTTGTTTAGACTCAATGAGCACCTCACTGATGTAGTAAACCGGCCGTTGAACCGGATGCTCCTTGCCAGCTTCCTTACGCTCCACCATGATGACAACACTGACGGCTCGTGAATTGGCAGCTACGTATAACAGCAACGGCTCTTTATTAATGGGAGCTGCAAGAACCGGTGATTCAGACAACTATTTCTTCAAGTCTTCAAAGGCAGCATCAGCAGCATCACTCCAGACAAAAGTGTATGTTTTCTTCATCATCTGATATAGCGGTAGGGCCTTCTCACCTAACCGGCTTATGAACCGGCTTAACGCGGCAACACGACCCGCCAGTCGCTGAACATCATTGATGCACGCCGGTTTAGCCAAAGAGGTAATTGCCTTAATCTTCTCTGGATTAGCTTCAATGCCTCTGTTTGATACCAGAAAACCCAAAAGCTTGCCTGCAAGTACACCAAATACACACTTGGCCGGGTTAAGGATCATCTTATAAACCCGGAGATTATCAAAGGTTTCCTTCAAGTCAGATATCAAGGTTTCCTTCTCTCTGGACTTTACCACGATGTCATCTACATAAGCATGAACATTACGCCCGATTTGATCGTGTAAACAGTTTTGCACACATCGCTGATAAGTCGCCTGAGCACTCTTGAGTCCAAATGGCATAGATACATAACAGAAGGCTCCAAACGGAGTGATGAAAGCCGTCTTCTCCTGGTCCTTAACTACCATTTTGATCTGATGATAACCTGAGTAAGCATCCAAAAAAACTCAAGCGTTCACAACCCGCTATAGCATCAATGATTTGATCAATATGGGGGAGCAAAGGGATCAGCCGGACAAGCCTTGTTTAAGTCTATGTAGTCCACGCACATCCGCCAGGTGCCGTTCTTTTTAAGCACAAGCACCGGGTTAGCCAACCACTCCGGGTGAAAAACTTCAATAATGAACCCAGCCGCTAAGAGCCGGGCAACTTCCTCTCCAATAGCTTTCCGTCTCTCTTCGTTAAAACGTCAAAGAAACTGCCTGACCGGCTTATACTTCGGATCAATATTGAGAATGTCTCAGCGAGTTCCCTCGGTACACCCGACATGTCAGAAGGTTTCCCTCGGTACACCCGGCATGTCAGAAGGTTTCCATGCAAAGATGTCCCTGTTCTCACGGATGAACTCGATGAGCGCGCTTTCCTATTTGGGATCTAAATTGCTGCTGATGCTGAATTGCTTAGAAGAGTCGCCTGGGGTAAAGTCAACAAGCTTCGTCTCGGCAGCCGATTTAAACTTCAACGCTGGGTCATGCTCTGTAGTTGGTTTCTTCAAGGAGGTCATATCCGCTGGGTCAACATTATCTTGATAAAATTTGAGCTCTTCCGCTGCACAGGCAGACTCAGCATAAGCCGCGTCGCCTTCTTCACATTCCAACGCTTGCTTGCGACTTCCATGCACAGTGATGGTGCCCTTGTGACCCGGCATTTTGAGCTGCAAATAAACATAACACGGCCGTGCCATGAACTTAGCATAAGCCGGCCGCCCAAACAGAGCATGATACGGGCTCCTGATTTTGACCACCTCAAACGTCAATTTCTCAGCCCTGGAGTCATATTCATCTCCAAAGGCCACCTCCAGCTCAATCTTGCCAACTGGGTAAGCGGACTTACCAGGAACCACTCCATGGAAAACAGTGTTGGATGTCCTCAGATTCTTATCAGTTAACCCCATGCGTCGAAAGGTCTCATAATAGAGGATATTGATGCTACTACCTCCGTCCATGAGTACCTTAATGAATTTATATCCACCAACCTGAGGCGCTACCACCAAGGCCAACTGGCCCGGATTATCGACCCGTGGAGGGTGATCTTCTCTGCTCCATACAATGGGCTGTTCTGACCACCTCAAGTACCGAGGAACTGCCAGTTCAACAGAATTCACGGTCCTCTTATGAACCTTCTGGTCGCGTTTGCATAAGCTAGTGGTAAACACGTGGTACTGCCCACTATTCAACTGCTTCGGATTGCTTTGATAACCCGACTGCTGCTGTTGCTGCTCTCCTTGCCCGGACTGCTGTTGATTATAGCCGCCTTGACGTCCCTGAAAACCGGAACCTGAGCCGCCACCCGGGCCATGAAAACCGCCAGCCCCTGAGCCGCCACCAGACCCATTATTGCCATCAAAGGTGTTGGAATTCTTAAACGCTTTCATGATCGTGCAATCTTTCCACAGGTGTGTGGCGGGCCGCTCCCTGGTGCCGTGTCTCGGGCAGGGCTCATTGAGTAGCTGCTCAAGAGATGGGCCTGACCCGCCGGATCGAGGCGGCTTACCCTTACGTCTCTGATTGTTACCTTGCGCATTGGCATTGGCCACAAACTCCGGGTTACCATCCGCCTTACGCTTATTGCCTCCTTGATTCATCGGGTTATGCTGCTGACCCTTTCCATTGTCGTTCTTCTTTCCCTTCCCGGTCTTTTCCTCATCAGACGCGGGATCCTTGGTACTATCTGAATCGGCATATTTGACTAAAGCCGCCATCAGCGTACCCATATCATTGCAATCACGCTTAAGGCGCCCCAATTTCTGCTTCAGCGGCTCAAAACGGCAATTCTTCTCCAACATGAGGGCTGCAGAGCTGGCATCCATCTTGTCAGATGAATGTATTATCTCCTTGACCCGGCGTACCCAATGAGTCGTAGATTCACCTTCCTCCTGTTTACAATTTTTCAAGTTCACAATTGACATAGACTATTTACAAGTGTCTTTGAAGTTTTGGATGAAACGGGCTTTGGGTGGCAAACCCTTCAACCAGGATCGGGCTGTTCCATCTAACATCATGGTGAAGTACTTAGCCATCGCCGCACCGCTGACTTCCAGTAACTCCATAGCCATCTCATAACTTTCGATCCAAGCTCCGGGCTGCAAGTCGGCCGTGTAATTCGGCACCTTTTGAGGTCCCTTGAAGTCCTTGGGTAGGCGCACGTTACGCAGAGCCGGTACCAGACAAGGAACACCGCCGGTTCTAGTGGCTACTCCCGCCTCAACGGAAGTCATTGGATACTCTGGGAAATCTTGATGCGCCATTTGTTGAGCCGCTAGCTGAGTCGCCCGCTCGTTCTCCTGACGCATTCGGCCTTGCACCGGATTATAGCCACCGGGCTGGTTACGGTGTTGGGCGTTGCTTGACAAAGCTTCAGACTCCATGTGCCTGATGTAACTCGGGCTCCGGTTCTGACGAGGCGGCGCTAACCAAGGCGGAGGAGTTGAATGAATCATGTCTCGGCTGTAAGAATAGGTCTCTTGCTGAGCTAAGGCCATCTGGAGAAGTTCTCTGACCCTCCGGGTCTTCACTGTTGTCGGGTCATCACCGTCCATGGGAAGAGCCGCCAAACGCGCTGAAGCCGCGATTAAGTTCTCCATGGGGTTGGAAAAGTGACCCGGCGGTACCTGCACATAACGCGGCGGTGCCATGCTCACATGAGGAGGTGCCATCTCCCGAGGCTGAGCCGGCCCTCCTGTTCCGGCTGTCATAAACTGATTGGTCTCAGGTGGGTTACTTGGGCCGGCTTCGGGTGTAGCAAAAAGAACCCGAGGGTCGTAATTCGAAGGTAAACGGGACTGGGTTTTCTGATGTCTCCTCCTCATTACCTCATTAGATGCGTTCAGGCTCATCGTAAGTTGGTAGGCTTCTGACTGCAACCGCTGCCCCCGGGCGTCTAGAGCCGCCCGCTCTATGGCTAATCTAGTGTCCTCAGCTGCCAAGGCCTCCTTGGCCTGAGCTATTTCCTCACGCACCCGTGCCACCTCCGCGTCATGCTCATCTTTATCCGCGGGAATAACCGTTGCGGTTAATAGGGATGTAAGCTTCTCCATGAGATCTATCAGCACCTGAGCCGGCGGGCGCATGGGGCCACCTGCCCCGGCTGCTCCTATCCCGGACGTTATTGTTGCAGCACCTGTAGAGTTTGAGCCGGGCTGAGTCCCAGCCATAAAGACTCCTGCCCATCTTGGCGGCTCACAGGGTTCTAGAATACTGGTGCCATCGGAATAGCCCCCGAGCACGCCGTCTTGCACTTGGTACAGTGAATCTGTTAAGCCAGCGGACAAATCACCGTCTGAGAGGACGACCGTCTCACCACCATCTCCAGATCCTTCAGAGAGTTCCTCTCCGTGGATGCAGCCCACAAAGGCACGCTTCATAACAGGCTGAATTCGGGTCTTCCTCGCACGCTGAGCTATCTCGACGAGGTTGGTGCAGTTGTCCGGCTCAGGGCCCGGCTCTCCGATCCGGCCGATGAAGACGTGGATCCCGCCGAAGGGGACCCGGTACCCTACTCAATTGAGCCGGCGTCGGGACCCCAGCCTTCGTCGTTGATGTAGATCTTGCCGCAACGACTCTTGGTCATCCGGCCCACTACGTATCCCTTGAACCCTTCGAAGCTACCCTTCAAGAACTCAAATCCACCGTGCGCTGGCCCCACGGCGGGCGCCAACTGTCGTGGAATTGTCACGTCAGATGTCCTCATGAAAGGACTTAGTTGTGGAGCCATCGCAACTAGGAAGCTTGAAGGGGTTAATCGGGACAAAGGACACGAGAGGTTTATACTAGTTCGGCCCCTTACGGTGAAGGTAAGGCCTATGTCTAGTTGGGTTGGTATTGATATTTTGATGACCAGGGAGCGAGATACACTATGCCCGGCTCTCGATCAGTTGTTTCTTGCCCTAAGCCGCCAGCAGGTCGTCCCCTTATATACACGGGTTGACGCCCTGTGGCTTACAAAGTCCCGGCCGGCTTATAAACAGTGTCCGGCTCAGTGACTAGTTAAATCTACCTTATGATACAAGTCATGCCATTATGGCGGTTTACTACAACGGGCCTTAAGTCGCCTGTGGGCTTTAAGCCCTTTACTGAACCACCATCTTCATGCTTGGTCTTGGGCTTCTTTCTGGTGAGTCCTCTTTGCGTAACCCGGCCCCTCCTGGGCGGCTTACACAAATAGTTATATCCCCAACACCGACGATCGAATCTCGGCCAAGTAACATACCGATGACAAAGGGAACAGCGTATGTTGTTATGCGGTTTGACCGATAAAGATCTTCATAGAATATGTGGGAGCCAATTTGAACATCCAGGTTCCGCTATTGGTTATTGACCGGAGATGAGTCTCAGTCATGTCTACATAGTTCTCAAACCCGTAGGGTCCGCACGCTTAACGTTCGATGACGATCGGTATTATGAGTTTATGTGTTTTGATTACCGAAGGTTGTTCGGAGTCCCGGATGTGATCATGGACATGACGAGTAGTCTCGAAATGGTAGAGACATAAAGATCGATATATTAGAAGGCCATGTTTGGAAACCAGAAAGGTTTCGGATAAGTTCGGGCATTTTCCGGAGTATCGGCAGGTTACCGGAACCCCCCTGGGAGTCAATGGGCCTTATTGGGCCTTAGTGGAAGAGAGGAGGAGGCGGCCAGGTGGAGGCCCCCCCCCCACCCAAGCCCAATCCGAATTGGGGTGGGGGCCCGGCCCCCCTTTCCTTCTCTCCCTCTCCTTCTTCCTTCTTCTCCTACTCCAACTAGGGAAGGGGGAAACCTACTCGAGTAGGACTCCCCCCCCTTGGGCGGGCCCTATGAGGGTCGGCCCTCTCCTCCTCCCCTCTATATACGGGGGAGGGGGCACCCCATAGACACACAAGTCAACAGTTGTTTTAGCCGTGTGTGGTGCTCCCCTCCACATATTTCCACCTCGGTCATATCGTTGTAGTGCTTAGGCGAAGCCCTGCGTCGGTAACTTCATCATCACCGTCATCACGTCGTCGTGCTGACGAAAC
This sequence comes from Triticum timopheevii, assembly GCA_963921465.1. Classification (NCBI taxonomy): domain Eukaryota; kingdom Viridiplantae; phylum Streptophyta; class Magnoliopsida; order Poales; family Poaceae; genus Triticum; species Triticum timopheevii. The sequence continues at coordinate 39,353,406 of OY997272.1, read as the reverse complement.
TCTCCTTCAGCCACTGTTGGATCAAGAATTCGAAGGACGTCACTGAGCTGAATGTGTGCAGATCACGGAGGTGTCGTGCGTTCGGTACTTGATCGGTTGGATCGTGAAGACGTTCGACTACATCAACCGCGCTACTTAACGCTTCCGCTTTCGGTCTACGAGGGTACGTGGACACACTCTCCTGCTCGTTGCTATGCATCATATAGATAGATCTTCCGTGATTGTAGGTAAAATTTTTGAAATACTGTGTTCCCCAACACATCTGGCTCATGGGATTCGTCATCTGATTGGAGCAATCGGGTATAGGAGGAAAGAAGTAGCAAAGCAACCGTGAGTACTCATTCGAAGTACTAGCAAGACCTACGTTAGATCTATGCTAAGTACGCATCAGTATCAAAGGAATGAGGCTATATCTTTGGACTAAATTGCAGAAATGCCAGAATAGAAGGGAAGGCCTAGCCTATCGAAGACTAGCATCTTGAAGCATCTTGCAGCATTAGAAGAGTGCATATTAGCATAGTATAAAGTAGCAAGTATATTGTAGTAACGCCCAGAGATCCTTCCTTGAATCCCTACGAGAAGGCAATCCCGGAGCCATCATATCCATTACATGTCTCTAGTATCCAGTTCTAGTTGTATAGATCGGGATACTACTCCGAGCATCCATTATCGTGGACACAGCTATTTGAATAGATTAACTTCTTTGCAAGGGTGCACAAACTTACCCAACACACTCGATTAACTCCGGCCGAACACACTTTCCTGGGTCATGGCCGGCCTCGGCTGGTCGGCACACCATAGTCCTACCTAGGCTCAACAGAGAGGCTAGCATGTCGATCTACATCCTAAGCACTCAAGGGTCTTGGGCCCATCGCCCTTTGCACTCCTGCATGTTGCGTACTCGGCCTGGAGCAGTCCCACCCCCTAATACAAGCACAGGTGGTTCCCGTCCAACTAAGCACGCACCGCTCAATCGCTGACGTCCGAAGAGCTTTCAGAGAAACGTACGACGTAGAGTGCCCATACTTATTCCAGCGTGGTGGTTAGTGCGAAAATGCCAGAGGCCTACTCGAATCACATATCCAAACGTTAGTGTCTTGGGAGCGCGCGGAGACGATCAATGATCCACAATCTGTGGTCTCGTCTCCCCGTCTCACGGACTTACGACAAGGGCTAAGAATGCCAGACTGTGCCGCGTAATTATCTCGTGGGTACCCTCACGGTCAACCCGACTCCACATTACTCGCTGGTACCCCTCGAGGCCGACCCGACTTCAACATGGTTCTGGGGTAAAGTTAAAGTAATTGTGTGTCCATAACATCAAGGGGAACCCCGAGGAATCACCCTCGAAGGGTTCACTGTCGGTGTCAAAACCGGCGGATCTCGGGTAGGGGGTCCCGAACTGTGCGTCTAGGCGGATGGTAACAGGAGACGAGGGACACGATGTTTTTACCCAGGTTCGGGCCCTCTCGATGGAGGTAAAACCCTACGTCCTGCTTGATTAATATTGATGATATGGGTAGTACAAGAGTAGATCTACCACGAGATCAAGGAGGCTAAACCCTAGAAGCTAGCCTATGGTATGATTGTTGTAATGTATGTTGTCCTACGGACTAAAGCCCTCCGGTTTATATAGACACCGGAGAGGGCTAGGGTTACACAGAGTCGGTTACAATGGTAGGAGATCTACGTATCCGTATCGCCAAGCTTGCCTTCCACGCCAAGGAAAGTACCATCCGGACACGAGCCGGAGTCTTCAATCTTGTATCTTCGTAGTCTTGGAGTCCGGCGGATATTGATAGTCCGGCTATCCGGACACCCCCTAGTCCAGGACTCCCTTAGTAGCCCCTGAACCAGTCTTCAATGACGATAAGTCCGGCATGCATAATGTTCGGCATTGCAAGGCGGGTTCCTCCCTTGAATAATCCAGAGAAGATCATGAACACCAGGATAGTGTCCGGCTCTGCAAAATAAATTCCACATTCCACCGTAGAGAGAATAAAATGTACACTTAGTTCAATCTGCTGACGTATTATGCGGCGTGACATCACACCGCCACAAGGCCTTTGATTGAATTACTATACCACCTCAGCATGTTTAGCGAAGCGGTTTCCTTGGCACATTTTGTCGAAGCAGAGATCGTGTTCCCCTTATTCTGGGATTCTCATCAATACGTGCGTGGGTAACCCAACCGCGCCATTGATGGTGGCGCTTGGGAGATAAGCGAGTTTCACCAGGCTGGTGGGGGACGCATAGTTTTGTCCGCCTATATATAAGGGATAAGGATTCACCTTCTCACCCACGCCTTCTTCCTCCTTTGCTTATCCATCCCCGCGAACTCAAGCTCCAACGCCCGAGCTCGCGCATCTCACCTCAACCTTCTCCGAATATGTCCGGAGCGGGAGGTAAATGGTTAGCCTCCACTGTCAAGGAGGAGGACATCACCAAGCTGCGCAGCGCCGGATACCTTTCCGGCGATATCGCGCATCGGCTGCCCGACGAGGGGCAGCTCATCCCTACCCCCGGGCCTCATGAGAGGGTCGTCTTCCTCCCCCACTTCCTCCGCGGACTGGGCTTTCCGCTCCATCCATTTGTCCGGGGGATCATGTTTTACTACGGCCTGGATTTCCACGATCTGGCGCCGAACTTCATCCTCAACATCTCGGCGTTTATCGTCGTGTGCGAGGCCTTCCTCTGCATCCGGCCCCACTTCGGCCTATGGCTCAAGACCTTCAACGTCAAGCCGAAGGTTGTGAAGGGTACGCAAGCGGAATGCGGAGGCGCCATGTTGGGAAAATTGCCCAACGTCCCTTGGCTAGAAGGGACCTTCGTGGACTCCGTCAAGGGGTGGCAATCGGGGTGGTTCTACGTCACCGAGCCGCGCAAATCCACATGGGCGGCGGCCCCCGAGTTTAGATCTGGCATCCCCACGCAGCTCACCTCCTGGAAAGAGAAGGGCTTGCAGTGGGGGAATCCGGTGGAGGTGACGGGACTCCGAGCATGTATCAAAAAGATGGTGAGCAATAGGCTCAGGCTCGTCGACGTGGTCCAAGTCATGCTCATCCGGCGGATCCTCCCATGCCAAGAACGGGCATTTAATTTGTGGGAGTTCAATCCGGAATAGCACCAGGCGCTAAGCGGGCTCTTCGATACAACATACGAAGGCGCCTGGAGGGTGCTGTTCAAGGGCGTCGAAGCCCCCGCGTCCGCGACCGAAGACCGCGGATTTAGCTCAGCATCCAACTGACGAGGTAAGTGATTCAACCCCATTACGGGACACTTGTGATAATTAGATTGACTCTAGTGAGGTTTCATTTTGCCTCTTCCTTTGACAGGAATGGATGGAGAAGGCCGAGCTGCTCATCAGCCCGGCTCCCATGCCAGAAGACCCAGTGGACGCCCGCTTAACAGGGCTGCTGGTTCCGGCACCGCACGTGGTGCCGGAGAAGAAGGCCAAGAAGGTGGCCGCGGGGACTCGAAAGAGTTCCCGCAATCAGGCGTTTGACGACGACGAGGACTCCTCTCCCGAAGACGAGGAGGAGGAGTACTCTCTCCCGGAGGAGGGAGAGAAGAAAAGGAAGGCTTCTCCCATCGGGGAGGCCGAAGGGTCCAAGAGGGGGAGAACTATCCCCCCGGACAGTTCCGCCAACATCAGCGTTGGTGAGGATGAGTGGCCTCCAAGGGCCAGGCGTCCGGCAAGATCGTAAGTATCCGGATCCTTGATATGTAATTTCTTTTATGTCGTGTAGTATCCTTCTAACGCCGCATTCTGCCCGTAGTCCGGCCAATGATGATCTCCCCGACTCATCGAGCGGGTCATTGGCCTCGTCGGATGTGAATTCCATCCCGACTGCCTCCACCCCACGCGCCGATGAGGACGTCGAGGTGGGATCCCAGAGAGGGACCCATCAGGAGGAGGCTCCAGAGGCGCCGTCAGGCAGCCTCCCGGGCTTCGTGCCGGACTCTACATCGGAACCCGCAGTGGTTCCAGAGTCCGGCAAGCGGCCCCTTCGAAAGAAGGGCAGGACCGTGACGCCGACGGCCTCCGTCCAACCGGAGGCGCTGGATAACCTGCTGGAGGCGCTTAAAGGCGCTTCCATCGAGGAAGAACACCGCACTATCATGAGTGCGGTGATTGAGAAGGTTCAGCTCGCTAAAAGCGGGCTGACCGAAGCCTGCAGCAGCCTTTTAACAGGCTTTGAGGTAAAAAGTTAAAATTATGTAATGTAATACCATAAAGACAGTAGCCCCTGATGCTTAGTTCGGTGTTCGGAAAGAAAAGCCGGACTAAGGATCTATAACAAGATATACGCAGGGTTGCCTAAAATATGTCAATATGGGTTTGCAGGCTGCACTGCTGACCTCTGCCGCACTAACGGCGGAGGTTGACGTGCTAAAAAAGGATCTCGATCGGTCCAAGCAAGAGCTCGGCCATGCAAAGAAGCAGCTCGAGGAAAAAGAAGGTGAGTAACACCTCTTTGAATAAGTACCTTACAGAAAAGGATTTTGGTTGCAAATAAAATTAACAAGGATAATATGTGTACTGCAGGGGCCACTAACGAGGTGGCAGCCCTGCGGGATGCTGTGTCCGCGGCCGAACACAGTGCGGCCGCGGAACGGGCTGAGCGAGAAAAGCAAGAGGCACGTGTGGCGGAAGTTCGGCAAGAGCTCCAGGTTCTCATGGAAAAACATGAGAGTTTGGAGCGTGACTCCAAGACTCGAGAGTCCGAGCTTGCCTCGGCTCTCGAAAGTGCCAAGTCCGCCAAGGCCGAGGCCCATAAGGCCCTTCAGGAGGTTGAGGACATAAAGAAGATAGCGACGGGTAAGGCGTTTTTCATGCAAAGCAGGCATGTTAATGTGAACTACCTGACACTTACCCGAATTCGGAGCTCTCCAGGGGCGTTTGCAGATCTGCCGTGTAGTGCGTCTGATGCCGCCGCATTCTATTGTGGCGAGGAGGGGAGCTCGACAGAGAAGGTCTTCTGGTCTCAGTATACTGAGGCCGGCCATCCGGTGCCCCCAAGCGACCAACTGAAGCAGCTGGTCGAACTTCACAAGGTAGCTGAGGAGGCCATGAAGGGCCTCATAGTCCGGTTGTGGCCTGGACAGGCCATGCCTGGTAGCTACTTTGGCCTAGTGCGGCGGCTGGTGGATGCATGCCCCAGGCTGGATGTAGTCAAGCGTTCCGCCTGTACCGAAGGCGCTCGTCGGGCCCTTGCCCGCATAAAGGTGCAATGGGGCAAATTGGATGCGGAGAAGCTTCTCACGGACCCACCGCCACCGAGCAAGGAGTATCGCACGCCGGAGAAGTATTATAATATTGTCCTGAAGGGAGCCTGCAATATTGCAGATGAGTGCTCCCGAAATGTAATCTTTGAGTGAACTCGCTGTTTATTTATCCTGTGCACTGAAAACTTTGTTCATATGCGCCATGAGCAACGCTTGTTTAATTTAAAATATTACCTTCTGTGCAGCCGTTTATAAAATCTGAGAGATGGCAAGTCGTTAGCTTCAGCCCCCAAGCCACAAGTGCTGGGGTGTTCGAGATAAACTTGAGCACTCTTGTTCCCATTTTTGGGTCCATCTAGGGAGGCGCTCAACACGACGAACAAGGCAACCGGACTTATAATGCTTGAACACTCTCACTTAGCCATAGAATTCTATAATTTTAAATTTCGGCGAAGCCCCTGGTATTCGGAAGACCGAATCCGGGGCGCTATCCACGCCTTCATCAGACACTATCCGGAACTTCGCTCGAAGCGGCGTGAGTCTTTAAGGACCCGAAAAAACCTCTCGAACAGCGACCAGTCTCTCGCCTTATCATGCCAGTCAGTTTTAGCTTTCTCCACTGAGGCGTTAACCCGGCTCAACCGGGGCGCAATCGCAGTGGTTCTCCCAGTGCCACCTTAGCCGACAGAACGGAACGTAAGGCACCAAAACGTGGGAGCCGGGCAAACCCAACTATTGACCCAAGACATGATTCGTAGCCGATTCATATAATGCTATAAGTTCGGGGTGCCGCACTTGTGAAAGTATTCGAACTTTATCACACCATAAAGTGGGGAACATAAGCCCCTGGTGTATTATGCCGTACCAAAATATACGGGTGCCAGATGTCATGTAATGAGCATATATATATATAATGTTATGCAATTGCGATCATAAAGATGCTGCATTATTAATGAAAGAAAAAGTCTGCTAGTAGAGCGGACTGATACAAATAGTGCGGTAAGCAAGGGATTTGGACTTAAGAAACATGTCCCCCTCCAGGGATGAGCTGCGGATTTGGTGTATATAATTGAATTTAATGCTCGTAATTGAGACCACCTGAGTGTTCGACGCGGCCTTCTTTAGTCCCTGACTGTTGCATCATGAGTTCGGCAGGTTCACCGCCGGACAGGGCTTCTGGTTAACAGAGTCCTGTGTACAAAAAGGAAGAAAAATAATAAAAAAAAGAAGGGCACATTTGCGAGCCCCCGGTGTGGTCGAACCGCACTCTGGGTCCGTTGTGATCGTGCCCCCTCCCCTGTGCCCATGGTATCTCCAAAGCGTAATGATGTACGCGGAGTGTTATTCTTGCGATCATACGCGGGCGAGGGTTGGGGCCGCATTGCTACGCGTGCTCTGATCGCGCCAGGTGGTCTTGGTTGGTATTGCTCCGGGCGCGCTTTGCTGTATCCGGCCGTTTAACGGCCGGACTCGAGAATTGCCTTAGAAGGCTGCTCTGTACTTCTGCCGCGAGAGCCGCTGTATGTTCCTCCGTTCGGAGGGAGCGTTCCGTATTCCCATTGACCGTGATGACTCCACGAGGGCCTGGCATCTTGAGCTTTAGGTATGCATAGTGCGGCACCGCATTGAATTTGGCAAACGCGGTTCGTCCGAGCAGAGCATGATAGCCGCTGCGAAACGGGACTATGTCGAAGATTAACTCTTCGCTCCGGAAATTATCCGGGGATCCGAAGACCACTTCCAGTGTGACTGAGCCTGTACAGTTGGCTTCCACTCCTGGTATGACACCTTTAAAGGTTGTCTTTGTAGGTTTAATCCTTGATGGGTCTATGCCCATTTTGCGCACTGTATCCTGATAAAGCAGGTTCAGGCTACTGCCGCCGTCCATCAGGACTCTCGTGAGGTGGAACCCATCGACGATTGGGTCTAAGACCAATGCGGCGAATCCGCCATGGCGTATGCTGGTCGGATGGTCTCTTCGATCGAAAGTGATCGGACAAGAGGACCATGGGTTGAACTTTGGGGCGACTGGCTCCATCGCATAGACGTCCCTTAGTGCGCGTTTCCTCTTCCTCTTGGGTATGTGGGTCGCGTATATCATATTCACCGTCCGTACTTGTGGGGGAAAACCCTTCTGTCCTCTGTTGTTCGGCGGCCAGGTCTCTTCCTCGTCGTCGCTATTTAGCCCCTTGTCATTGTTTTCGGCAATTAACTTGCCGGCCTGCTTGAACACCCAGCAATCTCTATTGGTGTGGTTAGCTGGCTTTTCAGAGGTGCCATGTATCTGGCATGAGCGGTCGAGTATTCGGTCCAGATTGGACGGACCCAGAGTGGTTCTTTTAAATGGCTTCTTCCGTTGACCGGGTTTAGAGCCTCGGAATCCGGCATTGACCGCCGTATCCTCCTTATCGTCGCCGTTAATTCGGCGCTTGTTTTTGTTTCGACGTGACCTGCCATTGTTGTCCTTAGTATCCGGACTGCCAGAATTTTTACGGAGATTATTGCTGCGGGCTAGCCAGCTGTCCTCTCCCGCACAAAAGCGGGTCATTAACGATGTGAGGGCTGCCATGGATTTCGGCTTTTCCCGCCCCAGGTGCCGGGCTAGCCATTCGTCCCGGATGTTATGTTTGAAGGCTGCAAGGGCCTTTGCGTCCGGGCAGTCGACGATTTGATTTTTCTTCGTCAAGAACCGTGTCCAGAATTGTCTGGCCGATTCGTCTGGCTGCTGAATGATGTGGCTTAGGTCATCGGCGTCTGGTGGTCGCACATATGTGCCTTGGAAGTTATCAAGGAATGCGGCCTCCAGGTCTTCCCAACACCCAATCGACTCTGCGGGCAGGCTGTTAAGCCAATGCCGAGCTGGTCCTTTAAGCTTGAGTGGGAGGTACTTGATGGCGTGGAGATCGTCGCCGCGGGCCATATGAATGTGGAGAAGATAGTCTTCGATCCACACCGCGGGGTCTGTTGTGCCATCGTAAGATTCGATGTTTACGGGTTTAAACCCTTCGGGGATCTGATGATCCATTACTTCGTCAGTAAAGCATAACGGGTGTGCGGCGCCCCTGTATTGAGCGATATCACGACGCAGCTCGAGAGAGCGTTGTCTGCTGTGTTCGGCCCGGCCGGGGTTATTGTATCCGGCACGACGGTATTCGTCGTGGGTCGTAGGGCGCCCACGTGATCCATAGATGGATCTGGATTGCCTTGCTTTGTCCTCCAATATGTCTCGCAAGTCCGGCGCGTTCCCTCTTGGCTTCGTACTTTTGGAGCGATGCCGGGGTATGGTCTTGGCTGGGGGCCTGGATGCCTCTCTGTCACGACCACGGGTTGGTCGGTCAGCCATATCCTGCGCTGGTGATGGATGTACGTATGCTTCCTCCTCTAATCAGGGGAGCAGCGTGCGTTTTGGGTAACTTTTGGAGGGACGTTCGAGTTTATACTCTTCGGCCGCGAGGACCTCGGTCCATCGATCGGCCAGCAGGTCCTGATCAGCTTGAAGCTGCTGCTGCTTTTTCTTTAGGCTGTTTGCTGTGGCGATAAGCCTGCGCTTGAAGCACTCTTGTTCGACGGGATCCTCGGGTACGACGAATTCGTCATCGTTGAGGCTTGCTTCGTCTTCGGAGGGGGGCATATAATTATGATCCTCAACCTCTTCGTCTGCCGCCCCCTCATGGGGGCTTGCTTCTGCATCCTCCTGCACTGAGTCTTGCCGGAGGGGATTGTCTTCGGCACTCTCTGGAGTATTATTATCTCCTGTGCCGGAATCTCCATTCTTGCTGTGGCGAGATTTAGAGCGGCGCCGCTGACGCCGGTTCTTAGGCTGTTTCTTTAAGGGATCTGCCTCCGCTATTTCTTCGCCGTCCCCATCTTTTGGGGTATCCACCATGTATACGTCATATGACGAGGTGGCCTTCCAGTGCCCTGTGGGCGCTGGTTCCTGTTCGTCTCCGGCATCGTCGTCCATAGCGTCGATGTCTTCGGAGTCGTAGTCTAGCATGTCGGTTAGATCGTCGACAGTGGCTACAAAGTGGGTGGTGGGTGGGCTCTGAATTTCTTCGTCGTCCGTATCCCAACCATCCTGGCCATAGTCCGGCCAGGACTCTCCTGATAACGAGAGATGCTTTAGTGAATTCAAGATATCGCCGAAAGGCGAGCATTGGAAGATGTCCGCGGTGGTGAATTCCATAACCGGCGCCCAATCCGAATCGATTGGTAGGGGCGCGGGAGGTTCGGAGTCCGGCGAGGAGTCCGGCGCCTCGGAATCACGAGTTTCGCAGGGGACAAGATTAGTGTTCGGCTCCATCGCCGTGGATGTTGAAGCCCCCAGGGCGGCGTCTATCCACCGACCCTCGATCTGGGCGATCGGCTCCGGGCTAATGGCCGAAGCGGATCCGTGTGCGGCCACCAAGGCATTGTTCGGCGGCAGAGCTAGATCATGCCCATTGTCATAGTGCGACGCGCTTGGCTGTGGCTCGAGTCCGTCGAGGATCAAGTCTCCGCGGACATCGGCCGTGAAGTTTAAGCTTCCAAATCTGACCTGACGGCCGGGGGCGTAGCTTTCGATCTGCTCCAGATGGCCAAGTGAATTGGCCCGCAGTGCAAAGCCGCCGAATACGAAGATCTGTCCGGGGAGAAAAGTCTCACCCTGGACGGCGTTGTTGGTTGAAGATGCCATCAAGCCTATCGGTGACGACACAGAGGAACTCTCAATGAAAGCACCAATGTCGGTGTCAAAACCGGCGGATCTCGGGTAGGGGGTCCCGAACTGTGCGTCTAGGCGGATGGAAACAGGAGACGAGGGACACGATGTTTTTACCCAGGTTCGGGCCCTCTCGATGGAGGTAAAACCCTACGTCCTGCTTGATTAATATTGATGATATGGGTAGTACAAGAGTAGATCTACCACGAGATCAAGGAGGCTAAACCCTAGAAGCTAGCCTATGGTATGATTGTTGTAATGTATGTTGTCCTACGGACTAAAGCCCTCCGGTTTATATAGACACCGGAGAGGGCTAGGGTTACACAGAGTCGGTTACAATGGTAGGAGATCTACGTATACGTATCGCCAAGCTTGCCTTCCACGCCAAGGAAAGTACCATCCGGACACGAGCCGGAGTCTTCAATCTTGTATCTTCGTAGTCTTGGAGTCCGGCGGATATTGATAGTCCGGCTATCCGGACACCCCCTAGTCCAGGACTCCCTCATTCACACTTGAGGTCTTGCACGACAGAGTCACCGTCGAGAGTGGTGAAGGAGGAATCAACCTCCGTAGACCATGACCGATTAGCTACACTACAAAGTTATCATCAGGAGTGCGCTACAAGTATCACCCTCGGCACTCGATAGTAGCTCTGCAGAGTCGTACAACTAAGGGGGCGTGAGGTGATGTGTCGGGCTCAGGACATGGATCACATTGATCGAGTCATCGGTGATAAAGTGGGGGCAACATGGACAAGGTGAGGGGTCACTGATGGATCACTAACCAACCTATACTAAGCATATAGGATAACAACTAAGGTAATAATAGCAGGTTACAAAATCAGGCTATACATCAGAATAGGAGTAATCAATTACAGTAGCAAATTCTAATGCAAACATGAGAGAGAAGGAATGGGTGATATAGAAATGACCAAGGGGGTTTGCTTGCCTGGAAGCTCTACAGACGAAAAAAGATCTTCATCGAAGTAGACGGTCACCAGATCATCTGTGGTCTCGGGGTCTACTGCAAAAGAAGCAACAAAGGAGAAACAAATAAAAACAGAGCAAACAAATGCAACACAGATGCATGCCAGGGCAAAATGTGTTGGTGATATGTCCTAAAGCATTACTATGCAGTTTAAAAGAAGGGGGGAATATCCGGCGATATTTTCCCGGCTCCAGATGTTTTTTATATATTAACCTAGGCATGAATCATCGATGTTTATCATGTTAGAGGGTGTGGCAGGTATGCGGATGGCTTATTCAAATTCGTTACATTTTTCTGAGCAACTTTCATATATAATTTTTTTTCATCCAAGTTACGGTTGTATTAATATGATTTTTCAAAGTTTTAAAAAATATTCTTAAATTACTGGAATTTATTTTAATTCAAAAATCATTGGCTAAAATGCTAAGTGCACCCAAAACTGTACCCAGTTGTACAACACAGAGGCTGACAGTGGGCCCAATTGACTGGGTCAACTGCTAGTCAGCAAAGGACCTAGTCAGCTTCGATCGGTGACTGGTCAAACTTACAAGCAGGCCCTAGGTGTCACAGAGGCCACTAATTAATAGGGGGTTAATTATTTTTGGTTAGCAAAAGGGCCCCAGTGGTAAGTGGGGTTTAGGCCCCGGGTTAGTGGCTAAGCAGGGATTAGTGCCCTAATCTAATCCCCCAACGAGTGGGGTCCACCTGGCGATGACCTAACGCCGGATTTAAACGCCGGCGCGCTCCGGCGAACACAGGGGACGGTGGCGATGCACGGAAACAATGCTCTAGCGACCAAATGGTCCTCCATGACCATCCAGAGAACCAGCGTGATACATCTCCAACGTATCTATAATTTTTGATTGCTCCATGCTACTTTACCTACTGTTTTGGACTATATTAGGCTTTATTTTCCACTTTTATATTATTTTTGGTACTAACCTATTAACCGGAGGCCCAGCCCAGAATTGCTGCTTTTTGCCTATTTCAGTGTTTCGAAGAAACGGAATATCAAACGGAGAATAAAACCTTCGGGAACGTGATTTTCTCACCGAACGTGATCCAGGAGACTTGGACCCTACTCCAAGAAGTGCCAGAGGCGGTCACGAGGGTGGAGGGCGCCCCCCTGGGCGCGCCCCCCCTACCTCGTGGGCCCCCTGATGCTCCACCAACGTACTCCTTCCTCCTATATATACCTACGTATCCCCGTATGATCAGAACAGGAGCCAAAAACCTAATTCCACCGCCGCAACCTTTTGTATCCACGAGATCCCATCTTGGGGCCTATTCCGGAGCTCCGACGGAGGGGGCATCCACCACGGAGGGCTTCTACATCAACACCATAGCCCCTCTGATGAAGTGTGAGTAGTTTACTTCAGACCTTTGGGTCCATAGCTAGTAGCTAGATGGCTTCTTCTCTCTTTTTGGATCTCAATACAATGTTCTCCCCCTATTCACCCCCCCCTCTAGGCGACATCCACGATCTTTCACTCTCTTTTCCAATCTCCTCCTCTTTTTCCCATTTGCCTTTTTCCCGTTGCCTTTTTGTTTGCTTGTGTGTTGGATTACTTGTTGCCATGGCGCAAGATAATACCAAATTGTGTGATTTCTCGAATACCAATAATAATGATTTCCTTAGTACTCCGATTGCTCCTCTTAATAATGATGAGTCTTGTGAAATCAATACCGCTTTGTTGAATCTTGTTATGAAAGATCAATTCGCCGGCCTTCCTAGTGAAGATGCCGCTACTCATCTAAACAATTTTGTTGATTTGTGTGATATGCAAAAGAAGAAAGATACGGATAAAAATATTGTCAAATTGAAGTTATTTCCGTTTTCACTTAGAGATCGTTCTAAAGTTTGGTTTTCATCTTTGCCTAAAAATAGTATTGATTCTTGGAACAAGTGCAAAGATGCTTTTATCTCTAAGTATTTTCCTCCCGCTAAGATCATCACTCTTAGGAACGATATCATGAATTTTAAAAAACTTGATCATGAGCATGTTGCCCAATCTTGGGAAAGAATGAAATTAATGCTTCGCAATTGCCCTACTCATGGTTTGAATTTATGGATGATCATACAAAAATTTTATGCCGGATTGAATTTTGCTTCTAGAAATCTTTTAGATTCAGCCGCGGGAGGCACATTTATGGAAATTACGTTAGGGGATGCTACAAAATTTCTTGATAATATTATGGCTAATTATTCTCAATGGCACACCGAAAGATCTTCTAGTAAAAAAGTGCATGCTATAGAAGAAATCAATGTTTTGAGTAAAAAGATGGATGAACTTATGAAGATGTTTGCTCCTAAAAATACTCCTCTTGATCCCAATGATATGCCTTTATCTACTTTGCTTGAGAATAATAATGAATCTATGGATGTGAATTTTGTTGGTAGGAATAGTTTCGGAAACAATGCTTATAGAGGGAATTTTAATCCTAGGCCTTATCCTAGTAATCATTCTAATAATTATGGAAATTCCTACAACAACTCTTATGGAAATTTTAATAAGATGCCCTCTGAATTTGAGAGTAGTGTTAAAGAGTTTATGAATTCACAAAAGAATTTTAATGCTTTGCTTGAAGAGAAATTGCTTAAGGTTGATGATTTGGCTAGGAACGTTGATAGAATTTCTCTTGAAATTGATTCTTTAAAGCTTAGATCTATTCCTCCTAAGCATGATATCAATGAGTCTCTCAAAGCCATGAGAATTTCCATTGATGAGTGCAAGGAAAGAACCGCTAGGATGCGTGCTTCCGAAGATGCCTTTATTAAAGCGTGTTCTTCCAATTCCTATGAAAATCAAGATGAAGATATAAAAGTTATTGATGTGTCCCCCATTAAATCCTTGTTTTGCAATATTAATCTTGATGAAACTGAATATGATCTTCCTTTACCTAGAAGACGTTCTAAGAATTCGGAGTTTCTAGATCTTGATGATGAATTTGATGAAAGTGGAATTGAAAGAAATAAAAACCTAGATGTTGCTAAACCCACTATTTTGGATCTCAAGGAATTTAATTATGAAAATTGCTCTTTGATTGGTTGTATTTCCTTGTTGCAATCCGTGCTAGATTCTCCTCATGCTTATAGTCAAAATAAGGCCTTTATCGAACATATTGTTGATGCCTTGATGCAATCTTATGAAGAAAAACTTGAGTTGAAAGTTTCTATCCCTAGAAAACTCTATGATGAGTGGGAACCTACCATTAAAATTAAAATTAAAGATTATGAGTTTCATGCTTTGTGTGATTTGGGTGCTAGTGTCTCTACTATTCCCAAAACTTTATGTGATTTGCTAGATTTCCGTGATTTTGATGATTGCTCTCTAAACTTACATCTTGTGGATTCCACTATTAAAAAGCCTATGGGAAGAATTAATGTTGTTCTTATTGTTGCAAATGGGAATTATGTGCCCATAGATTTTATCGTTCTTGATATAGATTGCAATCCTTCATGTCCTATTATTCTTGGTAGACTTTTCCTTAGAACGATTGGTGCAATTATTGATATGAAGGAAGGAAATATTAGATTACAATTTCCCTTAAAGAAGGGTATGGAACACTTCCCTAGAAATAAAGTAAAATTACCATATGAATCTATCATGAGAGCCACTTATGGGTTGCCTACCAAAGATGGCAATACCTAGCTAGGGGCGTTAAACGATAGCGCTTGTTGGGAGGCAACCCAATTTTATTTTGTGTTTTTTGTTTTTGCTTCTGTTTAGGAATAAATAATCCATCTAACTTCTGTTTGGATGTGGTTTTATGTTTTAATTAGTGTTTGTGCCAAGTAGAACCTATAGGATAACCTATGATGATAGTTGATTTGATTCTGCTGAAAAACAGAAACTTTGCACGCACGAATATAATTTTGTTAAATCACAGGAACGTGCTTTTGCATTGATTCTTTTTAATGATGTTCAATAAACAAATTGTCCAGGACTTCCTATTTTGGTAGAAATTTTAGAGTTCCAGAAGTTTGCGTTAGTTACAGATTGCTACAGACAGTTCTGTTTTTGACAGATTCTGTTTTTCGTGTGTTGTTTGCTTATTTTGATGAATCTATGGCTAGTAAAATAGTTTATAATCCATAGAGAAGTTGGAATACAGTAGGTTTAACACCAATATAAATAAATAATGAGTTCATTACAGTACCTTAAGTAGTTCTTTGTTTTCTTTCTCTAACGGAGCTCACGAGATTTCTGTTGAGTTTTGTGTTGTGAAGTTTTCAAGTTTTGGGTAAATTCTTTTGATGGATTATGGAACAAGGAGTGGCAAGAGCCTAAGCTTGGGGAGGCCCATGGCACCCCCAAGATAATCCAAGGACACCAAAAAGTCAAAGCTTGGGGATGCCCCGGAAGGCATCCCCTCTTTCGTCCACTTCCATCGGTAATTTACTTGGAGCTATATTTTTATTCACCACATGATATGTGTTTTGCTTGGATCATCTTGTATTATTTGCGTCTTTGCTTGTTAGTTTACCATAATCATCCTTGCTGTACACACCTTTTGAGTGAGCCATACATGATTTGGAATTTGTTAGAATACTCTATGTGCTTCACTTATATCTTTTGATCTTGATAGTTTTGCTCATAGTGCTTCACTTATATCTTTTGAGCGTGATAATTTTTGCTCTAGTGCTTCACTTATATCTTTTAGAGCACGGTGGTGGATTTGTTTTAAAGAAACTATTGATCTCTCATGCTTCACTTAGATTATTTTGAGAGTCATTAATAGCATGGTAATTTGCTTAATGTTAATATACTTAGTGTTCAAGATATGTGAAACTTTCTTTTTGAGTGAATTGAATACTAAGATAAGTTTGATGCTTGATAATTGTTTTGAGATATGGAGGTGATAATATCAAATTCGTGCTAGTTGGGTGATTGTGAATTTGAGGAATACTTGTGTTGAAGTTTGCAAGTCCCGTAGCATGCACGTATGGTTAAAGTTGTGTAACAAATTTGAAACATGAAGTGTACCTGGCTTGTACATCCTTATGAGTGGTGGTCGGGGACGAGCGATGGTCTTTTCCTACCAATCTATACCCCTAGGAGCATGCGCGTAGTACTTGATTTTTGATGGCTTCTAAATTTTTGCAATAAGTATATGAGTTCTTTTGACTAATGTTGAGTCCATGGATTATACGCACTCTCACCTTTCCGCCTTTGCTAGCCTCTTCGGTACCGTGCATTGCCCTTTCTCACCTTGAGAGTTGGTGCAAACTTCACCGGTGCATCCAAACCCCGTGATACGATACACTCTGTCAACATAAACCTCCTTATATCTTCCTCAAAACAGCCACCATACCTACCTATCATGGCATTTCCATAGCCATTCCGAGATATATTGCCATGCAACTTCCATCATCATCATCATGACATACATTACTTTTGTCATATTGTCATTGCATGATCATGTAGTTGACATCGTATTTGTTGCAAAGCCACCATGCATTATTTTTCATACGTGTCACTCTTGATTCATTGCACCATCCCGGTACACCGCCGGAGGCATTCATATAGAGTCATACCTTGTTCTAAGTATCGAGTTGTAATTGTTGAGTTGTAAGAAAAATAAAAGTGTGATGATCATCATTATTAGAGCATTGTCCCAAGTGAAGAAAGGATGATGGAGACTATGATTCCCCCTTAAGTTGGGATGAGACTCCGGGCGAAAAAAAAGAAAGGCCAAAAAAAGAGAAAGGCCCAAACAAAAAAACAAAAAAATGAGAGAAAAAGAGAGAAGGGACAATGCTACTATCCTTTTACCACACATGTGCTTCAAAGTAGCACCAAGATCTTCATGATAGAGAGTCTCTAATTTTGTCACTTTCATATACTAGTGGGAATTTTTCATTATAGAACTTGGCTTGTATATTCCAATGATGGGCTTCCTCAAAATGCCCTAGGTCTTCGTGAGCAAGCAAGTTGGATGCACACCCACTTAGTTTCTTTTGTAGAGCTTTCATATACTTATAGCTCTAGTGCATCTGTTGCATGGCAATCCCTACTCCTCATGTTGACATCAATTGATGGGCATCTCCATAGCCCGTTGATTACCCTCGTCAATGTGAGACTTTCTCCTTTTTGTCTTCTCCACACAATCCCCATCATCATATTCTATTCCACCCATAGTGCTATATCCATGGCTCGCGCTCATATATTGCGTGAAGGTTGAAAAAGTTTGAGATTATTTGAGTATGAAACAATTGCTTGGCTTGTCATCGGGGGTATAGAAGTTGGGAACATATTTGTGTGACGAAAATGAAGCATAGCCTAACTATATGATTTTGTAGGGATGAACTTTCTTTTGCCATGTTATTTTGAGAAGACATGATTGCTTTGATTAGTATGCTTGAAGTATTATTATTTTTGTGTCAATATGAACTTTTGTCTTGAATCTTTCGGATCTGAATATTCGTATCACAAGTAAGAAGATTTGTATTGAAATTATGCCAAAGTATCACTCCGCATCAAAAATTCTTTTTTACCATTTACCTACTCGAGGACGAGCAGGAATTAAGCTTGGGGATGCCTGATACGTCTCCAACGTATCTATAATTTTTGATTGCTCCATATGCTACTTTACCTACTGTTTTGGACTATATTGGGCTTTATTTTCCACTTTTATATTATTTTTGGGACTAACCTATTAACCGGAGGCCCAGCCCAGAATTGCTGTTTTTTGCCTATTTCAGTGTTTCGAAGAAACGAAATATCAAACGGAGTCCAAACGGAATAAAACCTTCGGGAACGTGATTTTCTCACCGAACGTGATCCAGGAGACTTGGACCCTACTCCAAGAAGTGCCAGAGGCGGTCACGAGGGTGGAGGGCGCCCCCCCTAGGCGCGCCCCCCTACCTCATGGGCCCCCTAACGCTCCACCGATGTACTCCTTCCTCCTATATATACCTACGTATCCCCGTACGATCAGAACAGGAGCCAAAAACCTAATTCCACCGCCGCAACCTTCTGTATCCACGAGATCCCATCTTGGGGCCTGTTCCGGAGCTCTGACGGAGGGGGCATCCACCACGGAGGGCTTCTACATCAACACCATAGCCCCTTTGATGAAGTGTGAGTAGTTTACTTCAGACCTTCGGGTCCATAGCTAGTAGCTAGATGGCTTCTTCTCTCTTTTTGGATCTCAATACAATGTTCTCCCCCTCTCTTGTGGAGATCTATTCGATGTAATCTTCTTTTTGCGGTGTGTTTGTTGAGACCGATGAATTGTGGGTTTATGATCCAGTATTATCTATGGAAAATATTTGATTCTTCTCTGAATTATTTTATGTATGATTGAGTTATATTTGCAAGTCTCTTCGAATTATCCTTTTTGGTTTGGCCAACTAGATTGGTAGTTCTTGCAATGGGAGAAGTGCTTAGCTTTGGGTTCAATCTTGCGGTGTCCTTACCCAGCGACAGAAAGGGTTGCAAGGCACGTATTGTATTGTTGCCATCGAGGATAACAAGATGGGGTTTTTATCATATTGCATGAATTTATCCCTCTACATCATGTCATCTTGCTTAAGGCGTTACTCTGTTTTTAACTTAATACTCTAGATGCATGCTGGATAGCGGTCGATGAGTGGAGTAATAGTAGTAGATGCAGAATCATTTCGATCTACTTGTCTTGGACGTGATGCCTATATACATGATCATTGCCTAGATATGCTCATAACTATGCTCAATTCTGTCAATTGTTCAACAGTAATTTGTTCACCCACTGTAGAATACCTATGCTCTTGTGAGAAGCCACTAGTGAAACCTATGGCCCCTGGGTCTATTCTCATCATATCAATCTCTATCGCTTTATTTACTTGCTTTGTTTTTACTTTGCCTTTTACTTTTTACTTTGCATCTATCTATCAAAAATACCAAAAATATTATTTATCATCTCTATCAGATCTCACTCTCGTAAGTGACCGTGAAGGGATTGACAACCCCTAATCGCGTTGGTTGCGACTAGCTATCGTTTTGTGTAGGTACGAGGGACTTGTGCATGGTCTCCTACTGGATTGATACTTTGGTTCTCAAAAACTGAGGGAAATACTTACGCTACTTTGCTGCATCATCCTCTCCTCTTCGGGGAAATCCAACGCAGTGCTCAAGAGGTAGCACGGCGGAATATGGCGCATGCAACGGTGAAGTAGTTCGTGCGGGGGTGGCCAGAAGTGGCCGGAGCAACAAGCCAAGGCGGCGGCCGGCGGCAGACTTCGGTGAATCTGGTGCTACCGTCCGCTGGGAGGAGCATGGTTAAGTGGGGACAGAAGTGGGGCTCACAACGAGGTCAAGAGGGGACTCAGGGGAGTTTGGCATGGTCAGAGTGCGGCGAATCGACAAAGATGATGGTGGCGACCGGCGCCGAGAAGACGGAGCGCTAGCATCGATTCAGCATCGATCCGGGACGATCTGGTCTCGTAGTCATCGTAGACGTGGACGGCCATCCTCCTGGACACGGCCTCATGGCGTAGGGGGGCGGAGAGCACGCAGCCCAGGACGTTCATAGAGGCGACTGACAATAGCTTTAATTTGCATTGGTATTTCCCCAAAGAGGAAAGGATGATGTAGCACAACTACGGTAAGTACTTCCCTCAGTTATGAAACCAAGGTTATCAATCCAGTACAAGAACCAAGCAACACTATGTAAACGGTACCTGCACACAATGAACAAATACTTGCAACCCAACGCGTAAGAGGGGTTGTCAATCCCTCCACGGTAAAAAGATAGATTAAATTATATGAGATTGGATAAATAGATCTAGCAAGAACACAAAATAGAATAAGTAAAGAAAAAGTGCAACAAGGTATATTTTGGGTTTTTGGAATAATATATCTGAAAAAAATATGATAAAAGATAGACCCGGGGGCCGTAGATTTCACTAGTGGCTTCTCTCGAGAAAATAGCATACGGTGGGTAAACAAATTACTGTTGGGCAATTGATAGAAGGGCAAATAATTATGACAATATCCAAGGCAATGATCGTGTATATAGGCATCACGTCCAAGATTAGTAGACCAAAACGATTCTGCCTCTGCTACTATTACTCCACACATCAACCGCTATCCAGCATGCATCTAGTGTATTAAGTTCATGGAGAAACGGAGTAATGCAATAAGAACAATGACATGATGTAGACAAGATCTATTCATGTAGGAATAGAACCCGTCTTTTTATCCTTAATACTCCCTCTTTCCCAAAATTCTTGTCTTAGATTTGTCTAAATATGGATGTATCAAGTCACGTTTTAGTATTAGATACATCCGCATCTAGACAAATCTAAGACAAGAATTTTGGGATGGAGGGAGTAGCAACAATACATGCGTGCCTCGCTACCCCTTCTGTCACTAGGTGAGGAGACCGCAAGATCGAACCCATCACAAAGCACCTCTTCCCGTTGCAAGAAAAATCAATCTAGTTGGCCTAACTAAACCAAAGATTCTGAGAAGAAATACGAGGCTATAACAATCATGCATATAAGAGATAAAAAACTCACATAATATTTATAGATAGATCAGATCATAAACTCGCACTTCATTGGATCCCAACAAACTGTTGGAGAACGTAGTAATTTCAAAAAAATTCCTATGCACACGCAAGATCATGGTGATGCATAGCAACGAGAGGGGAGAGTGTGTCCACGTACCCTCGTAGACCAAAAGCGGAAGCGTTAGACCAACGCGGTTGATATAGTCGTACGTCTTCACGGCCTGACCGATCAAGCACCGAAACTACGGCACCTCCGAGTTCTAGCACACGTTCAGCTCGATGACGTCCCTCGGACTCCAATCCAGCCGGGTGTCGAGGGAGAGTTCCGTCAGCATGACGGCGTGGTGACGATCTTGATGTTCTACCGTCGCAGGGCTTCGCCTAAGCACCGCTACAATATTATCGAGGAGGATTATGGTGGAGGGGGGCACCGCACACGACTAAAAGATCAAGAGATCAATTGTTTTTGTGTCTAGAGGTGCCCCCCTGCCCCCGTATATAAAAGAATGGAGGAGGGGGAGAGGGCCGGCCCCTATGGCGCGCCCTGGAGGAGTCCTACTCCCACAGGGAGTAGGATTCCTCCCCTTCCATGTAGTAGGAGTAGGAGACAAGGAAGGGGGAGAGAGAAGAGAAGGAAGGAGGGGGCGCCGCCCCTCCCCCTACTCCAATTCGGACTAGTCATTGGGGGGCGCGCGGCATGCCTCTCTCTCCCCCCTAAAGCCCAATAAGGGCCATATACTTCTTCCCCCGTATTCCCGTAACTCCCCGGTACTCCCAAAAATACCTGAACCACTCGGAACCTTTCCGATGTCCGAATATAGTCGTCCAATATATCGATCTTTACGTCTCGACCATTTCGAGACTCCTCGTCATGTCCCCGATCTCATCCGGGACTCTGAACTCCTTCGGTACATCAAAACTCATAAACTCATAATAAAACTGTCATCGAAACCTTAAGCATGCGGACCCTACGGGTTCGAGAACTATGTAGACATGACCGAAACACGTTTCCGGTCAATAACCAATAGCGGAACCTGGATGCTAATATTGGCTCCTACATATTCTACGAAGATCTTTATTGGTCAAACCGCATAACAACATACGTTGTTCCCTTTGTCATCGATATGTTTACTTGCCCGAGATTCAATCGTCGGTATCTCAATACCTAGTTCAATCTCGTTACCGGCAAGTCCCTTTACTCGTTACATAATGCATCATCCCGTAACTAACTCATTAGCAACATTGCTTGCAAGGCTTATAGTGATGTGCATTACCGAGAGGGCCCAGAGATACCTATCCGACAATCAGAGTGACAAATCCTAATCTCGAAATACGCCAACTCAACATGTACCTTCGGAGACACCTGTAGAGCTCCTTTATAATCACCCAGTTAAGTTGTGATGTTTGGTAGCACACAAAGTGTTCCTCCGGTAAACGGGAGTTGCATAATCTCATAGTTATAGGAACATGTATAATTCATGAAGAAAGCAATAGCAACATACTAAACAATCAAGTGCTAAGCTAACGGAATGGGTCAACTCAATCACATCATTATCCTAATGATGTGATCCCGTTAATCAAATGACAACTCATGTCTATGGTTAGGAAACTTAACCATCTTTGATTAACAAGCTAGTCAAGTAGAGGCATGCTAGTGACACTATGTTTGTCTATGTATTCACACATGTATTATGTTTCCGGTTAATACAATTCTAGCATGAATAATAAACATTTATCATGAAATAAGGAAATAAATAATAACTTTATTATTGCCTCTAGGGCATATTTCCTTCAGTCTCCCACTTGCACTAGAGTCAATAATCTAGTTCACATCACCATGTGATTTAACACCAATATTCATATATGTATATGATTAATACCCATAGTTCACATCGACATGTGATCAACACCCAAAGGATTTACTAGAGTCAATAATCTAGTTCACATCGCTATGTGATTAACACCCAAAGAATACTAAGGTATGATCATGTTTTGCTCGTGAGAGAAGTTTAGTCTACGGGTCTGTCACATTTAGAGCCATATGTATTTTACAAATATTCTATGTCTACAATGCTCTGCACGGAGCTACTCTAGCTAATTGCTCCCACTTTCAATATGTATCCAGATTGAGACTTAGAGTCATCTGGATTGGTGTAAAAGCTTGCACCGATGTAACTCTTTACGATGGGCTCTTTTATCACCTCCATAATCGAGAAATATTTCCTTAGTCCTTACTAAGGATATTCTTGACCACTGTCCAGTGATCTACTCTTAGATCAAAATTGTACTCCCTTGCTAAACTCAGAGCAAGGTATACAATAGGTCTGGTACACAGCACAGCATACTTAATAGAACCTATGTCTGAGGCATAGGGAATGACTTTTCATTCTCTTTCTATTTTCTACCATAGTCGGGTTTTGAGTCTTACTCAACTTCACACCTTGCAAAGAACTCCTTCTTTGACTGTTCCATTTTGAATTACTTCAAAATCTTATCAAGGTATGTACTCATTGAAAAATCTTATCAAGCGTCTTGATCTATCTCTATAGATCTTGATGCTCAATGTGTAAGCAGCTTCACCGAGGTCTTTCATTGAAAAACTTTTATTCAAGTATCCTTTTATGCTATCCAAAAAATCTATATCATTTCCAATCAACAATATGTCGTCCACATATAATATCAGAAATGCTACAGAGCTCCCACTCACTTTCTTGTAAATACAGGCTTCTCCAAAAGTCTGTATAAAACCATATGCTTTGATCAACTCATCAAGCATATATTCCAACTCCGAGATGCTTGCACCAGTCCATAGATGGATCGCTGGAGCTTGCACATTTTTTTAGCACCTTTAGGATTGACAAAACCTTCTGGTTGCATCATATGCAACTTTTCTTTAATAAATCCATTAAGGAATGTAGTTTTGACATCCATTTGCCAATATTTCATAAAATGTGGCAATTGCTAACATGATTCGGACAGACTTAAGCATCGATACGAGTGAGAAAATCTCATTGTATTCAACACCTTGAACTTTGTCGAAAAACTTTTTGCGACAAGTCGAGCTTTGTAGATAGTAACACTACTATCAGCGTATGTCTTCCTCTTGAAGATCCATTTATTTTCTATGGCTTGCCGATCGTCGGGCAAGTCCACCAAAGTCCACACTTTGTTATCATGCATGGATCCCATCTCAGATTTCATGGCCTCAAACCATTTCGCGGAATCTGGGCTCATCACTGCTTCCTCATAGTTCGTAGGTTTGTCATGGTCAAGTAACATGACCTCAGAACAAGATTACCGTACCACTCTAGTGCAGATCTTACTCTGGTTGACTTACGAGGTTCGGTAGCAACTTGATCTGAAGTTACATGATCATCATCATTAGCTTCCTCACTAATTGGTGTAGGAGTCACAGGAACAGATTTCTGTGATGAACTACTTTCCAATAAGGGAGCAGGTACAGTTACCTCATCAAGTTCTACTTTCCTCCCACTCACTTCTTTCGAGAGAAACTCCTTCTCTAGAAAGGATCCATTTTTAGCAACAAATATCTTGCCTTCGGATCTGTGATAGAAGGTGTACCCAACATTCTCTTTTGGGTATCCTATGAAGACGCATTTCTCGGATTTGGGTTTGAGCTTATCAGGATGAAAGTTTTTCATATAAGCATTGCAACCCCAAATTTTAAGAAACGACAGCTTAGGTTTACTGCTAAACCATAGTTCATACGGTGTCGTCTCAACGGATTTTGATGGTGCCCTTTTTAACATGAATGCAACTGTCTCTAATGCATAACCCCAAAACGATATCGATAAGAGACATCATTGATCGCACCATATCAAATAAAGTGCAGTTATGACGTTCGAACACACCGTTGCGCTGTGGTGTTCCAGGTGGCATGAGTTTTGAGAAACTATTCCACATTTTTTTAACTGAAGGCCAAACTCGTAACTCAAATATTCATCTCCACGATCAGAACGCAAAAACTTTATTTTCTTGTTACGATGATTTTTCACTTCACTCTGAAATTCTTTGAACCTTTCAACTATTTCAGATTTATGTTTCATCAAGTAGATATACGCATATCTGCTCAAATCATCTGTGAAGGTCAAAAAATAATGATACTCGCCACGAGCATCAACACTCATTGGACCGCATACATCGGTATGTATTATTTCCAACAAGTTAGTAGCTCGTTCCATTGTTCCGGAGAACGGAGTTTTAGTCATCTTGCCCAAAAGGCACGGTTCGCAAGCATCAAATGATTCGTAACCAAGTGATTCCGAAAATCCATCCTTATGGAGTTTCTTCATGCGCTTTACACTGATATGACCCAAATGGCAGTGCCACAAATAAGTTGCACTACCGTTATTAACTTTGCATCTTTTGGCATCAACATTATGAATATGTGTATCACTATGATCAAGATTCAATAAACCATCACCATTGGGTGGATGACCATAGAAGGTTTTATTCATGTAAACAGAATAACAATTTATTCTCTATCTTAGATGAATAATCGTATCGCAATAAACATGATTGTATCATATTTATGCTCAACGCAAACACCAAATAACATTTATTTAGGTTTAACACTAATCTAGAAAATATAGGGAGTGTGTGATGATGATCATATCAATCTTGGAACTACTTCCAACACTCATCATCACTTCCCCTTCAACTAGTCTCTGTTTATTCTATAACTCCTGTTTCGAGTTACTAATCTTAGCAACCGAACAAGCATCAAATACTCAGGGGCTACTACAAACACTAGTAAGGCACACATCAATAACCTGTATATCAAATATACCCTTGTTCAATTTTCCATCCTTCTTATCCACCAAATATTCAGGGCATTTCCGCTTCCAGTGACCATTTCCTTTGCAGTGTAAGCACTCAATTTCAGGTTTTGGTCCAGCTTTGGGCTTCTTCGCAGGAGTGACAACTTGCTTGTCATTTTACTTGAAGTTCCCTTTCTTTCCCTTTGCCCTTATCTTGAAACTAGTGGTCTTGTCAATCATCAACACTTGATGCTCTTCTTGATTTCTACCTTCGTTGATTTCAACATCACGAAGAGCTCGGGAATCGTTTTCGTCATCCATTGCATACTATAGTTCATCACGAAGTTCTAGTAACTTGGTGATGGTGACTAGAGAACTCTGTCAATCACTATCTTATCTGGAAGATTAACTCCCACTTGATTCAAGCGATTGTAGTATCCAGACAATCTGAGCACATGCTCACTAGTTGAGCGATTCTCCTCCATCTTTTAGCTATAGAACTTGTTGGAGACTTCATATATCTCAACTCGGGTATTTGCTTGAAATATTAACTTCAATTCCTGGAACATCTCATATGGTCCATGACGTTCAAAACGTCTTTGAAGTCCCGATTCTAAGCCGTTAAGCATGGTGCACTAAACTATCAAGTAGTCATCATATTGAGCTAGCCAAACGTTCATAACGTCTGCATCTGCTCCTGCAATAGGTCTGTCACCTAGCGGTGCATTAAGGACATAATTCTTCTGTGCAGCAATGAGGATAAACCTCAGATGACGGATCCAATCCGCATCATTGCTACTAACATCTTTCAACACAATTTTTCTCTAGGAACATATCAAAATAAACATATGAAAGCAACAACGCGAGCTATTGATCTACAACATAATTTGCAAAATACTACCAGGAATAAGTTCATGATAAATTTAAGTTCAATTAATCATATTACTTAAGAACTTCCACTTAGACAGACATCTCTCTAGTCATCTAAGTGATCACGTGATCCAAATCAACTAAACCATGTCCGATCATCACGTGAGATGGAGTAGTTTCCAATGGTGAACATCACTATGTTGATCATATCTACTATATGATTCACGCTCGACCTTTCGGTCTCCGTGTTCCGAGGTCATATCTGTATATGCTAGGCTCGTCAAGTTTAACCTGAGTATTCCGCGTGTGCAACTGTTTTGCACCCGTTGTATTTGAATGTAGAGCCTATCACACCCGATCATCACACGGTGTCTCAGCACGAAGAACTTTCGCAATGGTGCATACTCAGGGAGAACACTTCTTGATGATTAGTGAGAGATCATCTTAAAATGCTATCGTCAATCAAAGCAAGATAAGATGCATAAAGGATAAACATCACATGCAATCAATATAAGTGATATGATATGGCCATCATCATCTTGTGCTCGTGATCTCCATCTCCGAAGCACCGTCGGTGATCACCATCGTCACCGGCGCGACACCTTGATCTCCATCGTAGCATTGTTGTCGTTTCGCCATCTATTGCTTCTACGACTATCGCTACCACTTAGTGATAAAGTAAAGCAATTACAGGGCGCTTGCATTTCATACAATAAAGCGACAACCATATGGCTCCTGCCAGTTGTCGATAACTCGGTTACAAAACATGATCATCTCATACAATAAAATATAGCATCACGTCTTGACCATATCACATCACAACATGCCCTGCAAAAATAAGTTAGACGTCCTCTACTTTGTTGTTGCAAATTTTACGTGGCTGCTATGGGCTGAGCAAGAACCATTCTTACCTACGCATCAAAACCACAATGATAGTTCGTCAAGTTAGTGTTGTTTTAACCTTCGCAAGGACCGGGCGTAGCCACACTCGGTTCAACTAAAGTTGGAGAAACAGACACCCACCAGCCACCTGTGTGCAAAGCACGTTGGAAGAACCAGTCTCGCGTAAGCATACGCGTAATGTCGGTCCGGGCCGCTTCATCCAACAATACCACCGAACCAAAGTATGACATGCTGGTAAGCAGTATGACTTGTATCGCCCACAACTTACTTGTGTTCTACTCGTGCATATAACATCTACGCATAAAACCAGGCTCGGATGCCACTGTTGGGGAACGTAGTAATTTCAAAAATTTCCTACGCACACGCAAGATCATGGTGATGCATAGCAACGAGAGGGGAGAGTGTGTCAACGTACCCTCATAGACCAAAAGCAAAAGTGTTAGAACAACGCGGTTGATGTAGTCATACGTCTTCACGGCCCGACCGATCAAGCACCGAAACTACGGCACCTCCGAGTTCTAGCACACGTTCAGCTCGATGACGTCCCTCAAACTCCGATCTAGCCAAGTGTTGAGGGAGAGTTCCGTCAGCACGACGGTGTGGTGACGATCTTGATGTTCTACCGTCGCAGGGCTTCGCCTAACCACCGCTACAATATTATCGAGGAGGACTATGGTGGAGGGGGGCACCGCACACGGCTAAGAGATCAAGAGATCAATTGTTTTTGTGTCTATAGGTGCCCCCCTGCCCCCGTATATAAAGGAGTGGAGGAGGAGGAGAGGTCCGGCCCCTATGGCGCACCCTGGAGGAGTCCTACTCCCATCGGGAGTAGGATTCCTCCCCTTCCATGTAGTAGGAGTAGGAGACAAGGAAGGGGGAGGGGGAAGAGAAGGAAGTAGGGGGCGCGCGGCCTGCCTCTCTCTCTCCCCTAAAGCCCAATAAGGCCCATATACTTCTTCCCCCGTATTCCCGTAACTCCCCGGTACTCCAAAAAATACCCAAACCACTCGGAACCTTTTCGATGTCCAAATATAGTCGTTCAATATATTGATCTTTATGTCTCGACCATTTAAAGACTCCTCGTCATGTACCCAATCTCATCCGGGACTCCGAACTCCTTCGGTACATCAAAACTCATAAACTCATAATAAAACTGTCATGGAAACCTTAAGTGTGCGGACCCTACGGGTTCGAGAACTATGTAGACATGACCGAAACACGTTTCCGGTCAATAACCAATAGCGGAACCTGGATGCTCATATTGGCTCCTACATATTCTACAAAGATCATTATCGGTCAAACCGCATAACAACATATGTTGTTCCCTTTGTCATCGGTATGTTTACTCGCCTGAGATTCGATCGTCGGTATCTCAATACCTAGTTCAATCTCGTTACCGGCAAGTCTCTTTACTCATTACGTAATGCATCATCCCGTAACTAACTCATTAGCTACATTGCTTGCAAGGCTTATAGTAATGTGCATTACCGAGAGGGCCCAGAGATACCTCTCCGACAATCGGAGTGACAAATCCTAATCTCGAAATACGCCAACTCAACATGTACCTTCGGAGACACCTGTAGAGCTCCTTTATAATCACCCAGTTACGTTGTGACATTTGGTAGCACACAAAGTGTTCCTCCGGTAAACGGGAGGTGCATAATCTCATAGTTATAGGAACATGTATAAGTCATGAAGAAAGCAATAGCAACATACTAAACGATCAAGTGCTAAGCTAACGGAATGGGTCAAGTCAATCACATCATTCTCCTAATGATGTGATCCCGTTAATCAAATGACAACTCATGTCTATGGTTAGGAAACTTAACCATCATTGATTAACGAGCTAGTCAAGTAGAGGCATACTAGTGACACTATGTTTGTCTATGTATTCACACATGTATTATGTTTCCGGTTAATACAATTCTAGCAAGAATAATAAACATTTATCATGAAATAAGGAAATAAATAATAACTTTATTATTGCCTCTAGGGCATATTTCCTTCACAAACACACCGAAAAAAATCATTACATCAAATAGATCTCCAAGAACATTGAGGAGAACATTGCATTTAGAATCAAAAAGAGAGAAGAAGTCATCTAGCTAGCTACTACCTACGGACCCGTAGGTCTATGGTGAACTACTCACGCATCATCGAAGGAGCACCAATGAGGATGATGAACCCCTCCAAGATCGTGTTCCCCTCCGGCAGAGTGCCGGAATAGGCTCTAGTTTGGATCTCGTGGTTCTGGAACTCGCGGCGGCTGGAATTGTGTTTCGATCGCTCCCCTAGGGTTTCTAGAATATCTGAGTATTTATAGAGCTAAGAGGCGGTGGAGGAGACCTCCATGGGCCCCACCACCCATCAGGGCGTGCCAGGGGCCTCTGGCGCGCCCAGGTGGGTGGTGGGCCCCATGGGCCTCCCCTGTGGTGCTTCCTTGGCTCCCAGATTGTCTTCTGGACCAAAAAAATCTTCGAAAAGTTTTGTGGCATTTGGACTCTGTTTGATATGGATATTCTGCAAAGTAAAACACAAGCAAAAAACAGCAACTGGCACCGGGCACTATGTCAATAGGTTGGTCCCAAAAAATGATATAAAGTTGCTATAAAATGAATGTAAAACATCCAAGAATGATAATATAACAACACGGAACAATAAAAAATTGTAGATAAGTTGGAGACGTATCAGCATCCCCAAGCTTAATTCCTGCTCGTCCTCGAGTAGGTAAATGATAAAAACAGAATTTTTGATGTGGAATGGTGCCTAACATGTTCATCACATATTCTTTTCTTTTCTAGCATGGACATTTGGAATTTTAGATGGTTCAAAGCAATAGTCTATATTTGACATAAAGACTTCAATACTCAAGCATATCAACAAGCAACCATGTCTTTCGAAATATCAACACTAAAGAAAGTTATCCCTAGCGCATCATGCTCAATCATTGATCCATTAACGAAACACACTCGAATATTAGCTACATCCAATGCACAAGTATGATCATAGTGCTCCCTAGTTGGTGCTTTATAAGAGAAGATGGAGACTCAAAAAAATATAAAATTGCATAAAAGTAAATAGATAGGCCCTTCGCAGAGGGAAGCAGATATTTGTAGAGGTGCCAGAGCTCAAAGCTTAAATTGAGAGATAAAATATTTTGAGAGGCATGCTTTTCCCGTCAATGAAAATGACCGAGTAATTCCCAATACTTTCCATGCTAGATACATCATAGGCGGTTCCTAAACATAAAATAAAGTTCATTCCTTTTTCCACCATTCTTTCACAATCAATGGCTAGCCGTATCCACGGGTGCCTTCCATACCATACTTTCCAAGGAATTTATTATTTGACAACATAAAGTAAATTTCTTTTTCATTTCGGGAATGGGCATCCTTATTACCGGCACACTCTCGTGCAATGACAAGTGAATAAACACTCATCTTGAGAATAACACATCTAGCATGGAAAAATATTGGCGACCCCCTGCCGCTTCATGAGTGGTACGGGCACACAAAAAGAAAATTCATTTTGAAAATTAGGGTTGGCACATACAAATTTACTTAGAACGGCACGGAAATACCACATATAGGTAGGTATGGTGGACTCATATGGCAAAACTGGGTTTAAGGATTTTGGATGCACAAGTAGTATTCCCACTTAGTACAAATGGAGGATAGATTTGGAAGCAACCAACCAAGAAACAAAAATTCTCATAAACAGGCATTAAGCATAACTAACACCGAATAATGCACCACAAGTAGGATGTAATTTCATTGCATGACTATTGACTTTCGTGCTTGCATAGGGAATCACAAACCTTAACACCAATATTCTTACTAAAACATAATTACTCACAAACATGACTCACATATTACTATCATCATATCTCAAAACTATTAGAAAGAATCAAGTTTATTTTGTCCAATGATCTTCATGAAAGTTTTTATTATATCCCTCTTGAATATTGATGCGGCTTGAAACTGTGTCGGTATTTCCCCAAAGCAGAAGGGATGATGCAGTACATCTATGGTGGGTATTTCCCTCGGTTATGAAACCAAGGTCATCAATCTAGTAGGAGAACCAAGCAACACTATGTAAATGGTACCTGCACACAAAGAACAAATACTTGCAACCCGACGCGTAAGAGGGGTTGTCAATCCCTCCATGGTAAAAAGATAGATTAAATTGTATAAGGTTGAATAAATAGATCTAGCAAGAACACAAAATAAAACAAGTAAAGAAAAAGTGCAGCAAGGTATTTTTGGGTTTTTGGAAATATATATTTGAAAACAATATGATAAAAGATAGACCCGGGGCCATAGATTTCACTAGTGGCGTCTCTCAAGAAAATAACATACAGTGGGTAAACAAATTACTATTGGGGAACTGATAGAAGATCAAATAATTGTAACGATATCCAAGGCAATGATCATGTATATAGGCATCACGTCCAAGATTAGTAGACCGAAATGATTCTGCATCTACTACTATTACTCCACACATCGACCCCTATCCAGCATGCATCTAGTGTATTAAGTTCATGGAGAAACTGAGTAATGCAATAAGAACGATGACATGATGTAGACCAGATCTATTCATGTAGGAATAGACCCCATATTTTTATCCTGAATAGCAACGATACATACGTGCCTCGCTACCCCTTCTATCACTGGGTGAGGACGCCGCAAGATCGAACCCATCACAAAGCACCTCTTCCCATTGCAAGAAAAATCGATCTAGTCGGCCTAACTAAACCAAAGATTCATAGAAGAAATATGAGGCTATAAAAAATCATGCATATAAGAGATCAAAGAAAACTCAAATAATATTCATGGATATAGATTTGATCATAAACTTGAAATTCATCGGATCCCAACCAACACACCGCAAAGAGTCATTACATTAAATAGATCTCCAAGAACAACAAGGAGAACATTGTATTGAGAATCAAAAAGAGAGAAGAAGCCATCTAGCTACTGCCTACGGACCCGTAGGTCTATGATGAACTGCTCACGCATCATCGAAGGAGCACCAATGAGGATGATGAACCCCTCTGGTGCTTCCTTGGCTCCCAAGTTGTCTTCTGGTCCAAAAAAATCTCCAAAAAGTTTCGTGGCATTTAAACTCCGTTTGATATGGATATTCCGCAAAGTGAAAAACAACCAAAAAAACATCAACTGGCACTGGGCACTATGTCAATAGGTTAGTCCCAAAAATGATATAAAGTTGCTATAAAATGAGTGTAAAACATCCAAGAATGATAATATAACAGCATGGAACAATCAAAAATTATAGATACGTTAGAGACATATGAGCGACGGTCCGGGTGTGTGTGGGAGAGAGAAGCGGAGCGAGGGAGAGAGGGAATGGTGCTAGGGTTCCTCTAGGGGAACAAGGGCGACGCCATTACCCATCGGCAAGTCGCGGGATGGCCAACACGTGGCCGATCCGTGGCGCGGACGCCGACACGGCGACCACCAAGCCTCCCGTGAATAGGAGCTTGAAGACAACTGCTTGATGGGCTAGGCCTTTACTGTAGACTTAAGATCCAGTCCAAGAGTGGGTTATAGTTCTTGTTCTTTTCTATATATTTTTTTCATTTTTTACTTAACTTTTAATACCATTTTAGTTTTATAAATTATAAACTTGGGCCAATAATTATAATGCAATATTATACACTGCCACAAAAGTTTTGGGGATATTTTAAATATTTTGGAATTTTCATAATTTTAGAAAAGTAATTAAAATATTGTTTTGGCCCTGTTTTAATTAGGTTAAGGCATTTAAATACTTTATAAAATTTTGGTTTCTCCATGACAATTACTCAATGATTATTTCCAATATTATGAACACTTTTTTACTGTATGAAGAAATATTTTATTTGACTTTATTTTAAATTTAAATTTGGCTTTGATTTTTATCGAGTGGCAATTTGGCTTAGTTAAACTTGATGACATGGCACCATTAGTGTGAGGTCACTGTAGCATGACACTAGGGGTGTTACAAATCTCCTCCACTACAAGAAATCTCGTCTCGAGATTTAAGAGGTGGAGTAAGGGGGAAAGTTCTTGTTACGAAATTTTCTTGTTCTTGGTTGCTCTTCTTGAAGAAGTTGATCCCTTTCATTGGTGTCTTCATTTCTCTGCTTCAGGTCATCATGATGAGTCATCATCCTTTCTTCAGGAACTCCATCGTACTTATGAAAGAATAAATATTTTGGAAGAACGAGCCTTTGCAAGGTTGATTAACTGGTAAATAAGTTAGGGAATGTGACAGAAGGTATCTCTTGAATTTGAAACTTAAGAAAAAAATCGAGAGCAAAGTAAGAAGGTACAATAAGAAGTTTCAAGCGGATAGACAATCGTTCGATGCTTGAAATAGAGCATGAAAGGGGTTCGGAGCAACGAAAAATTGCGTCTGATAGTAGAGTATATCATCCCTAGGACGGTGTCCCATGAATCATACAAAGCCAAGTGCAAAGGATACTTCGGAATCGAGGTTGTACAGGAGAGTCATGTTTCGATCATGTGGAACTGTGGGTTATGGGCCCACCATGTGGGTTAAAAGTAGGAAGGGCGCTGACATCTTGCACGGCCATGATAGCAAGGCATGCCAGAGGATAGCCTGTCAGTTATGTTGGCAACAACGTTGGTACCTAGGGCGAGGGATGAAGAGAACCATTTTCCTGCTCGCAGGAACGAGGCGGGCTAATAGGCAAAGTTCACGTCCACCGGTGGTTACCGGAATGTCATCAACAATAGTAACATGGTCTTACTGACAGAGTTGTACACCAAGATGCTTACATAAGCAGGGAATTATCACTATTCAGATAAGTCAGATTACAAGAAAGTTTAAGTAAAACAATGGAAATGAAAATGTGATTAGTATATTAATCAGACCAATGGAAAGTAAAATGTGTTTATACCCGAGTATCAGGAGTATAGCTTTCCCAAGGAAAGGCAGAGCATGATATACATGATAGGGCTCCAAGTATATAACCATTTAGACAAAGGGGCAAGGAATTTATGAGGTTTACCCATACAATGTGTTTGGATAATTGATCAAGAAAATTTTAGCATTGTGCTTCCAATGTTCTTGTTGATAATCAGAGTCCCACAGTCATGCATCGGGATATTATTGACATGGTCATCGGGTAAAGGTCAGACTTTGGATACACAAAGGATCCATCGGGAACAACTTATAAAATAATTCATATAATTTCCTCCTGGGAGAATGACTAACCTTGCTAAAGAAGATACTATAACAATAGGTCCTCCGGCCAGGTGTGCTAGACATGACATCACCTTACCAGGTTATATAAAGACCAATGTTATACTTCTTGGAAAAAGTTCCAACCATCATATCTGCCCGAGATTCAGATCTGATTGGTGTTAGGATACCTCAGACTGAGGATGCCTGAGAAGACAAGGGTGCAACACAAATTGACGAGATGGCGTTGCAAGATTCTCGGGAAATGAACTATGGAAGCAAGTTCCCAAACATGAGCTGGATTGCGAGACACACATGAGCACACTGCCCAAGACAATCACGACCACATGGAAGTCTTACAACGAAAAGGCAACTGAGTTCTGGTTAGGAACCATCATTGAGGATATCAAAGTCCAGATTAGCTCTTACGAATGAACTCCTTTTCCTCGAACAATTCATAAAGTGGCTTGGTGTGCTAGGAAATACATATGGAGTGAAGGTAGCAAATCTATCAAACCATAGTATACTTCACACATGCATGAATGAATTGGGACGATTCCAGAGGAAGTGAAATAACTTTTCTCATATTCACGATAGTAACTTGCATCCAATGCACGTGAACTTAGAGAAGATACTTCTTGCATCCTTCATGAGCTAGGCTCAATGACAATGCTTTCATAAGTTTCCAACATTATCTTAAATGCTCATCATGAACCACAAAGAAGATACGGATGTGGTTGATGGGCTCAGCAACAATTCATCGAGATTTCCATAAACATGGATTTCCACAATTAAGTGAACAAGGTGATAGCAATGACTGGACCAAATGATATAACGTGTATGCTCGAGGAAAACATCCACAATTAAACACTGATCGAAAAGTGTACCTAGAAATGTGGACTGAGCAGCATGTTCAATGTTAGGATGGTGATGGCAATATGTATCGCTTATATCAAGAATTCTTAAGAGGTGCAGCAGTTCTCACAACATCCTTGACATAAAAGATGGTAATACTCCAAGGTAGATAACATCAGCTGGATAGCAAGGAACTCAAGGTGCAACACAAAACATGAACAAGTTTGTGTTGGAGGGAAGGCAATATTGTTATCTATGATAACACAGATCATCAAAGGGTAAGGATGGTATTTCCCATGCTGTGGGGGTTTTACCCCACAGTTTCCAGTCAAAGAAAAAAGATGGTATTTCCCACATGAACTCGATTGACCTTTTGGAGGAAGTAAAAATGTTAACGATGAACACAACACATTTTGTTGAGAGGTTTCATGGAGATGTAATCGATCAGTAAGATGATCAAAGCAGATGAATGGTGAAGCTAAAGGTCAATGGAACCACGCATATGACGCAAGCTTGGATACCATCGTGTGGTGTAAGCAAAACGATATGATGATGAAAGTTTGACACAAACTTAGCTCATTGTCAAAAATATGGACCGGGAAGAAGGACCAGGTAGCACAGTTAAATTAGCACGATAATGATATAGCCTATCAGGCTAGGAATGACGTGATGGGGTATTAAACTCCCCAGCAACAAAGTACTAGAAATACTAAATCACGGTATGGATTCGAGTCACTTGTCAAAGTTCTCGAGTGACGGACAATGCAGACCTGCGGAGTTACTAAAATGGTGAGAGTAACATTTCAACAAGAATTCATAAGAGATAGTGCAATGGCACGATATCCTCGGGATAATCGAGGGCAATTCACGAGGTAGATCAGAATAGAGGTTGGACAAGCATATTGTTTTGCACGAGACAAGTGTTGGGGAATGTAGAAGAAATTCAAAATTTTCTACGCATCACCAAGATCAATCTATGGAGATTCTAGCAAAAAGGGAGGGAGAGGATGAGCATCTTCATACCCTTGAAGATCGCTAAGCGGAAGTGTTACAAGAACGCGGTTGATGGAGTCGTACTCGCGCCGATTCAAATCGCGGAAGATCCGATCTAGCGCCGAACGGACGGCGCCTCCGCGTTCAACACACGTACAGCCCGGGGACGTCTCCTCCTTGATCCAGCAAGGGGAGAGGAGAAGTTGAGGGAGAACTCCGACAGCACGATGGCGTGGTGGTGGTGGAACTCGTGGTTCTCCAGCAGGGCTTCGCCAAGCACTATGGAGGAGGAGGAGGAGTTGGAGGAGGGAGAGGGCTGCGCCAGGGGAGAGGTATGGCTGCCCTCCCACCCCTCCACTATATATAGGGGCAAGGGGAGACGGGGAGGCGCCCTAGGGTTTCCCCTAGGGGGCGGCGGCCAAGCAGATTGGATCTCCCTAGGGAAAATCCCAGGGAGACTTGCCCCCCAAGCCAAGCAGGTGGAGAATTGCCTCTCAAGCCAGGTGGAGGCGCCCCACCTCCCCAAATAACGTGGGAAAGGGTGTGGGGGCGCACCACCCCTTAGTGGGCTGGTTTTCCCCTTCCCCTTTGGCCCATGAGGCCCTCCAACACTTGTCGGGGCTCCCGAAACACCTTTCGGTCATGCTGGCCATAGCCTGGTACCCCCGGAACACTTCCGGACTCCAATACCCTTCGTCCAATATATCAATCTTCACCGCCAGACCATTCTGGAACTCCTCGTGACGTCCGGGATCACATCCGGGACTCCGAACTACCTTCGGTAACCACATACTATTTCCCATAACAACTCTAGCGTCACCGAACCTTAAGTGTGTAGGCCCTACGGGTTCGGGAATCATGCAGACATGACCGAGACATCTCTCTGGCCAATAACCAACAACGGGATCTGGATACCCATGTTGGCTCCCACATGTTCCACGATGATCTCATCGGATGAACCACGATGTCGGGGATTCAAGCAATCCCGTATCCAATTCCCTTTGTCAATCGGTACGTTACTTGCCCGAGATTCGATCGTCCGTATCCCAATACCTCGTTCAATCTCGTTACCGGCAAGTCACTTTACTCGTTCCATAATGCATGATCCCGTGACTAACTACTTAGTCACATTGAGCTCATTATGATGATGCATTACTGAGTGGGCCCAGAGATACCTCTCCGTCATACGGAGTGACAAATCCCAGTCTCGATTCATGCCAACCCAACAGACACTTTCGGAGATACCTGTAGTGCACCTTTATAGCCACCCAGTTGTGACGTTTGGTACACCCAAAGCATTCCTACGGTATCTAGGAGTTGCACAAGCTCATGGTCTAAGGAAATGATACTTGACATTAGAAAAGCTTTAGCAAATGAACTACACGATCTTATACTATGCTTAGGATTGGGTCTTGTCCATCACATCATTCTCCTAATGATGTGATCCCGTTATCAATGACATCCAATGTCCATGGTCAGGAAACCATAACCATCTATTGATCAACGAGCTAGTCAACTAGAGGCTCACTAGGGACATGTTGTGGTCTATGTATTCACACATGTATTACGGTTTTCCAGTTAATACAATCATAGCATGAACAATAGACAATTATCATGAACAAGGAAATATAATAATAACCATTTTATTATTGCCTATAGGGCATATTTCCAACAGTCTCCCACTTGCACTAGAGTCAATAATCTAGTTCACATCACTATGTGATTGTAATGAATCCAACACTCATATCTCGCTTGTGAGAGAGGTTATTAGTCAACGGGTCTGAATCTTTCAGATCCGTGTGTGCTTTACAAATCTCTATGTCATCTCCTAGATGCAGCTACCACGTGCTATTTGGAACTATTCCAAATAACTACTATACGAATCCGGTCTACTACTCAGAGTCATCCAAATTAGTGTCAAAGTTTGCATCGGCGTAACCCTTTACGACGAAATCTTTTACCACCTCCATAATCGAGAAAATTCCTTAGTCCACTAGTTACTAAGGATAACCTTGATTGTTGTCTTGTGATCCATTCCTAGATCACACTTGTACCCTTGAATGACTCATGGCAAGGCACACTTTAGGTGCGGTACACAGCATAGCATACTGTGGAGCTTACGTCTAAAGCATAGGGACGACCTTCGTCCTTTCTCTCTCTTATGCCGTGGTCATGTCTTGAGTCTTACTCAATACTCACACCTTATAACACAACCATGAACTTCTTCTTTGCCGATCTATTTTGAATTCCTTCAAAATCTTGTCACGGTGCGTACTCATTTGAAAGTACTATCAAGCGATTTTGATCTATCCTTATAGATCTTGATGCTCAATGTTCAAGTAGCTTAATCCAGGTTTTCCATTGAAAAATACTTTTCAAATAACCATATATGCTTTCCAGAAATTCTACATCATTTTTGATCAACAATATGTCAACAACATATACTCATCAGAAGTGCTATAGTGCTCCCACTCACTTCTTTGGAAATACAAGTTTCTCATAAACTTTGTATAAACCCAAAATCTTTGATCATCTCATCAAAGCGTATATTCCAACTCCGAGATGCTTACTCCAGTCCTTAGAAGGATTACTGGAGCTTTGCATACTTGTTAGCATCTTTTAGGATTGACAAAACCTTCTGGTTGTATCACATACAACCTTTCCTCAAGAAAATCATTGAGGAAACAATGTTTTGACATCCTATCTGCAAGATTTCATAAACAATGCAGGAACTGCTAATATAATTTCAACAGACTCTTAGCATCGCTACGAGTGAGAAAGTCTCATCGTAGTCAACTCCTTGAACTTCTCGGAAAACATCTTAGCGACAAATCGAGCTTTCTTAATGGTGATACTTACCATCATTGTCCGTCTTCCCTTTTAAATTCCATTTGTACCCAACAGCCTTACGACCATCAAGTAGTTCTTCCAAAGTCTACACTTTGTTTTATACATGGATCCTGTCTCGGATTTTATGGCCTCGAGCCATTTGTCGAAATCCGGGCCCACCATCGCTTCTCCACAGCTCGTAGGTTCATTGTTGTCTAGCAACATTACCTCCAAGACAGGATTACCGTACCACTTCGAAGCAGTACGTGTCCTTGTCGACCTACGAGGTTTGGTAGTGACTTGATCTGAAGTTTCATGATCACTATCATCAGTTTCCACTTCAATTGGTGTAGGTGCCACAGGAACAACTTCCTGTGCCCTGCTACACACTAGTTGAAGTGACGGTTCAATAACCTCATCAAGTCTCCACCATCCTCCCACTCATCTCTTTCGAGAGAAACTTTTCCTCGAGAAAGGACCCGATTCTAGAAACAATCCCTTTTGCTTCCGGAACTGAGATAGGAGGTATACCCAACTATTTTTGGGCGTCCTATGAAGATGCATTTATCTGCTTTGGGTTCGAGCTTATCAGGCTAAAACTTTTCACATAAGCGTCGCAGGCCCAAACTTTTAAGAAATGACAACTTAGGTTTCTCTAAACCATAGTTCATACAGTGTCGTCTTAATGGAATTGCGTGGTACCCTATTTAAAGTGAATGCAGTTGTCTCTAATGCCTAACCCACAAACAACAGTGGTAATTCGATAAGAGACATCATGGTACGCACCATATCCAATAGGGTGCAGTTATGATGTTCGGACACACCATCACACTATGGTGTTCCAGGCGGTATTAGCTGTGAAACAACTTCCACAATGTCTTAATTGTGTGCCAAACTCGTAACTCAGATATTCATCTCTATGATCATATCATAGACATTTTATCCTCTTGTCACGACGATCTTCAACTTCACCCTGAAACTACTTGAACCTTTCAATAATTCAGACTTGTGATTCATCAAGTAAATATACTTAGCATCTACTCAAATCATCTGTGAAGTAAGAACATAACGATATCCACTACGTGCCTCAGCACTCATTGGGCTGCACACATCAAAATGTATTACTTCCAACAAGTCGCTTTCTTGTTCCATCTCACTGAAAACGAGGCCTTTCAGTCATCTTGCCCATGTGGCATGATTTGCATGTCTCAAGTGATTCAAAATCAAGTGAGTCCAAACGATCCATCTGTATGGAGTTTCTTCATGCATATATACCAGTAGACATGGTTCGCATGTCTCAATCTTTTCAAAAACGAGTGAGTCCAAAGATCCATCAACATGGAGCTTCTTCATGCGTTTTATATCAATATGACTCAAATGGCAGTGCCAAAAGTATGTGGTACTATCATTACTATCTTATATCTTTTGGCATGAACATGTGTATCACTACGATCGAGATTCAATAAACCATTCATTTTAGGTGCAAGACCATTGAAGGTATTATTCAAATAAACGGAGTAACCATTATTCTCCTTAAATGAATAATTGTATTGCGATAAACATAATCCAATCATGTCTATGCTCAACGCAAACACCAAATAACAATTATTTAGGTTTAACACCAATCTCGATGGTAGAGGGAGTATGCGATGCTTGATCACATCAACCTTGGAAACACTTCCAACACATATCGTCATCTCACCTTTAGCTAGTCTCCGTTTATTTCGCAGCTTTTATTTCGAGTTACTAACACTTAGCAACCGAATCGGTATCTAATACCCTGGTGCTACTAGGAGTACTAGTAAAGTACATATTAATATAATGTATATCCAATATACTTCTGTCGACCTTGCCAGCCTTCTCATCTACCAAGTATCTAGGGTAGTTCTGTTTAGTGACTGTTTCCCTCATTACAGAAGCACCCAGTCTTGGGTTTGGGTTCAACCTTGGGTTTCTTCACTAGAGCAGCAACTGATTTGCCGTTTCATGAAGTATCCCTTCTTTCCCTTGCCCTTCTTGAAATTAGTGGTTTTACCAACCATCATCAATTGATGCTCCTACTTGATTTCTACTTTCACGGTGTCAAACATCGCGAATTGCTCAAGGATCATCATGTCTATCCCTGATATGTTATAGTTCATCACGAAGCTCTGGTAGCTTGGTGGCAGTGACTTTGGAGAACCATCACTATCTCATCTGGAAGATAACTCCCACTCGATTCAAGCGATTGTAGTACTCAAACAATCTGAGCACATGCTCAACGATTGAGCTTTTCTCCCTTAGTTTGCAGCCTTAAGAAACTTGTCGGAGGTCTCACACCTCTTGACATGGGCATGAGCCTGAAATCCCAATTTCAGCTCTTGGAACATCTCATATGTTCCGCGACGTTTCAAAAATATCTTCGGTGCCTCAATTCTAAACCGTTTAACATTACGCACTGAACTTCGCGTAGTCATCAAAACGTGTATGTCAGATGTTCGCAACATCCACAAACGACGCTCGAGGTTCAGCACACCGAGCGGTGCATTAAGGACATAAGCCTTCTGTGCAGCAGTGAGGACAATCCTCAGTATACGGAGCCAGTCTGCATAATTGCTACTGTCAACTTTCAACTAAATTTTCTCTAGGAACATATCTTAAACAGTAGAACTAAAGCGTAAGCTGCGACATAATTTGCAAAGACCTTTTGACTATGTGCATGATAATTAAGTTCATCTGATTATTTAATGAACTCCCACTTAGATAGACATCCCTCTAGTCATCTAAGTGATACATGATCCGAGTCAACTAGGCCGTGTCCGATCATCACGTGAGACGGACTAGTCATCATCGATGAACATCTTCATGTTGATCGCATCTGCTATACGACTCATGTTCGACCTTTTGGTCTCTTGTGTTCCGAGGCCATGTCTGTACATGCTAGGCTCGTCAAGTCAACCTAAGTGTTTTGCATGTGTAAATCTGGCTTACACCCATTGTATGCGAACGTTAGAATCTATCGCACCCGATCATCACGTGGTGCTTTGAAACAACGAACCTTCGCAACGGTGCACAGTTAGGGGGGACACTTTCTTGAAATTTTATGAGGGATCATCTTATTTATGCTACCGTCGTTCTAAGCAAATAAGATGTAAACATGACAAACATCACATGCAAATCATAAAGTGACATGATATGGCCAATATCATCTTGCGCCTTTGATCTCCATCTTTGAGGCGCGACATGATCACCTTCGTCACCGGCATGACACCATGATCTCCATCATCGTGTCTTCATGAAGTTGTCTCGCCAACTATTACTTCTACTACTATGGCTAACGGTTAGCAATAAAGTAAATTAATTACATGGCGTTTTCAATGACACGAGGTCATACAATAAATTAAGACAACTCCTATGGCTCCTGCTGGTTGTCATACTCATCGACATGCAAGTCGTGATTCCTATTACAAGAACATGATCAATCTCATACATCACATATATCATTCATCACATTCTTTTGGGCCATATCACATCACATAGCATACCTTGCAAAAACAAGTTAGACGTCCTCAAATTGTTGTTGCATGTTTTACGTGGCTGCTACGGGTTTCTAGCAAGAACATTTCTTACCTACGCAAAGCCACAACGGTGATATGCCAATTGCTATTTACCCTTCATAAGGACCCTTTTCATCGAATCCGATCCGACTAAAGTGGGAGAGACTGGCACCCGCTAGCCACCTTATGCAACAAGTGCATGTCAGTCGGTGGAACGTGTCTCATGTAAGCGTACGTGTAAGGTCGGTCCGGACTGCTTCATCCCACAATGCCGCCAAATCAAGATAGGACTAGTAGCGGTAAGCAAATTGTACAAACCATCACCCACAACTACTTGTGTTCTACTCGTGCATAGAATCTACGCAATAGAACTAGCTCATGATGCCACTGTTGGGGAACGTAGCAGAAATTCAAGATTTTCTACGCATCACCAAGATCAATCTATGGAGATTCTAGCAACAAGGGAGGTAGAGGATGAGCATCTTCATACCCTTGAAGATCGCTAAGCGGAAGCGTTACAAGAACGTGGTTGATGGAGTCGTACTCGCGCCGATTCAAATCGCGGAAGATCCGATATAGCGCCGAACGGACGGCGCCTCCGTGTTCAACACACGTACAGCCCCGGGACGTCTCCTCCTTCTTGATACAGCAAGGGCAGAGGAGAAGTTGAGGGAGAACTCCGACAGCATGACGGTGTGGTGGTGGTGGAGCTCGTGGTTCTCCAGCAGGGCTTCGCCAAGCACTATGGAGGAGGAGGAGGTGTTGGAGGAGGGAGAGGGCTGCGCCAGGGGAGAGGTATGGCTGCCCTCTCACCCCTCCACTATATATAGGGGCAAGGGGAGAGGGGGAGGCGCCCTAGGGTTTCCCCTAGGGGGCGACAGCCAAGCAGATTGGATCTCCCTAGGGAAAATCCCAGGGAGACTTGCCCCCCAAGCCAAGCAGGTGGAGGATTGCCTCTCAAGCCAGGTGGAGGCGCCCCACCTCCCCAAATAACGTGGGAAAGAGTGTGGGGGCGCACCACCCCTTAGTGGGCTGGTTTGCCCCTTCCCCTTTGGCCCATGAGGCCCTCCAACACTTGCCGGGGCTCCCGAAACACCTTTCGGTCATGCTGGCCATAGCCTGGTACCCTCGGAACACTTCCGGACTCCAATACCCTTTGTCCAATTAATCGATCTTCACCGCCAGACCATTCCGGAACTCCTCGTGACGTCCGGGATCACATCCGGGACTCCGAACTACCTTCAGTAACCACATACTATTTCCCATAACAACTCTAGCGTCACCGAACCTTAAGTGTGTAGACCCTA
The DNA here is from genome assembly GCA_963921465.1 of Triticum timopheevii. Classification (NCBI taxonomy): domain Eukaryota; kingdom Viridiplantae; phylum Streptophyta; class Magnoliopsida; order Poales; family Poaceae; genus Triticum; species Triticum timopheevii. The sequence continues at coordinate 39,309,710 of OY997272.1, read as the reverse complement.
CGGGTTTGGGAATCATGCAGACATGACCGAGACATCTCTCTGGCCAATAACCAACAGCAGGATCTGGGTACCCATGTTGGCTCCCACATGTTCCACGATGATCTCATCAGATGAACCACGATGTTGGGGATTCAAGAAATCCCGTATGCAATTCCCTTTGTCAATTGGTACGTTACTTGCCCGAGATTCGATCGTCGGTATCCCAATACCTCGTTCAATCTCATTACCGGCAAGTCACTTTACTCGTTCCATAATGCATGATCCCGTGACTAACTACTTAGTCACATTGAGCTCATTATGATGATGCATTACCGAGTGGGCCCAGAGATACCTCTCCATCATACGGAGTGACAAATCCCAGTCTCGATTCATGCCAACCCAACAGACACTTTCAGAGATACCTGTAGTGCACCTTTATAGCCACCCAGTTACGTTGTGACGTTTGGTACACCCAAAGCATTCCTACGGTATCCGGGAGTTGCACAATCTCATGGTCTAAGGAAATGATACTTTACATTAGAAAAGCTTTAGCAAACGAACTACACGATCTTGTGCTATGCTTAGGATTGGGTCTTGTCCATCACATCATTCTCCTAATGATGTGATCCCGTTATCAATGACATCCAATGTCCATGGTCAGGAAACCATAACCATCTATTGATTAACGAGCTAGTCAACTAGAGGCTCACTAGGGACATGTTGTGGTCTATGTATTCACACATGTATTACGGTTTCCAGTTAATACAATTATAGCATGAACAATAGACAATTATCATGAACAAGGAAATATAATAATAACCATTTTATTATTGCTTCTAGGGCATATTTCCAACAACAAGTGCTTTTAACTTGTCCGAGAAATGGGATCAAATAAGAACAATCATGGTCGGATCCACGGTTTCAAAGGACCAAACATAGATGGTCTGGAGCCTCGAGAGTACTTTCGTATCTTGGTCGTCGTTTCTTCGTACGAACTCCGATTTTGACGTTCTTGGGCTCGTTGGATTGCTAGCAAAAAAGCGATATGTCAGAGGCCTTGAATATTCAATTTGGACACTCTAATAAATGTAAGATCATCAAACTCTCAAAAGGGCCTTGATCTGGTGCCTGGAACTTCTCCGGTTTGACTCCAACTTGGTTATTTTGATATCCCAAGTCCACGAACATGTCAACACACCTACAAAGACCACAAAACAAAGAAAAATAATAAACTATGCATTTGGGACATGAATAAGTGCTAGATGGGTATGTCGTGAGGATTTTGGCACTAGAATATACTTTCAAAAGTGTGCAGAAAATCCACTCATTAATATCACCAAGCTTAAACCTTGCTCGTCCTCGAGCAAAAAGGTAGATAAACCAAAGTGATTCATCTAGCTCATCAATAATATTATTGCTCATAGGCATATCATGTCTTCTCTACAAGCTATAATCAACATAGAATGTATTTGTACAAGTATCACATCCTCAGCTAGGTGACATTTATTTTGATCATCAAACCCCTGGAGCCTGAGTAAAAAATTCTATGCTCCTTGTCAAAGTTTAATCTAGCATGAAAACAAATGCTTGGATCCTCTTGCTTATTATCTTATTCATTTATTTTGGTTGTTTTCCTTTTTAAACAAACTTGAGCACATAGAGCTATCAAAGAGTCAAGATATGGAGTTTTTCATTCATGCCCACTAACATTCTCAAGTCAAGGCTCTCAGGCACATAGTTCAGTTGTGGTGCATCCAGAATAGGTACTTCAAAGTTCTCAAGATTATGCCAAAATGTGCTATATGTGGGGTTTCGATGTGGCTTAAGTTTGAGTACTACAGAGCAATATGTTGTCTCTTTCGAGCTCATGCGACCAGTACTTGTGTATTACCACATACACACTCACTCAAGAGAAACCTGAATAATGTCCACTGTGGTGTTGCCACTGCAAAGGTTAACAAACTCATAGCCGAAATTCGAGCCGAAACTCTGGTGGATCGTTCATTCGCCAGTGGTGACTCACAAGTGTAGGGGATCGCAACAGTCTTCGCGGGTAGTATTTCAACCTATTTATTGATTCGACAACAAGGAGAGCCAAAGAATATTTATAAGCCTTAGCAATTGAATTGTCAATTCAACCACACCTGAGAAGCTATTTCCTTGCAGCAAAATATTAGTAGCACAATGATATGATAGTTTATCTAAAGTCAAACTTTATGAACTTTCAACAAGTTTGTAAAAAGACATATTAATATATACACCACCAAATCAATGCCATTGGATTAATCATTGAATATATATTTTCACATCAAATAGATTTGTTATTGTAATGTTCATATTGTTTTCTACAAACTTCATAAAATTTGACTTTCGTCAAACCTAATATGCAGAGTAATTAAAAACAGAGGTAGCACATCGCATGAGATTCATGTGCCTTCCATTCTTTTGTTTTCCAGTGTTTAAATCAAATTTTGCCAAATTGAGTTGTACAACATACATACCAATGTAAATGAACATAGTCCATCCCCTATGTTGATCAATGCAGAATGAATGAGCACACTAGGATGCATATACGACTGATCGAGCCCTTTATTCTAAAGAAAAGCATGTTAATACTACATGATTAAGCTACTCAATTAACAAAACTAAATCGGGATTGGCTACACTGAGCAAACTCCTCTACGTGGAAAAGGCGATTTTGGACTAAAAATATGGGTGCGAAAATGAAAACACATGTTGTGTTAAAACAAAACCCCTTTTTGTTTCTTAGAACTGATCACAGCGAAGTGTGCTGCGTGATCCAGATCCCTGCGTTCTGATTGGCTGATCCGACCTTCACGCGGATCGCCACCCGCAGACCAATCCCCGCCGCCCGCTCCCCTCCGATCCAACGGTGCGCACACCCTGTCACGCGGATCGATCCCCCCTCCCGCGACGCTCCCGCCTCCAATAAAAGCCGCGCTCTCGCCGGCCTCTCAACCCACAAGCTCAGAGCATTCCGATCCAGCACCGCCGCCGCCAACACCACACCTCGAGAGCCCTCTTCGCCGGAGAAGTAGCAAGCAAGATGGCCGGAAGGAAGGGCGCCGACAGGAAGAAGGCGGTGACCCGCTCCGTGAAGGCCGGGCTCCAGTTCCCCGTCGGCCGCATTGGGCGCTACCTCAAGAAGGGCCGCTACGCCCAGCGCGTCGGCTCCGGCGCCCCCGTCTACCTCGCCGCCGTCCTCGAGTACCTCGCCGCCGAGGTACGCGCAGATCTCTCCTGTCCCCGAGCATCCGCGCGTCTTGTGTTCGACAGATAACTGACTTCGTTCGGCGCTTGAAATCTCAGGTCCTGGAGCTCGCCGGCAACGCGGCCAAGGACAACAAGAAGACCCGCATCATCCCGCGCCACCTGCTGCTCGCCGTCCGCAACGACCAGGAGCTCGGCAGGCTGCTCGCCGGCGTCACCATCGCGCACGGTGGCGTGATCCCCAACATCAACTCCGTGCTGCTCCCCAAGAAGTCCCCCGCCGCCGCCGAGAAGGAGGCCAAGTCGCCCAAGAAGAAGACCTCCACCAAGTCCCCCAAGAAGAAGGTTGCCGCCAAGGAGTAGCCGCCCCTAGCCTAGCTGACTTAGTGCCATACCAGTGAGAAGATGAGGAGACTTTTGGTTGATTGGATCCTGTTTGCAAAAGCTAGTCTGTAGCGGCTCTTTCATCAGTTCGATGAACAAGCCAGTAAGGACTGTATTTTACCTGTGATTTAGTATGTGATGAATGACTGAAGATGTGACCCGTTCAATCATATTCTCTTGTTTATCCATGGCACTGTTCGTAACCTGCCTTTGCTTTTGAAACATTTGGTGTTCAATTAATCTTCTGAATGTTGCTTCAAGCACTCAGCTTCTGCATCTTTTCACCCCTGTACCCTCTGTCAGTGTTAAACGATGGCAGTACTAAATTGGATAAAGAAGGGTTCAAAACTCTTGCAGGCAAACATGGCGAATTAAGTCCTGACAATGCTTAATCATGTGCTAGTAATTGACAAATTTGATCCCAAGGAGCATTTGTTCCAAACAATTGAATTCTGATCTTTGATGGTCACAAAGCAAAAAATTCTTTTGGTTTGAGTTGAGCTGGAAACTAACTTTGGATAGTCAGATACTACCACAAAACTGAAAAACTAGGCTGCTAGATGCAAACTAGACTCGTGAAGGCTCTGATTTATGTGCCACTGACCAAACGAGGTCTGTACGTTAATATAAGAATTTTTTTAGACTAACCGAAAACAGAATCATGTACTGGGATATTAAGACATCGGCAACGCTCATCAACAAGTCAGGCCCTTCAGAGGACAAATAAGTAAGTTGATGCTGCGCTTCATGTTCACCAATAAAAAACACACTATTTTCAGATAGAAAAAAAAGGCTGCAAAATATACCTCCGTTCCGATTTACTCGTCGTGGTTTTAGTTCAAATTTGAACTAAAACCATGACGAGTAAATCGGAACGGAGGGAGTAATAATCTACGGTGAATGGTCAGAGGTTTCGTTCTTTGGCCCTTTCTTTTTTGGGCGCTTATAGGTGCCGGTGCGCCGGCTGAAAGTTTCGGCTGGTCCAGCCCAGGCCGTTCGATGTGAGCCGCGTTGCCGTTGGATCAAAAAAAAAACAAATCGCCCCTAGCTTCTTTTTCTTCCTCCTACGCATCTAGCCGCCGTGGATGAGCGAGGCCGCCGGCCTCGAAGCACCACCGAGCTTCGCCGACCCCCACGTCGGTCACGCCCTCGCCTGCGTTTCACGCCGGCTGGACGCATGCAGCAGCGTGTGCCCCGGTTGCAGCTCCCCCCGGCAACGGCCACAACTCCGTTGCGACGGTGGAGCTCCGGTGGCGACGATCACCGGTCGCGCGCCCTCGATGACGAGCTCACGACTGAATCGAGGCAAGGCTTGAACCGTCGCACATGCCCTGTGTCGCAAAACGCTAGAAAAAAAGCTTCAACCCCGGGATGGAAAAGCTTCAACCCCTAGATAGAAAAGCTTCAACCAGCACTGTGAAACAGGGGGGATTTGCAACTGCTGGTGCGAAAATGCTTCAAACCTTAGATGAAAAAAGTTTCAACCATATGATAGGAGAGAGCTTTAATCAAAGCGCTGCTCAAAACGAAAGAAGTTTGAAACGTTTACAAAAAAGCTTCAAGCGTGGATGGAAAAAGCTTCAACCGTGTATGAAAACCGCTTCAACCGTTGGACAAAAATGCTCCAAATAGACACTACAACCAGAGAAAAGTTGCAAACATTGACAGAGAAAGCTTCAAGCCTTCAACCATATATCGAAAAAGCTTCAAATGGCTATCGACGACAGAGAAGTTGTGGTTGCAGCCTGCGGTCACCTCGGTCATCGCCGTCACGCACCCCGGCCGCCGCGGGCTTGCAGCACATGGACATCCCCATGGTAGCACCCCGTCGCCCCCGGTTTGCAGCATCTCCCGTGGTCACCCCGGTCACCGGCGAGATGGGATGGTCACCGCGCAGGGTGGGATGGGCGGCGCGGGCTTGAGAGCATGGTCGAGCGGGAGGGGGGCGTGGTGCTGCGACGGGGGGCGGGGGGGGGGAAGGCAGCAAGAGAGCGCGGCGCGCACCCCCCGGCGAGCTGCGCGAGATGTGGGGATGCTGCGTGCGCGAGATGCGGGAGACGCGAGGAAGAAAGAAGCGACCGGCCCAAAGGTTCGGCCGGCGGCCCCAATCGTTTTCCTTCTTTTTTTATGTTTAGCGCCAACCGTAACTTTGCTCTCACAATAAAAGTATTTATGTATCATACTACAAGTAAGCATCCCAATGCGCATGACTTCCAACAAAAAAAGGCAAACAACAAAACATTAGTTGTTGATTCTATTTCTTCATTTGTTAAATATTTTATAATTTTTTCTACTAACGTTGGAAGTATACGTATTTTAAATTGCGCTTGGCATCGTGGTGTATTCTCGTCATCTTGTTTGCCCCACCCACTTTTCCATATTTTAGTGTTTCTTTGACCCGCCTTTGCCTAATTTTGTGTCTACTTTTTCGTAACAGGTTACTCCCTCCGTTCTAAAATATAGTGATTCCTTTATTCCTGTGCTTCAATTTTGACCAAAAATTTAACCAACGAGACCGACTGCGGCGGAGAAAAATTTATACCTGTGAATTCGTATTCAAAGAAGTTTTCAATTATATAATTTTTTCTCCCGCCGCAGTCGGTCTCGTTGGTTAAATTTATGGTCAAAGCTGGACCTCGGGAAGCGCAGGCGCACTATATTTTAGAATGAAGGGAGTATAAAATAAGCATATCATACCACAATCCCGTGAGTTGAACCTTAGTAATGTTATCGACCTTGCTATACGTACGATCAATTCCCGTCCAACATGTACGATTAGAGACAAATTGTAGATAATCCAGTTTGTGGGCCATAGCATTTGCAGTCTGGTTGTACAGCTATCCGACGAATATTAATCGTACGCATAGCAGTTTCGTAACGTTATTTGTAAGTTTGTAAAATTATATCTTAAGGGGCATAGCTCCTCCTTATGGCCTCGATGCATACACATAGAGATGGTTTAACATCATTTGGGGGGGGGGGGGGGGGGGGGGACATGTGTGTATTGAGACCCAAAGCATCTCAGGTCGACACGGTACATGCCCACCAACATGTTCTCGTTTTTCGGCTTCTTCCATTTCGTTTTCTTCCTTTCTTTTCCCCTATTGAAATTTTAGTTCGTTTGGGAGATCGAATAACAGTTTGCAGATTCCTATTCGAGAAAATAAAAGATAGAAAATAGTTAGGGCTCCTTTGGTTCAAAGGATTTCGTAGGAACTTTAGAGGATTATAATCCTTACGAAATTTTTAAATGTTTGTTATTTGATTCATAGGATTGAATCCCATAGAATTTTTTCCTAACGATTTCTTTGTACTACTTCCCATAGGATTTCTAGCATCCATTCAAACATCTTTAAAAGAATTCCTTGTTTTCCTATGATGTAATCAAACAAACCAAAATCCTGTAGGATTGAGATGGTCATGTCATGTCAATCCTATATTTATCATATTCCCACATTTTTACAATCCTATGAATCAAAGAGGCCCTTGGAGGTTTCATTCCTTTTTCTGAGAAAAAATGGTAGGGAAGACCCCTACGGTGCCATTTTATTTATTTATTTATAAATGACGGTGGTAATGTACTAATGTACATGTGGTGTCAAAGTCCATAGGGCAAGTTTAAAAGAATCCAACTATGATTGCATGCCTTCTCTAAGACTAGGCCTAGCTCTATGAATAAAAAAGGAAACAAAGCTTTGAATTCAATACGGGAGTTGATACTGGGCTGAATAATTCCAAAGATCAGCCCATTTCTTTGCAACCAAATGCTCCATGGATATGTTTTCATTCCAGGCAAAAGAATGCAATTGTGGGGATTTTCTCGCCATAATGTCGCCATTCCATATGTTTTTCCAAAGCAACATAGTTTTACCATTACCAACATTGCAGGAAGCAATCCTTCTATATAAATCCATGTGGGTTAGGCAATCCTTCCACCAGAAAGATCCTTATTAGTAGCATGAGGGACAATCCTATTATCATAGTATACTTCCCAAAGTAGATTGACCCATGGAATGTCTTCACGATTGTGCATCTTGTGAATACTTTTCATGAGTAATGCATTATTTATGCCCTTGTATTTAGGACTCCTAAACCACCTTGGTCATCTGGTCTTCATATATTTTTCCTGCTGGCCAGACATCTGCCACTTTTATTAAGATCATTTTGTTCCAAAGAAATCTCCTACATGGTTTCTCTCAGTCTTTAAGTATGGTAATGGGAATCTTGAAGGTACACATGCAAAACACAAACATTGAGGTGATGTCGGAGTTGATATATGTTAGTCTACATGAATATGAATTAGGAGTTGATATGCGAGCCAATCTCCTGTCAATCTTAGCAATTTCTAAGATAGGTACATGGCAGTGCTTTTGTAATACGTCCATTTTTGCAATTAGTGGCAAGTTGAGGATCCACAATGATGGCACTAATGAAGATCTATTATATTTCACATACAATCCACTAGAGAAGCTGAATTTGGTCAAGATATCTTTGAGTTCTGACAAGTTGTGATGGTCAACAGGCATGATTAAGAGTTTTTCATATGCATAATGAACAATGGGGTAATCCTGGACATTGGATAGTCGATGCGTAGGTCGATTTCAACATTGTGCCAAGCATCATTTATGAAAATTTGTATAAACCAGTTGCTAGCACATATAGAAGGGGGTGGATGGTCATCCTATCGCCCCTCTTACAACGAATAACTTTCCTAAGTACCCCATTGATTGAGGTAGTGGCAAAGTATAAAAATGCTTCAACCCATCCAAGCCATTTAGGTCTAAAACCTTTTTCATTCAGCATAGACAGTATACAAATGTACTTAACTTTATCAAATGTCATTTAAAAATCCAACTGGATTATGAAAATTGTTTTTCTGGATAACTGACAAAGGTGTAGATATTCAAAAGCCTAGCCTAGGCAATCTTCGACCCCCCCCTTGATATAACCATATAGTTCTAATGCATCACATGAATAATTTCCTTTTGCACTATGTGAGTTCAGTGACAAATTTCATGGGCATGCTGACCAAAGAGACCGACCTATAATCGTTGATGCCTTTTGTCATGCTCAATATGCGACCCTATCCAAAAGGAACTCGAAGGTCCCACCAAGGATAGACCCGCATATTGAAACGTTTTTACAAGGTGGATATCATTACATCAGTATTACATAATAGATGGGGATACATACAAAACATACAATGTCACCTGAATACAACAACACAACATACAAGAACAACATCCGACTACGGATGAATCATAAACAGAAACTCAAACAGTATCCACCCTGCTAGCCCAGGCTGCCGACCTGGAACCTATCCCCTGATCGAAGAAGCAGAAGAAGGAACTCAACACAAGAAAGCATCGCTCTCGCGTCATGATCATCGCATAACCTGTACCTGCAACTGTTGTTGTAGTAATCTGTGAGCCACGAGGAGTCAGCAATCCCATTACCATGGGTATCAAGACTAGCAAAGCTTAATGGGAAAGGAAGGGGTAAAGTGGTGAGGTTGCAGCAGCGACTAAGCAAGTATGGTGGCTAACATACGCAAATGAGAGCGAGAAGAGAAACAAGCGGAACGGTCATGAAGCTAGCAATGATCAAGAGGTGATCCTAAATACCTACTTACGTCAAACATAACACAGAAACCGTGTTCACTTCCCAGACTCCGCCGAGAAGAGACCATCACGGCTACACACGCGGTTGATGCGTTTTAATTCGGATCTGGTGTCAAGTTATCTACAACCGGACATAAACAAATTCCCATCTGCCACATAACCGCGGGCACGGCTCTCGAAAGTTTATACCCTGCAGGGGTGTCCCAACTTAGCCCATGATAAGCTCTCGCGATCAACGAAGGATATTCCTTCTCCCAGGAAGACCCGATCAGTCTCGGAATCCCGGTTTACAAGACATTTCGACAATGGTAAAACAAGACCAGCAAAGCCGCCCGATGCGCCGACAATCCCGATAGGAGCTGCACATATCTCTTTCTCAGGGCAACACCGGATAAGCGAAGCGTACAGGTACCGACGAATCCAAGTTGCCAAGGAATGGTCCCGCACGGTGCTCTAGTTTGGACCAACACTTAGACAAGCATTGGCCCCGGGGGGGCTATAATAAAGATGACCCTTGGGTTAATTACTCCCAAGGGAAAAGTAGGTGGTGGTGAGGCAAATGGTAAAACCAAGGTTGGGCCTTGCTGGACAAGTTTTATTCAAAGCGAACTGTCAGGGGGGTCCCATAAATCACCCGACCGCGTAAGGAACGCAAAATCCGGGAACATAACACCGGTATGACGGAAACTAGGGCGGCAAGAGTGGAACAAAACACCAAGCATAAGGCCGAGCCTTCCACCCTTTACCAAATATATAGATGCATTAATAATATAAGAGATATTGTGATATCCCAACCAAAATCCTGTCCACCATGGAGAAATCTTCAACTTCACCTGCAACTAACAACGCTATAAGAGGGGCTGAGCAAAGCGGTAACATAGCCAAACAACGGTTTGCTAGGAAGGGTGTCAAAGGTTAGAGGTTCATGGCAATATGGGATGGCTTGATAAACAGGTAATAGGTAGCGCAGCATAGCGATAGAACGAAGCAACTAGCATAGCAATGATAGTAGTGAGATCCAGGGTAGCGGTCATCTTGCCTGAAATCCCGCAAGGAAGAAGAACGAGTCCATGAAGAAGATGAAGCCACGAAGACGAACCAAACGTAGACGAACGAATCCTCACGATCGCAATGAAACGGGAGCTATCGAGAAGAAGCACACAACATGGTAAACACACCACACATGAACAAGGCATGATGCACAACAAGCATGATGCATGAAAAGGCTACATGAAGCTACTCATGGCAAGAGACGATGCAAACAAGAGCAACACGCCAAGACAAGTTTAAATGAGGCCGGAAACAACATATAACAATTCCAGTAAGTCCTCATATGCAAATTTCGAAATTGGTCCAGAACTGAATAAACCTTAAGTTTAAGTTGTTAAACAGCAAGTTAAGATGCACCACGATGAACTACACGAAATTCTAGTCAAGTTACATATAAAGTTCATTAGATTCGGAGCTACGGCCTAGAAGATATGAGCAAAACAAGTTAAACATCACATTGATGCAAAATGCATACAAACATCAAGCAAACACCTCAAAACAAGGATGCAACATGATAATATGAAGCTACATGCAAAAACAAGCAAGTTTCATGTAGAGCACACTCAAAACGGAGCAACGGGGCAACACATACACTCTATACAAGTCATAGCAACAATCTGCCCAAAACAGCAACTAGGCAACTTATAAGCATCAAAACAATAAGCTACAACACCCCAATATAATAACAAAAGGCATGGGCATGAAGTACAGGTAAAGCACAACAAAACATGAACACTGAGCTATCTCCAGAAAAGACTAGAACATGCTCCAAAACACATGGTAAGATGGCAGATAATAACAGTTTCAGACTTTGCAGAAATAACATCAGGTTGCAATGTTTAGAGCTATCAAACAACATGTTACAGGAACTTAACATGGCAAACAAAGGCATGGCATGAATCTACTAATTGCATAGATCAAAAGTCCCTTACTGACCATGAGCCAAAAAGGATTAGAAAATATGATGGCACCCATGTAAACATGGCAAGTTATATTACAGATTCAAACATGGCAGAAACAACAATAAGTAGGCATGTTGGTGAGCTTGAACCACTCACTACAGAGCAATACATGGCATGGCAAGGCACCCAACAGTAAGAAGACATGTTTATGAAGCTAAGCATGGCAATAACAACTTCATAGGGTGCTTGGGTCACTATCAAACAATCATGGAAACATGGAACTTAATGTTAATAGGCTGACAACAACATCATCAAGCAACTTTGGAGCAAGATATGAACAATATACAGTAAGCTATAAATGCAACCAGGGGCATGGATGGACAGGGCATAACATGTAGATCAAAACATGTTTATAGGACATCTCCAGATTATGCATAGAATGATTAGTAGCAACATGTTTACATAGCAACAAAATATAACAGAATCTGTCAGGAAAACAGCAACAGCAAGTACACTACTTAATAAGCTCGATTCACTCACCACAAGTCATTGCATGACAAGATAAGCATAGCATCATCAATAAGACATGTTTGTGAAATAAACCAAGGCAAGAACAAGTCCATAGCATGCAAGGATCAACTATAGCAACCTTGGCCAAATTGAATAACAAGTAAACAATCTGCCATGAAACATTTTGAATCAAAAGTATAGCACCAAAATGACATGCTAGACTACTCCATAATTGCAAACAAGGGCATGAATGGATAGACAATAACCATATGTTCAAAACACCCTTACTGAAGTATCTCAAAATATGCATGGATCTCTCTGTAGCATCAAGTTTACATGGCATCAAAATAACAGCAGAACAGGGTCTAAAATCAGCAATATCACGAAGCCTAGTTTGCATGCTTGTGCTAGTCACCACATTGATCACAAAAATACATGGCATACACCCCTGGAAAGAAGACATAACATAGATCAAAACACATGTAGACATCAACCTCATAGGATGCACACATCAATCATGGCAAAAATGACAAATGAGCAAGTTATAACAGTTTCAGTAGATTAACATCAACATGCACTCTTCCAACAGCATTTCGGGCATCAAGATGAGCTCAAATGAAAATGATGCAATGTAATGAAATGAATTACTCGTCGAGGCGAACAATTTGACATATTATACGCACGAAACGGAGCTACGGATATAGAGATACAGCAGGTCAAACATGGCATGATTATGCAATAATTTTAGGACGGGCGATTTCGGGGGAAGTCAACCTCGTCGCGGAGCTCGCCGGAGTTCGCCTGAGAAGAATCCTACGGTGGCCGGAGCTCAGGGAGGACGACGGGGAGGCCGGGGCAGATGGGTCCGGGGCTCCTCCGGCCGGATCTCGCCGGATCCGGTCCGGGTCGAGGCGGAGGGCGACGGGGAGGAGCTGGCGGCGCCCGGCGGTGGAGATCCGGTGCGAGGCGGCGAACGGCAACCGGACGCGAGATCCGCGGCGGCGGCGGGGCAGGTCAAAGGCGAGGCGGCGCCGGTTGCCTCTGGCGCGCGGCGGCGGTGGCGAACAGGCGGCGGGGCGGTGAGGTTCGGCGGCGAGCGGAGGTGATGGGCGGCGGCGGAGCACGTCACCGGCGGCGGCGGCGCTCGGGGTTCGCCGGCGAGGTGCGACAGGGAGCCGGGCGGAGCCTGGGGCTCGGGGCGCGGCGCACGGGCCTGGGCGGGCCCGACCCGGGCCTCGGCGGGCCGCGGCGGGCGCGGTGAGGAGAGAGGAGGCCGGCGCGCCACTTGGCGGCACGGGATTGGGCGCGGGGCGGCGGCGGCTGAGGTGGCGGCCTATGATTGGCCGGAGCGACGTGGCGGCGGCGGTGGACACGTCCGACGCGGAGGCGGACATGTCCGGCGGCGGGGAGGAACGGGGCTAGGGTTTCATCTGCGCGAAAATCCGGGGGGGAGCACATATATATAGGTGGAGGGAGCTAGGAGAGTCCAAATGAGGAGCGGTTTTCCGCCACGCGATCGTGATCGAACGACCGAGAGCATGGAGGGGAGTTTGCTGGGTTTTGGGCCACTTTGGAAGGGGTGTTGGGCTGCAAACAAAGAAGGCTTTGCGATTATCCGGTTAACCGTTGGAGTATCAAACGACCTCCAAATGGCACGAAACTTGACAGGCGGTCTACCGGTGCTATACCAAGGCCGCTTGGCAAACCTCGGTCCATTCCGAGAAAGTTTAACACCCGCTCACAACAGGAGAGAAGAAAGGGACGCCGGATGACATAGGAGTGCCGGATTGCAAAACGGACAATGGGGAAAATGCTCGGATGCATGAGACGAACATGTATGCAAAATGAGATGCACATGAAGACATGATAAAATGCAACACGCAAGCAAATGACATGGCAAAGACGGCGAATAACTGGCGGACACCTGGCGCATCGAATCCGGGGCGTTACAACACTCCTCCACTAACAAGAGATCTCGTCCCGAGATCTTAGGACCGAGACGGAAGGGGAAAAGGAATGAGGTGAAACAGGAACTCAAGAGAAGAAGTAATGAATCGAGATCACTCGAGAAGAAGAGAGAAATGACGAGAATGACGAGAATCAAAAGCTCATGGAAAACAAGATAGACTCTGGAATCACTCCGGGAGAATGAAAAACAAAGAGGTTGAGCCGACGATGAAAAGAATTTGAAAGAGATCTTGGAGAAGGCATGTGGCTGATGGGATCCATTCTTACGTCACACTTTAAAAGAATTGAGAATAACTCCAGGGAAATTAGAAGAGTCAGGTAAGATCCTGGGAAAAGACCTGTGGGTTAGGGCCCACTAAAGGAAACACCGTTGGAAATGATTGTTGCAAAGTTAGATGATGCACCGGAATGATTGAAATATTTGAATGAGGTGACCACCTCGAATTAATTCAAACACAGACGAATCTTCTGAGATGTCTTGAACACTTCGGAAGGATTAACTGGCGAGAGGCGAACAGGCAAAGGAAAACACTTGAGCCGAGGGAAAAGAATATGATCAACACCGAATACTTGAATTGAATCCACCGGAAAAGAAAAAGAGATGAAGAATGACGAACGAGACGAGAATTCACCGATTGAAATAATTGACGAAAGACTGAAGAGGCTCTGCACGAATGAAATTGATGCTCGAAAGAGACTCAAGCTCCGGGAAGAAGAGGGTGGGAGGGCGGGAAAAACAAAGGCAACTTGGAAGGGGGAACCGACGAATATCTTGAAGAGAAAACACCAGTTGAAAACATTGAGGAAAGAAAGCAACGACTTCACACGAGTAGGATGGATACTCGATTACGGACTCCGGATTCGAGAAAAAAAAGGGAGGGCGGGTGGGAAAAAACAAGGACAACTTCGGACAGGGAAACAACATCGATTGAAAAGAGCCGAGGATTGATCTCGCAAAAGACAAAGAGGTTCGAAACAGCTTGACGAGGAATGCACCGGATGAAAAGAGGATGGACAACGATCGAAAAACCCACTGCGTGATCCTAAAGAAAAATTTGAAAGGGAAGAGAAGTAATTCAAAACACCTACGTCAAGATTCCTCACCAGAGCGACGAAGGGACTGAGGAGTAAAAAGAATTCCTACCCTCCGATATAACTAGACTCAGAAAATAGTTTTCTTCTGGACTCAACAACGGCCAAACTACACGATCAATCAAAGGGGGCTCCTAAGGTCGGTCGAGGCTCTGATTACCAACTTGTCACGCCCAATATGCGACCCTATCCAAAAGGAACTCGAAGGTCCCACCAAGGATAGACCCGCATATTGAAACGCTTTTATAAGGTGGATATCATTACATCAGTATTACATAATAGATGGGGATACATACAAAACATACAATGTCACCTGAATACAACAACACAACATACAAGAACAACATCCGACTACGGATGAATCATAAACAGAAACTCAAACAATATCCACCCTGCTAGCCAGGCTGCCGACCTGGAACCTATCCCCTGATCGAAGAAGCAGAAGAAGGAACTCAACGCAAGCAAGCATCGCTCTCACGTCATGATCATCGCATAACCTGTACCTTCAACTGTTGTTGTAGTAATCTGTGAGCCACGAGGACTCAGCAATCTCATTACCATGGGTATCAAGACTAGCAAAGCTTAATGGGAAAGGAAGGGGTAAAGTGGTGAGGTTGCAGCAGCGACTAAGCAAGTATGGTGGCTAACATACGCAAATGAGAGCGAGAAGAGAAACAAGCGGAACGGTCGTGAAGCTAGCAATGATCAAGAGGTGATCCTGAACACCTACTTACGTCAAACATAACACAGAAACCGTGTTCACTTCCCGGACTCCGCCGAGAAGAGACCATCACGGCTACACACGCGGTTGATGCGTTTTAATTCGGATCTGGTGTCAAGTTATCTACAACCAGACATTAACAAATTCTCATCTGCCACATAACCGCGGGCACGGCTCTCGAAAGTTTATACCCCGCAGGGATGTCCCAACTTAGCCCATGATAATCTCTCGCGATCAACGAAGGATATTCCTTCTCCCAGGAAGACCCGATCAGTCTCGGAATCCCGGTTTACAAGACATTTCGACAATGGTAAAACAAGACCAGCAAAGCCGCCCGATGCGCCGACAATCCCGATAGGAGCTGCACATATCTCGTTCTCAGGGCAACACCGGATAAGTGAAGCGTACAGGTACCGACGAATCCAAGTTGCCAAGGAATGGTCCCGCACGGTGCTCTAGTTTGGACCAACACTTAGACAAGCATTGGCCCGGGGGGGGGGGGGGGGGCTATAATAAAGATGACCCTTGGGTTAATTACTCCCAAGGGAAAAGTAGGTGGTGGTGAGGCAAATGGTAATACCAAGGTTGGGCCTTGCTGGACAAGTTTTATTCAAAGCGAACTGTCAGGGGGGTCCCATAAATCACCCGACCGTGTAAGGAACGCAAAATCCGGGATCATAACACCGGTATGATGGAAACTAGGGCGGCAAGAGTGGAACAAAACACCAGGCATAAGGCCGAGCCTTCCACCCTTTACCAAATATATATATGCATTAATAATATAAGAGATATTGTGATATCCCAACCAAAATCCTGTCCACCATGGAGAAATCTTCAACTTCACCTGCAACTAACAACGCTATAAGAGGGGCTGAGCAAAGTGGTAACATAGCCAAACAACGGTTTGCTAGGAAGGGTGTCAAAGGTTAGAGGTTCATGTCAATATGGGATGGCTTGATAAACAGGTAATAGGTAGCGCAGCATAGCGATAGAACAAAGCAACTAGCATAGCAATGATAGTAGTGAGATCCAGGGTAGCGGTCATCTTGCCTGAAATCCCGCAAGGAAGAAGAATGAGTCCATGAAGAAGATGAAGCCACGAAGACGAACCAAACGTAGATGAACGAATCCTCACGATCGCAACGAAACGGGAGCTATCGAGAAGAAGCACACAACATGGTAAACACACCACACATGAACAAGGCATGATGCACAACAAGCATGATGCATGACAAGGCTACATGAAGCTACTCATGGCAAGAGACGATGCAAACAAGAGCAACACGTCAAGACAAGTTTAAATGAGGCCGGAAACAACATATAACAATTCCAGTAAGTCCTCATATGCAAATTTCGAAATTGGTCCAGAACTGAATAAACCTTAAGTTGAAGTTGTTAAACAGCAAGTTAAGATGCATCACGATGAACTACACGAAATTCTAGTCAAGTTACATATAAAGTTCATCAGATTCGGAGCTACGGCCTAGAAGATATGAGCAAAACAAGTTAAACATGACATTGATGCAAAATGCATACAAACATCAAGCAAACACCTCAAAACAAGGATGCAACATGATAATATGAAGCTACATGCAAAAACAAGCAAGTTTCATGTAGAGCACACTCAAAACGGAGCAACGGGGCAACACATACACTCTATACAAGTCATAGCAACAATCTGCCCAAAACAGCAACTAGGCAACTTACAAGCATCAAAACAATAAGCTACAGCACTCCAACATAATAACAAAAGGCATGGGCATGAAGTACAGGTAAAGCACAACAAAACATGAACACTGAGCTATCTCCAGAAAAGACTAGAACATGCTCCAAAACACATGGTAAGATGGCAAATAATAACAGTTTCAGACTTTGCAGAAATAACATCAGGTTGCAATGTTTAGAGCTATCAAACAACATATTACAGGAACTTAACATGGCAAACAAAGGCATGGCATGAATCTACTAATTGCATAGATCAAAAGTCCCTTACTGACCATGAGCCAAAAAGGATCAGAAAATATGATGGCACCCATGTAAACATGGCAAGTTATATTACAGATTCAAACATGGCAGAAACAACAATAAGTAGGCATGTTGGTGAGCTTGAACCACTCACTACAGAGCAATACATGGCATGGCAAGGCACCCAACAGTAAGAAGACATGTTTATGAAGCTAAGCATGGCAATAACAACTTCATAGGGTGCTTGGATCACTAGCAAACAATCATGGAAACATGGAACTTAATGTTAATAGGCTGACAGCAACATCATCAAGCAACTTTGGAGCAAGATATGAACAATCTACAGCAAGCTATAAATGCAACCAGGGGCATGGATGGATAGGGCATAACATGTAGATCAAAACATGTTTATAGGACATCTCCAGATTATGCATAGAATGATTAGTAGCAACATGTTTACATAGCAACAAAATATAACAGAATCTGTCAGGAAAACAGCAACAGCAAGTACACTACTTAACAAGCTCGATTCACTCACCACAAGTCATTGCATGACAAGATAAGCATAGCATCATCAAGAAGACATGTTTGTGAAACAAACCAAGGCAAGAACAAGTCCATAGCATGCAAGGATCAACTATAGCAACCTTGGCCAAATTGAATAACAAGTAAACAATCTACCAGGAAACATTTTGAAGCAAAAGTAGAGCACCAAAATGACATTCTAGACTACTCCATAATTGCAAACAAGGGCATGAATGGATAGACAATAACCATATGTTCAAAACACCCTTACTGAAGTATCTCAAAATATGCATGGATCTCTCTGTAGTATCAAGTTTACATGGCATCAAAATAACAGCAGAACAGGGTCTAAAATCAGCAATATCACGAAGCCTAGTTTGCATGCTTGTGCTAGTCACCACATTGATCACAAAAATACATGGCATACACCCCTGCAAAAAAGACATAACATAGATTAAAACACATGTAGACGTCAACCTCATAGGATGCACACATCAATCATGGCAAAAATGACAAATGAGCAAGTTATAACAGTTTGAGCAGATTAACATCAACATGCACTCTTACAACAGCATTTCGGGCATCAAGATGAGCTCAAATGAAAATGATGCAATGGAATCAAATGAAGTACTCGTCAAGGCGAACAATTTGACATATTATACGCACGAAACGGAGCTACGGATACAGAGATACAGCAGGTCAAACTTGGCATGATTATGCAATAATTTTAGGACTTGGGCGATTTCGGGGGAAAGTCAACCTCGTCGCGGAGCTCGCCGGAGTTCGCCTGAGAAGAATCCTACGGTGGCCGGAGCTCGGGGAGGACGACGGGGAGGCCGGGGCAGATGGGTCCGGGGCTCCTCCGGCCGGATCTCGCCGGATCCGGTCCGGGTCGAGGCGGAGGGCGACGGGGAGGAGCTGGCGGCGCCCGGCGGTGGAGATCCGGTGCGAGGCGGCGAACGGCAACCGGACGCGAGATCCGCGGCGGCGGCGGGGCAGGTCAAAGGCGAGGCGGCGCCGGTTGCCTCTGGCGCGCGGCGGCGGTGGCGAACAGGCGGCGGGGCGGTGAGGTTCGGCGGCGAGCGGAGGTGATGGGCGGCGGCGGAGCACGTCACCGGCGGCGGCGGCGCTCGGGGTTCGCCGGCGAGGTGCGACAGGGAGCCGGGCGGAGCCTGGGGCTCGGGGCGCGGCGCACGGGCCTGGGCGGGCCCGACCCGGGCCTCGGCGGGCCGCGGCGGGCGCGGGGAGGAGAGAGGAGGCCGGCGCGCCACTTGGCGGCACGGGATTGGGCGCGGGGCGGCGGCGGCTGAGGTGGCGGCCTATGATTGGCCGGAGCGACGTGGCGGCGGCGGTGGACACGTCCGACGCGGAGGCGGACATGTCCGGCGGCGGGGAGGAGCGGGGCTAGGGTTTCATCTGCGCGAAAATCCGGGGGGGAGCACATATATATAGGTAGAGGGAGCTAGGAGAGTCCAAATGAGGAGCGGTTTTCTGCCACGCGATCATGATCGAACGACCGAGAGCATGGAGGGGAGTTTGCTGGGTTTTGGGCCACTTTGGAAGGGGTGTTGGGCTGCAAACAAAGAAGGCTTTGCGGTTACCCGGTTAACCGTTGGAGTATCAAACGACCTCCAAATGGCACGAAACTTGACAGGCAGTCTACCGGTGCTATACCAAGGCCGCTTGGCAAACCTCGGTCCATTCCGAGAAAGTTTAACACCCGCTCACAACAGGAGAGAAGAAAGGGACGCCGGATGATATAGGAGTGCCGGATTGCAAAACGGACAACGGGGAAAATGTTCGGATGCATGAGACGAACATGTATGCAAAATTAGATGCACATGAAGACATGATAAAATGCAACACGCAAGCAAATGACATGGCAAAGACGGCGAATAACTGGCGGACACCTGGCGCATCGAATCCGGGGCGTTACACCTGTACTGTCGTGCATTTTGGGAATTAATGCTGAATGTGCATTTATCTCCAAATGATATTAGCTCCATTTCAAATTAGTTGTCTTAGATTTGTCTAGATACAAATGTATTTGTAGCAACACAACTAATTTGGGATGGAGGAGTATTTCCGTCTAATGACACCATGGTTAGTGGAACTAATGATGGTTGTTATATTATTATCTCACGTCATTGGCTACTCAATTGATTATTAAGGAGATAGTTGACCCCCCCCCCCACACACACACACACTTCAAAAAAGGATGAATACATGGTTTTTTGATGACTCAAAGCTTTAATTTTGCTTTATTTTAGTCTAGGGCAGCCACACCATTAAGAGTGGTAAAGGTGCTTGAAAAAAACGTGGGAACATAACAAACTCCTACACCAGCCTTCCCTATGCTACATCCTTGAAATACCAGAAAACTCATCATAAACGTGTTATTTGTCATCCTACCACGTGCCCACAAGGTCCAGGGTTGATTCTCTAGACCCCCCATGTGCACGGTCCCCTGGCACCTCCGGGGTCGAGTGCAAATCCTATGTATACCCCATGCGGGTGTCGGGACTTGCCTGCTCCCGTCGGGTGCTCCCATCCGTGCTCCGCATCGCTAATTTTTCATCTAACGGCAGCGCCAGTTTCCCTTCCCCGCATGCCTTTTCTGCCAAAAAAAAATACCCGAGCTCCCGTATTCCCGTATATCCCTCGCCCTCAGTCCCTCACGTAATATCCACAACTGTTTCTGGAGGGAAAATGTCCGCCAATCTAACTATTTTGGCGCCAATATAAAAAACAGAGGCACTAGGCAAACCTTTACAAACACAAGATCCTAAATACCAGGCGGAAGAGATTTCAATCTGGAGCCTGATTGCATCCACAAACCAAATTCAGGAAGATAGCAAAGTCTGCAAATATCAAGCGATTCGAGGTTTAAAGTAAGGAAATCATTGTCCTCTATGGCTTCTTCAAGCAGTGGTCATGAGAACCATGAACACAGCAGTGGATCTTCAGGACCAAAAGTAAGAAATCTGACTCGTATTCTTCTTTATCTCCTCTTTTCATTGTTCTTGTCCTTCTTGTTGAACTAGTTGCACCATTTCCTCTGCTGAAGAACAAATCAAAAATGTTGATGATTGTATAAGATCTATGCAAATCTGACACAAAAGGAATAGCAGTTCTGCACAACTTACTTTGTCAGGTCAATCATGTTATTTCACTCATATATACAAGAATATGTTATTCTTTCCAGGCCTACTGTACGTAATAAAATCAGATGTCTGATTGTTGTTTTAGCCATAGTTTCACAAAATCAACATTATGATCTTCTGCAATTGACTTAGATTCTGGGAGTTGAAAAATAATTTAGTGTACACATAGTATTCAATTAATGTGTTGTTTCACAAATCTAACCGCCAAACATATGAGTATTAACTAAAGCGAATACTGATTCATATAGGATGTGCATGAAACTGCTCCTAGCAATGTAACAGATTGCGTTGATGAAAGGATACCAAAGGTTGGCATGCAATTTGTATCTGAAGAGGAAGGTTACTCCTTTTATAACAAGTATGCAAAGGCTATCGGTTTTAGCATCCGAAGAGGGAGTCACCATAAAGTAAAGAATTCTCCCGTGATACAACAAAGAACATTTACATGCTCCCGTCTAGGTATGGGCTGCTTGTATTTTGTTTTGGTTATATTACTATTGGTATCACTAAGATACTTATTTCAATTAACAGGATTCCGTGCAGAAGATAAGAGAGAGGATTCTTTCAGTTACAGTAGGCCCGAACACGATGTGGCTGTCAAGCCCATATGAAGATAAGTCTCAAAAACGGATTATATTATGTGTATGAATTTGAGGCTGCACATAATCATAATCTTGCTACTAGAGACATGGCCTTATACTTAAGATCCCAAAGAAAAGTGACAGAAGCACAAATAGCAAGCGCTGAGGTCGCAAAGTCTGTAGGCATTTTGAATAAAGCAACTATTTATCTTATGGCCAAAGAAGCATGTGGACTTCCAAATCTTGGGTTTGCACCTGAAGATATGAAAAATTGTTTGTACTCTAAGAGAACATTGCAAGCAAAGAAAGGAGACACAGGGGGGGTGTTAGAATACATGGAGAAGAAGGTAAAAGAAGATGCCAATTTTTTCTATTCAATTCAAGTTGATGAGGATGATCTGATAACTAATATTTTCTGGGCTGACTCCAAAATGATATCGGACTATGCAATGTTTGGTGATGTTATATGCTTTGACACCACATATAGGAAACTAGATGATGGGCGTCCCTTTGGCTTGATTGTTGGGGTGAATAATCACAAGAAAACTATGGTCTTTGGTGCTACACTTCTCTATGATGAAACTGCTGAAGGCAGAAGGTAGCTATGTGTTAAGGCAAGCCGCAACTACATATACTCCCGCAATATTCAAGATGTTTCAGGAGCAAGTGCTTCGGACCCTAAACTATGACACATTTCTTTGTGATTCAAGTGATAAAGAGAAGAAGGTTTATACAGTAAAATTTCATGGAACGCAACGTGAGCATGTTGTCAGTTTTTATCCAAACGAAGAAAAGGTCAATTGCAGTTGCAAGAAGTTTGAATTTGCTGGAATCCTCTGCTCTCATTGCTTAAAGATACTTGATATTAATAATATCAAGCATATCCCTGAACAATATATATTGAAAAGATGGACAATTGATGCGAAAGTGCTAGAGATAACAAGCAATCGCAATTTGCACGAGGATCTAAAAGCAAGAATTTCAAACTTTTACAAGGACTTGTGCAGAATGTTTATCCACATAGCTGCTTGCGCTGCAGAGTCCGATGAAACATATGATATGGCTGCTAAATGCGCAGAGCAGCTAGCACGAGATGTGGAGCAAAGCTTGAAAATTAGAGTTGATCCAGACCCAAATCCGGATTTGGGTGACTCCTCTGTTTCACAAGGTATATATTTATATACTATACTAGTAGTTGCATAGAGAATTTTCAAAGTAAGACTTGCATTTAATTTTACGGTTGCAGGTCTGAACATCGACTCTACTAGAGTTTCAAAGCATAACGAGGGGCTTCACATGCCAAGAGGTATGAAGGTAAAGGAGAAGACTGTACGAGGGTCAGCAAGACCCGTTGGTGGCTTAGAGAAAGCAAAAACAACGAAGAAAAAGAAGATAGATGATTCTTTACAACTACAACCTGAAATGCCTTTTGCAAATGAAATGCCTACGAATAACCCAATCTTAATGGTACAAGAAATCTAAGCTTTTTGACTTTATCTCCTTTTCAAACTACTGCGACACTAAGCTTTGCTATTAATTTTCATAGTGTCAATTCGGAGAAAATATTGTACCAGGATCAGGAAGACCCGTTGGTGGCTCGGAGAAAGCAAAAACAAAGAAGAAAAAGAAGGCAGTCCATTCTTTACAACAACGACCTGAAATGCCTTTGACAAACCAAATGCCTGGGTATCTACCACAGTACAACCCAACCCAAATGGTATAAGAAGTGTACTTTTTAAACTATTTTTCATTTTCAATCACCTATGACCTAAGCTTTGCTATTTATCTGCATAGGTTCATCTGGGAGCTCCGCCAAATCATGTGTACCCCTATTTAGCACATTACAACCAAAGTCTGCCACAATCCATTGGTCTGTCGACCCCTACGATGATGCCAGGACAAAATCTATTACTCTTCCAACAACAGACTCCTACCAGTGGTACTTGTACCCCTATGATGATGACAGGACAGAATCTACCATTCTTCCAACAACAAAATCCTACCATTGGTACCTCTAGCCCTACGATGATGCCGGAACAGAATCTATCATTCTTTCAACAACAGACTCCTACCAGTGGTACCTCTACCCGTATGATGATGCCTGGACAGAATCTATCATTTTTCCAGCAACAAAATCCTACCGGTGGTACCTCTACCCCGACAATGATGCCAGGACAAGATCTACCATTCTCCCAACAACAAAAGCCAGCTTAATCAATGTTATAGATTTTTGTTTCATGTACTTGTGTGCAATTCTATTAGAACCTATGAGTATACGACCATGGATTGAAGGAGACTATTTATATCAATCAGCAAGTAATTGAATAAGCAATTTGTGACTGTGATAAATATAAAAATAGTATTATCTGTCATGTATTGAATAGGCTTGGTTAGCATCATGTAAAAACTGTACTATTACCAACATCATAGATTTGTTTGTCTAACCTGACAAACAGACCAGTAGTCGATGACCATGGTAATGGAGCGCCATTGTCACCTGGACGAGGATCAACCCAACCATATGACTTTGCATGCATCGATCTAAGGAGTAGTTTGTTCACTTAGTTGAACTGTGGCCTCATCCTGTATGTAAATATCACCATCAGTAGCTATATTAATTTCAGTTTATTTCAACCAGTAAACGAAACCATCAGCATTTTGTGCAATGAAACATATTCCCATGTACGAATCCACTGTGTTTGAACTATGTATCTTGTTGCCTCTAAAATTAAACGTCTTTAAAGAAATATCAAATTGAGCACCTTCAGCACGCAGAAAACAGTCAGCTAACTAGGTATCCAGGACATGTAGAAACTAATTTCGGTCTATAATTTTGCAATCACATAATTTGAGCTTTTAATGGATCACTGTATGGAACAAATTAATTTGCAAGGCCCCGATGTGCATGTGCGCTCAATTGGTAGTAGCTAGCTGTTGACTTGGTCAGATGTGAACTGAATGGCAAAGAAACCAGAGGATACATCTGTATTCTGAACAAAACAGTAGAGAGGAGGATGAAAGGGAGCGAGGGTGACTTCCCGTACTGACCATGGCGCGCAGCAGGCGAGGTCGGCAGCTGCGTGAATGGTGTCGGGGCCCCGAAGACCCGCTGGATGGCGGCCGCCCTCGTCGCTCGCCGCGGCCTCTGCCCTGCCACCGCCGCAGTGGTCTTTAGTGGCGGCACAACAGCCACCACCACTACCTCCACTATCCCGACCCGAGCTCCACCATGGCTGCCGGCAACTCCAAGACATGGCCTTTGGCGCGAGGACGAATCAAGAGGGGGAGCCAGTCTTGCGACGGGAGAAGCCGCAATCTAGGACGGGCACGGCGCCATAGCTGCGACAGAAGCTTCAGCCGAACTCGGGCTTGCCGCGCTCCTCCTTTCACGCCGGCGGACCTCCCGCTCGAGGCCGCGACGACGGTACGGGGCGGTAGCAGATCCAGTCGATGCCTCCGCTCCCCACGGTCGACTGTCGGCAGGGAAGGCGAAAGAGGGGGAACGAATACGTATTGGGGCAAACGAAAATACGAGAGCTTTGTGATTTTTTTTTGACAGAAAAGACACGCGAGGGAGGAAAACTGGCGCAGCCGTTAGATGAAGAATTAGCGAAGGGGAGCACCGATGGGAGCACCCGACGGGAGCAGGCAAGCCCCGTCCGTCTATGACCCCCCGTGTCCACGGGTCTGTGGCATTCCCTCGGGTAACCACGTGTGCACGGGAACCTCCCGGAGGGCAATGGCTAGATTTGTTGAAGGAGTGTAAATAGCAACTTCTTCTTCCTCCAACCAAACTATAATGTCTTCAGAGTTGCTACATCATTGGTAACATCCATTTTTCTAATACTCTCAATCCCTGTACCCAAACACTCTAATATGTTCACACCTGGGAGAGCAAGACTCGATCCACAATTCTACCAAACTGATTTGTGTTCCCCGCTCGATTTTCTTATCAACACTTGCTACTCTTGGAGTCTGGGCTCCTAGGTGGTAGAGTTTTCTCCAGAAGCATCCTTGCGTTTGGTGTGCTCCGGAGAAGTTTGTAAAGGTGTGGTGGTCGCCTTCTAGACCAACCCTTTATGGTTCGAGGCTCATCCGTTGTGGGTGACTCAAAGGTTGAATAAGTGAGCCACGTGGTGGCGTTCCGGGGCTTTGGCTTTGGGAATGCTCCAACGAAGATTAGCACACCCAAAAGTGTGTGAACTTTGGTATAAAATACGCATCCTCGGCTCACTTCTGGTTAATCTTTCTCATTCCTTCACTTGCTTTGTATGCTTGTTGGCTTGCTAATTAGATTCTTGCCTAGCGTACTTTGCTTTGAGTTTGCTTGCTATATATGTTGTGTTCACCTAGTTGCACATATATAGAACCTACATTATCCACAACTCCCTAAAAATATAAGATAAGCTTACAATTGTAGTCTCCTCTTCACCCCCTCTAGTCGACCGCGTCGATCCTTCCAATTAGTATCTAAGGTACGGCTCTTTAGTAGGTGAGAATTTGCAAGTTAATTATCACGGAACCAAAGAAAAAGACAAGGTCGGGTCGAGCGCTGGTACTTGTACTGGGTTCCGGCAAAAACAATATTAATTTCTAGAGAGAAACACAACCTCCAGTCGAAGCGGTCGGGCTCGTACCGGTGGTCTAGCTAGGGTTCCAACACAAGTGAAAAAGATATATTTTTAGAGTTTTGGAGTCAGAGGGGAAGACGGCCTATGGTACGAGTGCTCGTATGGATGGTCTAACTAGGTCGTACCATGTCGTGAAAGGCATTGCCTCCGTTCAAAGAAGAAGACGGCCCATCGCATTAGCGTTTGTGCTCGTACCGAGTCGCTTGGCATTGGAAAAAAATTAATAGAAGTACGATAGGACGCGGTCATACCCTTCACAAAAACCTGCACCCGACACAACTTTGCTAGAATAAGCTAGTGAAATTGAAATATTTTACCTTAGTGGAGGGGTTGGAGGTTCTTGGGATAGTAAGGCCCATCTTTTACACTCTTCCCAAGATTTGTTCTTAGGTTATTCTTGGATTTCTTCTTTCTCTTTCTATTTTTTTGGATCTGTTCTATCATTGCCAATTTACTTGGGACACAAATTGTGAGGATAATTACTCTCATCAAAATCACGTCATTTTTGTACTTCTAATATTGGAGGAGAAGCCACGACAGACGGCTAGGTCGAGGCCGTGGAGGCTATGAGGAGGAGATGGGGGGCATGTGAGGACGAGAACGAGCCGCGACGTCGGGGATTAAGGTCCCGGAGTAGTAGTAGGAGGAGGGCCGCCGTCGGTGGGGAAAAGAAGGGACAACTCGTTATCCTTTGCACGACGTGTGATTTCTAGCCAAATCGGAGCGGGAGGGCACAAAAATGTGGGAGGGCTCGAGACGTGTGAGCGATTTCATGCATGTATTCGCTCCATTTCGGACAACTATTTCGTGTGCGTCCCAAACAACCTGATTGGAATTTGGGGAATATATACCAAATCTAATTTGGGGCCTTTGTACATGGATCCAACCCAAGCGTTAGATAACAGCAAAACAACGATATACATACATGTATAAGCAAGGACTAATGAAAAAACCAAATAGATGCAAGATAAGAGTGAAAAAAAGCCTAAATGATGCACAAAACGAAAACCAGGTGTTAATTACTTCGTGATGAATCCCTGCGCTCTGATTGGGCGGTCAGACCCTCCCCCGGATCGCACCCCCAAACCAATCCCCACCGCCCACTCCCCGCAGATCCAACGGCAGGCACGCTGCGTCACGCGGATCGCTCCCCCCTGCCGCCGTCCCGCCGAAGCCACCTCCCCAATAAAAGCCGCGCCCTCGCTGGCGTACCAACCCACAAACTCAGAGCAGCGCGCATTCCGACCCCGCACCGCCGCCCACGCATCTCGAGTAGTTTCCAGCTCGCCGGAGACGCAGCAAGCAAGAAGATGGCCGGAAGGAAGGGCGGCGACAGGAAGAAGGCGGTGACCAGGTCCGTCAAGGCCGGGCTCCAGTTCCCCGTCGGCCGCATCGGGCGCTACCTCAAGAAGGGCCGTTACGCGCAGCGCGTCGGCTCCGGCGCCCCCGTCTACCTCGCCGCCGTCCTCGAGTACCTCGCCGCTGAGGTATGCGCCGATCTTCCCCCTCCTCGAGCACCTGTTCTGCTCTGTTCTTCTCCTGCTCGACGGATAACTGACAGATTTCGTTTTTGAATCTCAGGTCTTGGAGCTCGCCGGCAACGCTGCCAAGGACAACAAGAAGACCCGCATCATCCCGCGCCACCTGCTGCTCGCCGTCCGCAACGACCAGGAGCTCGGCAGGCTGCTCGCCGGCGTCACCATCGCGCACGGCGGCGTGATCCCCAACATCAACTCCGTGCTGCTCCCCAAGAAGTCCGCCGCCGCCGCCGAGAAGGAGGCCAAGTCGCCCAAGAAGAAGACCTCCACCAAGTCCCCCAAGAAGAAGGTCGCCGCCAAGGAGTAGACTACTATCGTGACATCGCTTAGGTCCATAGCAGGGAGAGGATGAGGTGATTTGGTTGGGTGGATCGTGTATGTAATTGCCTATTCTGTAGTGTCTCTTTCATTGGTTCGATGAACAAGCCCAGTAAGCGCTGTATTCCATCTCTAATTTATGTCTGAAATGGCTAAAGACGCAATCCTTTCAATCATCTTCTCTTGTGTATCCATAGCTGCAATCCATCTTGTGTATGTTTGGTTACTTCAGAGACTGTCAGCTTCAGGTTATTAACAATTTGTACCTTCTGTCCGTTTGAACCGATGACTGTACTAAATTAGATACTCCTGAGTTGCTTTCAGACAAACATGGCAAGGCAAATGACAAAATCATGGCAACCGAACTAAACTTTCGGTAGTCAGATGTGCCTAACAAACCTGAGAAACAATTAGGCAAATGAGTTACCAGAATTACTTTTGGACTGAGAAACTGGTACTTGCTGAGAAATCAAGATGCTACTGTAGAAAAATACTTGCCACACAGGAGGGCAAACATTGCAAGATAAATAATCAAGTTGATGTTGCGCTTCATGTATCAATACGAAAAACACAATTTTCAGAAAACAAAGTTTAATTTTAACAAAGTTACCACTGTGGAGAAAATAACAGGTAATAATCTCAGTAAAACGTTTCACACATAATGTTAAAAACTAATAAGTATCCCTCTTGCCCCTTTCTCTTTTACATTTTGCGCCAACTGTAACTCTCTCCTTCAAAATCAAATGTTATCATCAGAATACAGCTAAGCATCCCAATGCGCATCAACTTCTAACCTCTCATCTTACTAATTTAAGAAAAAAAAGTAAACACGAGGACATTATTTGCTAACATGATTTCTTCAATATTTCGTGAATTTCCTTCTAGTAGTGTTGGAAATATAGAACTTGGTACTTCATGATGCGATTGAATCATGGTGTATTCTCATATTCTTGTTTGCCCACCCTTTTTTGTCCATATTTTAGTGTTTGTTTGACCTATTTTTGCTTACTTTTTAAAACAAATTATAGAATAAGCACATGACATTATAATTCACTAATTGTGAACTGAACCTTAGACATGTCTTCTATATGACTGTATCTTAAGAGCATAGCTCCCCTCTTACCCCCATCGTCTCGATGCGGACGCCTAGAGATTGATTAGTATGAATATTTGTGGGCAGTGGACCTTCAGTCTATGTGTATTGGACCTGCAGCTGCACCCAACACGTAGCAGGCTGACCCAGTCCAAGCCCCCAATCGTATTATCATTTCTCTGCTTCTCTCGTTTCATTTTCTTCCTTTGTTTTTCTCCGTTGAAAGTTTTGTTCGTTTCGAAGATCAGATAGTAGTTTGCAGATTCCCGTTCAAGAAAAGAAAAGATAGAGGATAGTTTAGAAGTTTCATTCTATCTCGAGATTTTCTTCATTAGATTAATTCTTTGGTATATGCATAGCCATCTAAATATAATTGTTGATATGATATATAACCTTGTATATATTGAGGAAAAACGCAAACCCCTTTCATGAAAAAATACGATCAAATATTTAAAATTTTATTTGAAAATAAAAAGTAAATAGATAAAAACAAAAAGGAGAAAAACAGGACCAATCAAACAGAAAAAATATTCAATGCAGATTTAAAAAAAATCAAGGAGTATGTGAAGAATGTTCAACCTTTGTAGTGAAAATGTTCAACATACATTGACCAAAAGTTGACATATATTTGGAAAAACGAAAAAACGAAAAAAAGAAAATATATATATAAAAAAAGAGAAAACAGATGAAAACCAGTAGAGAAAAACATAGAAAAGGAGAAAAAAGTGGACAGAAAACCAACCAGAAGGTTCCTAAAACAAATCCAGGCCTCCCATGGAGAGTTCTGAAATTCGCTTAAATGAGTCGGCCCACTCACCGAACACACAACGATTTGTCTCACAGTAAGCGAGATATAGCTCACCCAGGCACAACCAGACGCTGCTATGCAATGTCGATTGTATGTGTTAATGTTGTGGCGCTCACCTGGGGCGGCCCATAAGAACGCTGAGCCGCCAAAGCGATGTATATTTGTTCACTGAAAAAAACTATGAGTTCGTAGACACAAAACCAGCCAAGTGGTTGTTACTAGTACACAAAACCCATCAATGTGTACATGTACTTTTCTTAATACATTTCTTAGCTGTGTGCAGCTAACTAAAAAAGCAAAGTAAACAGTTTTAAGAGTGCATATAGACCCTAGTTGTATTTTGTTGTGATGATGATATGTTTAGTAGGACTAACGGCGTTTATCAAATTTATTTGACGACATTCGTTCCTTGATGGAAAGGAAGGAGATGGTTCACCCCTCCTGATGTAGGGTGGAACCCTAGAGCGTCGATCTTTCACGTTTGGAGTGGATCCTACGGGGGGAATCACGAAGAACACGCGGAAGCACAAGGGGAAACACGGGGAAAACGAGAGAGAAACACTCAACCAACAAGGAATCGATCACACAAGTGCTAGATCACCATACACATATGAGATCCACAAGATACAAAGTCAACTAAGGTAAGGATACAAAGGAACCGTTCATCTCCAAGAGGAGGCCTTGATGTTCTTCCCTAGATAGGGGTCTTGAATCCGCTTGAGGGATCTTCTCCGAAGAGGTCCTGATCTCCGTGGAGAAGTAGCCAAGTGGATGAGCAAAGGCTCTCACACAAATCTGAGCTAATCCAATGCTAAGTCTCAAAGTGAGGAGATGGGGTCCTATAAATAGAGTTGGGGGGCGAAGGGGTACATGGGCTCAGCCCAACACGCGCGCGCAGGCGCTGGCTGGATGATCCGGACGAGGGTCCGGATGATCCGGGCTGGTCCGGATGATCCGGGTGGGGGCCCGGATGAGCTAGAGGGTCGGCTGGTGGTCGCGCAGAGCCGGATGTCCGGCTGGAGGTCCGGATGTCCGGGCCGAGTCTGGAGGATCCGGGACGGGGTCCGGATGATCCGGCTTCAGGGTGGAGCTTCTGTAGCCTTCGGTCGATTTAGCCGGATCGTCCGGGCCGGGGTCCGGATCGTCCGGGCTCTGTCCGGATCGTCCGGGCCGCCGTCCGGATCGTCCGGCCATCCTGGTCCTTGGTGCTTTTTCCCCTCCGTCTTCTCGCATGTCTTCCGCTTCCGGTTCTCCTTGCTTCCTAGCCTCTTCATGGTTGACTCCTTGGTACCTGAGTATGCATAGTATTTCCGTTTGAGGTAGTAACCATGTCTCATGTGAATCGAAAGGGAATTGTGAGAGGAGTGATGTCACCTCGGTTTCAAGAGCTCTTGCACGTGCTCGAGTCATAGGGCCTTGTGGGGTTGGATGTGTTGATGTAGAGTCCATGGGAATGATGGAAGGATGCTCCGCATCATATCCCCTCCCTTCGAAAGGATCCGACCTCGGATCAAGATCTTCATCACCATGGAAAGGCGAGAGGTCTTTGACGTTGAATGTGTCGCTCACGTTGTACTTGTCGCTTGGTAGGTCGAGCTTGTAAGTGTTATTGTTGTAGCGTGCTAACACCTTGAAGGGTCCATCGGCTCGAGGTAGAAGTTTGGACTTGCGTTCGTTGGGGAAGCGTTCCTTGCGAAGGTGTAGCCACACGAGATCGCCTATGTTGAAGATCATGGGTTGCTTGTTGATGTTGAGCTTGGTCGCTAGTCGTTGTACTTGGCGCTCGATGGTGTGTCTTGTATCTTCATGCATCTTCTTGATGTAGCTTGCACGTGCACTTGCGTCGAGGTTGGTACGCTCTTGTAGGGATAGAGGTAGAATGTCCAATGGGGACAATGGGTTGAAACCGTAGACGACCTCGAAGGGGGACTTGCCTGTCGTCGAATGTCTTGCGCGGTTGTAGGCGTACTCGGCAATGGGTAGACACGCCTCCCACTCCTTGATGTTCTTCTTGATCAATACGCGAAGTAGAGTGGAGAGCGTCCGGTTCGTCACCTCCGTTTGGCCGTCGGTTTGAGGATGGTATGCGGATGAGAACAAGAGCTTGATTCCGAGCTTGGCGCATAGGGTCTTCCAAAAGTAACTCAAGAACTTGACGTCGCGGTCGGAGACGATTGTCTTTGGTACTCCATGGAGGCGCAAGATTTCCCTACAAAAGAGATTTGCAATATGTGAAGCATCGTCTACCTTGTTGCAAGGAATGAAATGTGCCATTTTAGAAAATCTATCCACAACAACAAACACGGAATCCTTTCCATTTTTAGTTCTAGGCAAACCAAGTACAAAGTCCATGCTAATGTCTTCCCAAGGTTGATATGGAATTGGAAGAGGCATGTAAAGACCATGAGATTGAGCTTTTGACTTAGCTTTGCGGCATGTAGAGCATCGGGTGGTGAAGCGTGAGACGTCTCGAAACATCTTGGGCCAAAAGTAGTTCTTGGAGAGCGTGGCGAAGGTCTTGTCGCGTCCAAAGTGTCCCATGAGTCCACCTCCATGAGCCTCTTGCAAAAGGAGTAAACGAAGAGAAGACTCGGGAATGCATAGTTTGTTAGCTCTCATAAGATAACCATCTTTTAGGTAATATTGTTCCCAAGATGGTGTGTGTCAAACATTTAGCATAATGAGGTGCAAAAGATTGATCACTAGCATACAAATCTTTGATATGCTCAAAGCCAATAACATTCAACTCAAGTTGGGTGACAAGCGTGCATATGCGTGAAAGTGCATCGGCAACTACATTTTCCTTGCCCTTAATGTACTTGATCACATATGGGAAAGATTCAATAAATTCACTCCATTTGGCATGACACTTGTTCAATTTAGTTTGACCTTTTAAGTACTTAAGCGTTTCATGATCGGTATGGATGACAAACTCATGAGGTCTAAGATAATGTTCCCAAACATGTAGGACACGCACTAAAGCGTACAATTCTTTGTCATATATGGGATAGTTAAGTTGAGCACCGGAGAGTTTTTCACTAAAATAAGCAATGACTCATTTTTCTTGCATTAAAACTCCGCCAATTCCGGTACCACTTGCATCACAATGAACCTCAAAAGTTTTGTCAAAATTGGGTAAAGCAAGAATTGGAGCATGAGTAAGCAAAGACTTGAGCTCATCGAAAGCGTTGGATTGCAAAGGTCCCCAAACAAAAGGAGTATTCTTCTTACTCAAAGCATGCAAAGGAGCTGCAATAGTGCTAAAGTTTTTCACAAAGCGACGATAAAAACCTGCAAGACCAAGGAAACTTCGCACTTGTTACAAATTGGTGGGTTGGGGCCAAGTTTTAATTGCTTTGATCTTAGTTTCATCAACATGGACACCCTTGGAAGAGACAACGAAACCCAAGAAAACCACTTTGTCAACGCCAAAAGTGCATTTTTTCAAGTTGGCATAAAGACTTTCTTTTCGAAGTGTTTGCAAAACAAGCTTAACATGATCAAGATGCTCTTTCATGGTTTTGCTAAACACAAGAATATCATCGAAGTAAACCACAACAAAGATTCCAATGTATGGACGAAGTACATGATGCATGAGACGCACAAAAGTTCCGGGTGCTTCCGACAAACCCATAGGCATAACCAACCATTCATATAAGCCAAATTTGGTTTTGAAAGCAGTTTTCCATTCATCACCCTCATGAATGCGAATTTGATAATAGCCACTTTTAAGATCAATTTTTGAGAAAAAGTTGGCTCCACTAAGTTCATCAAGCATATCATCTAAACGAGGAATGGGATGTCTATAGCGCACGGTGATAGCATTTATGGGTCTACAATCGGAACACAAGCGGAAAGTTCCATCGGGCTTAGGCACAAGTATAACGGGAACGGCACAATGGCTTAAGCTTTCACGTACATGACCGTTGTCGATTAGTTGTTGTACTTGCCGTTGAATCTCCTTGGTTTCTTCGGGATTGACGCGGTATGGAGCTTTGTTTGGAAGTGGTGCTCCGGGAATGAGGTCGATTCGATGCTCAATGCCTCGTAGAGGAGGTAGACCCGGAGGTAGTTCATCGGGGAAAACATCTTGAAATTCCTGCAAAAGAGATTGAAACACCAAAGGTAGCTCATGAGTGGTGTTAGCTTTTGGTTCTCCATCCTTGCACACAAGGACAAAGTGCATCACACTCGATGGGTTCTCACACACTTCTCTCATCTCATGTTTGGTGGCGAATAGTATAAGGTTTTTCTCTCTAGGCGAAGAGGCGCTCAAATTTGGCTTGTGGCTCTCACTCACTTTTTGGTGGCTCACTTTCTCACTCTTCTCTCTTTGGTTGGTGGCTTGTTTGTCGGCTATCACTTGACTAGGAGACATGGGTCATATGACATATTCTTTGCCTTTCATCTTGAAGCTATAGTGGTTTGTACGCCCATTGTGGTAGACACCACGGTCGAATTGCCATGGCCGACCAAGGAGGAGGTGGCAAACGGTCATTGGGACCACATCACACTCCAAAGTGTCCTCATATGCACCGATTTTGAAGGATACTTGGACCGTATGCTCAACTCGTATAGTGCCAGAGTCACTTAGCCATTGAACCTTGTAGGGGTGCGGGTGCTTCTTCTTGACCAATTGGAGCTTGGAGCATAGTTCTTCGTTTGCCAAGTTGTGGCAACTACCTCCATCGATGATGACCTTGACGGATCGTCCATTGATGCCGGCCTTTGTGTGGAAGATGTGGCATCGTTGGTCTTCTTCTTGTTGATGTTGAAGTGTCAAGACTTTGGAGACAACGAGAGCAGGGCTCGTACCTTCCTCACAAAAGACTTGATCATCTTCATCCTCGTTCACGCGCCGGTGCATGGCCACTTGCTCAATAGCTTCCATTTCATCTTCACTCATTGAGTCGTATGTGCCATCGTCGTTGAGTATCATGGTGCGCTTGTTTGTGCATTCATAGGACTTGTGGCCTCGGCCGCCGCAAGTGAAACACTTGAAAGAGCTTGTCTTGACGGTCTCATCGGTTGGAGTAGATGATTAAGCACGCGGCTTGAGGTTGCTTGTAGTAGGAGGAAGACGACTTGAACTTGTGGAAGTTTTCTTGTAACTTGACTTGTCGTCGTTGCTTGGAGAGGGCTTGGTTGATGTCGAAGTTGGAGTAGTTGTTGAAGCTTGGTTGTTGGAGAAGCCGTATGTCTTGGATGAGTACTTGGCGTACTTGAAGTCATCTTGCACTTGACGTTCCGCCTTTGTAGCTTGATGCACGAGTTCAATGAGGTTGGAGTAGGGTTGGAAGTCGGCGATTTTCTTGATGGGATGGTTGAGTCCATTCAAGAATCGTGCCATTGTTTGCTCATCATCCTCCGTGACATTGGCTCGAATCATGGCAATCTCCATTTCCTTGTAGTATTCTTCAACACTCTTTGTTCCTTGCTTGAGGAGTTGTAGCTTCTTGAAGAGATCACGGTTGTAGTAGGTGGGCACAAAGCATGCTCGCATGACATCCTTCATTTGAGCCCAAGTGGTGATTGGAGGTTCACCTCTTGCTTGTCGGCGCTCAAGGACTTGTTCCCACCATATGAGCACATAGTCTTGGAACTCAAGTGATGCCATAGCGATCTTCTTCTCTTCCTCATAGTTGTGCAAACGAAAGATTTTGTCGACCTTCAATGCCCATGAGAGGTACTCTTCTGGATCATTGGTTCCATTGAACTTGGGCATTGTGAACTTGAGCTTGCCATAGCGTTGTTCTTCATTGTGTTGAGGTCGATGTTGATGATGACGTTCTGGACGTGGAGGGTAAGCATCCTCATGTTGCTCTTGGCGTGGAGGAAGTCCATGATCAACTTGCTCTTGTTGGCCTTGAGGTTGGGGTTGAGCTTGAGGAGCTTGTAGAGGAGCTTGTGGGGCTTGACGTTGCGCACGCGGATTGTAGTTCCTCTCTTGTATTTCTTCTCGAAGGGCTTCCTCTTGATTGCGCCTTTCGCGATTGCGGTTGGCGATAGCTCGACTTGATGCTTGAAGGGCACGTTCCGCCTCAAGAGCTTGTGCGTCTCGTTGTTGTTGTTGAAGACATTGGGCCTCGGCATCTTGTTGCTCTTGATGTAGGCGCACTTGTTCTTGTTCTTGTTGGCGACGAAGACGTTGTCGTTCTTGAGCTTGAGCAAACGCTACTTGGTTTGATTGTGGACGAGGAACTTGTTCATCAACTTGCTCTTGGGGATGCTTGTCGTGTAGTGGGTTGCGAGATGCATGACGGTCTTGACGTGCGGCTCGTCGAAGAGTGTTCGATGACGGTGTACTTGTGTCGGAGAAGGAGTCATCGGAGTGGCGACTTGAGTGGCTCCGTCTTGAATGTGAGGATGTAGAAGGATGCCGGTTCACCAACAAGGCGCGGATCTCGTCCATTCTTGCATCGTTCTCTTTCTTATGCGCGTCGAGCTTGTTGTCGAAGTAGTCTCTTGTACGTTGCTCGGAGAGTCGCAAGTCGGTGGCGAGGTTGTCGATGCGTTCGCTCATTGCTTGTTGCTCTTGTTGGAGAGCTCATTGTGCGCCAAGGAGGTGGCTCTTGGTGACGTATGATGACATGTCGTCGTCTTGCTCGATGAAGAGTGGATTTGTAGAAGAACTTGGCCTATCCATCATTTCAAGCAAATTGTGAGTGGTAGAAGGAGAAGAACGAATACCAATGTACCTTTGACCGAAGTTGAAGATGAATCAAGTTCACTCAAATGCGGACAATGAAATAGCACTATTGGTACCGATCCTTGTCGATTCTCACACCTACACAAGTAAAAGCTTTTGGTGGAGCTTGGTTAGGATGGTGGCACAAAATTGATTGCAATCGTTAGCTTGACTCAAAAATGTTGAAGAAGATTCGCAAATTCGCATATGCAACAAGTAGACCAAGCAAGTAGTGGTACACGGAAACACACACGCAAATAGATAAATGGGATTGTGCAAACCAAAAGTGAGCCAAAATGTGGAATCCACGAAAATGCTCTTGTTGCACAATACTAGAGAGACGCTAGCACGATTGCACAATAGGCGGATACGGAGCTTGTGCACAACCTACTAGGCAAAAATGCAACAATCTCTATCCCAAGTATGCTATATGTATGGTATTTCGGTGCAATGATCCAACATGATCTTATATGACAATCTTAATGTTGTATGATGCTATGCTTGTTGCTTATAAGCTCTTTGCTTATCTTTCCTCTTTGCTTAAAAGCTTGATTGGCTCTTTCTCTTTTGAGCTCTTTTCTTATGCAAACTTGATGAACCAAGATAGCAATTGTGTATGCGATGACAACTTTGTGACACACAAGTTGATTCCGAGATATGCACCACGATGGTATGTATGATATGGTGTATGCAACTAATGTGCACAAGTCACGTTGCCGGCAATACTCAATGGCTAGTCTCGATGGGTAAGCAACGCAAAAGATGGTCTATGATGGTTATCAATGCAATTGCAAGGTATGACAAAGATGTCGTCGAAGTTACCGTCCGTAGCGAACATGAGTAGTCGACGAAAATGAGCGTTTGTTGTTGATGTCTCACCGCACCTAAATAGCCGAAACACAATAGGACACGGAAATGTCAACTCAAATTCTCGAACCCAAATTCGAATGGTAGTACGGAGGTTGTGTCGTGGGGTTTTGGCAAGTGGAAGTGGTGGTGGTTGTAGTGGGGAGGTGGTATGTAGGTGTAGGTGGAGGTGGTGGTGGAGGAGGACTGCACAACTGCAGTTTCGTCAGCGGAAGCCGGATGATCCGGGCCAGGAGCCGGATGATCCGGGTCAGGGTCCGGATGATCCGGGCAGGTCAATCTCGCTCGGGAACAGCTCGGGAAGAACACGAAAACGGGGGAAAATTTGACAATTTCGGGGATTTTGGATGGATTTCGAGGGGGAGAAGGTGGGGAAAAGCAAGATCCATGAGTTACACACCGGATCCACGGATCAAAATCAACAAAACATCATCAAAACCAACAAATCACAAAAAAATTTGGGGGGATATTTTTGTGGGGATTTTCGGATTCAGGACGAAAACAACAAAATCAAGCTAGAAAACACGGGGTAGGGGCTCCAAAAACGTGATCAACGTGGCTCATGATACCATATGATGTAGGGTGGAACCCTAGAGCGTCGATCTTTCACGTTTGGAGTGGATCCTACGGGGGGAATCACGAAGAACACACGGAAGCACAAGGGGAAACACGGGGAAAACGAGAGAGAAACACTCAACCAACAAGGAATCGATCACACAAGTGCTAGATCACCATACACATATGAGATCCACAAGATACAAAGTCAACTAAGGTAAGGATACAAAGGAACCATTCATCTCCAAGAGGAGGCCTTGATGTTCTTCCCTAGATAGGGGTCTTGAATCCGCTTGAGGGATCTTCTCCGAAGAGGTCCTGATCTCCGTGGAGAAGTAACCAAGTGGATGAGCAAAGGCTCTCACACAAATCTGAGCTAATCCAATGCTAAGTCTCAAAGTGAGGAGATGGGGTCCTATAAATAGAGTTGGGGGCGAAGGGGTACATGGGCTCAGCCCAACACGCGCGTGCAGGCGCTGGCTGGATGATCCGGACGAGGGTTCGAATGATCCGGGCTGGTCCGGATGATCTGGGTGGGGGCCCGGATGAGCTGGAGGGTCGGCTGGTGGTCGCGCAGGGCCGGATGTCCGGCTGGAGGTCCGGATGTCCGGGCCGGGTCCGGATGATCCGGGACGGGGTCCGGATGATCCGGCTTCAGGGTGGAGCTTCTGTAGCCTTCGGTCGATTTAGCCGGATCGTCCGGGCCGGGGTCCGGATCGTCCGGGCTCTGTCCGGATCGTCCGGGCCGCCGTCCGGATCGTCCGGCCATCCTGGTCCTTGGTTCTTTTTCCCCTCCGTCTTCTCGCATGTCTTCCGCTTCCGGTTCTCCTTGCTTCCTAGCCTCTTCATGGTTGACCCTTGGTACCTGAGTATGCATAGCATTTCCGTTTGAGGTAGTAACCATGTCTCATGTGAATCGAAAGGGAATTGTGAGAGGAGTGATGTCACCTCGGTTTCAAGAGCTCTTGCACGTGCTCGAGTCATAGGGCCTTGTGGGGTTGGATGTGTTGATGTAGAGTCCATGGGGATGATGGAAGGATGCTCCGCATCACCTCCCCCCTCCCCCAAAATGTGCCGGTTTGTCGAAGGACTCAAAGTATTTTCTGGTTTATTTAAATCTTAGGAAAGTCGCGTTATTAAGAGGGGTTGAGGTTGCATCACTGTGGGGATCATGCCTAGTAAAAACCGTTCAGTACCCCTCCCCCCCTCCCCGTCTTCGGGGTCCATTGCAGATGCTCTTAAAAGACAACGATGGGAGTTGGTTCGTAGAGTGGACTTCATCAATCGGGAAAAAAGATGGCATTTGGAATTCAGATGCAACGAAGGCATCATCATAGCGAACGCCTTGATCGTCGTGGCTTTAATGCATAAAGAGACCAGGAGCCGCTCTGTTATGTATTGGCAGCGGTTCCCATTCGGTTGTTTGTTTTCGCGAAGAATATCTTGCTTATTACTAGATATGCCATGTACTCGCCTCTAGCAATCTCGACATGGGTCATGGCTCGGGCAATGTATGGGGGTTTGCCTCTTGTTTTCTAGGGTTGGTGGTTTATGTGCATATTTTTTCTGTTTAACTCTCGTTTCCCACTTTTTTTTTCTTGTTTTCCTGTTTCTTTCACCTTAATTTTTCTTTCGTATTTACTTTTCTATTCCTTTTTGTTTTTATACATTTATTGTTCTCCCTTTTTGGGTTTCATTTCTCCTGTTCTTTTTTTGTTTATTTCTTTTTTCCTTTTCCCGTACCATTTATGAAATCACTTTCCATAAAATGGTTCCCATGTTTCAAGATATGTTTTGTCATCCCTCCGTTCCATAATGTACTGCATATAGATTTTTTGAGAAGTCAAACCTCACCAACTTTGACCTATTTTTTAAACAAAAACATTTACATCTAGATTGCCAAACATATATATCATTATACTCATCATAAGATGTAGTTTCATACTACCTCCGTCCAGAAATAATTGTTGCTCAAACGGATGTATCAAGATGTTTTTTAGGGCTAGATATAGTCGTTTGAGCGAGATTTACTTTTGGGCGGAGGGACTATTTTATACATTTGGTATTCTACATATAAATATATTTCTCTATAAATTTGGTCAAAGATTAACTTTTCAAAAAAATATACACACTACTTTTTGAAACGGAGGGAGTATTAAAAATGTGTATGCGTATTAAAAACGTTCACCATGTATTAATTTATTATTATGTATTAAAAATAGCTACTTATTTAAAATATGTTCTTTGTGTATTAAAGAATCATTTATTGGAAACGTTTATTGGTTAAAAATATTTTATATATATCGAGAATGTTTTACAATTATTAAAAATGACAAGACTTTATTTAAAAAATGTTTATAGTGTGTAAAAAATAGTTATATTTCACTAAGAATAATCCACGTGTTTTTAAAAAGACCATATACTTAAAATGTTGTCGTGTACTAAGGAAATGTGTTTTGGTATTAAAAATAATTAAACTTTATTGGAATTATTCATCCTGTATTTAATAACATTCATCATGAATTATCACAATATGCCAGCCTGGTCACTAGTACCTTTGATCTGGACCTTTAGTGCAAACCATTAACAAGGTTCTATGTACGGGTACTATTTCAGGAACAAAATCAGAACAAAAGATCACCAAACATCTTAGAAACCGAACACAATTAGTTTGAATGATATTTTGTTTTATTTTGAGGAACTGCCATATTATAAATTTGAAAGATTAAGAACAATAAATTTATTTTGAACTTCTAATCTCTACGGATGTAGCATTTCTGAACCTTGGGTACAAACCATTAACAGCCTTCTATCTATGAGTGTTATTTCAGGAACAAAATCAGCATGAAAGAAAACTTTAATAATTATAGAAACCAAACACAACTGGTTTTTCTTTTCGAGAAACAGCCAAAGTATAAAATTAAAAGATAAATAGAAAAACAATTGTTAATCGTAAAAAAATCTCTACTTATTTGCAGCATATCCGAGCTTAAAATTTGTACAATCTAGTACCTTGAGGATTTGCTACATCTCTTTTGGGGGTGATGTTGTTGACTTGATGGCTAAATTTGTTGCATTGTAGGATGAGAATCCAAAAGCACGGATGGAGGAAATGCGAAGCACAACTGGAGTGAATAAACGAGGTCGGGATGGAACTTTTGTCGGAGCAAGGTGCTTTCTTCTTCATCATCAGGGATACTAAGTATCAAGTCAGAAATGGAAGACCATGGACTTTGTTATATGCCGCCAAGGAAGTGCCCGAGATCAGATGGCTATCTTCACTATAGAAAGAAAACAATAACTGGTAGTCTTGTTTGTGTTGGGCACGCTGATTATTACATGTTGGTACACTCATTTGCCAAGCTTGCGGAAGTTGATATTAGGGTTATTCATGCTAGTGTGCTAAAACTTGAGAGGAGACTTGTGTGGATAGAAGAAAGAATAGGCAGAAGCTTCAAGCTTGGATGCCTTGCACAATCTACCTAGCTAAGCAAATGATGCGCAAAGACATGTTTCAGGCTGCAGTTTTTGATGGATTGCCAATTTGCCAAGTCAGTAAACTGGTGATGGACTATCGTTCTATTGTCGAGAAAAGAGATTATGTTTGTAGTTTGGATCTCATAATCCTGGACCAGACGATGAGGGTCCAAAACGACGGACTCTCTTGCAAGATCTTGCTGATAAAGTGACCAAGAACACCAAAATGTATCTCTACTTGCACTAATGGTTCCCATGGACATGCATGTGGATCCTAGTTCTCTTTGGTGGCAAGCTTTGCCAAAGAGTTACTTCTCTATAGTCATCGTCTGCGAGATTTACCAGCTCCATTGCAAGACATGGCCAAGGCCACTATGCATTTTAGTTTACCAGTTTTCGCTCTTTCTTATTAATGGAAAATCCACGTCACGGTCTTACGCAGGCATATGTTGTTGTACCAGATTGTTTTATCCACATGTTCATAGAGCCTTGGTTGTTTCTTAGGTTATTGATTTGCTTTGTACTACTGGATTTAGCTAGGAAAAAATAATGTACTAAGGCATATCTCAAGTTGTATTGGTTCTTCTATTAAAAAAAATTGTATTGGTTCTCTTGTGCTCCCTTCGTTTTCATTTACTTCGCGTATCAGCTTTGGTATATACAATAACAAACCAATACCATTAGATTCGTTGTTGAATGTACTTTCACATCATATAGATTTGGTATGGTAATATTTATATTCTTTTCTATAAACTTGGTCAAACTTTAGGAAGTTTGACTTCAGTCAACTCTAATATGCGGAGTAAATAAAAACGGAGAGAGTATCTCAACTGCATCTTTAGCGCTAGGTGCAAGTTGTTCCTTCGGACAATCAATTATTTTTTCCCACTCCACCTTTTCTGCTTGTGGAGCTTCAGTCCCCTCTAATCATTTCTCTCATTCGGACTTGTGTTTTTTGGTTGGAAAATTCGTTCGTCTGCATTTGTGGTGTTTGCTTATATTTTGACTTTGACAGCAGGAGCGCTCTGCTTCTGCATTAAGAGGAGAAGGGCTGGAAATGAAAACGATTCAAACAGGACCCAAATAACTCTTTTAACACAGATG
This sequence comes from Triticum timopheevii, assembly GCA_963921465.1. Lineage (NCBI taxonomy): Eukaryota > Viridiplantae > Streptophyta > Magnoliopsida > Poales > Poaceae > Triticum > Triticum timopheevii. The sequence continues at coordinate 39,266,938 of OY997272.1, read as the reverse complement.
AGCATCTTTCACCTGCTAAAACAGCCTAATTTGAGGTGCATGTAGCAATCCTCTCCAAATATTCAGTCAAACTCCCGTCAACTACAGCCGCTGCTCACGAATGCCTCTGTTGCTGGCAGTGCTTGCTGCACCCTCCAAAAATTCAAATTCCTCCAGGTTGCCTCACAGCACGATTTTTGGAGTTGATGAACTTCAGTTTTAAACTTGGAATGTTCCGTCAGAAATTACATGGCTCACCAACTTCAGTTTTAAAACAAAAACAATAATGGCAAAATCCATGAATTTAACTACAGAATTTCAAACTTCAAAGAGTGTAAAATGAGATCCAGAGGTTTCTATCTGCAGACTTCGAAACTGCTGTCACAGTAAACAAAATTCAGAGCAAATACAGTTAAGTTCCATGGAAAAGGAAGACGTACAGAATGAACCGGCTAACAAACACGAACTTTGATTCAAACAGCAACATCACTATTTCTTCAGAGGCCACAAGCAGCACAATTCTTACAGAGATTGTAACATCATACTACTGCCAACTACACACACGACACCTGCCGCCATCAGCTCATGAAACGACGACGACAAAGCCTAGGATGAGGTGAACTTGGTGACGGCCTTGGTGCCCTCGGAGACGGCGTGCTTGGCGAGCTCGCCAGGGAGGACGAGGCGGACGGAGGTCTGGATCTCCCGGGACGTGATGGTGGGCTTCTTGTTGTACCTCGCGAGCTTGGCGGACTCCCCGGCGAGCTTCTCGAAGATGTCGTTGATGAAGGAGTTCATGATGGACATGGCCTTGGAGGAGATGCCGATGTCTGGGTGCACCTGCTTGAGCACCTTGAAGATGTAGATCTTGTACGTCTCCACGCTCTTCTTGGCCTTGCTGCCCTTCTTCCTGCCCCTCGTCTTGCCCTCGCCGCCGGCCTCCTTGGACGCCGGCGCCCGCTTCTCCGCCTTGGGCTTCTTCCCCGCCGTCGTCTTCTCGGCCGTGGCCACCGGCTTCTTCTCCGACGCCTTGGGTGCCATTGGTGCTGCTGCGTGTGGAGCGTGTGGGGAGGTTGGGTTTGGGTGGGATGTGAGGCGGGCTGCAGATGCTGAGATGTGTAGAGAGGGAGGGCGCGGCGAGGTTATGTAGGGAGCGGGGGGGAGGAGGAAGGAGGTGGGCTGCGGTTGGCGGAGAGGATGGTGCCTCGGATCGATGGCGTGGAGTGGATCCAGCCGTTCGGTGATGCTTGGGATTGACGGACCGGATGCGCTTTCGCGCGGATCGGTGAGGTGGCGAGGAAAGATGGGCTGTGGTACTCCAGCGCACTCGTCGTCGTCGAACGTAGGCTCCACAGCCTCGTATGCATACCGCACATTGCAGGGCATGAAAAGATGCTCAAGGGTGCTCAAGAGATTAAAGCACGGATAAAATTCATATGCCATGTGTTGATTCATACAGGAGATGGGATGGTCTTTTTTTCGTTGGTGTTGTAGGAGAAACATAAAATCCATTGATTAGAACCCCGAAAAAAAACATTGATTAGAAACAGGTATTACAAGAACACTTCAAATGCACAATTCACCGCATAAATATGCAGTGTGAAGCTAGCATCAGATTACGCCTAGAGTTCAACTAGCTTACGTGATGCACTTTACTAGTTTCCTATATTTGATAAGAAGAAATTATAAAGGTTATTGTTGCTAGGCCTAGGGCTATAGCCCCAACTGCCATGGCCCTAGGCCTGTCTCCGCCGCGCCACTCTAAGCATGTGCTAGAAACAAGAATGAAAAATGGGTCGCCCGATTTATTGAGGAAAAACCGGCTCGAGCGCCTCTGCCGCTACGAGAATGCACACCGAAAAACATTGCATTAGTTTGGCGTTATCACAACATTGTTCACGAACCATGACGAAACCACAGAGGAATGATATGTCCGATAAATTGCTTCGATCCTACGAGGTTGACTGTTATGACTCATCCGACGTACCTCGCATGTGAAGGATGCTCCTACTGCCCACTGACGACGAATCATCGTCGTTGACTGCACGTCGCCACACGGGGGAAACCACACTAGTTGTCGCTGGATAACTTCACAACCCACGAATCCCTCCGCCCGACACGTCCAAAACGATGCTCTCAAGAGGGAATGCGCTCAACACTAAACAAAGCTAACAACACTGCCATCAACCAATTCTGTAAACCAGATCTAGGTTTTCCCTCGTAGCTTGTCGGGAGGGAAAGTGGGGACTACCACCTTGATGCCTCCAACAGGGAAATGACGCTTGAAGGTGCCGTCGTTGAAGTATAACTTTCACCGGCAACCTCACCCTCCAAGCCCCAGGACTCGGTCAACCCACTAACATCCCGTGTCCAACTCCTCCATCGCGTCGCAAAGTGCACGCGTGAGCAAGACGCCACTAGGGCACCATGCGGATCTGGGCCACACATACACTGGTACAACGAGGTGCTGTACAAACGGTTTTTAACCCCTTTTCGCGACGGCGTTTTGAACCTTCGCTTAGTGAGTGATTGCGATAGGGGGGTCCTTCCCACACGACCCAGAAATCGTCGAGGATATGCCCTCCTGGCACACACGCTCGGCAAAATAAGGTCGTGTGCAACCGACGAGCTATCAAATACGGATATACGTATAGTAGTGCTAAAAATACAATTATACAAGCGAAATCGTTTCAGGTCGTAAGTACATCCCACACATTCAGTCCCCGCTAAACGCTTCCGCTCGTATATACATCCCACACAGTCGCTCTAAGGAAAACGTTTCCGTTCGCAGGTACATCACACACAAATTTCCACATTAAATCGTTTATGATAGCGTTGCCATTGCACACAATATTACACTAGTAGGAAATGGTCCATTTGCCCCGGTTCCAGAGGCCCTTTAGCCCCGGTTCAGGAACCGGGACTAAAGGGTCGAGACTAAAGCCCAAACCTTTTAGTCCCGGTTCACTTACGAACTGTGACAGATGGAGCTCCACGTGGCCGTTGCGGGGCGCCCAGGCAGGAGGATCTTTAGTCCCGGTTGGTAATACCAACCGGGACCAATAGGCCTCCACGCGCCAGCAGCTGGCAGGAGATGAGGTTTTGTTTTTTCTTTGAAGGGGGGGTGATGACCCACAAGTATAGGGGATCTATCGTAGTCCTTTCGATAAGTAAGAGTGTCGAACCCAACGAGGAGCGGAAGGAAATGATAAGCGGTTTTCAGTAAGGTATTCTCTGCAAGCACTGAAATTGTAGGTAATAGACAGTTTTGTGATAAGATAATTTGTAATGGGTAACAAGCAATGAAAGTAAATAAAGTGCAGCAAGGTGGCCCAATCCTTTTTGTAGCAAAGGACAAGCCTGGACAATTTCTTAAAATGAGAAAAGCGCTCCCGAGGACACATGGAAATTATCGTCAAGCTAGTTTTCATCACGCTCATATGATTCACGTTCGGTACTTTGATAATTTGATATGTGGGTGGACCGGTGCTTGGGTACTGCCCTTTCTTGGACAAGCATCCCACTTATGATTAACCCCTATTGCAAGCATCTGCAACTACAAAAGAAGTATTAAGGTAAACCTAACCATACCATGAAACTAATGGATCCAAATCAGCCCCTTACGAAGCAACGCATAAACTAGGGTTTAAGCTTCTGTCACTCTAGCAACCCATCATCTACTTATTACATCCCAATGCCTTCCTCTAGGCCCAAATAATGGTGAAGTGTCATGTAGTCGACGTTCACATAACACCACTAGAGGAGAGACAACATACATCTCATCAAAATATCGAACGAATACCAAATTCAAATGACTACTAATAGCAAGACTTCACCCATGTCCTCAGGAACAAACATAACTACTCACAAAGCATATTCATGTTCATGATCAGAGGAGTATTAATATGCATTAAGGATCTGAACATATGATCTTCCACCAAGTAAACCAATTAGCATCAACTACAAGGAGTAATCAACACTACTAGCAACCCACATGTACCAATTTGTGGTTTTGATACAAGATTGGATACAAGAGATGAACTAGGGTTTTGAGAGGAGATGGTGCTGGTGAAGATGTTGATGGAGATTGACCCCCTCCCGATGAGAGGATCGTTGGTGATGACGATGGTGATGATTTCCCCCTCCCGGAGGGAAGTTTCCCCGGCAGGACAGCTCCGCCGGAGCCCTAGATTGGTTCCGCCAAGGTTCCGCATCGTGGTGGCGGAGTTTCGTCCCGTAAGCTTGCTTATGATTTTTTCGAGGGTAAAAGCCTTCATATAGCAGAAGATGGGAACCGGAGGGCCACCAGGGGGCCCAGGAGACAGGGGGCGCGCCCAGTAGGGGTGGGCGCCCCCCCCCCCCTCCTGGCCAGGGTGTGGGCCCCCTCTGGTATTTTCTTAGCTCAATAATTCTTATTAATTCCAAAAGTGACTTCCGTGGAGTTTCAGGATTTTTGGAGCTGTGCAGAATAGGTTTCCAATATTTGCTCCTTTTCCAGCCAGAATTCCAGCTGCCGGCATCCTCCCTCTTCAGGGTAAACCTTGTAAAATAAGAGAGAATAGCCATAACTATTGTGACATAACGTGTAATAACAGCCCATAATGCAATAAATATTGATATAAACGCATGATGCAAAATGGACGTATCAACTCCCCCAAGATTAGACCTCGCTTGTCCTCAAGCGGAAGCCGAAATCGAAAAATATGTCCACATGTTTAGAGATAGAGGTGTCGATAAAAATAAAATACAGACATGAAGATATCATGATCATTCCTATAACAGCAACATATAAAGATTTTGTCATATGATTTCTCATGCTCAAGTAACAATCTATTCACAATGTCAAGTATGGATCATAAAGTTTATTGAGAACGAGCAAACTATAATCTCAGTCATTGAAGCAATTGCAATTTATCATAACATCAGAAAGAGTCAAGAATAGAGCTTTTCAGCAAGTCCACATACTCAACTATCATATAGTCTTCTACTATTGCTAACACTCACGCAATACTTATGGTTATGGAGTTTCAACCGGACACTAAGAAAGATAGGGGCTTATTATTCCGCCTCCCAATGTATTCACCTTTGGGTGAACAATAATAATTCATGCTAACTTACATCCAATTGGATATATGTATCAGGATCTTTCCAACACGAGGCGCTTGCCAAAGGATAAAATGAAAAAAGGAAAGGTGAAGATCACCTTGACTCTTGCATAATGTAAAGACATAAAGTAAAAGATAGTCCCTTCGCATAGGGAAGCAGAGATTATCATGTGCTTTTAGGGTTGGATGCACAAAATCTTAATGCAAAAGAATGTCACTTTATATTGCCACTTGTTATATGAACCTTCATTATGCAGTCCGTCGCTTTTATTACTTCCGTATCACACAATCATATAAAGCTTATTTTCTTTGCACTAATAAGTCATACATATTTAGAGAGCAATTTTTATTGCTTGCAACATCACAACTTACTTGAAGGATCTTACTCAATCCATAGGTAGGTATGGTGGACTCTCATGGCAAAACTGGGGTTAAGGATATTTGGAAGCACAAGTAGTATCTCTACTTGGTGCAAGGAACTTTGGCTAGCATGAGGGGGAAAGGCAAGCTCAACATGTTTGAATGATCCATGACAATATACTTTAACTGAGATGTGAGAAAACATAAATTATTACGTTGTCTTCCTTGTCCAACATCAACTCTTTAGCATGTCATACTTAATGAGTTCTCACAATTATAAAAGATGTCCAAGATAGTATATTTATATGTGATAACCTCTCTTTCTTTATTACTTCCTATTAATTGCAACGATGACCAAAACTATGTCTTGTCAACTCTTAACAACTTTTAAGCCTCATACTCTTTATATGTGAAATCATTACTATCCATAAAATCAATATGAACTCTTTTATTCGTTTTATACTTTCTATTTCCTCAAGATCATAGCAGGATAGCAAAGCCCTTGACTCAACACTAATCTTTATTATAGATAGCTCACAGACTCGATTACATAGAAGGGATCACAAAGCAAAACTCAAAACTAATTCATACCAAAACTTCAATCTACTAGATCAAGATATTAATAAAGGGATCGAACTAAGTAAAACGGTAAAGATAGGAGTGTGATGGTGATACGATACCGGGGCACCTCCCCCAAGCTTGGCAGTTGCCAAGGGGAGTGCCCATACCCATGTAATTATGTCTCCTTCTTCATAGTTGGTGTTGTGATCTTCTTGGCGATAATACCCCTCAGGATACGATTCTCCTCCTCGAGCTTATTGACTTGTTGTTTGAGGTCCATAATTTCCTTGCGGAGCTTGCCCGTAATGGCTAAAGCTCCCTTTACCCAAGGATGCCGCATAGCTTCTAGAGAACAAGTGACGCTCTTTTTCATGTTTTCATAAGAAAGAATTTTAACATTGGAAGGGATGACCGAATTTGGAATAACCGAGCTATGTAGTTCCCCCATCATGAATCCTGCTTGAAAGCGAGAGGTAACTTCTTGATCTTCCTCCATGGCATCTATCCTTTTCAAGTCGGCCTCCATATCATCCTCCGTTGATGGTCCAAAGTGATAAGCATCGCTATTTGCTCCTGGACCTAGTGTTGGGTGAGACACCCGACTCTCTCCGACTAACTCTTGAGAAGACATCTTGCTCTCAATCTGCAACAGGAACAACTCGAAACAAAAACAGAGGAGTTTTGCGTGATACGGTGGTCAAAACCTTCGGGAGATTATATAATGAATTTTTACCGACCAAAATACGTAACGTGCAAGAAAACAGAGTCCAGGAGGCACACGAGGTGCCCACGAGACAGGGAGTCACGCCCAGTAAGGGTGGGCGCGCCCTCCACCCTCGTGGAGGCCTCGTGTCCTTCCCGGATTAGTTCTTTCTTTCCAAAATTCTTAAATATTCCAAAACGGAGAAAATTTGCCATTAGAATTGTTTTGGAGTCGGTTTACTTACCGTACCACATACCTATTCCTTTTCGGAGTCTGAAACATTCTGGAAAGTGTCCCTTATGTATTCCTCCGGGGTTACGGTCTCAATAATATTAGTTTCAACATTGATAGGATTACCTGAGATATAATGTTTGATTCTTTGACCGTTCACCACCCTCGGACTTGTGCCTTGGAAGTTGTTGATTTTTATGGCACCGGAATGATAGACCTCCTCGATAACGTAAGGACCTTCCCATTTAGAGAGAAGTTTTACTGCAAAAAATCTTAAACGAGAGTTGAATAGTAACACATAATCACCTACGTTAAACTCACGCTTTTGTATCCTTTTGTCATGCCATCGTTTAACTTTTTCTTTGAATAGCTTGGCATTCTCATAGGCTTGAGTTCTCCATTCATCAAGTGAGATAATATCAAATAACCTCTTCTCACCGGCAAGTTTGAAGTCATAGTTGAGCTCTTTAATAGCCCAATATGCTTTATGTTCAAGTTCAAGAGGTAAGTGACATGCTTTTCCATAAACCATCTTATACGGAGACATACCCATAGGATTTTTATACGCAGTTCTATAGGCCCATAATGCATCATCAAGTTTCTTGGACCAATTCTTTCTAGATCTATTCACAGTCTTTTGAAAAATTAATTTGAGCTCTCTATTGCTCAACTCTACTTGACACTAGACTGCGGGTGATAAGGAGATGCAATTCTATGATTAACATCATACTTAGCAAGCTTCTTACGGAAAGCACCATGAATAAAGTGTGAACCACCATCAGTCATAAGATATCTAGGGACTCCAAACCTCGGAAAAATAACTTCTTTAAGCATTTTAATAGAGGTGTTATGATCAGCACTACTAGTTGGAATAGCTTCTACCCACTTGTAACGTAATCAACAACAACTAAAATATGTGTGTAACCATTAGAGCAGGAAAAGGTCCCATATAATCAAAGCCCCAAACATCGAATGGTTCAATAACAAGAGAATAGTTCATAGGCATTTCTTGACGTCTACTAATATTACCAATTCTTTGACATTCATCACAAGACAAGACAAACTTACGAGCATCTTTGAAGAGAGTAGGCCAATAAAAAACCGGATTGCAATACCTTATGTGCAGTTCTATCTCCAGCGTGGTGTCCTCCATATGGTTCAGAGTGACACTTGCATAGGATCTGTTCCTATTCATGCTCAGGTACACACCGTCTAATAACACCATCTACTCCTTCTTTATAAAGGTGTGGGTCATCCCAGAAGTAATGTCTTAAATCATAAAAGAACTTTTTCTTTTGCTGGTACGTGAAACTAGGTGGTATAAATTTAGCAACAATGTAATTAGCATAACCAGCATACCATGGAGCAGTACGAGAAGCATAATGACCGCTAATTGTTCATTAGGAAAGCTATCATCAATAGGTAGTGGGTCATCAAGAACATTCTCTAACCTAGACAGGTTGTCTGCAACGGGGTTCTCAGCTCCCTTTCTATCAATAATATGCAAATCAAATTCTTGGAGCAAGATAACCCATCTAATAAGTCTAGGCTTAGCATCTTTCTTTTCCATAAGATATTTAATAGCAGCATGATCAATGTGAATAGTAACTTTGGAGTCAACAATGTAAGGTCTGAACTTATCACATGCAAATACGACTGCTAAGAACTCTTTTTCAGTAGTAACATAATTTCTCTGGGCAGTATCAAGAGTTTACTAGCATACTGGATAACATTCAATTTCTTATCAACTCTTTGCCCTAGAACAACACCTACAACACAATCACTAGCATCACACATAATTTCAAAGGGTAAATTCCAATCAGGTGGCTGAACAATAGGTGCAGTGATAAAAGCTTTCTTAAGTATTTCAAATGCTTCTACACAATCATCATCAAAGATAAAAGGAATATCTTTTTGCAATAAATTAGTCAGAGGCCTAGAGATTTTAGAAAAGTCCTTAATGAATCTCCTATAAAAATCGGCATGACCAAGGAACTTCTTATACCTTTTATGTCCTTGGGACATGGCATCTTTTCAATAGCATCAACTTTAGCTTTATCAACTTCAATACCTCTCTCGGAAATCTTATGCCCCAAGACAATGCCTTCATTAACTATAAAGTGGCACTTTTCCCAATTCAAGACGAGACTAGTGTCTTCACATCTCTGCAAAACTCGATCAAGGTTGCTCAAGCAATCATCAAAAGAGGATCCATAAACGGAGAAATCATCCATGAATACCTCACAAATCTTTTCACAAAAGACAGAGAATATAGCCATCTGCATCTTTGAAAGGTAGCAGGTGCATTACATAAACCAAAAGGCATACGTCTATAAGCAAAAGTATCAAAAGGGCATGTAAAAGTACTTTTTGATTGATCCTCCGCTGACACATGTATTTGAGAGAAACCAGAATAACCATCTAGAAAGCAGAAATGTGTATGTTTGGATAGTCTTTCTAGCATTTGATCAATAAAAGGTAAAGGGTAATGATCTTTCTTAGTAGCTTTATTTAATTTATGGAAATCAATTACCATCCTATAACCTGTAATAATTCTTTGCGGGATCAATTCATCTTTATAATTAGGAACGACAGTAATACCTCCCTTTTTAGGAACACAATGGACATGACTTACCCATTCACTATCAGCAACGGGATAAATTATACTTGCCTCAAGGAGCTTTAGTATCTCCTTTCTTACCACTTCTTTCATTTTAGGATTTAGTCGTCGTTGAGGATCTCTAACTGGTTTGGCATCTTTCTCCACTTTAATTTGAGTTGGCATAGAGTGGGACCAATGCCCTTAAGATCATCCAGAGTATATCCAATAGCAGCACAGTGCTTTTTCAGAGTTTTCAATAATCTTTCTTCTTCTTGCTCTGAAAGGTTAGCACTAATAATAACAGGATATATTTTCTTTTCATCAAGATAAGCATACTTAGGATTATCAGGTAATGGTTTGAGCTCAAACACGGGATCACCCTTGGGTGGAGGGGGATCCCCTAGGATTTCAACAGGCAAGTTGTGTTTCAGAATAGTCCCTGTTGAAGGAACACTTCATCTATTTCCCTTCTTTCATTCATAAACATATCATTTTCATGGTCTAGCAAATATTGTTCTAACGGATCAGTAGGAGGCATGGCAATAGTAGCAAGACCAATAATCTCATCCTTACTAGGTGATTCTTTATCACGGGGTTGTCTACGAAACTTAGCAAAATTAAACTCATGAGACATATCCCCTAAGCCAATTGTAACAACATCCTTTTTGCAATCAATCCTAGCATTAACAGTATTCAAGAAGGGTCTACCAAAAATAATGGGACAAAAATCATCTTGTGGGGAACCAAGAACAAGAAAATCAGCAGGATATTTAACCTTCCCACACAAGACTTCAACATCTCTAACAATCCCAACTGGCTTAATGGTGTCCCTATTGGCAAGCTTAATAGTAACATCAATATCTTCTATTTCAGCAGGTGCAATATCATGCATAATTTCTGTATATAAGTCAAAGGGTATTGCACTAGCACTAGTACCCATATCACATAAGCCATGATAACAATGATCTCCTATTTTAACAGAAATAACAGGCATGCCTACAACAGGTCTATGTATCTTAGCATCTGGTCTAGCAATATTAGCAGCCTGTTCACAGAAGTAAATAACATGCCCATCTAAATTATCATCCAAGAGATCTTTAACCATAGCAATACTAGGTTCAACTTTGATTTGCTCAGGAGGTGTATAAGTTCTAGTATTACTCTTATGAACAATAGTTGAAGTTTTAGCATGATCCTTCATCCTAACAGGAAATGTGGTTTGTCAACATAACTAGTAGGGACAATAGGATCATTATAAGTGACAGTTTTTTCTTCAACGGTAATAGGTGGAACTACTTGTAACACCCTCAGTGTCATGCTACAGTAATCCCCTGTTAATGGTGCCAGGTCACCATGCTTACTGAGCTAATTATCACTTGATGAAATATCATAGTCAAATTCAAATTCAAATTATGAGGGGAATTCAAAATTTCTCAAACATGAAAACAAAAATGTTCATCATGTGCCAAATATTCCACAACTAATATTGGTGGTGAACCAACATTTTTGCAAAGGGTTTAAGTGGCCTAAACTACTTAAAACAGTGATCTAAGCAATAAATTAAATGCCCTTTTTAATTTATAAAAATGGCAACTATTCCAAAAGCCTCCCAACCTTTTTGAGGCAGTGCACTTTAATTCTTTGAAATTGTTTTGGCCAGTGGCATAATTTTGCAAAGTCAATTGTGGCTAAAAGAAAATGCAAAAGCTGCTGGAAAAGAAAATGAAAAACAACAAAAAGAAAAAGAAAAGAAAAGGAGAAGTAGAGGGAAGAGAGAGAGGCCCTCTGCCTCACTCAGGCTTCGGGCCACCCGAGCCAGCTGGCCCAACAGGCCGGCCCACACCCCCTGGGTCGTCGCTCTCCCCTCCCCCTGTTCAACCGACCGAGGGCGCACGCCCGCGCGTTGCCGCCGGACCACCTCGCCGTCGATGGGAGAGGATAAGGCCGCCCCGACGCCTCGGCCCCCTTGCCTCCCACTCGCCCACTTGCCCCCCTCTCTCTCTCGCCCGCGCGCTCGCTCCGCCCCTCCTCTCCTCCAGATCCGCGGCCCGAGCCCAGTCGTCGCCGCCCTCCGTCGTTGTCGCGGCCACCGGCGGCCCCGCGTCTGCTGACCCTGTCGGTGAGCTCCGCCGGGGTCGACTATGTCGACTGGTGGCCTCAGCTGGAGCGGGGAGGCACCGCAATCGCCGTTCGTCCTTGTCCCCATCTCCGGCCACCGCGACATCACCGTTGCTCCACCAACACCCCTGCTGCTCCTAAGCCGTCAAGGGCCTACGTCTGAGTCGCGCGGTGAGCTTCTCCGTCTCCTGCTCCTCCTCGTTAATCCCCTTGTGCGACGTAGCAAGCTCGACGTCTCGCCCGTGCGCCCACCGCCGTAGTTCACCTCGCCCCCGTGGCCATGCTCTCTGTCGTGCTCGCCTGAGCACGGCATCGAGTTCCTGGTGCTTCCAGGAACCCAACGCACATGCGCATGCTCCCTCCCGTGCCTCCTAGCGCCGTCCCCGATGAGCGCCCGAATGCATCATCGCGGAGCTCGCCGCCGGCGAGGCTCCGGTGACCTTTTGGTCACGGGCTCAAGCCCGTTGGACTCGCTGCACCACGGGGATCCTCCCCAGCCTTTCCTTTCGCTCCGTAGCACGCTGCTTCGCCTTCCCCGTCACACGCCCGAAGCTCGTCGCCGCCACTGCTCAACGTCGGCGTGTTTTCGGCTTCCACCTGCATGTTCCGACGCTGTAGATGGACGCGGTGCACTCTCCTCGTTCTAAGGCAAGCTGTGACGCACGATTTGGTGCCCCGTACGTGATTTCCGATCGCCTCCGGCGAGAGCGCCACCGCGGGAGGCTCGCCAGAGCAGCTCCGGTGGCTCCGCTGAGCTGGCGCCGCATGGGGTCCACCCGAGGTCGCTGCCCGTGGGTCCCCGGGCCCTAGCTGACCACATTGACCGTGGTCAACTACGCTGACTAGGCACATAGTGCCACTGACATGTGGCCCCCCCCATGATTAATTAGGCCAATTTGAAATTAAGTTAAATGGTTATTCAATATAGCCAGTGACAAGTGGGTCCCGTTAGATAATCATGTTAGTTTAAGTTAATTAACCACTGTTAATTAGTTCAGTCACTGACCAGTGGGTCCCACTGGACCCACATGTCAGGTTTGACCCTGGTCAGCGAGCCTGTTGACTACTGACGTCATCCCTACGCAATGCCGACGTCATAATGAATTTCTGTTAATTTGAATAATTCCAGAAATTGCTTTAATCTTTGAAAATTCATAGAAAATAAACCATAACTCCGATGAAAAAATTTTCTATATGAAAGTTGCTCAGAAAAATCCAACGAATCCGAATGCGCGTTCCGTTTACATGTCAAATGCCTCTAACTATCTGAACATGGAACATTCCCCCTCCGGTCATCTGTCTGACACAGGTCCGGAACCGGGTATACATTCCCGGTTGACTTCCCCCTTCGCCGGTATAGTGTAGCCCCGCGGTAGAACACGTCTAGCTCTGCCTATGGTCCTGTTATGCACTTGCTTGCTATGTATTTACTGTTTCTCCCCCCTCTTCTCTTCAGTAGACCCCGAGACCGATGCTGCCCCTGTGATCGACTACGTCGACGATGACCCCTCCTTGCCAGAGCAACCAGGCAAGCCCCACTTTGATCATCCCGATATCTCCCATTCCATTCTCTCATGCTTGCATTAGATTTTGCTACTGTTATTGATTGCTCCTATTCTGATGCATAGCCTGCTTTTGTATCTGCTATTGTACCTTACCTGCTTATCCTAAACTGCTCAGTATAGGTTGGTTAGTGATCCATCAGTGACCCCCACCTTGTCCTTGTTGCCCCTGCTTCATCATCGAAGACCCGATCAACGGGATCGCAGACCAGGCCCCGGCACCGCACATCACTTTCCCCTTAGTTGCTCGACACTGCTGGGTTACTATCGAGTGCCGAGGGTGAGACCTCTACAGCACTTCTGATGTTAACCCTGTAGTGTAGCTATTCGTTCATGGTCATCGAGGGTGATTCCGCCTTAACCACTTCCGATACGACTCTGTCGTGCAACCCCTCAAGTGTGAACCTCGGGGGTGATTCCTCTTACGTTCACCTTGATGATTACATCGAGTGGAGTTCACCGGGGGTGATTCCTCGGGTTTTCCCCTTGATGTTTAGACACACAGTTACTATGATTACTATGACTTTACACTGAACCATGTTACTAAAGACGGGTCGACCCTGAGGGGTACCCGCGCGAGCATAATTGCGAGTGATGTGGAGACGGGTTGACCTGGAGGGTACCCGAGAGTTGAATACGAGGCGTGGCCGGGCATTCTTAGCCCTTGCCGCAAGTCCTCGAGACGGGGCGACGGTGTCACATCTTTCGTGAGTCTCTACTCGTGACCGCACTACCAACACACTAACGGTTTGGATATTTGATCCGAGGGGCCTCTTGCCTGATAGAACTAACCATCACGTGGGCATAGTATGTGCGTTCTGCGTCGTATACATCAGCCGAAGCTTAATAGACGTCAGCGACTGAGCGGCGTGCGCCGGTTGGACTGGTAAGCACCTGCCTTTTTAAGCAGGTAGCTAGCTCTGCTCACCGGCCGCGTACGCAACATGCAGGAGTTCCCGGGGAGATGGCCCATGACCCCTGGGGGCATAGGTTTAGCCCGGCGTGCTGACCTCTCTATTAAGCCTAGGTCGGGTTGCGGCGTATTGTTTGGCCGAGGCCGGGCATGACCCAGGAAAGTGTGTCCGGCCAGAGTTAAGCGAGCATGGTGGGTAAGTTGGTGCACCCCTGCAGGGAAGAAAACATCTATCGATAGCCTGTCCTACGGTAACGGACACTCGGAGTTGTATCCCGATCGATACAACTAGAACTGGATACTTGTGATGAGAATTGGATTGTGATGAGGTGATAACTGGATAGTATGGCTCTGGGATTGCTTTCTCACAGGGAGTCGAGAAAGGATCTCTGGCCGAGGTTGATAACACTAGTACTACTTTACTTTATGCTACTCTACTCCCTCCTGTTTGCTGCAAGATGGTGGTTTCCAGAAGATGCTAGTCTTCGATAGGACTAGGCCTTCTCTCTATTCTGGCATTTCTGCAGCCCAGTCTACATATACAACCTTCCTTTGATAATGTTGCATATGTAGTGTAGATCCTTGCTTGCGAGTACTTTGGATGAGTACTCACGGTTGCTTTGCACCCCCCTTTCCCCCTTTATTTTTTTTCTTTCAGGTTGATGCAACCAGATGTCAGAGCCCAGGAGCCAGATGCCACCGTCGGTGCCTACTACTACGTGGAGACCGCTAACGACCAGGAGTAGTTAGGAGGCTCCCAGGCAGGAGGCCTTGCCTTTTCGATCAATGTTGCTTTTGTGCTAGCCGTCTTAAGGCAAACTTGTCTAACTTATGTCTGTACTCAGATATTGTTTCTTCCGCTGACTCTTGTGTATTCAAGCTGATGTATTCGAGCCCTCGAGGCCCCTGGCTTGTAATATAAAGCTTGTATTATTTTAATTTGTGTCTAGAGTTGTGTTGCGATATCTTCCCGTGAGTCCTTGATCTTGATCGTACACATTTGCGTGCATGATTAGTGTACGGTCGAGTCGGGGGCGTCACACTACTTTTACTTCAATGGGAGGATTATATTTAAACCACTTCTCCTTAGGGAGATCAACGTGAGTAGCAAAAGATTCATGAACAACAGCTACTATCTCAGAGTCAAGTCCATACTTAGCGCTAAATCCACGAAAAGCATCGGTATCCATAAAAGATTTAACACAATCAAACTTAGGTGTTATACCTGACTCCTTACCATCGTCGGAACCCCAATCTTCAGAGTTGCGTTTAATTCTTTCCAATAAATCCCACTTGAATTCGGTAGTATTTAGCATATAAGAACCAGCACAGGAAGTATCAAGCATGGTGCGATCATTGAGAGAAAGCCGAGCATAAATTTTTTGAATAATCATATCTCTTGAGAGCTCATGATTGGGGCATGAATATAACATTGACTTAAGCCTCCCCCAAGCTTGAGCAATGCTTTCTCCTTCGCGAGGCCAGAAATTATATATGTAATTACGATCACGATGAACAAGATGCATAGGATAGAACTTCTAGTGAAATTCCAACTTCAATCGTTTATAATTCCAAGATCCAGTATCATCACATAGCCTATACCATGTCAATGCATCTCCCTTCAAAGATAAAGGGAAGACCTTCTGTCGGTGTCAAAACCGGTGGATCTCGGGTAGGGGGTCCCGAACTGTGCATCTAGGCGGATGGTAACAGGAGACAAGGGACACGATGTTTTTACCCAGGTTCGGGCCCTCTCGATGGAGGTAAAACCCTACTCCTGCTTGATTGATATTGATGATATGGGTAGTACAAGAGTGGATCTACCACGAGATCAAGGAGGCTAAACCCTAGAAGATAGCCTATGGTATGATTGTTGTAGTGGTTGTTCGTCCTACGGACTAAAACCCTCCGGTTTATATAGACACCGGAGAGGGCTAGGGTTACATAGAGTCGGTTACAATGGTAGGAGATCTACATATCCGTATCGCCAAGCTTGCCTTCCACGCCAAGGAAAGTCCCATCCAGACACGGGACGAAGTCTTCAATCTTGTATCTTCATAGTCTTGGAGTCCGGCTGACGATGATAGTCCGGCTGTCCGGACACCCACTAGTCCATGACTCCCTCAGTAGCCCCCGAACCAGGCTTCAATGACAATAAGTCCAGCGCGTATGTAGTCTTCGGCGTTGCAAGGCGGGTTCTCCTTTAAGTTCCATGTACCTGCCGAACAGTGTCCGACCTCCTTATCAATGTTGCGCTCCTTGGCTTCCACGCCCAATAATGGCCTTCTTCCACGCGTCGCACGAATGCGAAAAGCCAGGGTATGTTTTATGTTTTACCCCCTAGCTGTGCAAATAATCTGCCTATAAGAGAGGCAAGAATCCAGATCCAAATCACACCATCTTCCTTCCGCGAGTACTCATCGGAGCGCTTCCGACCAAAAATCCATTCCATCATGGACCGTCGACGCAGCTCCTCCTCTCGCGCTCCCAGCCCTCTGCCAGGAGACTGGCGGAGATGTTCTGTCCCGCACAGCGAGCTGGTGACACTCCAAGCGGAGGGATATCTCCCTCCGGCCTTCATGGTCCCGGTTCGAGCCGGGCTGGCCACCTACCAAGGTGGGAAGCAAGTGGAGGCTACCCCAAATCCCAACAAAGGGGAGCCGGTATGCTTCTTCCCCTATCTGATAAGGGGGCTCGGATTTCCTATACATCCGTTCCTCCGCGGGCTCCTGGAGTTCTACGGACTCCAGCTCCATCACCTCACGCCCGCCTCTATCCTGCATATCGCGGGTTACGTAGCTCTTTGCGAGCTATTTCTGGGCGTCGAGCCCCATTTCGCGTTGTGGAAGAGGTTGTTCTGCCTTGTACCCCGCTCTCACGAGGGGTCCATATATCAAGTGGGCGGTGCCGAAATATGGCGCATCGTCGGGACCGGATATCCATCCGGAACCCCTAAGAAGGCGTCCGAAGACTGGCCTTCAGAATGGTTTTACATAGAAGACGCTCCGCTGCTGGACCCTGTCCGGATCGGCCTCCCGGAGTTCAGTAATGCTCCTTTGAAGAAGCGCCTTAGCTGGCACCCACGGAGCCCCCAACTAGAGGAAGACAAGAGCGTCCACTATTTGATGGGCCGGATAAGGTTACTGGCCCATTCCGGGTTGACCATGATTGGAGTCATGGCAACATGCATTATGCGGGGGGTGCAGCCGCTGCAATACAGGGGCCACCCTATGCGGGATTTCAACGGGGAGGACGATGCCACCCGTCATGGCCGCAAAGGGCCGGGTTCGGCCGAAGACCTGGCAAAGATCCTATCCGGCCTGTACAAGGGGGAGAAGGAGGATTTCCTCCAGACGAACCCGTTGAATGGGTTCTCCATGAATAATCCCCGGCGTTGGGTAAGCGAACACTCTGTGTGCCCGACCCATGCTTTCAAAGTTTAAGTTTCTTATATGATGTTTTTCGACGCAGGAGCTGCGTCGGGTTGTGGAGGGCATGCTTAGTCCAGCTCCGCAACCCGAGGATCCAGAGAGATCCCAGGATCCGGCCTCCGAAGAGGACCCGGACATAAAGGTGGAGCTAATCGACGGGGTGTTCCACCAGCTCAGCATGGATAATGCTTTAGTCGCCATTACGGCTGACTATCCCGGACTATATCCGACTTCCCAGGTGATTGTGACCGAAGTCCCGACACCATTATTTCTTCCTTGCTCATTTCTGACCTCCGTATATGGTGTTTTGCAGGAAGTGCCTTCAAGGCGGGAAGCCGAGCCCGCGGCGGCTGACCAACAAGGGTCAGTCCGGCCCAGTAGGCGGAAGAGGAGCGCGGCGCGGATTGAAACGTCGCCGCAAAGGTATAGCTCACGGTTTGTCATTTAGAGCTGCGTTCCTAGGAAGCGTTTGAGTGCTCATGACTTTTGTAGGAGAAAAAGTGCCCGCCGGACTGCGGGCGTAGAGGTTGCCAACCCAGCCTCTACCAGCCAAGCTCCAGCACCTGGTCTAGAGGGGGAGGCGAGCGCAAGGCGCGAGCCGGATACTCCTCTAACGGAGGATGCCGACAGACTGTCCGCCACCAAGTCTGAGGTGGAGAGCGCCATGAACCACAGGCGCCGCCGGATAGTTTTTCGTGACACGTGCTTCTCCCCTGAGGCGTTGAATGCCTTTAACGCGGGGGACGCGCACCTCCATGCTGCTCAAGATGGTTTGACCAGAGCCACGGAGCAGTATGTAAAAGACATATGGGTAAGAGAATTTAATAGTTGTATATGCCAGTAGCCCCCGAGACTTAAAGTAGTTATATTAACTGATTTAAGGATCATTTGAAACGCAGGATCTTACGGAGAAGAATACCCAACTGTCTCAGGAGCTGCAAGAGTGTAAGGCCCAACTCGAGGCCGCACTTGCTGCTGCAGGAGGAAACACAGAGACCCCTCCTGGTAACATATTATTTTTAAAAAGGTAAGTGGTGTGCGGCGTGCGCGCAAGTCTAATAATGACATTGCAGGTGCTGCCGGACAAGATCCGGACAGGCAAGAACTACTGCGCCAGCTGAAGGCCGGCGAGAGGGTGCTGAATAAGGTGCAGCAGGAAAGGAACAAGCTCTAGGATGCCCACGCCCAGCTTGGAGAAGAGCTGAAAGGCGTTCGGGCCGAGCTGTCTGGCTCCGTTAAGGAGAATCAGCGGCTTCGTCGCGGCATCTATAGTAAGTGCTTGAGCGAACTCCTTTGAAAAGAAGAGTTCGGCGAGGAAGTCAATTGACAAAATATGTCTGTAGGTATACTCACAGGTCGCCCTACGGAGGAGATGCCCGTATCGACGGGTGATCAACTTCCCGAACTGTTGCAGCTGCTCGAACGAGTTCGGCAGGCAATGAGCGGCGTCGTCCAGGCTTTATGGCCAGCCCTCTCCCTGCCCGAGGACCTTGGGGAGCTTGCGGAGAAGCTTTAGGGAGTGCGGCAGCGCTTCCGTTTATGGAAGATTTCGGCCTGCCGCCAAGGTGCCAGGGAGGCCTGGGCCATGGTGAAGACGCGGTACAAGAAGGCGGATCCCAACCACATGGCCGAGGTCGGACCTGTGGGGCCCGATGGGAAGGAGATCCTTGTGAGTTTAGTATATGGCCAAGTAGAGTTGGCCGCTAAATTTTCCCAATGGGACTGTAAATTAGACAGCCTGTTAGACGGGATTGAGGAGGAATACAGTCAGTCGATTTGACAATGTATTTGAAAATGACATGTAAAATGCCTTCTAGCCGGATTGTAGATCGTTTGTCTTTGCTGACCTTTTCGCTTCAACCTCGGGACCCTAGAGTTCGGAGTGTGTCCGAATACCTTCTCGGTTAAGAAATAACCGGGGCATGCATGGAGACCAGGCGTAGGGGTCATTAGTGCTTTATCAGACAAGTGCCCAACTAGTTATGTTATATTACATGGTTAGTAAGAAACATCTTCCAGGGAGAATAGTTCCGTTAAGGGTTCCTTTCCCTGGGAGGCATGCCCTAAAGTGCATGTCCGGTCTGCGAAAAGAGCAGAAAAACATCTGGGGGCAGATAAATAAGTAGGTAAAAAATCATCTTTCAAGTCATCGACCGAATATTCCCTTAAGAACACTAGCTTTCGGCTTCACCTAGTCTGAGGTACACATCCGGCTGACCCGGCAGTAACAATCGCAGAGGTGCTCCCTTTACCTCCTAGCCGAACAATCGGGAACGTAGGGGTAAGCACAGGAGCCAGGCAACCCAGCTTGGCCAAAACTTAAGTCATATCGATGCATATAGTGGTGAATAAAAGGTACATGTGGAAGCTTGACACATGTGCTGGGCATGAAGCCCTTATCATTAAGCTTCTGGTAAAGAAGCCCCCAGGTATAATGAGTGCGGATGGCACATCAAGTGTGTGCGAACAATGTGGAAGTAGGCCTTTAAGGGCTTTTTAGGAAAAGGGTTGAGAGAAGAAAGAGAAACAAAAGACAGCTGAAGTGTAAAAATTTGGACGGGGGAAGGGGACGAACTTTTATTCCGGCGCTAGGCATAGAATCTTCGGAGGCGGGCTGCGTTCCATGGGTTCGGCTCGAGTCGGTTGTCCGACGCATTTCGTAGACGGTACGCTCCGACGGTCAGGACTTGATCGATAATGAAGGGGCCCTCCCATTTGGGCTTGAGCTTGTCCTTTTTCTTGTCCGGCAGGCGTAGAACTAGTTCGCCAACATTGTAAGTCTTGGCCCGTACTTCTCTGCTTTGATATCTTCGAGCCTGCTGCTGATAGAATGCGGAACAAGCCTTGGCGATGTCGCGTTCTTCCTCCATTGCGTCCAAGCTATCCTGCTGATCCAGCTCGGCTTCTCTTTCTTCGTACATGCGCACTCGAGGTGAGTCATGAATGATGTCGCAGGGCAGAACTGCCTCTGCGCCGTATACCATAAAAAATGGTGTGAATCCGGTAGTACGGTTGGGCGTTGTCCGCAGCCCCCAGAGTACGGAGTCGAGCTCCTCTACCCAGTGCATGTCAGATTTCATAAGTGACCGCACTAGTCTGGGTTTGATGCCGCTCATTATTAGACCATTCGCTCGTTCCACTTGATCGTTGGTTTGAGGATGATAGACTGAAGCGTAATCGAGCTTAATGCCCATATTTTTGCACCATGATTTAACCTCGTCGGCCATGAAGTTCGTGCCGTTATCGGTGATGATGCTGTGGGGGACACCATAACGGTGTACTACCCCGGATATGAAGTCTATCACTGGTCCGGACTCTGCCGTTTTAACTGGCTTGGCCTCTATCCATTTGGTGAATTTATCCACCATGACCAATAGGTACCTTCGCTTGTGGGTTCCCCCTTTAAGGGGTCCAACCATGTCAAGCCCCCAGACCGCGAACGACCAGGTAATGGGTATAGTTTTGAGGGCGGTGGGTGGCATATGGCTCTGATTAGCAAAGAGCTGACAACCGACGCATCTTTGGACTAAGTCCTGAGCATCTGCCCGGGCCGTCGGCCAATAAAATCCTGTACAGAATGCCTTTCCTACAAGGGCCCGAGCTGCGGCGTGGTGTCCGCCTAGTCCGGCATGAATTTCAGCCAAAAGGTTTCGCCCTTCCTCTTTGGAGATACACCTTTGAAGGACTCCGGTTGTGCTTTTCTTATAAAGTTCTCCCTCATGGACCTTGTAGGCTTTAGATCGCCGAACTATGCAGCGGGCCTCATTTTGGTCTTCGGGGAGTTCCTGCCTAAGCAAGTAGGCTAGGAATGGCTCTGTCCACGGGGCGATTACTGCCATTATTTCGTGGGCTGAAGGTGTTATTTCATCGGCTGAGTCGCCGATTATGTTAGATTGTCTTCTCTCGGTTGTTGCGGCTGCTTCTGGTTTGTTATTTCCGGATTCCTCTTCCCATAGTACGGATGGCTTAAAGAGCCGTTCCAGGAAGATATTTGGAGGGACAGCGTCACGTTTTGCGCCGATGCGTGCCAATATGTCGGCTGCTTGGTTATTATCCCGGGCTATGTGGTGGAATTCCAGTCCTTCAAACTGAGCTGACATTTTTAGGACAGCGTTACGATAGGCTGCCATTTTCGGATCCTTGGCATCGAAGTCTCCATTTACTTGGGATATTGCAAGGTTTGAATCCCCGCGCACCTCTAGGCGTTGAATGCCCATGGAGATTGCCATCCAGAGGCCATGTAAAAGGGCCTCATATTCGACTGCGTTGTTGGAGTCTGTGTACATTATCTAAAGTATGTATTGGACTGTGTCCCCGGTTGGGGACGTCAATACGATGCCAGCCCCCAATCCGGCCAACATTTTAGAGCCGTCGAAGTGCATAATCCAATTGGAGTATGCACCGCACTCTTTAGGGAGTTCGGCTTCGGTCCATTCAGCGACAAAGTCAGCCAAAACTTGCGACTTTATAGCTCGCCGAGGTTTGTAAGTTATATCGAATGGTAAGAGCTCAATGGCCCATTTTGCAATCCTGCCTGTCGCGTCGCGGTTGTTTATAATATCGTTGAGGGGTATTTCGGAGGCCGCTGTTATCGAACACTCTTGAAAGTAGTGTTGGAGCTTCCGGGATGCCATGAGCACCGCATATGTTATCTTTTGATAGTGCGGGTAACGGGACTTGTAGGGGGTTAACACAGTGGATACGTAGTACACTGGTTTTTGAAGAGGGAATTTATGCCCTTCTGTCTCTCGTTCGACGACGAGTACTGCGCTTACAACTTGATGTGTTGCCGCGATGTATAACAACATTGGTTTGCCCAGGTTGGGCGCAGTCAGGACCGGATTTGTTGCCAATATGGCTTTTATTTCTTCGAGTCCGGCGGTGGCAGCATCCGTCCACTCGAAGTGTTTGGTGCGCCTAAGGAGGCGATAGAGGGGCAATGCCTTTTCTCCTAGACGGGAGATAAAGCGGCTTAGAGCCGCCACGCATCCAGTCAATTTTTGTATTTGTTTGAGGTCTTTTGGAATATCTAGCTGTGACAGAGCTCGGATCTTGGCTGGGTTTGCTTCAATTCCTCTACCGGATACAATGAAGCCCAGGAGTTTTCCGGCTGGTACGCCGAAAACGCATTTTTCCGGATTCAGCTTGATGTCATATGCTCGGAGGTTGTCGAATGTGAGCCTCAAATCGTCTACTAGGGTTTCGACGTGTTTGGTTTTGACGACTACGTCGTCTACGTATGCCTCTACTGTTTTGCCGATCTGGGTAGCCAGACATGTCTGAATCATGCGCTGATATGTTGCGCCAGCGTTTTTAAGTCCGAAGGGCATCGTGTTGAAGCAGAATGGTCCATATGGAGTAATGAATGCCGTTGCGGCCTGGTCTGCTTCCGCCATCTTGATTTGATGGTAGCCAGAGTATGCGTCAAGGAAGCACAATGAATCGTGTCCTGCGGTAGCGTCGATTATCTGGTCGATGCAGGGGAGGGGGAAGGGATCCTTTGGGAAGGCCTTGTTGAGGTCTTTAAAATCGACACATAGGCGCCAGGATTTGTCCTTCTTTGGTACCATTACCAGGTTTGCTAGCCAATCCGGATGTTTGATGTCTGTGATGAATCCGGCTTCCAATAGTTTGGCTAGCTCTTCTCCCATTGCCTGTCTTTTGGGTTCGGAAAATCGTCGAAGAGCCTGTTTGACTGGCTTGAATCCTTTTAGGATGTTTAGGCTGTGTTCGGCCAATCTGCGTGGGATTCCGGGCATATCCGAAGGGTGCCAGGAGAAAATGTCCCAATTTTCCCAAAGGAATTCTCGCAGTGCGGCGTCTACATCAGGGTTCAACTGTGCCCCGATGGAAGCCGTCTTTGTTGGGTCCGTTGGATGGACCTGGAATTTTACTATTTCGTCCGCTGGTTTAAAGGAGGTGGACTTGGATCTCTTATCGAGTATCACATCGTCCCTATTCACAGTAGAGCGCAGCGGTGAGTTCTTCTGCCGCTAGGGCTTCGGATAGTGCCTCCAGGGCTAATCTTGTTTTCGGCGCGGAGTGCTATGTCCGGATCACTAACGAGAGTGATTATTCCGCCGGGCCCAGGCATTTTGAGCTTCATGTACCCGTAATGGGGTACGGCTTGAAAAATTGTGAATGCCTCTTGCCCTAATATAGCGTGATATCCGCTGTTGAACGGGGCCACTTGGAACGTGACTTCTTCGGATCTGTAATTGTCCGGCGAGCCGAACACCACATCGAGTGCTATTTTTCCGGTGCAGCGTGCTTCCCGGCTAGGGATTATTCCTCTGAAGGCTGTGCTGCTTCGCTCAATGCGGCTCCAGTCTATTTCCATTTTTTGAAGAGTTTCCTCGTAGATGAGGTTTAATCCGCTGCCGCCATCCATGAGTACCTTGGTAAGTCGAAAGCCGTCCACTATTGGACTAAGGACCAATGCGGCTGGTGCTTGGGCTGTTCGGAATTTAGGTTCGTCGCTGGCGTTGAAGGTGATGGCTGTGTCGCTCCATGGATTTGTTGTTGCTACTTGGTAGATTTCGGCGAGGCTGCAGATTGTTCGTTTCCACATATTATTTGATGCGAAAGTCTCGAAGACTGTTGATACCGTACCGGTATTGTTGGAGTGGTTTTCCGGGGCTAAAAGCTCCTCGCCACTTTTGGCCACCTGCCGCAATATCCAACATGCTCGAAGGCTATGTGTTGGGATGGCGCCCTCTGTACTGTGAATTTTACAGGGTCCGCTAAGCCATCCCTCCAGTACGGTTCTGTGCCCTTTATGGGGTTTTTGCTTTTTGGTTTTTGTACCTGGTGCCTGAGTGTAATGCACCCTTTTGTTGCGGACTAGGGTTGTATTCGGGGCCGGATTGTCCCAAAACTTATTTTTGGTTTTCCGGAAACTCTCCATCGCACAGTACTTTCGTACTATGGACGCCAGGTCGGCGAAGCGTGTGATTTCACGACGGCTGACGGCGTTCAAGATTCCCTCCTCCGTGCAATTATTGCAAAAAATTGAGATTGCGTTTTCCTCTCAGCAGTCCTTTATCCTGTCCATAACCAGGAGGAATCTGGCCCAGTAATGATGTACTGTTTCAGCAGGCTCTTGCCGGATTAGAGATAGATCGCATATGTCTGGGCGGGTGGGTGGAATTGAGTCCGGAACCCTACCCATCTCAAGGCTCAAGGGCCGAGAAGTTTCCGAATTTGGAAGCTTGGAAAGTGGAACGTTGTCCAACGAGTCCGGTCTGATGCCTGACTTTAGGTTCAGTGCTTGATCGAAGTCCGTCCCTCCGCGGGAATCCGGCATGGAGGGTTCAGCCGCCCGGACATGACTAGTTTTCAATATAGGAGAAGAGTTGCCGTGTTGTTCCTCTACCACTGCAACGTGGTGGGTAATCTGGGGAGGATTAATCTCTCTCAGATCGGTTTTAGGCCCAATCTGATTGTAGTCTGTAGCGACTCCCAGGGCGGCGATGCAATCCAAGAGCTCGTTTACGGACGAGAGCTCTATTGGATCCAGCCGCTCGGCGAATTCCGAGCTGACGTGAAGATTGCTTTTGACGACCTGAGAGGTCGTTGTCGAAGCGGTGGCCGAACAGGCGGTCATGAGAAAACCACCTAGCCGGATAGTTTGACCGGCGGCCAAGGCTCCTTTGACGAAAATACCGTCCTTGAAGACGGGAAGAGGCATCCTTCCTACCGGTGACGGAACAGAGGAACTCTCAATGAAAGGACCAATGTCGGTGTCAAAACCGGCGGATCTCGGGTAGGGGGTCCCGAACTGTGCGTCTAGGCGGATGGTAACAGGAGACAAGGGACACGATGTTTTTACCCAGGTTCGGGCCCTCTCGATGGAGGTAAAACCCTACTCCTGCTTGATTGATATTGATGATATGGGTAGTACAAGAGTGGATCTACCACGAGATCAAGGAGGCTAAACCCTAGAAGCCAGCCTATGGTATGATTGTTGTAGTGGTTGTTCGTCCTGCGGACTAAAACCCTCCGGTTTATATAGACACCGGAGAGGGCTAGGGTTACATAGAGTCGGTTACAATGGTAGGAGATCTACATATCCGTATCGCCAAGCTTGCCTTCCACGCCAAGGAAAGTCCCATCCGGACACGGGACGAAGTCTTCAATCTTGTATCTTCATAGTCTTGGAGTCCGACTGACGATGATAGTCCGGCTGTCCGGACACCCCCTAGTCTAGGACTCCCTCACCTTCCTTTTGACACCATCATCGGGAATACCTGCAAGCTTAAATAATCCACAAACTTCATCCACAAAGATAAGGTGTAAATCAGGATGCAATGTTCCATCTCTTGCAAAGGGATTAGCTAGCAGTTTCTCTATCATACCCGAAGGAATCTCAAAGTAAATATTTTCAGTAGGTTCAGTAGGTTGAGGAGCAACTCTTTGCTCTACTGGTCGGGGTGAAGATACCCCGAACAAGCCCCTCAAAGGATTAGTTTCCATAGTAACAAGCGACAGAAAATTTCAGCACACTATATAAATGTTTCCTTACCAAGTTCCACTCACCAAAGGCGCTTCACTCCCTGGCAACGGCGCCAGAAAAGAGTCTTGATGACCCACAAGTATAGGGGATCTATCGTAGTCCTTTTGATAAGTAAGAGTGTCGAACCCAACGAGGAGCAGAAGGAAATGACAAGCGGTTCTCAGTAAGGTATTCTCTGCAAGCACTGAAATTGTAGGTAACAGATAGTTTTGTGATAAGATAACTTGTAACGGGTAACAAGCAATGAAAGTAAATAAAGTGCAGCAAGGTGGCTGATACATCTCCGTCGTATCTATAATTTTTGATTGTTTCATGCCAATATTATACAACTTTCATATACTTTTGGCAACTTTTTATACTTATTTTTGGGACTAACATATTGATCCAGTGCCCAGTGCCAGTTCCTGTCTGTTGCATGTTTTATGTTTCGCAGAAACCCCATATCAAATGGAGTCCAAACGGGATAAAAACGGATAGAGAATTATTTTGGAATATTTGTGATTTTTGGGAGGAATAATCAACGCGAGACGGTGCCGGAGGTGGCCACGAGATAGGGGCCCACGCCCACTTAAAGTGGGCGCGCCCCCCACTCTCGTGGGCCACCCGTAAGGCGGTTGATGCCCTTGTTTGGCCGCAAGAAAGCTAATTTTTGGAAAACGATCTGGGCGAAGGTTTCAATCCAATTAGAGTTACGGATCTCCAGATATAAAGGAAACGGTGCCAGGGCAAAATTCCAAAACGCAGAAACAGAGAGATAGATCCAATCTCGGAGGGGCTCTCGCCCCTCCCAAGCCATGGGAGCCAAGGACCAGAGGGGAAACCCTTCTCCCATCTAGGGAGGAGGTCAAGGAATAAGAAGAAGAAGGGGGCCCCTCTCCCCCTTGCTTTCGGTGGTGCCGGAGTGCTGCCGGGGGCCATCATCATCACTGCAATCTTCACCAACAACTTCACCGCCTTCATCACCAACTCTTCCCCTCTCTATGCAGCGGTGTAACCTCTCTCTTGCCCACTGTAATCTCTACTTAAACATGGTGCTCAACGCTATATATTATTTCCCAATGATGTATGGCTATCTTATGATGTTTGAGTAGATCCGTTTTGTCCTATGGGTTAATTGATGATCGTGATTGGTTTGAGTTGCATGTTTTATTATTGGTGTTGTCCTATGGTGCCCTCTGTGTCGCGCAAGCGTGAGGGATTCCCGCTATAGGGTTTGCAATATGTTTATGATTTGCTTATGGTGGGTGGCGTGAGTGAACAGAAGCACAGACCCGAGTAAGTAGGTTGTTTGCGTATGGGATGAAGGGGACTTGATACTTTAATGCTATGGTTGGGTTTTACCTTAATGAATCTTTAGTAGTTGCGGATGCTTGCTAGAGTTCCAATCATAAGTGCATATGATCCAAGTAGAGAAAGTATGTTAGCTTATGCCTCTCCCTCAAATAGAATTGCAACAGTGATTACCGGTCTAGTTATCGATTGCCTTGGACAAATAACTTTCTCGTAACAAAAAGCTCTCTACTAATACTTACTTTATTTCTTCTTTATCTAAACAGCCCCTAGTTTATATTTACGTGTTCTTTATTATCTTGCAAACCTATCCAACAACACCTACAATGTACTTCTAGTTTCATACTTGTTCTAGGTAAAACGAACGTCAAGCATGCGTAGAGTCGTATCAGTGGCAGATAGGACTTGAGAGAGTATTTGTTATACCTTTAGGTCCTTGTTGGGTTCGACACTCTTACTTATCGAAAGAGGCTACAACTATCCCGTATACTTGCGGATTATCAAGACCTTTTTCTAGCACCGTTGCCGGGGAGTCATAGCGTGGGGTGAATATTCTCGTGTGTGCTTGTTTGCTTTATCACTAAGTAATTTTTATTTGCCGTTCTAAGTTGTTCTCTATCTTTAGTTATGGATATGGAACGCAAAATACCAAAAAAATTAGGTGTACTTGCTACTCATGGAGATGGGTTAACTCCTAAAACCCTCGATTCTCATTATGTGGAAGATATTATGTACTACTTTGATAATCCTGAAAAAACCCCATTCAACTTTATAACGGGAGAAACGTTGGATCAACGTGAATACTTTAGGGATTATCGCTCGACACAAAAGGGAAACTATTATGGGATCAATTTATTATGTTGCGTTGGTATGCCCGGGATCTATGCTTGAGATATGATATTACTTGTTGCTCTAGGATGAAGGCTCCACACCTTCCCTTTTCATGCAAATTTAATGATAATGAAACCTTAGCTTCCTATGCTAATGGTATATATGATTACTATGATGTTGAACAAATAGAAGAATTTGTTGCTTTTAAGGCTGCTTATGAAATAGAATCTTTATTTCAAAAGTATGAAGCTTTTGATGATGATGGTGTTTATAGACCTGAAAATCTTGCTATACTTAGATATTGCTATGAAAATTATGAATACAATTACAATATTAATGCATTTATTGAGAAAGTCTCCGCTGTCCAAGAAGAGATTAATATTTTGCAGGAAGCTATGGAAGAAGAAATTGATGAAACTATGAGCTCATTGGATGAAAAAGATGATGAGGAGAGCGAAGAACAAAAGGAGGAAGAGCGGATTGATCACCCATGCCCACCTTCTAATGAGAGTAACTCTTCAACTCATACATTGTTTAATTCCCCTTCGTGCTTACCGAAGGATGATTGCTATGATGATTGCTATGATCCCGTTGATTCTCTTGAAATATCCCTTTTTGATGATGCTTGCTATGCTTGTGGCCGAGATACCAATATGAATTATGCTTATGGAGATGAACTTGCTATAGTTCCTTATGTTAAACATTAAATTGTTGCTATTGCACCCACGCATGATAGTCCTATTATCTTTTTGAATTCTCCAGACTACACTATATCGGAGAAATTTGCGCTTATTAAGGATTATGTTGATGGGCTGCCTTTTACCATTGCACATGATGATTTTGATGAATGTAATATGCATGTGCTTGCTTCTCCTACTTGCAATTATTATGATAGAGGAACTACATCTCCGCCTCTTTATGTTTCCAACACGATAGAATTGCAAGAAACTGCTTATACTATGCATTGGCCTTTACTATGTGTGCATGAATTGTTCTTTTATGACATGCCGATGCATAGGAAGAGAGTTAGACTTCGTTGTTGCATGATATATGTTACTTTGTGCTCACTATTAAATTACAAATCATTGTTAATTAAAATTGGCTTTGATATACCTTGGGATCCAGGTGGATTCATTACTTGAGCACTAAATGCCTAGCTTAATGGCTTTAAAGAAAGCGCTACCGGGGAGACAACCTGGAAGTTTTAGAGAGTCATTTATTTCTGTTGAGTGCTTTTATATAGTTTAAAAACACAAAAATAAAGTGGGGAACCTAAAAACTTTTCAAAAAGGAAAGTAAAAGTGAGAAAGACAAGCATTGTTGAAGTGGGAGTTAGCCTTGAACTTTGTTCATGCTCATGGAAACTTTGTAAATCTTGATTACAGAAACTTTTCATCAAAAAATTTTATCCCCTTGTACAATTCCATTGTATTATAAAAATAATGTGCCAAGGTTTGCCTTTAGGATTTTTACAATGCTTGTTGGTTTGTACGGTGCAGGATAGAAACTTTGGCTTTAGTGCGTGATTTTACATTTTTAACTGGAACGTCAAGTGGTTCTGATTCCTTTTGAACTGTCTTTCTATACAACTTGTTTATTTTTCCTAATTTTGGTAGAATTTTTGGGGTAACATAAGTATGGTGGATGTTCAGATTGCTACAGACTGTTCTGTTTTTGACAGATTCTGTTTTTGATGCATAGTTTACTTGTTTTGATGAATCTATCAATTTATATCAGTGGATTAAGCCATGAAAAAGTTATATTACAGTAGACACAATGCAAAAACAAAATATGAATTGGTTTGCTACAGTACTTAGAGTAGTGATTTTCTTTATTATACTAACGGATCTTACCAAGTTTTCTGTTGAAGTTTTGTGTGGATGAAGTGTCTAAACGAGGAGGTCTCGATATGAGGAAAAGGAAGAGAGGCAAGAGCTCAAGCTTGGGGATGCCCGAGGCACCCCAAGTAAATATTCAAGGAGACTCAAGCATCTAAGCTTGGGGATGCTCCGGAAGGCATCCCCTCTTTCTTCAACAAGTATGGGTATGTTTTCGTATTCGTTTCGTTCATGCATTATGTGCAAGTCTTGGAGCGTCTTTTGCATTTAATTTTCACTTTTCCTTTATGCACCATGCTGGTATGGGATAGTCCTTGGTTGATTTATAGAATTCTCATTTCACCTCACTTAAATCTTTTGAGTATGGCTTTATAGAATGCTTCATGTGCTTCACTTATATCATTTGAAGTTTGGATTGCTTGTTTCTCTTCACATAGAAAACCGCCATTTGTAGAATGCTCTTTTGCTTCACTTATATTTGTTAGAGCGTGGGCATATCTTTTGTAGAAAGAATTAAACGCTCTTGCTTCACTTAGATCTATTTAGAGAGATGACAGGAATTGGTCATTCACATGGTTAGTCATACAATCCTACATAAACTTGTAGATCGCTGAATATGATATGTCTGATTCCTTTCAATAGTTTTGCGATATAAAGGTGGTGATATTAGAGTCATGCTAGTGGGTGATTGTGGATTAGTAGAAATACTTGTGTTGAGGTTTGTGATTCCCGTAGCATGCACATATGGTGAACCGCTTTGTGATGAAGTTGGAGCACAATTTATTTATTGATTGTCTTCCTTATGAGTGGCGATCGGGGACGAGCGATGGTCTTTTCCTACCAATCTATCCCCCTAGGAGCATGCACGTAGTACTTTGTTTTCAATGGCTTGTAGATTTTTGCAATAAGTATATGAGTTCTTTATGACTAATGTTGAGTCCATGGATTATACACACTCTCACCCTTCCATCATTGCTAGCCTCTTCGGTACCGTGCATTGCCCTTTCTCACCTCGAGAGTTGGTGCAAACTTCGCCGGTGCATCCAAACCCCGTGATACGATACGCTCTATCACACATAAACCTCCTTATATCTTCCTCAAAACAGCCACCATACCTACCTATCATGGCATTTCCATAGCCATTCCGAGGTATATTGCCATGCAACTTCCATCATCATCATTTACATGACTTGAGCATTCATTGTCATATTGCTTTGCATGATCGTAAGATAGCTAGCATGATGTTTTCATGGCTTGTCCATTTTTTGATGTCATTGCTATGCTAGATCATTGCACATCCCGGTACACCGCCGGAGGCATTCATATAGAGTCATATCTTTGTTCTAGATATCGAGTTGTAAAATTGAGTTGTAAGTAAATAAAAGTGTGATGATCATAATTATTAGAGCATTGCCCCAGTGAGGAAAGGATGATGGAGACTATGATTCCCCCACATCGGGATGAGACTCCGGACTTTATGAAAAATAAAAGAGGCCAAAGAAGCCCACCAAAAAAAAGAGAAAAAAGAAAAAAAGAAAAAAAAGGGAAAATAAAAAAATGAGAGAAAAAGAGAGAAGGGGCAATGTTACTATCCTTTTACCACACTTGTGCTTCAGAGTAGCACCATGTTCTTCATAGAGAGAGTCTCCTATGCTTTCACTTTCATATACTAGTGGGAATTTTCATTATAGAACTTTTCTTGTATATTCCGATGATGGGCTTCCTCAAATGCCCGAGGTCTTCATGAGCAAGCAAGTTGGATGCACACCCACTTAGTTTCAGTTTGAGCTTTCATACACTTATAGCTCTAGTGCATCCGTTGCATGGCAATCCCTACTCACCCACATTTATATCTATTGATGGGCATCTCCATAGCCCGTTGATACGCCTAGTTGATGCGAGACTTTCTCCCTTTTTGTCTTCTCCACATAACCTCCACCATCATATTCTATTCCACCTATAGTGCTATATCCATGGCTCACGCTCATGTATTGCGTGAAAGTTGAAAAAGTTTGAGATTATTAAAGTATGAAACAATTGCTTGGCTTGTCATCGGGGTTGTGCATGATTAAATACTTTGTGTGATGAAGATAGAGCAACAGCCAGACTATATGATTTTGTAGGGATAACTTTCTTTGGCCATGTTGTTTTGAAAAGACATGATCGCTTTATTGGTACGCTCGAAGTATTATTGTTTTTATGTCAAATGATAGATATTGCTTTGAATCACTCGTGTCTTAATATTCATGCCATGATTAGACTTATGATCAAGATTGTGCTAGGTAGCATTCCACATCAAAAATTATCTTTTTATCATTTACCTACTCGAGGACGAGCAGGAATTAAGCTTGGGGATGCTGATACGTCTCCGTCGTATCTATAATTTTTGATTGTTTCATGCCAATATTCTACAACTTTCATATACTTTTGGCTACTTTTTATACTATTTTTTGGGACTAACATATTGATCCAGTGCCCAGTGCCAGTTCCTGTCTGTTGCATGTTTTATGTTTCGCAGAAACCCCATATCAAACGGAGTCCAAACGGGATAAAAACGGACGGAGAATTATTTTGGAATATTTGTGATTTTTGGGAGGAAGAATCAACGTGAGACGATGCCGGAGGTGGCCACGAGATAGGGGCCCACGCCCACTTAAAGTGGGCGCGCCCCCACTCTCGTGGGCCACTCGTAAGGCGGTTGGTACCCTTCTTTGGCCGCAAGAAAGCTAATTTTTGGAAAATGATCTGGGCAAAGGTTTCAATCCAATCGGAGTTACGGATCTCCAGATATAAAGGAAATGGTGCCAGGGCAGAATTCCAGAACGCAAAAACAAAGAGATAGATCCAATCTCGGAGGGGCTCTCGCCCCTCCCAAGCCATGGGAGCCAAGGACCAGAGGGTAAACCCTTCTCCCATCTAGGGAGGAGGTCAAGGAAGAATAAGAAGAATGGGGGCCCTCTCCCCCTTGCTTCCTGTGGCGCCGGAGCGCTGCCGGGGGCCATCATCATCACCGCAATCTTCACCAACAACTTCGCCGCCTTCATCACCAACTCTTCCCCCCTCTATGCAGTGGTGTAACCTCTCTCTTACCAGCTGTAATCTCTACTTAAACATGGTGCTCAACGCTATATATTATTTCCCAATGATGTATGGCTATCTTATGATGTTTGAGTAGATCTGTTTTGTCCTATGGGTTAATTGATGATCGTGATTGGTTTGGGTTGCATGTTTTATTATTGGTGTTGTCCTATGGTGCCCTCCGTGTCGCGCAAGCGTGAGGGATTCCTGCTGTAGTGTTTGCAATATGTTTATGATTTGCTTATGGTGGGTGGCGTGAGTGAACAGAAGCACAAACCCGAGTAAGTAGGTTCTTTGCGTATGGGATGATGGGGATTTGATACTTTAATGCTATGGTTGGGTTTTACCTTAATGAATCTTTAGTAGTTGCGGATGCTTGCTAGAGTTCCAATCATAAGTGCATATGATCCAAGTAGAGAAAGTATGTTAGCTTATGCCTCTCCCTCAAATAGAATTGCAATAGTGAGTACCGGTCTAGTTATCGATTGCCTTGGACAAATAACTTTCTCGTAACAAAAAGATCTCTACTAATACTTACTTTATTGCTTCTTTATCTAAACAGCCCCTAGTTTATATTTACGTGTTCTTTATTATCTAGCAAACCTATCCAACAACACCTACAAAGTACTTCTAGTTTCATACTTGTTCTAGGTAAAGCGAACGTCAAGCGTGCATAGAGTCGTATCAGTGGCAAATAGGACTTGAGAGAGTATTTGTTCTACCTTTAGCTTCTCGTTGGGTTCGACACTCATACTTATCGAAAGAGGCTACAACTATCCCATATACTTGCGGGTTATCAGTGGCCCAATCCTTTTTGTAGCAAAGGACAAGCCCGGACAATTTCTTATAATGAGAAAAGTGCTCCTGAGGACACATGGGAATTATCGTCAAGCTAGTTTTCATCACGCTCATATGATTCGCGTTCGGTACTTTGATAATTTGATATGTGGGTGGACCGGTGCTTGGGTACTGCCCTTTGTTGGACAAGCATCCCACTTATGATTAACCCCTATTGCAAGCATCCGCAACTACAAAAGAAGTATTAAGGTAAACCTAACCATAGCATGAAACTAAAGGATCCAAATCAGCCCCTTACGAAGCAACGCATGAGCTAGGGTTTAAGCTTCTGTCACTCTAGCAACCCATCATCTACTTATTACTTCCCAATGCCTTCCTCCAGGCCCAAATAATGGTGAATTTTCATATAGTCGACGTTCACATAACACCACTAGAGGAGAGACAACATACATCTCATCAAAATATCGAACGAATACCAAATTCACATGACTATTAATAGCAAGAATTCACCCATGTCCCCAGGAACAAACATAACTACTCACAAAGCATATTCATGTTCATGATCAGAGGAGTATTAATATGCATTAAGGATCTGAACATATGATCTTCCACCAAGTAAACCAATTAGCATCAACTACAAGGAGTAATCAACACTACTAGCAACCCATAGGTACGAATTTGTGGTTTTGATACAAGATTGGATACAAGAGATGAACTAGGGTTTTGAGAGGAGATGGTGCTGGTGAAGATGTTGATGGGGATTGACCCCCTTCCAATGAGAGGATCGTTGGTGATGACGATGGTGATGATTTCCCCCTCCCGGAGGGAAGTTTCCCAGGTAGAACAGCTCCGCCGGAGCCCTAGATTGGTTCCGCCAAGGTTCCGCGTCGTGGCGGCGGAGTTTCGTCCCGTAAGCTTGCTTATGATTTTTTTGAGGGTAAAAGCCTTCATATAGCAGAAGATGGGCACCGGAGGGCCACCAGGGGGGCCAGGAGACAGGGGGCGCACCCAGTAGGGGTGGGCGCGCCCCCATCCTCCTGGCCAGGGTGTGGGCCCCCTGTGCTGTTTTCTTCGCTCAATAATTCTTATTAATTCCAAAAGTGACTTCCATGGAGTTTTAGGATTTTTGGAGCTGTGCAGAATAGGTTTCCAATATTTGCTCCTTTTCCAACCAGAGTTCTAGCTGCCAGCATCCTCCCTCTTCATGGTAAACCTTGTAAAATAAGAGAGAATAGCCATAAGTATTGTGACATAACATGTAATAACAGCCCATAATGCAATAAATACTGATATAAAAGCATGATGCAAAATGGACATATCGGGGGGAGGGGGTTAGGGGTTTTGGAGGGTTAATATAGGGGTTTCATATTGTGTTAGCTAGCTAATAGAGAGAAGTGACATCTCTTTATCTCCGTGCTTGGTCGATGCTAGCTACTATATGTATAGAGAGAACTCAACACGCTAGCGAGTAATAAAATGAAGGAACCATTATGTACACAAGATCATCATGAACATATACAGAGAGAAGTGACCTCTCTTTCTCCGAGAGATTGGTCAAACAACAAGTTTTCATATATCTGTCTGACGCTACTAGCTACATATATACAATATAAGCTCTCTTACAAACCCTAACATCTAAGGTCTATATCAATTTTGACATGGTATTCCCCGGCTTTATGTAAGACGTGGTCAAGAAAGAATCCCGCCAATTCCTCTTGAATTGCTCGTATGCGATCATGTGGTAGGAGTTCATCCCGCATCTGCCACATCTAATTTAAAGAAGTGGGTCAATACATATATATGAATGAAACTCAACACAAATGATGGTAATAAAATAAAATTGTGATTTTTTTTTGTTTACGTACATCATATTGTTTTTCAGAGTAGCCCCGCTTAGAGGTCGTCGCGTTGTAGATGAACTCACAAACGTAGTATCCAGAAAAATCATTCCTGGCTTCCTGCCACAAGCACTTTACGAGAAATAGAGTTCAATCAAACTGATAATCAAGCATGCTAAATGTTATTGATGAAACTAGCTACAATCAATGGGAGATGCATGGAACTAGCTAGTAGTACTTACTTTTGGGTGTGTAAATCGCAGCTCCGTCGGCAGTCCCGGAACAATTACGGTGAATTCTTTCCAAACCCTGCTAGACAAAGAGAATAATTACTTAATATCAGGAAATGAACAAAGTTGCCGATATGGTGCGGTAATGATCGATTAAACTTACTTCTGGAGCATATCAGTCATGTCCGCATACTCCTGGGGATCTTTTCGTCTCGAGTCTAAGACAGTTACTAATCCCCATTCAAGCTTAATTTCTAGCAGAATAAAGTGGAATCTGCGCACGCATGCATAACTCATCAATTACATTACTATAATTAACCTCGAGTAAAGGAAACCGAATATGCACAAGACAGTAACACTCACTTGAAGTTGTAAGGAAAGAGTATTTTATCTTTGTTTTGATTTTTAAGCAACGATTATAGCAAGTTGTCCTCGGTATCTGTGAATCTGTGTTTGACTGTCCATTCATGTATGATATTTGGGTTAATGAACCCAATGTTATAGATTTCTTATTTTTTGCATTCGACGATCTTCAACATGCATAATATAGTGTGGATAATTATATATACATGCAATGAAAGAGTTGAGCTATATATAGAGACTTAATTACAAAAGTAGTACTTGATAACCCGCAAGTATACGGGATAGTTGTAGCCTCTTTCGATAAGTACGAGTGTCGAACCCAACGAGGAGCTAAAGGTAGAATAAATACTCTCTCAAGTCCTATCAGCCACTGATACGACTCTACGCATGCTTGACGTTCGCTTTACCTAGAACAAGTATGAAACTAGAAGTACTTTGTAGGTGTGATAGGATAGGTTTGCAAGATAATAAAGAGTACGTAAATAAAAACTATGGGCTGTTTAGATAAAGAAGCAATAAAGTAAATATAGCAAGTGTGGAAAAGTGGCGGCAGGAGTTGTGAAATTGTCCCTAAGCAATTGACTATGTTACTAGACCGATAATCACTATTGCAATTCTATTTGAGGGAGAGGCATAAGCTAACATACTTTCTCTACTTGGATCATATGCACTTATGATTGGAGATCTAGCAAGCATCCGCAACTACTAAAGATTCATTAAGGTAAAACCCAACCATAGCATTAAAGTATCAAGTCCCCTTTATCCCATACGCAACAATCCCCTTACTCGGGTTTGTGTTTCAGTCACTCACGCAACCCACTACAAGCGAATCATGAACGCATTGCAACACCCTACAGCGGGAATCCCTCACGCTTGCGCGACACGGAGGGCACCATAGGACAGCACCAATAATAAAACATGCAACTCAAACCAATCATAGCAATTCATCAATCACCGATAGGACAACGAAGATCTACTCAGACATCATAGGATGGCAACATATCATTGGAAAATAATATGAAGCATAAAGCACCATGTTCAAGTAGAGGGTACAGCGGGTTGCGGGAGAGTGGACCGCTGTAGATAGAAGGGGGAAGGTGATGGAGATGTTGGTGAAGATGACGGTGGTGTTGGTGAAGATCGCGGTGATGATGATGGCCCCGACGGCATTCTGGCGCCACCGGAAGCAAGGGGGAGAGAGCCCCCCTTCTTCTTCTTCTTCTTCCTTGACCTCCTCCCTAGATGGGAGAAGGGTTTCCCCTCTGGTCCTTGGCTCCCATGGCGTGGGAGGGGCGAGAGCCCCTCCGAGATTGGATCTATCTCTCTGTTTCTGCGTTCTTGAATTCTGCCTTGGCACCGTTTCCTTTATATCTGGAGATCCGTAACTCCGATTGGATTGAAACCTTCGCCCAGATCATTTTCCAAAAATTATATTTCTTGCAACCAAAGAAGGGCATCAACTGCCTTACGGGTGGTCCACGAGATAGGGGGCGCGCCCACCTGGAGTGGTGGCGTGGGCCACTCTTGTGGCCACCTTGGGCACCGTTTCGCGTTGATTCTTCCTCCCAAAAATCACAAATATTCCAAAATATTTCTCCGTCCGTTTTATCCCGTTTGGACTCCGTTTGATATTGGGTTTCTGCGAAACATAAAACATGCAACAAACAGGAACTGGCACTGGGCACTGGATCAATATGTTAGTCCCAAAAAATAATATAAAAAGTTGCCTAGCGTAATAAAAAATTGGATAATATTGGCATGGAACAATCAAAAATTATAGATACGATGGAGACGTATCAGTACTTACTGATAGTAGCAAGTCACGACTGTTTTGTCGAGGGCCATTTGATTGTATAACTGGAATAACTCATCAAATTCAACAGATAACAGATCAATTCCAACGAGGTCGTGCTCCTCTTTAACTCTCAGCATCACATTATCCTTCCCAGACTGGCTGCAGATTCATGTACCATTCATGCAATCTTCGCATCATCGTTGTTAGAGGCGTATGATCAGGTTTGACGAGAGCCTTCCCGTGCTCGTATTTGAATTCGTCCGCCTCCATTATTTCAAACTCTACATCATCGCTTAGGTAATCAACACGATTGGTACCGGGCAACATCCCCGGATGATTAGCAACGATATCGCTAGACACCTTGAGCGGGGGGGACGATTGCTTCGCCTGTTCGCTGAACTGGGGAATTTTTTCCCACTTCTTCGTTCTGCTAACCTTGAATCACCGCAAGTACTTCTCGACTGCTCTGCTTCCTTATATGTCCTTTTAATAGTGCACACATAGTTGGAATCCGATGGAGGCGGTGGTGGTCGCTTCAGGGCATCGATAGTCCGCTTCACTTTCATCGGATCTACTGTTTCCTTCGGAGGTGGAGGTTTCCGTGTAAAATGGTCCCTCACTTCGGCACGATAGATGACCTCGTTTTCCTTGTCGGTCCTCTCATATGGTAACTTTTTCGGAGCCTTGAGAGATGGACCGTATTTGAATTGCTTCCCTCCTCTACTTGTACTGCTAGCCGTCAGAATGGCGGCCTCTCTCTTCCGCCATTGCTGACACTGCAGAGTCCGTTGACACGCCGGAGGAGGCGGAGTGCTCCGACGCACCGAAGGAGGCGGAGGAGGATGCGGAGGAGGAGTCGTAGTGCCCTCACGCGCCGGAGGAAGCGGGGTGCTCGTCGGAGGAGGCGAAGAAGGAGCCAGAGTGCCATCACGCGCCGGAGGAGGCGGAGTGCCTTGATCACTCGTCGGAGGAGGAGGCGGAGTGCCCTGACTCGCCGGAGGAGGAGGTGTCCAGTT
This sequence comes from Triticum timopheevii, assembly GCA_963921465.1. Classification (NCBI taxonomy): domain Eukaryota; kingdom Viridiplantae; phylum Streptophyta; class Magnoliopsida; order Poales; family Poaceae; genus Triticum; species Triticum timopheevii. The sequence goes on along the minus strand of OY997272.1, from coordinate 39,227,781 downwards.
TGGAAGCTTGATGTACTCCTTCCTCCATAGACATGTACTCCATAAAGCAGCTCTCAGATGAATCTCCCCTTCACCTGTAGGGTGTTCAAGCTCCAGCTCATGAAATCCCTCCATTATTTCATCGACCGTCACAATAGCATAGCCATGTGGAATCGTATGGTAGTGAAAAGTTCCGTGAGCTAGAGGAGGTGCAACAGAGCTGAGAGCTGCCTTCAAAGTTGGGTTCTGGCATTTTGTCATAAGCTCGCAATGTTGAGCCTCCATGATAGTATCCACGGGGTAGCGAGGAGCCGTGAAATCAGGCTGGGCTAGTTCCATGGAAGCCATGCTGCTTCTCCGCTGAGATGGCAGAGTAGCTTCTGGGGTATCTTCGAGCCGCTGAGATGGTTGGCCGGCAGGTGCAAGTTCCTCTAGCTTCGCTAATCTTGCTTTGACCGTCTACATTTCGCTCTGCTCCGCTTTCCTCTTTCTCTCTCGCTTTCTGTAACCGCCTGCATCGGGGAACCCATGCACCCACGGAATGGAGCCTGGTGTTCCTCGTGTTCGTCCAGGGTGCTCAGTATTCCCGAGGGCCTCAGATAGCTTGTCCTTCTCTCTGTCGGGAATGAACGTCCCTTTCTGCGCTGCGGCGATATAATTCTGAAGCTTCTTGACGGGTATTGCAAGTTGCTTGTCCGTCCAATAGCACTCCCCTATTTCTCGGTCGAAAGTTCCCCCAACCCCGAAGAACCAAGTCCTTGAATGGTCTGGCCAGTTTAGCATCTTTCCCAAATTTTATTTTGTGCTGACATAGAGTGGGACTAATGCCCTTAAGATCATCAAGAGTATATCCAATAGCGGTATGGTGCTTCTTAAGAGTTTTCAATAATTTATCCTCTTCATGATCTGAAAGGCTATCACTAATAATAACAGGATATATATTCTTTTCATCGAGGTAAGCATATTTAAGTGTATCATCTAATTGTTTAAGCTCAAACACGGGATCACCCTTAGGTGGAGGAGGACCCCCAAGGTAAAATCATGAGACATATTCCCTAAACCAACAGTAACAATATCCTTTTCACAGTCTATCTTAGCATTAACAGTATTCAAGAAGGGTCTACCAAATATAATGGGACAAAAGTCATCTTGTGGGGAAGCAAGAACAAGAAAATCAGTAGGGTATTTTAATTTCCCACACACGACTTCAACATCTCTAACAATCCCAACTGGTGAAATAGTATCTCTATTGGCAAGCTTAATAGTAATACCAATACCTTCTAACTCAGCACGTGCAATATCATGCATAATTTCTTTGTATAAGGAATGAGGAATTGCACTCACACTAGAACCCAAATCACATAAGCCATGATAACAATGATCTCCTATTTTAATTTATAGAAACAACAGGCATGCCAACAACAGGTCTATGTTTATCTTTAGTATCGGGTTTAGCAATTCTAGCAGCTTCATCACATAAATAAATAACATGTCCATCAATATTATCGACCAAGAGATGTTTAACCATAGCAATACTAGGTTCAACTTTAATTTGTTCAGGGGGTGTAGGTGTTCTAGTATAACTCTTACGAACCACAGTTAAAGCTTTAGCATGATCCTTTATTCTAATAGGAAAAGGTGGTTTCTCAATATAAGCAGTAGGAATAATAGGATCAACATTATAAGTAATAGTTTCTTCTTCAACTTTAATAGGTTCTACTACTTTCACTTGAATGGTAGGATGATATTTAAACCACTTCCCCTTAGGGATATCAACATGAGTAGCAAATGATTCACAGAAAGAAGCTACTATCTTAGAGTCAAGTCCATATTTAGTGCTAAATTCATGAAAAACACCGGTATCCATAAAAGATTTAACACAATCAAACTTAGGGGTAATACCTGACTCCTTACCTTCGTCGAGTTCCCAATCTATAGAGTTGCGTTTAATTCTTTCCAATAAATCCCATTTGAATTCAATAGTCTTCATCATAAAAGAACCATTACAAGAAGTATCAAGCATGGAGCGATTATTATGAGGAAGCCGAGCATAAGAATTTTGAATAATAATTTCACTTGAGAGCTCATGATTGGGGCATGAATATAACATTGACTTAAGCCTCCCCCAATCTTGAGCGATACTTTATCCTTCACGAGGCCAAAAATTACATATATAATTCCGATCACGATGAACCAGATGCATAGGATAAAACTTCTGATGAAATTCCAATTTCAATCGGTTGTAGTTCCATGATCTATTATCATCACGTAGCCTATACCATGTCAATGCCTTTTGATACGTCTCCAATGTATCTATAATTTTTGATTGTTCCATGCTGTTATATTATCATTTTTGAATGTTTTACAATTATTTTATAGTCATTTATATCATTTTTTGGTACTAACCTATTGACATAGTGCCCAGTGCGAGTTGCTGTTTTCTGCATGTTTTTTACATCGCAGGAAATCAATATCAAATGGAGTCCAAACGCAGCGGAACTTCTTGAGGATTTTTTATGGGCTAGAAGACATCTAGTGGGCCTAGGAAGCACCTGGGGGTGGCTCGAGGGGAGCAGCACCCACCAGGGCGCGCCAGGAGGCCCAGGCGCGCCGTGGTGTAGGGCTGGAATTCGAGCCGAGTCGAGCCAGCTCGGCTCGACTCGCTAAAGCTCATTTCGTTAACGAGCTAGCTCGACTCAACTCGTTATTATAACGAGCTCAAATCCAAGATTGGCTCGACTCATATTACTCGCGAGCTGGCTCATTTAGCTTGTTAAGCTCGTTAAAGATATGAACATAAAACCCTCATATATTATAAAATGATTATGTATATATTAAACATATATATCACTAAACAATAGGAATTTCCTTGTAACGCAGGAGTCTCCTAGGCGATTGGGCCTTCAACGGCTAGGCCTTGGGTTGTACGCCTGAGACATAGGGTGCTGAGTGGCTGATCTTTTTTTGTATCGGGAGTGGCCGATCTTTTGTACCGAGCCTAACGAGTTATGCGAGTACTCGTGAGATTGGCTCGTTTAACTTGGTCTATAAATGATCTTAAACTAAAGCTCGGCTCGACTCGTTATTCTTCGAGTTCGAGTCGATTCGAGCCGAGTCACGAGCTACTCATTTAGCTCGCGAGCTTCAAGCTTTTTTTCCAGCCCTACCGTGGTGGGTTGTGCCCACCTCAGGTGCCCAATGAACCGCCTCTGCTATATAAATACCCCATTATTCCAGAAACCCTAGGGGAATCGACGAATATCAATTCCAGCCGCCGCAGAGTCCAGAACCACCAGATCCAATCTAGACACCATCACGGAGGGGTTCACCACTTCCATTGGTGCCTCTCCGATGATGCGTGAGTAGTTCTTTGTAGACCTACGGGTCCATAGTTAGTATCTAGATGGCATCATCTCTCTCTCTTGATTAGCAATACAATGGTGTCTTGGAGATCCATATGATGTAAGCCTTTTTGCAGTGTGTTTGTTGGGATCCGATGAACGTTGAGTTTATGATCAGATTGATGTTTTTATCCATAAAAGTTATTTGAGTCTTCTTTGATCTCTTATATGCATGATTTCTTGTAGCCTCGTATTTCTTCTCCGATATTTTGGTTTTGTTTGGCCAACTTGATCTATTTATCTTGCAATGGGAAGAGGTGCTTTGTAGTGGGTTCGATCTTACGGTGCTTGATCCCAGTGATAGAAGGGGAACCGACACGTATGTATCGTTGCTACTAAGGATAACAAGATGGGGTCTATATCTACATAAATAGATGAATAGATGTTGTCTATATCATGTCATCGTTCTTATTGCATTACTCCGTTTCTCCATGAACTTAGTACACTAGATGCATGCTTGATAGCGCTCGATGTGTGGAGTAATAGTAGTAGATGCAGGCAGGAGTCGGTCTACTAATCTTGGACGTGATGCCTATATAATGATCATTGCCTGGATATCGTCATGATTATTTGAAGTTCTATCAATTGCCCAATAGTAATTGTTTTCCAACCGTTTGCTATTTTTCTCGAGAGAAGCCACTAGTGAAACCTACGGCCCCCGGGCCTCTTTTCATCATATTTGCCTTTGCGATCTATTTTCCTTTGCATTTATTTTCAGATATATTAAACCATAAATACAAAAACACCTTGCTACAATTTATTTGTTCTGCGATCTATTTATCCTATCTACCACTTTTACCTCACGTTATTTTCCTGTCTTGAGGCGCCGTACCCGGAAGGGATTGATAACCCATTTAACATGTCAGGTTGCGAGTATTTGTTATTTGTGTGCAGGTGTTGTTTACGTGGTGTGAGGATGTTCTCCTACTGGTTCGATAACCTTGGTCTCATCACTGAGAGAAATACCTACCGTCGCTATACTGCATCATCCCTTCCTCTTTAGGGAAATACCGACGTAGTTCTAGCAGACATCAAAAGGAATTTCTGGCGCCGTTGCCGGGGAGGATCTTCAACATCAACCAGGTTCCTAATCACAAATATTATCTCCTCGCAATTTCCATTATTTGCCATTTGCCTCTCGTTTTCCTCTCCCTCACTTCACAAAAATTTGCCATTTTATTCGCCCTCTTTTTCGTTCGCCTTTTTCTCGTCAGATCTATTTTTCATGTGCAATCCTGTTTATCACTTTTTGCAGGTATGGATTTCTCTTCTTCTATTGCGTGCACCCCCGAGAATGAGGTTCTCAACTTCAAACAAAGGGGAGGAGAAAATTTAAAAGATGCTTGGTATAGGATTTGCAATGCTCATAATAGATCTATCCATAAGCAATCTACCGTTGTTCTTCTTTGTTGTTTTTATGTGGGCATTACCACTTGGTACGGATTCGTCCTTGATACGATTACCGGTGGGAACTTCTTGATGTGTCCTTGCCTTGATGCTTTTAATGCTTTGCGAAATTTAGTGGGTTAACCACCACTCGTGATCAATGAAACAATATTGACTCTCGTGCATGTTATGGAAAAACTAGATGCTATTGAAAACAAACTACTTACCGTGGAACATATTTAAAACTTGGATAGAAAAATGCAAAGTTATGCTACTAAGATTGGTTCAAAGGCGGGCGACGTTTTTAAGTTGCTAAAAGAAAAGGGAACTATAATTCATGAAAGAATCGAAGAAAGCCTGTCTAGGATTGATAAACTGGAAGAAATTTTTTCTAATCTAGGAATGGCTTTTGCCTCCGCTAAAACTCCCATGAAAATTAGTAAGATTACTCAAGTCACTAAAAACAAAGGTGCAACTTCTAGCAATGACAAAGTGGACCTTAAAATGATTAGTATTCACCCGAATTTTGTTGAAACGTTATGCCTAGAAGTTTTGCTATCTTACTTGCTAATTCTCCAAAGAAATATGGTTGTGTGCTTAAAGAATTGGAGAACAAAGATGACAAAACTTAGATCCTACGTGTTATGCCTAGCTAGGGGCGTAAAACGATAGCTCTTGTTGGGAGGCAACGCAATGAATAAAATTTATTTTTGCTTTTTGCTTTCTGTTCTTGTGCGTTAGCACAATTATGGTACTTTTATGATTGTGTTTTTTTGTGTTTTATAATTAGTGCTTGTGCCAAGCAAGGCCTTTGGGAAGATTTGGGTGAAAGTTTACTTGATCTTGCTGAAAAATAAAAACTTTTGCGCTCACGAGCTTATTTGTGATTTTTAACAGAAGAGTGCTTTTTAGTTTATTCTTTTTGCAGAAGATTAATAGACAAATTTTTCACATCCACCAATTTATTTCAGAATTTTGGAGTTACAGAAGTATTCGAAATATTCAGATTTCTACAGACTGTTCTGTTTTTGATAGATTCTGTTTTCTTTGCGTTGTGTGCTTGTTTTGATGATTCTATGGTTTTCTTTGATGAGTTTTGGCCATAGAAAAGTTGGAATACAATAGATATAATCCAAAACAAAATAAGAATAGGTTTGTTACAATACTTATAGTAGTGGTTTGTTTTCTTATACTAACGGATCTCACGAAGGTTTTGTTTGAGTTTTGTGTGATTGAAGCTTTCAAGTTTTCGGTGATCTTACGATGGATGAAGGAATAAGGATTAGCAAAAGGCTAAGCTTGGGGATTCCCGAGGCACCCCAAGATAATATTCAAAGAAGTAGCAAGCAACTAAGCTTGGGGATGCCCCCGAGTGGCATCCCCACTTTCTTCTAACAACCATCGGTATTTTACTTGAAGCTATATTTTTATTCGTGACATAATATGAGTTTTGCTTGGAGCATCTTTTATGATATGAGTCTTTGCTTGTTTTTCTTTGTGTTTCAAGTGTTAAATCCTTGCTGGACACAACCTTCAGAGAGAGCCAAAAATTATTCTATGCTTGCTAATATGCTTCACTTAAATTTTTAGAGCCATGGATTTGCTCTAGTGCTTCACTTATATCTTTTTTAGCACGGTGTGCTTTGTTATTTTTGAAGAAATACTCTCATGCTTCACTTAGATTTATTTGGGAGTTAGTAAATTTTAATAAATTCTCTCTTGCTTCACTTAGATTATTTTGAGAGAAAAAAATTATGCTCATTGACGGTGTCCTGGACTAGGGGGGACTCAACACGTCATCTCCCGATCTGCTAGATTGGGCCGAGGACCCCCGTGGCTGTATGCTCATGGGCCAGTCCGGACAGCTGCCGCATACAAGGAAGATTCCACAAGACTTGGCGATCAAGACAAGGACTCCTCCCCCACCGGCGTATTCGGCTAGGACTCTTGTTATCCTAGGCCTCTGGTGCATTATATAAACCGAGGCCAGGCTAGTCGATAGAGGATATATATACAACAATCATACCATAGGCTAGCTTCTAGGGTTTAGCCTCTCTGATCTCGTGGTAGATCTACTCTTTTACTACCCATATCATCAATATCAATCAAGCAGGAGTAGGGTTTTACCTCCGTCGAGAGGGCCCGAACCTGGGTAAAAACATCGTGTCCCTTGTCTTCTGTTACCATTCGCCTAGACGCACAGTTTGGGACCCCCTACCTGAGATCCGCCAGTTTTGACACCGACATTGGTGCTTTCCTTGAGAGTTCCGCTGTGTGTTCGGGAAAAGGTCGATGGCTCGCCTGCAGATCAACTGTGACTTCGGCATCTTCGTCACCAGCTCGACTGATCACCTTGGTTCGACCAAGGACTGCGCCCTACCTCCGATCGTCATGTTTGGATGAGGGCCTTCATCAACATCAACTCCGATCTCTATCAAGATCATGGAGGAATCATCCAGGGAGCCCGGGGGCTCAACGCCAACATTGCCCTCGGGCGACCGTGCTGTTTTTCTGGACAATGAACTTGTGTCCGCCGCCACTGCCTCCTCGGTTGTCGTTTTAACGATTGCTTCAGTGGAATTGTGCATAATTGAGTCTACAACAACCCTGGAAAATTTTGTCGAGTTCCGATGGAGGGCGTGGAGTCTACAACAACCCCGGAGCCGTATTGAATCTGGACGAGAATCTGGATGAGTTTAGGGCGTGGTGTCCAGCTTCTAGCTCGGACGTCCTTTGCAAGATCCAACCGTTGATCGGCTGCGGAATTTCTATATCTACCACCCCTCAAAATTTCAGCTCAATCCGATCGTCCAAACTCCGGGAACCTTCCGATTAGTGCATCACTTTTCGGATCTGTCTTCTGCGCGAAAACGAATCCGACCCGAGTTCGTCTTTTTTACGAACGTGATTTCGGACATCCTTTTAGAAGGAAGTTTTGTATGGAGTATTGTGTTTTGTTCCCGAACACATCTCACTAAATTTAAAATCTTTTGAACATGATCTTCAACATCATGCTGGTGTCAAACCAGTCCGGCAATATTGCTCCACGACCGCCGACCTGCGCTAAACACGTCGTCACTTTGTTGAGCCGAGCTCAACTTCTTCGGATCATCATCTCGGCAAGCCGAACAAGAGTTCGGCATTGCGAAGGATAAATCTTCACCAACATCGCCGCCCCACGGACTACACGGAGCGGGCACACCGGCATCGCCGCACGGTCACTTCATCAAGCCGGCATTGACCACGTCACGACCTGCATCGGCAGGGCCGCACTGTTGCTTCTTCAAGCCGGTGTCCATCACGCCGATCTACTTCGACTCATGGGCTGACATCGAGACTTCAACGTCTCGGCTGGACCAGGGGCTTCGCCATCTCTTCATCAACCTACTCCGGTGACTTTGGCGTCACCGGCCGACCAGCTTCGTCACGATTAGCTGGACCGAAGGCTTTGCCTCGGCAAGCCAACCTTTGCCGGCATTGCCATGCCATTGCTCTATCGCCCATCAGGCAATGGGTGTATGGATCGAGTCCCAATTTTGGGAATCACCTTTCTTCAGATTGCTACAACAAATAAACCAGGTGCTGTTAATCCTAGTATTTTTTGCTTGTTTGGGTTCATTTTTCCCAAGGAATTATTACTCTGGTTTGTCCATCATATGTACGCAGGTCTATCAACTGGTGGCCGCATTAACGATGATCGCACGGTGGTTCGGTCAGTTTCCGTACATAGTCCGGCGAACGCCGCATTCGGAACTCGGACCGACCTATGAATTCAGGCTTTGTCACGCCTTTACCGCAACACGCTGACGCCCTGCATCGACATTGACTTCGGCGCCAGGACATAATTCTTTATTACTCACTTTGCATAAATTATTTATTATGCAATGATTTTTTTATTATTACTATTATCTCCGGTTTGCACTTTTTTTGTGCACAGGAAAATGATCCAGCCGGACTATATCCTTTGGCGTCACCTCGGCTGGACGGGGGGCTTCGTCAACACTTCATTACCCTATGCCGGGGACTTCGGCATCACTCTGCCGGCCTGTATTGCCCGTGCTATGTCACCACTTCGGAGTGCCGAGCTCTTTGCTCCGCCACCTCGGGACCAGCTTGGGGGAGGGAACCTCGTCCCGCATCATGCTCGGACCACGTCATCAATACTGAACACATTAACCAGCTAAGTTGCCTTCATGCTCAAAGTTTTAATTTTTAACTTGTGTTCGGTTCGACCAAGCATTATACTTTTTTGGAAAAAAGTTGCTTGTAAAAAATTTCCTTGTCCAAACTTCGTTTGTGACACACAAATTCAAATACCCCGTTGACTTGGGAGCTTCCTTCATGAAGCTTTTTCCTCTTGCATATGATTATACTTGTACGGCTTCGTTCCATGTTCGTGTATTACGCCACAATATGCACCATATTGACTTAAGCGATTTGCAAGCTGGGTTGCCTGGCTCCTGTGCTTACCCCTACGTTCCCGATTGTTCGGCTAGGGAGTAAAGGGAGCACCTCTGCGATTGTCACGACCGGGTCGTCCGAGCTCTGACCTCAGACTGGGTGAAGCCGAAAGCTAGCGCTCTTATTGTTTTCAATCATGGTTGGCACACAACAGAACTCATGATTACAAAAAATCTATTGCACAAGTCTCATAGTAATAATGAGCACCGAAGAAAGGTATCGGTGGGGGTACTATTTTCTACGAAGATGCTTCTTACACTTTGTTAGTAATATAGCATAAGTTCCTTGAGTGCGCTTTGTCTGTTACAGCCTTATGGCCTGATTGCCTGGTTATCGGAAACACCGTCGATATTCTCGACAGGTGGAGTACATAACACTTTTTGGCCCTTGCCGAAGAGGGAGAAGCCGACGGTCGGTTAAGACGCGTATAAAGTTCGGGTGAACATAGATATGTCATATGATATAAGTACTTCGGTACATACAATCATTCTTTTACCCAAGTCACTTGGGGGCTCTTAAGTTTATTTGAGCCGTTTTGTAATAAGTGTTTTTCTTCTTAGTCATTGCAAAGTTATTATTATTACTATATATCACTCCTTTTTTCGACGCGAGTGTGCGGTAAATAGCCGGGGGCCTAATTTCTCTCTCGAAGCCGCTAAAGTTTGCTAAACTGGCCTAACGAGAAGTACTCCGCCTTCGGGATAGGAGATTGACGCCATAGGCTGACCCGCTTGAAGTCTCGAGATAGGATGTGTCATGTTAAAGCACGACAGAAACACCCTTTTTTAAGACCAATTTTCGATTTGGCACCGAACACTTGATCTAGTTTGGACATTAAACTTTTGAATAAGTTTTTTGGCTTTTCGAGCCTATGGCACTTTTAAACTATTTGTGCGCTTCCAGCATTAGTCTCGCAGTGCAACGCCGGACACCTTTAGGGATTCGGCAAAACCATTCTCGGATATTTCTATATATGCATCGGTTTCGAATTGTGTCTTTGGTCAATAGTTGGGTTGCCCGGCTCCTGTGTTTGCCGCCTACGTTCCATTTTGTTCGGCTAGGTGTGCCAAGGGAGAACCACTGCAATTGTGCTTCCAGCTCGCATGGTCAAGCACCTCAGTGGAGAAAGCTGAAAACTGACTATCACAATGGGCGTAAACTGGTCAGCGATCCGATGACTATATTAAATGACGGTCCGTTCATAACATTGGCCGAAGTGTTTATGGCTTGACCTCGACTGTCGCCGAACACTACCGGGGGCTAGTAATTGGCCTCCCAAACTAAATCCTCAATATTTGCTCTTCCATTAGAGCTGAGGCTTCGTGATCATGCTTAGCATGACAACCCAACGAAAGGAATCGATAGCGGGACTATTTTCTTTGAAAAACATTTCCTATGTTAAACAGTAATATAACATATCTCTCTACGTACCTTTGTTTATAAAACCGTATGGCTAGATTGCCTTGTTTGTTGTAAATCTTTGCCCTCATAAAAGGCTTTATAAAGTAGGACAAACACTCCTCGGCTACTGGCCGAGGAGGTTGAAGCCGATGGTCGGTCAACAAAGTTTTGTACAATGCGGATCCGAGCATTAATGACATAAAGTACTTGGATACATAGAGTCATTACACATAATTTGTGATTTTAATATGGATATCGATCCTTAATTCTGCCACCCGTGCCCGCATTAAGGCTCGGGGGCTACTGGGCTTCGGGCTCATTATCTATAAATATTAAAAGGGGCACATCGATCCCCTGATCTGGTGTTGCCACACGACCAGTGTCTCGGGGGCTACTGCATTGCCTGTTCTATGCAGAAAATTTTAAGTGCAATACAGTTTCCGAGGAGATTTTGATCCTCAGGTTGGTCGGCCGCACCCAACCTGAGTCTCGAGGACTGAGCACGCCGGTTTTTGTGTCCCGAAGTATTCTGCTGAGCTAGGACTTGATCCTCAGGCCGATTTTGCAAATCAACCTGAGTCTCAGTGGTTACTGGGATCAGCGGTCTTATGTCATCCTTCAGGTGCATCTCGGGTTTTAGACCGATACACACCTTGAGGGCTACTGGCTATATATCTCGTCAGAGGATAAATTGCATCAATAAAAAATATTGACCAAAAATCAGCCCATGACCAAGGTGCTGAACCACCTCGGAAGCAATTTGGCATATAGCTCAGATGCAATGCAAGTGGCTGGCTCCTTAGAGGGCATTTCCGGCATTAAGCTCGGCTAAACTCCTTCAACTTTTTTGGACCAAGATGATCTATGACATCTTGGATATAGTCCGGCGTTGGAGCTTGGACACAGTCCGGTGTTGGAGCTCGGATACATTTCGGCATTGGAGCTTGGACATAGTCTGGCATTGGAGCTCGGATACATTTCGGCGTTGGAGCTCGAAAGCAGTCCGGCATTGGTGCCCGACTGCAAAAGATACCTCGAATGCAGTCCGGCGTTAGAGCTCGGATGCAAGAGGGCACTGCCTTCCGGGAACAACTACAAACCCGAGGTGTGGCATAAAAATAACAAGGCATTGATAAAGGCTGGAAACTTAAGGGGGCTCCTCAGATACCCGACGTATAAACTCGTCGAATGCATTTGGGCGATCCTCAAGATCGAAGATGAGAAGATTTGTTGAACCAGTTTTCAAGACCGGCAATCGAAGATGAAGAACAGTTTGGAAGAATCGAGGAGCGTCCCTAACTTGAAGACCGGTTCAGGGGGCTACTGACGGTGTCCTGGACTAGGGGGGACTCAACACGTCATCTCCTGATCTGCTAGATTGGGCCGAGGACCCCCGTGACCGTATACTCATGGGCCAGTCCGGACAGCTGCCGCATACAAGGAAGATTCCACAAGACTTGGCGATCAAGACAAGGACTCCTCCCCCACCGGCGTATTCGGCTAGGACTCTTGTTATCCTAGGCCTCTGGTGCATTATATAAACCGAGGCCAGGCTAGTCGATAGAGGATATATATATACAACAATCATACCATAGGCTAGCTTCTAGGGTTTAGCCTCTCTGATCTCGTGGTAGATCTACTCTTGTACTACCAATATCATCAATATCAATCAAGCAGGAGTAGGGTTTTACCTCCGTCGAGAGGGCCCGAACCTAGGTAAAAACATCATGTCCCTTGTCTCCTGTTACCATCCGCCTAGACGCACAGTTCGGGACCCCCTACCCGAGATCCGCCGGTTTTGACACCGACACTCATGATCTTCACTTATATTTGTTTGAGCTTATCAAAAGCAACATATGAAAATAGTCTCGAAGTGATAGATATCCAAGGAGGATATAATAAAAACTTTCATGAAGATCATTGGACAAAATAAACTTGATTCTTAGTAATGGTTTTGAGATATGACGATATGATATGTGAGTCATGTTGATGAGTAATTGTGCTTTAGTAAGAATATTGATGTTAAGGTTTGTGATTCCCTATGCAAGCACAAAAGTCAATAGTTATGCGATGAAAGTTATATCCTACTTATGGTGCATTATTCGGTGTTACTTATGCTTAATGCCTGGGTATGAGATTTTTTGCTTTTTGTTGGTCGCTTCTCAATCTTTTTGCTAGCCTTCATTTTGCACTAAGTATGATCAGTACTTGTGCATCCAAAACCCTTTAAACCAATTTTGCCTTATGAGTCCACTATACCTACCTATATGCGGTATTTCCATGCCGTTCTAAGCAAATTTGCATGTGCTATCTCTAATTCTCAAAATAAATTTCTCTTTTGTGTGCTCTACCGCTCGCGAGGCGGTGAAGGGTGACCAATATTTTCCATGCTAGATGTGTTATTCTCATGATGAGTGTTTATTCACTTGTCATTGCACGAGAGTACGAAAAAGGTATTAGGGATGCCCAGTCCTGAAATTAAAAATGAATTTACTTTATGTTATCAAATAATAAAGTCCTTGAAAAGTGTTGGTATGGAGGGCAACCGTGGATTCGGCTAGCCATGGAAAGTGAAAGTAATGGGGAGGAAAAGGAATAAACTTTATTTTCTGTCTTGGAACCGCCTATGATGTATCTAGCATGGAAAGTGTGAGATCTCTAAGTCATTTTCATTGGTGGGAAAAGTGTGCCTCTCAAAAATATTTTTATCTCTCAATTCAAGCTTTGAGCTCTGGCACCTCTACAAATCCCTACTTACCTCCGCGAAGGGCCTTTCTTGTACTTATGCAATTTTTATTTTGAATTTGAGTCTCCATCTTCTCTTATAAAGCACCAACTAAGGGGCACTATGATCGTATTTGAGCATTGGGTGTAGCTAATATTCGAGTGTGTTTCATGAATGGATTAATGATTGAGCAAAATGGGCTAGGGATAACTTGCTTTAGTGTTGAAATTTTGAAAGACATGGTTGCTTGTTGATATGCTTGAGTATTAAAGTCTTCATGTCAAAACTAGACTATTGCTTTGAATCATATAAAATTCCATATGTCCATGATATAAAGCAAAGAAATATGATGAACATGTTCGGCAACATTCCACATAAAAAAATCTATTTTTATCATTTACCTACTCGAGGACTTATACGTCTCCAACGTATCTATAATTTTTGATTGTTCCATGCTATTATATTACCTGGTTTGGATGTTTATAGGCTTTACTCTACACTTTTATATCATTTTTGGGACTAACCTACTAACCGGAGGCCCAGCCCGAATTGCTGTTTTTTTTGCCTATTTCAGTGTTTCGAAGAAAAGGAATATCAAACGGAGTCTGTTGGGGATATAACTACTAGGTATGACCCGCCAAAAGGAGCCGGGTTATACCTATAAGCATTCTTGAAGACCAAAGCTCAAGCTTGAAGACGGCGGTTTAGTAAAGGCCCAAAGGCCCAGAGGTGACTTAAGGCCCGTAGTGTTAACCCGCCTTATTCATATAACTTGTACTGTAAGGCAAGAAATATTAAGAGACCGAGCCGAATAGCGTCTATAAGCCAGTCGGGACTCTGTAGAGCCGCTGGGCGACAACCTCGGTATATAAGGGGACGACCCGGCGGCGGTTCAGGGTATGAAACAACAACTCGAGAGCTAGGTCAAGCGATTTGCTCCCTGGTTATCGAGACCCAAATAATCCCAATCACAACTAGACGTAGGCTTTTACCTTCATCGTAAGGGGCCGAACTAGTATAAAACTTCTCGTGTCTCTTGTCCTGATTAACCCCTTCAAGCTTCCTAGTTGCGATGGCTCCACGACTAAGTCCTTTCACTAGGACAACTGCCGTGACAATTCCACGACAGTTGGCGCCCACCATGGGGCCAGCGCACGGTGGATTTGAGTTCTTGAACGGCAGCTTCGAAGGGCTCAAGGGATATGCTGTGGGCCGGATGACCAAGAGTCGTCGCGGCAAGCTCTACATCAACGATGCAGGATGGGGCCCCGACGCCGGCTCGATTGAGTACGGGTACCGGGTCCCCTTCGGCAGAATCCATGTCTTCATCGGCAAGATCGGCGAGCCGGGCCCTGAGCTGGACATCTGCACCGACCTCGTCGAAACGGCTCAGCGCGCGAGACCCTCCCGGGCTCCGCCAGCGGTGACACGTGCCTTCGTGGGATGCATCCACGAAGGACTCTCTGAATGATCTATCTCTGGTGGTGAGACGGCCATCTTCTCCGATGGTGAGTCATCCACAGGTGAGACGGATTCATTGTACCAACTACAGGATGGCGTGCTTGGGGACAGTTCCGATGGTAGCAGTATTCCGGATTGTCTCGAGCCGCCGAGCAGGGTCGGGATCTTCATGGCCGGCACCCAACCTGTCCAAGACTCCACAACTGCAGCAGTTGTAACCTCCGGGTCAGCGGCAGCCAGGGCAGGAGGCCCTGTACGTTCACCGGCCCAGGTGTTAATGGATCTCACCGACAAGTTGACCACCCTGTTAACCGCCGTAGTTAGCCCGGCGGATCAAGCCGGTCATGATGTGGAGGTGGCACAGTTAAAGTTGGATATGGCGCAAGCTAAGGAAGACCTGGCAGCAGAAGATGTTGAGCGGGCGGCTCTGGATGTTCAGGCTCAGCAGATCCAGGCGCACGCTTTCCGGCTCACACAAGACCAAAACGCGGCTAATGAGGTCATGAGGAGAAGGTATCAGAAGACCCAGTCTCGACTTCCCCTGGTTTATGACCCTCAGAATCTTTTTAACACGCCAGGAGCAGGACCCAGTAACCTGCCGTGGCTTACCCCGCAGACAGGCAACCCGCCATGGCTCCCTCCGCGCACAGGGACGGACCATGTTGCGACACCCGGGGACGGAGCACTGTTTCAGTCACCAGTGATGGGGCCTCCCCGTGTGAACATGGCGCCACCTCAGTACATACAAACACCCCCGGGTCATTACTCCAACCCATTGGAAAACATGATAGCGGCAGCAACCCGATTGGCGGCTCTCCCAATTGATGGTGACTCTTCGGCTGCAGTTGAAACTCGCCGGGTTAGGGAACTTGTTCAGACGGCCTTAGCATAGCAGGAGGCATACTCATACAGCCGAGACAGGATCCACTCCACCCCTCGTCCAAGCTGGAGCCCGAGTTATAGCAGGCACATGGATTCAGCGGTCATGTCAAGCAATGTCAGACGCCGTGACCAGCCAGGTGGAGGTAACCCGCCACATCATGAGGCCGTTAACTTGGTAGATCAAGAGAGACTACGGCAAGAGACTAAACGGGCGGTTCAGCAAGCAGCTGAGCAAGCGACTCAGTTGACGGCTTATCAGCCGTATCCGGATTATCCGGCGACTTCTGTTGAGGCAGGTATAGCCACCCGGACTGGAGGAGTCCCTTGTCTAGTGCCGGCTCTACGTAACGAGTGGCTGCCCAAAGATTTTAAAGGACCAAGGAAGGTGCCGAATTACACAGCTGACTTGCAGCCCGCGGCATGGATTGAGAGCTATGAGATGGCTATGGAGCTTTTGGAGGTTACTGACGCAGCAATGGCTAAGTACTTCACCATGATGTTGGATGGAACCGCCCGCACCTGGTTGAAAGGCCTGCCACCTAATTCAATCAGTTCATGGGCGGAGTTGAAGGCCCGATTCATCCAGAACTTCAAAGACACGTGCAAGCAGCCCATCTCGATCGTGGATCTGACGAATTGTAAGCAGGAAGAGGGTGAGTCTACAACCCATTGGGTGCGCTGGGTTAAGGCCATAATACATTCATTTGATAAGATGGATGCCGGCTCCGCCGTCTTAATGTTGGAGAAGAATTGCCTTTTCTTACCTTTGAAAGAAAAGTTGGGGCGGCTCAAACGTGAGTGCAATGATATGGGCACGCTGATGGCAGCTCTCATCAAGTATGCCGATTCTGATAGTACCAAGGATCCCGAGTCTGATGATGAAAAGGCAGGGAAGGGAAAGAGGAATGGCAACGGCAAGGGCTCTCAGCACAACCCGGCAAATCAAGGAGGTAACAAACGTAAGGCTGACGGTAGTTTGGATTTTGTGGCTAACACCAATGCACAGGGTCATAACCAGCGGCGCAAGGGAAGGCCACCTCCTCGATCCGGCGGGTCAGGACCCACACTTGAGCAGTTATTGAATGAACCTTGTCCGAGACACGGTACTAAGGAGAACCCGGCTACACATTTGTGGAAGGACTGCACGATTATGAAGGCTTTCAAAAATTCCAACATGTTTGACGACAACAATGGCCCGGACGGCTTCGGTGGTGGCGGTTTTCATGGCTCGGGCGGCGGGTCAAATCCCAATTTTCAAAATTCCCAGGGAAACCAGGGTGGATATAACCAACAGGCTGGCCAGGGCAGTCAGCAGCAGCAGCAAGGTGGATACCAGAGCAATCCAAAGCAGTTGAACAGTGGGCAATACCATGTGTTTACCACCAGTTTATGTAATCGGGACCAGAAGCTTCATAAGAGGGCCGTGAATGCGGTTGAGCCGGCAATTCCTCGTTATTTGAGGTGGTCTGAGCAGCCTATCGTATGGAGTAGAGAGGATCACCCTGCACGGGTTGACAATCCGGGTCACTTAGCCCTAGTCGTGGCCCCTCAAGTGGGTGGATACAAGTTCACCAAGGTGCTGATGGATGGAGGCAGCAGCATCAATATCCTTTATTATGAGACCTTCCGTCGCATGGGGCTGACTGGTAAGAGCCTTAAGAAGTCCAATACTGTTTTCCATGGAGTTGTACCTGGTAAGTCGGCGTATCCGGTCAGCAAGATAGAGTTGGAGGTAGCATTTGGGGATGAATATGATTCCAGAGCCGAGAAATTGACGTTTGAAGTAGTTCAGATCAAGAGCCCATATCATGCTCTATTTGGGCGGCCGGCTTACGCCAAGTTCATGGCATGGCCGTATTATGTGTACTTGCAGCTCAAGATGCCGGGTCATAAGGGAACCATTATGGTGCACGGGAGCCGCAAGGTGGCTCTGGAATGTGAAGAGGGTGACGCGGCTTATGCTGAGTCGGTCTGCGCGATGGAAGAGTTAAAATTCTACAAGGACAATGTTGACTCGGCGGATATGACATCCTTAAAGAAGCCAACTACAGAGCATGAGCCGATCATGAAATTTAAGTCGGCGGATGAGACTAAGCTTGTCGATTTTGTCCCAGGCGATTCATCCAAGCAGTTCAGTATCAGTTCTAATTTGGATCCCAAATTAGAAAGCGCGCTCATCGAGTTCATCCGTGAGAATTGGGACATTTTTGCATGGAAGCCATCTGACATGCCAGGTGTATCGAGAGAACTCGCTGAGCACACTCTTAATATCGATCCAAAGTTTAAGCCGGTCAAGCTTCTTCTTCAGCGGTTTAGTGAGCAGAGAAGGAAAGCTATCGGTGAGGAAGTGGCCCGGCTCTTGGCAGCTGGGTTTATCATTGAGGTGTTTCATCCAGAGTGGCTGGCTAACCTGGTGCTTGTTCTTAATAAAAACGACACTTGGCGTATGTGTGTGGATTACACGGACTTAAACAAGGCTTGTCCCGCTAATCCTTTTGCTCTCCCTCGTATTGATCAGATCATCGATGCTACGGCGGGTTGTGAGTGTTTGAGCTTTCTGGATGCTTACTCTGGTTACCATCAGATCAAGATGGTTGTTAAGGACCAGGAGAAGACGGCGTTCATTACTCTGTTTGGAGCCTTCTGCTATGTTTCAATGCCTTTTGGGCTCAAGAGTGCCCAGGCGACTTACCAGCGACGTGTGCTGAATTGTCTTCATGACCAAATTGGACGCAATGTTCATGCTTATGTGGATGACATAGTGGTTAAATCCAGAGAGAAAGAGACCTTGATTGATGATCTCAAGGAAACCTTTGATAATCTCCGGGTTTACAAGATGATGCTTAACCTGGCCAAGTGTGTTTTTGGTGTGCCTGCTGGCAAGCTTTTGGGCTTTCTGGTCTCTAACAGAGGCATTGAAGCTAACCCGAAGAAGATCAAAGCCATCACCTCTTTGGCCAAACCAGCATGTATCAATGATGTTCAGCGTTTGGCGGGTCATATCGCCAATTTAAGCCAGTTCATAAGCCAGTTAGGGGAGAAGGCTATACCGCTATATCAGATGATGAAGAAGACGGATAGCTTTACTTGGAGTGACGCTGCCAATACTGCTTTTGAAGATCTGAAGAGACAGTTGGCTGAGTCGCCGGTTCTTGCTGCTCCCATTGACAAGGAACCCTTGTTACTGTATGTGGCTGCTAACACGCATGCTGTCAGCGTGGTTATTGTGGTGGAATGCAAGGAGGGTGGCAAGGAGCACCCGGTTCAGCGGCCGGTTTACTACATCAGTGAGGTACTGATTGAGTCCAAGCAGCGATATCCACACTGGTAGAAGCTTGTCTATGGGGTGTTCATGGCCAGCCGGAAGCTTAAGCAATATTTCTTGGGCCACCCCATCACTGTGGTTAGTTCTGCCCCCTTGGGGGATATTATTCAGAACAGAGAGGCCACATGGCGAGTCGCCAAATGGGCCATTGAGCTTGGGCCTCATGGTTTAAAATATGTGCCACGCACAGCTATTAAATCTCAAGCACTAGTGGATTTCATCAATGATTGAATAGAGCTGCAGATGCCTGAGGAAAAGCCGGACAATACCTATTAGACAATTCATTTTGACGGGTCTAGGCAATTGGAAGGCTCGGGGGCTGGAGTTATTTTGGCTTCCCCTCAGGGTGATAACTTTTGTCATGTACTCTGGTTGATGTTTCCTTGTACTAACAACGCAGCTGAGTATGAAGCCTTGCTCCATGGTCTCTGGATGGCTAAAGAGATGAATTTAAGCCGGGGAAGGTGCTTCGGCGACTCAGATCTAGTGGCTCAGCAAGTATCAGGCAAGTGGGATTCAAAGGATCCTCTCATGGCAGCTTATCGCCGGGAGGTTGATGCAATTGCGGGGCACTTCAAGGGTTGTCAGGTGGAGCACATTGACCGTAGAAAGAACGAGCCGGCTGACGCCTTAAGCCGGCTGGGATCTCAGCGTAAGCTGGTGCCACCTAATACTTTCTTGGATGTTTTGGATAACCCTTCTGTCAAGCTACCTACAGAGGAAGATTTGGCTATTCCTGACCCTGAAGCACAATTGGTGGCGGCTCTTCATATCATCTCAGATTGGACGGTGTCGTATCTGGCTTATATGACACAGGGCGAATTGCCTGAGGATGAAACCTTGACCAGGCAGATAACCCGGCGGTCCAAGTCCATGACGATTGTCAATGGCGAGTTGCATCATCGCAGTGTTACAGGGGCTTTTCAGTGTTGCATCTCTCCTAAAGAAGGCCAAGAAATTATCCATGAGATTCATGAAGGAGATTGCGGTCATCACGCCGGGTCAAAATCTCTCGTGGCTAAGGCTTTTCGTCATGGGTTTTATTGGCTGTCGTTTCATGCTGACGCAGAGGATCTGGTCAGTAAATGTGACGGTTGCCAGAAGTTCTCAAGACGGGCTCATGTGTCGGCTCAAGAGTTGAGGATGATTCCAATTAGTTGGCCGTTCCCAGTCTGGGGGCTTGACATGGTTGGACCTTTCAAAGAGATCCAAAGATAAAAAGACTCACCTCTTGGTGGTAATTGATAAGTTCACAAAGTGGGTCGAGGTAGAGCCGGTCAGTAAGTGTGATGCAGCCACGGCGGTTCAATTCATGAAGAAGGTGATATTTCGTTTTGGTTTTCCACACAGCATTATAACTGGCAATGGCACTAATCTATCTAAAGGCGCCATGGAGGAATTCTGTCAACGTGAGCATATCCGGCTTGATGTTTCATCAGTGGCTCACCCTCAGTCCAATGGTCAAGCCGAGAGAGCCAATCAAGAGATCCTAAAAGGCATTAAGCCCCGGCTTTTTGTCCCCTTGCAACGGACGCCGGGTTGTTGGGTTGAGGAGTTACCTTCTGTGTTATGGAGCATCAACACTACTCCTAACAGATCTACGAGTTATACGCCTTTCTTCATGGTCTACGGAGCTGAGGCGGTTCTCCCTAGTGACATCCGTCATGATTCACCTCATGTGGCGGCTTATGTCAAGGAAGACAATGAACAGGCACGCCAGAATGCTCTTGATCTGTTAGATGAACATCGGGACTTGGCAGCAGCTCGTTCGGTGATTTATCAACAGGACTTGCGCCGTTATCACAGCCACCGAGTTAAGTCTAGATCCTTTCAGGAAGGGGATTTAGTGCTCCGGCTCATCCAGGATCACACTGGTGCTCACAAGTTATCCCCACCTTGGGAAGGGCCATTTGTGGTCAGCAAGAACCTGAACAACGGGTCATATTACCTTATTGACATTCAAGAACACAAAGACTCACGTAAGTCGGAGGAAGAGACCCGGAGGCCGTGGAATATTGCTCATCTCCGGCCCTACTACACTTGAGCCATAGGCTCCGCTGATGTATATATTTTGCCAATGTATATATTATGATAAATAATAAATCAGGACCTCTGTCCATTTTTCCTCTTCACAAGGTAAATTTGTTATTATCATTGTCATCATTTTCTCGCATGATCGCTCGGGGGCGGGTCATATTTGATCCGGCTCAGCCCGTTCTGATCTGGCTTACGATCGTATTCGAATCTAGATGTTCAAAATTATGATCACTAGGGGGCTTCCTGTTCAAACATAGGTCGTATTCGAACCAAAGAGAACATAGCTGTCGATACCCTTTTGATTGGCACACTGCCGAGCTCACTTGGGGGCTTCTTGATCGTATTCGAATCATAGCTTAACCCCATTTGGGAACCGACTTTGATCGTATTCGAATCAGAGTCGTTAAAAAACTCTCAAGGTCATTAGGGGGCTTCCTATTCAAACATAGGTCGTATTCGAACCAAAGAGAACACAGCTGTCGGTACCCTCTTGATCGGTGCAATGCCAAAGCCATTTGGGGCTACATGACCATATTCGAATCCTAGTTTAAACCCCTCTGGGACGGTTCACTGATCGTATTTGAATCAGTAGCCTTGCCATTGTTACTTCTCTTTTTTGGTTTAAGTTCTCTTTGGAAGCCCCATTATTTGACTTAAGATTTTTTTCTGAGGCTTACAACTATAAATATGATGTGTGTAGCCCGGTTCAATATCGAATGATGAGTCGCCGACCCATAAGCATCGTTGTACTTTCCGGGTATCCAAATATTGGATCTTCATCCTTACCGGCCGGGTCATATGAACCGGTGGTGCAAGTTGTGAAATTTTATCATAGTTGTATTTTTATCAACCAGATAATCTATGATTATTTTGATAACCTTTTGACCTGCCTAGCAGTTCAGTTGAAGGACAGTTTTTCAAAAATGATCAATTGTGTGCACGAATACAGCAAGGCGGCTTAAGGATGTTAAGCATCAAAACATGCACGATGGCATGGCCACAACAGAGTTATCTCTATCCTATTACAGGACTCATTAAGTCTAAATAGTTTGCATTGTTTTTTACACCAGGTAATGAGCCGCCATGACAGGTTCACCTTCAGGATTGGCCGGAAGCGTCCGGGTTAGCCCTCTCCGCGCTTGTGCTCTGCTCCTTTTCCTGAAAGGTTGATGCTGACCAGTCAATGTTGTTTAAGGCTTCAAATTCTGCTTCATCACCAACAAGACCGGCCGGGTCAACTTCAAGAGCAAAGGTATGCTTACGAATTGGGGGAATCAGACTGGTCACGTCATATTTTAGGTGTCGGAATTCTTTGATTTTGTTCATCATAACCCGCCTGGTACTTGGTAAGATCTACTTCAATAGCTATCAGAGTCACCACGGGGCGTATCTCTTTGACACAGGCAAGCAAATCCGCATCCTCAAACGGCGTGCCGTCTTCCTTCAGACTTGGGTAACCAATGGCGATATCCTCTGGGTCTAGTTCAGGTAGCCAGGCTTTAGCCCGGCTTAGAGCATTTATTGCTCTGGCTCTTGCAGCTGACGTTCTCAATTCATTGATCCGTTGCGGAAGGACTGAAAGCTTACTCAAGACCTGTGGTAGGAGGGTTGGAATCTCATTGGATAAGGCCACCTAAGCAAGTGTACGTTGTGACCCGGTGTACAGTTGTTCCACCAAGGTATACACAGCTTTCAGCTTCGTCAGCATGTTGTGGTTTAAATTTGCGCTTCTGGGGCCTGTAGAAAGCATACTCAGAAAAGTTCATTTCTGGCATATATTCTATTGCACGGCTTAAGATATGTACACAATGGCAAGGCGACTTACTGAAGATGGCTGCGACCAATTGTGAAATATGGCACTTTAACCCAGACAATTCTCTAGTACTTCTTCCAGAGCCGCTTCTGTTTTTTCAGCTCGGCTTATCAATGCGGTCTTCTCATCCGCCAAGGCTTTCTTTTCAGTCTCAAAGTCTTTCTTTAGTTTCTCCTGTTCAGAAACACTGAATTCGAACTTACTGTTGGCCTTCTCAAGTTCTGACTCTTGGAATTCAAGGCGGCTCTTCAGATTGGTCACCTCAGACTCGAGTTGACTCGTGGTAGCATGTGCAAGTATAAAATCAAGTAAGTTGTTTATGCAGTATTAAAGTCCCAAGCATTTTGCCAGGAATAATACTTGGCACTTGGGGGCTAATGTCTTACACAGTTTTTCTATGACGGTTCATTATATATTGATTTATATGAGTAAGTCCTAAGCATTTTGCAAGCAATAAAACTTGGCACTTGGGGGCTAATGCATATTGCTGTTCAAAGACCCATAAGAATTTCTCTATAAAGAGCCGGTTCCACCATATTGGTTAAGCCGCCCCTTGGGGACTACACGGTAAGCCGGAAGTTTATTCTTTCTTTATGTTGTCAAATTTGTTTCTAAGTCTACAGCATAAGCATCTTAAGCAGCAGACTTGGGGGCTAACATACTGAAGGATAATGAACAAAAGAAAACAGGTTATACCTCGAATTTATGGTGCATTTGCTTCACCATGTCAATCTCGAGGTTCCCGCTGCTATGCACTTGACTCATATAGTCAGAGAAGACATCTCCAATACTCATATGAGTATAATTGGTTACATCCATCTTGACTCGATGCTGGTCCAGAAGTTCTTCCTTGGTGGGGAATTTGGCCAGCACAGTTGGCCTCCCCGGGTTAGCATGGCCGGTTCCGGTGATCTCAACATCAGCATTGGAGGGATCAGCTGTCCGGGTTGGGCTTGGAGGTTTGGGATTTTCTGAGTCGGTAGCACCTTGGTCAGTGGGCAGGTTAGTAGGAGGTGACACATCTTTTGCTGGTTCTGGTGGCGGTTCATGAGTGTTTAACTCCGGCATGGTTGTTTCAAGAACCGGCTCATCAGCGGCGACTCTTTCTTCAGTCGGTTTATTCTTTCTAACCCTCTTGCTGGGTTTAGCCTGACCACTACATTCAAATAAAAAGATTAATACAGAGGTAAGAAGATTACAATAACTACAAAAGTGAGTGGCTTATTATACCCTGGTACAGTCTTAAAAGTTGGCAGATTGGACTGCAATGACTCGCCGGAGGAAGGGGAAGTATCCTGATAATCCGAGTCAGAGGAATTGAGTGGTTGACGAAAGAGACCCGCCAAGGGGTAAAACTTAGTTAAAATAGAGGTAACCTCGTTTCGGCATTTTCTTGGAGTATTTGGTAAGCCGGAGGAGAGCTCCGCGTCCTTGCTGGTCCGGGTCTGCCTCCGGCTCTCATGAATTTGCCGCTTCAAAAGAAATTGAGGATCGTGATGAGCTAGAGGATGAGAAAATCTTACTTTCCGGGTCACTCTACGGATTTTCTGTCTTGGCAAAGGCTCGGAGTCGGAGGAAAGGATAGTTACCTCATCAGCCTTGCTACGGCTTGTCCCAGTATCCTCCTGCTGATGATCAGTGTCAACAAGATGATTAAAAAATAAGCCAAGGTAGTCAAGGGCTACCTCTGACTCAGAAGAGTCTGTCAGCCGAAGCAAGTCGGAAGCAGTAGCTTTCTTGCCCTTCCTTTTGGCAGCTTCTTTCCTGGCGGCTTTCTTTTCTTTCCTAGCTTTCTTGGCCGCTTCATGGTCATATTTAACTTTCCAAAATTTATCACCCGCCTGCAGGGATTAAGTATATTACGAGTATGGGTGAAGCATTAAGAGAATAAGATAAACATTTTATATGGGTGCCTTACCTTTGGAGCCGGGTTATCTTTGCAGAACGGGGCTAGACCCACTCTGCCACAATCCGCCAGACTCTCGTTGAGAAGAGATTTGGTCATGTCATCAAAAACATGAGCAGGTAAGTCGTCAGGGCTATGGCGCAGGGGGTCATTTTTGGCGCCAGTATATTCACACATTAAGATGGTACGGCGGCTCAATGGGATAACTCGCCAGGCAAGCCAGACTCAAACCAGGTCAATGCCCGTCAACCCGTTCCTCAATAGAGCTTTGATCTTGGCCAGAGTAGGAGAGAGGGATCTGTGTTCTGCGGCAGTAATCTTGTCGGGCAAATGATGATTGGTGTCAAGACGAAGGGCACGAAAGCCGGGCAGAGGATTCTCGTCAGCCGGGGAGGTATCCTTGCAGTAGAACCACGTCATGTTCCAATCTTTTGGATGGCTTGGCGGGTTGGCATAGGGGAAAATCGCATCTCTGCGGCGCTGAATTGAAACCCCACCAAGTTCCAAGCTCTGGCCACTGGCACACTCTGTCTGGCGGTTCAAGTAGAACAGCTCTCTGAAAAGCAGTAAATTGGGTTCTTCACCAAGAAAAACTTCGCTGAATACTTGGAAATTGCAGATGTTAGACACGGAATTGGGTCCAATGTCTTGTGGGTGAAGGTCAAGAAACTTCAGCACATCTCTAGAAAATTTTGAACCGGGAGGAGTAAAACCCCGGTTCATATGATCTATAAAGACAACCACCTCTCCGTCCTTGGGTTGAGGGATTTCTTCATCCGGGTTAGGAGCACGATAAGGCATGACTTCTTTCTTTGGCAGATAGCCGGTTTTCACGAAGTCATCTAATGTGATGTCAGTGACAATGGATTTCACCCAGTTGCAAGAGGTAGGTGCCTTGGGCGCCATTATGTTTGAAAGCCTAAAGACAAAATAACAGGGCCGGTTCAAATTTAAGCCGGACAAGATAAAAATGTTAGTGGAATGTTGTATGGCGACTTATGAAGGGGCCTAATGTATAAGGATAGTGCATCCGGGTTACTTAAGCCGCCATAGGTTTTTTAAAGCCGTTAGTACTACTTAAACTAACAGGGGAAGTTCAGATTATTAATTAAGTATTACTTCTTTAAGCCGGCTATCAGAGCCGCCGTGACTGGCAAGTCTAACAAGTTATGGATTTTTCCTAAGTGTAGGACAAACAAGTTTCGCAGTTTGCAGTAATTATTTTGGATCAAACAAAGGTTCAGAAAAGAAAATTTACTAGACCTAAAAACAGGACGCAGAGAAGTTCATATGCTATACTGAGGTTTTCTTACAAGGAAAGGAGGTCCATTGCTAATCAAAATGAATGCGGAGCATGAACCACATCAGATTCATGGGGTTCTTTGGATCAGGCGACACCGTGGCAAGGAAAAAGGCAAGAGCTCGGATGAACTATGTCTGTGCAAAAGAACACGATAACCCTAATGCAGATCTACGGTGCGGAAAGGGAAATACTTACTGCGGGGGTCTGCGGAGGAGGAGCGTCCCCGTTCTCTAGTCAAGGTCAGGGTGATGCAGCGGCCAAAGCTCAACGAGAATGAAGGGCGCAGTGACGACGGCAGCAGAGCTCCAGTGGCAGTTGGGGCGAGAGGAATAAGATGCGAACGGAGAATGGAAAAGAGGCCTAGTCGGGGCTATTTATAAGGAAAACCTGTTAAGTGGGCACGAAAAACGAGGAGGCCGAAAAATAAATTTATCCAGCTACAAGGGCGCCTCGATTTTTGGATGGTCATTAAGACAGAGATCCATTAGGATATGTTGGACAAAGCCGCATTTATGACAGGTGACAACATGGCGGGTTACCACAAATCTGAAGGATGATGTCATGGTGGGTTACACGAACTTTCTTAAGTAAGGAGCAGAAGACTTTTTCTTAAGTATTGAAGACTGACATGAACCAGTTCAAATCAGCCTGGGGCCTAATGTTGGGGATATAACTACTAGGTATGACCCGCCAAAAGGACCCGGGTTATACCTATAAGCATTCTCGAAGACCAAAGCTCAAGCTTGAAGACGGCGGTTTAGTAAAGGCCCAAAGGCCTAGAGGTGACTTAAGGCCCGTAGTGTTAAACCACCTTATTCATATAACTTGTACTATAAGGCAAGAAATATTAAGAGACCGAGCCGGATAGCGTCTATAAGCCAGCCGGGACTCTGTAGAGCCGCTGGGCGACAACCTTAGTATATAAGGGGACGACCCGGCGGTGGTTCAGGGTACGAAACAACAACTCGAGAGCTAGGTCAAGCGATTTGCTCCCTGGTTATCGAGACCCAAATAATCCCAATCACAACTAGATGTAGGCTTTTACCTTCATCGTAAGGGGCCGAACTAGTATAAAACTTCCCGTGTCTCTTGTCCTGATTAACCCCTTCAAGCTTCCTAGTTGCGATGGCTCCACGACTAAGTCCTTTCACTAGGACATCTGCCGTGACAATTCCACGACAGAGTCCAAACGGGATGAAACCTTCGGGAGCGATAATTTTGGAACAAATGCAACCCAAGAGACTTGCAGTGGACGTCAAGCAGCAAATGAGGCGGCCACGAGGGTGCTCGGCGCGCCCTATGGGGGTGGGCGCCTGATACGTCTCCAACGTATCTATAATTTTTGATTGTTCCATGCTATTATATTACCCGTTTTGGATGTTTATGGGCTTTACTTTACACTTTTATATCATTTTTGGGACTAACCTACTAACCAGAGGCCCATCCCAAATTGCTTTTTTTGCCTATTTTAGTGTTTCGAAGAAAAGGAATAATCAAACGGAGTCCAAACGGAATGAAACCTTCAGGAGCGATCTTTTTGGAACAAGCGCAAACCAAGGGACTTGGAGTGGAAGTCAAGCAATAGACGAGGCGTCCGCGAGGGTGCCCGGAGCGCCCCCACCCTCGTGGGCCCCTCGAGCATCCACCGACCTACTTCTTCCTCCTATATATATCCACGTACCCCGAAAACATCCAGCAGTACCATGAAAAACTATTTCCACCGCCGCAACCTTCTATATCCGCGAGATCCCATCTTGGAACCTTCACCGGCGCTCCGCCGGAGGGGGAATCAACCATGGAGGGCCTCTACATCATCTCCAAGGCCTCTATGATGAGTTGTGAGTAGTTTACCACAGACCTTTAGGTCCATAGTTATTAGCTAGATGGCTTCTTCTCTCTCTTTGAATCTCAACACAAAGTTCTCCTCGATCTTCTTGGAGATCTATTCGATGTAACTCTTTTTGCGGTGTGTTTGTCGAGATCCGATGAATTGTGGGTTTATGATCAAGTTTATCTATGAGAAATATTTGAATCTCCTCTGAATTCTTTTATGTGTGACTAAGTTATATTTGCAAGTCTCTTCGAATTATCAGTTTGGTTTGGCCTACTAGATTGATCTTTCCTGCAATGGGAGAAGTGCTTAGCTTTGGGTTCAATCTTGCGGTGTCCTTTCCCAGTGACAGCAGGGGCAGCAAGGAACGTATTGTATTGTTGCCATCGAGGATAAAAAGATGGGGTTTATATCATATTGCATGAGTTTATTCCTCTACATCATGTCATCTTTCTTAATGCGTTACTCTGTTCTTCATGAACTTAATACTCTAGATGCAGGCAGGAGTCGGTCGATGTGTGGAGTAATAGTAGTATATGCAGAATCGTTTTGATCTACTTGTCACGAACGTGATGCCTATATACATGATCATGCCTAGATAATCTCATAACTATGCGCTTTTCTATCAATTGCTCGACAGTAATTTGTTCACCCACCGTAATACTTATGCTATCTTGAGAGAAGCCACTAGTGAAACCTATTGTCCCCGAGTCTATCTTTTATCATATAAGTTTTCCATCTACTTTTATTAGCATCTTTACTTTTCTATTTATATCATAAAAATACCAAAAATATTTATCTTATCTTATTATCTCTATCAGATCTCACTATCGCAAGTTACCGTGAAGGGATTGACAACCCCTTTATCGCGTTGGTTGCGAGGTTCTTGTTTGTTTGTGTAGGTGCGTGGGACTTTTGAGGAGCCTCCTGCTGGATTGATACCTTGGTTCTGAAAAACTGAGGGAAATACTTATGCTACTCTGTTGCATCACCCTTTCCTCTTCAAGGGAAAAACCAACGCAAGCTCAAGACGTAGCAGCACGCCCCCTCCCTCGTGGGCCCCTCGTGGCTCCACCGACCTACTTCTTCCTCCTATATATATCCACGTACCCCAAGAACATCTAGGAGCACCATGAAAACCTAATTCCACCGCCGCAACCTTCTGTATCCGCGTGATCTCATCTTGGAGCCTTCGTCGGCGCTCCGCCAAAGGGGGAATCGACCATGGAGGGCCTCTACGTCAACTCCAATGCCTCTCCGATGAGTTGTGAGTAGTTTACCGCAGACCTTCGGGTCCATAGTTATTAGCTAGATGGCTTCTTCTCTCTCTTTAAATCTCAATACAATGTTCTCCTCGATCTTCTTGGAGATCTATTCGATGTAACTCTTTTTGCGGTGTGTTTGTCGAGATCCAATGAATTGTGGGTTTATGATCAAGTGTATCTATGAGAAATAATTGAATCTTCTTTGAATTCTTTTATGTGTGATTGGTTATCTTTGCAAGTCTCTTCGATTTATCAGTTTGGTTTGGCCTACTAGATTGATCTTTCTTGCAATGGGAGAAGTGCTTAGCTTTGGGTTCAATCTTGCGGTGTCCTTTCCCAGTGACAGTAGGGGAAGCAAGGCACGTATTGTATTGTTGCCATTGAGGATAAAAAGATGGGGTTTATATCATATTGCATGAGTTTATCCCTCTACATCATGTCATCTTTCTTAATGCGTTACTCTGTTCTTCATGAACTTAATACTCTAGATGCAGGCAGGAGTCGGTTGATGTGTGGAGTAATAGTAGTAGATGCAGAATCGTTTCGATCTACTTGTCACGGATGTGATGCCTATATACATGATCATGCCTAGATAATCTCATAACTATGCGCTTTTCTATCAATTGCTCGACAGTAATTTTTTCACCCACCGTAATACTTATGCTATGTTGAGAGAAGCCACTAGTGAAACCTATGGCCCCAGGGTCTATCTTTTATCATATAAGTTTTCCATCTACTTTTAGTTGCATCTTTACTTTTCCATCTATATCATAAAAATACCAAAAATATTTATCTTATCTTATTATCTCTATCAGATATCACTATCGCAAGTTAACGTGAAGGGATTGACAACCCCTTTATCGCGTTGGTTGCGAGGTTCTTGTTTGTTTGTGTAGGTGTGTGGGACTTTTGAGGAGCCTCCTACTGGATTGATACCTTGGTTCTCAAAAACTGAGGGAAATACTTACGATACTCTGCTGCATCACCCGTTCCTCTTCAAGGGAAAAACCAACGCAAACTCAAGACGTAGCAGCGCGCCCCCCACCCTCGTGGGCCCCTCGTGGCTCCACCGACCTACTTCTTCCTCCTATATATATCCACGTACCCCGAGAACATCCAGGAGCACCACGAAAACCTAATTCCATCGCCGCAACCTTCTGTATCCGCGAGATCCCATCTTGGAGCCTTCGCCGGTGCTCTGGCGAAGGGGGAATCGACCATGGAGGGCCTCTACATCAACTCCAAGGCCTCTCCGATGAGTTGTGAGTAGTTTACCACAGACCTTCGGGTCCATAGTTATTAGCTAGATGGCTTCTTCTCTCTCTTTGAATCTCAATACAAAGTTCTCCTCAATCTTCTTGGAGATCTATTCGATGTAACTCTTTTTGCGGTGTGTTTGTCGAGATCCGATGAACTGTGGGTTTATGATCAAGTGTATCTATGAGAAATAATTGAATCTTCTTTGAATTCTTTTATGTGTGATTGGTTATCTTTGCAAGTCTCTTCGAATTATCATTTTGGTTTGGCCTACTAGAGATATCTTTCTTGCAATGGGAGAAAGGCTTAGCTTTGGGTTCAATCTTGTGGTGTCCTTTCCCAGTGACAGCAAGGGCAGCAAGGCACGTATTGTATTGTTGCCATCGAGGATAAAAATATGGGGTTTATATCATATTGCTTGAGTTTATCCCTCTACATCATGTCATCTTTCTTAATGCGTTACTCTGTTCTTCATGAACTTAATACTGTAGATGTAGGCAGGAGTCGGTCGATGTGTGGAGTAATAGTAGTATATGCAGAATCGTTGTGATCTACTTGTTGCGGATGTGATGCCTATATACATGATCATGCCTAGATATTCTCATAACTATGAACTTTTCTATCAATTGCTCGACAGTAATTTGTTCACCCACCGTAATACTTATGCTATCTTGAGAGAAGGCACTAGTGAAACCTATGGCCCCGGGGTCTATCTTTTATCATATAAGTTTTCCATCTACTTTTATTTGCATCTTTTACTTTCCAATCTATATCATAAAAATACAAAAAATATTTATCTTATCTTATCTCTATCAGATCTCACTTTTGCAAGTTTCCGTGAAGGGATTGACAACCCTTTTATCGCGTTGGTTGCGAGGTTCTTGTTTGTTTGTGTAGGTACGAGGGAATTTTGAGGATCCTCCTACTGGATTGATACCTTGCTTCTCAAAAACTGAGGGAAATACATATGCTACTTTGCTGCATCACCCTTTCCTCTTCAAGGGAAAACCAACGTAGTGCTCAAGAGGTAGCAAGAAGGATTTCTGGTGCCGTTGCCGGGGAGGTCTTCGCTCAAGTCACATACCAAGTACCCATCACAAACTCATCTCCCTCGCATTACATTTTTGTCATTTGCCTCTCGTTTTCCTCTCCCCCATTCACCCTTGTCGTTTTATTCGCCCTCTCTTTCCTGTTCTTTTTCGCTTGCCTCTCATGTGCCTGTTTGCCCTTATGGCTTTGCCTAAGAACATTGATCTCCATCTTAAAAGGTTGGAAGAGATTGAATTAAATATTAGAAGCTTTATGACTTTACAATTTGAGCATAATAATTTCTTTAGAAAAGAGCTTAAAGAACAAAAAAATCTTTATTGAGTACATGAATAAAGAGCTTGATGATATGTCTAAGGAATTTTATAGTTTGAATTCTCAGATTGCTCGTCTTGAAAAATCAATAGCCCAAATCTCTGATAAGCAAGCTACCTTAGTTAATAATATGGCTGCCAAACCAGAAGGGTTAGGGGAAAATAATGATGAAGATCTAAAAGTTATTGATGTGTCCCCTGATACGTCCATTTTGCATCATGCTTTTATATCAATATTTATTGCATTATGGGCTGTTATTACACGTTATGTCACAATACTTATGGCTATTCTCTCTTATTTTACTAGGTTTACATGAAGAGGGAGAATGCCGGCAGCTGGGATTCTGGGTTGGAAAAGGAGCAAATATTGGAAACCTATTCTGCACAGCTCCAAAAGTCCTGAAACTCCACGAAAGTCATTTTTGGAATTAATGATAAATATTCAACGGAAGAAACACCTGAGGGGGGCCACCCACCATCCATGAGGGTGGGGGGCGCGCCCTACCCCCTGGGCGTGCCCCCCTGCCTCGTGGGCCACCTGGCAGCCCTTCGGTGCCAATCTTCTGCTATATGAAGTCTTTTACCCTGGAAAAAATCATAAGCAAGCTCACGGGACGAAACTCCGCCGCCACGAGGCGGAACCTTGGCGGAACCAATCTAGGGCTCCGGCGGAGCTGTTCTGCTGGGGAAACTTCCCTCCGGGAGGGGGAAATCATCATCATCGTCATCACCAACGATCCTCTCATCAGGAGGGGGTCAATCTCCATCAACATCTTCACCAACACCATCTCCTCCCAAACCCTAGTTCATCTCTTGTATCCAATCTTTGTACCAAAACCTCAGATTGGTACCTGTGGGTTGCTAGTAGTGTTGATTACTCCTTGTAGTTGATGCTAGTTGGTTTATTTGGTGGAAGATCATATGTTCAGATCCTTAATGCATATTAATACCCCTATGATCATGAAAATTAATATGCTTTGTGAGTAGTTACGTTTGTTCCTGAGGACATGGGTGAAGTCTTGCTATTAGTAGTCATGTGAATTTGGTATTCGTTCGATATTTTGATGAGATGTATGTTGTCTATCCTCTAGTGGTGTTATGTGAACGTCGACTACATGACACTTCACCATTATTTGGGCCTAGAGGAAGGCATTGGGAAGTAATAAGTAGATGATGGGTTGCTAGAGTGACAGAAGCTTAAACCCTAGTTTATAAGTTGCTTCGTAAGGGGCTGATTTGGATCCATATGTTTCATGCTATGGTTAGGTTTACCTTTATACTTCTTTTGTAGTTGAGGATGCTTGCAATAGGGGTTAATCATAAGTGGGATGCTTGTCCAAGAAAGGGCAGTACCCAAGCACCGGTCCACCCACATATCAAATTATCAAAGTAATGAATGTGAATCATATGAATGTGATGAAAACTAGCTTGACGATAATTCCCATGTGTCCTCGGGAGCGCTTTTCTCATTATAAGAACTTATCCAGGCTTGTCCTTTGCTACAAAAAGGATTGGGCCACCTTGCTGCACCTTGTTTACTTTCATTGCTTGTTACCCGTTACAAATTATCTTATCACAAAACTATCTGTTACCTACAATTTCAGTGCTTGCAGAGAATACCTTACTGAAAACCGCTTGTCATTTCCTTCTGCTCCTCGTTGGGTTTGACACTCTTACTTATCGAAAGGACTAAGATAGATCCCCTACACTTGTGGGTCATCATCCCCTATTAAATCTTTGTTTTGCAATATGAATCTTGATAATGATGGGACTGGAGATGAGTCAACTTTAGTTAAAAGGCGTCCCAATGATTCAGAATTTTAGGTCTTGATGCTAAATTTGGTAAAAGTGGGATTGGAGAGGTCAAAACTTTACATAGCAATGAACCCACTATTATGGATTTCAAGGAATTTAATTATGATAATTGTTCTTTAATAGATTGTATTTCCTTGTTGCAATCCGTGTTGAATTCTCCCCATGCTTATAGTCAAAATAAAGCTTTTACCAAACATATTGTTGATGCTTTGATGCAATCTTATGAGGAAAAATTGAATTGGAAGTTTATATACCTAGAAAACTTTATGATGAGTGGGAACCTACTATAAAAATTAAAATTAAAGATCATGAATGCTATGCTTTATGTGATTTGGGTGCTAGTGTTTCCATGATTCCGAAAACTTTATGTGATGTGCTAGGCTTCCATGATTTTGATGATTGCTCTTTAAACTTGCACCTTGCGGATTCCACCATTAAGAAACCTATGGAAAGGATCAATGATGTTCTTATTGTTGCAAATAGGAATTATGTGCCCGTAGATTTTATCGTTCTTGATATAGATTGCAATCTTTCATGTCCTATTACTCTTGGTAGACCTTTCCTTAGAACGATTGGTGCAATTATTGATATGAAGGAAGGGAATATCGGATTCCAATTTCCATTAAGGAAAGGCATGGAACACTTTCCAAAAAATAAAATAAAATTACCTTATGAATCTATCATGCGAGCTACTTATGAATTGAATGCCAAAGATGGCAATACATAGATCTATTCTCGCTTTTATGCCTAGCTAGGGGCGTTAAACGATAGCACTTGTTGGGACGCAACCCAATTTTATTTTTGTTCCTTGCTTTTTGTTTTTGTTTAGTAATAAATATTTCATCTAGCTTCTGTTTAGATATGGTTTTATGTTTTAATTAGTGTTTGTGCCAAGTAGAACCTATAGGATAACCTACGGTGATAGTTAATTTGATTCTGCTGAGAAACAGAAACTTTTGCACGCACGAGAATAATTTTAATAAATCACAGGAATGTGCTTTTGTGTTGATTCTTTTTGCAGTAGATCAATGGACAAATTTCCCAGGACTTCCTATTTTGGTAGGTGTTTTAGAGTTCCATAAGTATTCAGTTACAGATTGATACAGACTATTCTATTTTTGACATATTCTGTTTTCGTGTGTTGTTTTCTTATTTTGATGCATCTATGGCTAGTATCGGGGGGGTATGAACCATAGACAAGTTGGAATACGGTAGGTTTAACACCAATATAAATAAATAATGAGTTCATTACAGTACCTTATGTGGTGGTTTTTCTTTCTTGCACTAACAGAGCTTATGAGATTTCCTTTTGAGTTTTGTGTTGTGAAGTTTTCAAGTTTTGGGTAAAGATTTGATGGTGTCGTGGGAGGACTGATCCACGGACACCTATGGGGCCGGCGGACCGGGCCCCTTTCGGTTCGGCGGGGGGCGGAGGTCTCACGAAGAGCAGATCGAGGCGAAGCACACGAGCGGTTTACCCAGCTTTGGAGCTCTCCGGAGAGATAATACTCCTACTGCTGCATGTCTGATTGTATTGAGTTCTTACTCGGGAGCGCTGAGTGCTACAGTACACACTAGCTGCTAATGAGACCGAGCGTGAGTGTTTTCTAGTTCCGAACCCTTCGAACCTCCTGCTACGTTGCGCATGGGCCTCCTTTTATATGCTCATGGGGTCACCGACAGGTGGCAATGTAGACAAGGGCAAAAATGGAAATGCGTTGCGGTTGGTACAACTACCTGTACAGTGTATCATACCTAACCCTGACGGCAGGGGACAAAGGCATTAAATGCCCGTCTACGTCGCCCAAACAGTGTGGAAAGGGACCGTCAGGGGCGCCACCGCTTGCCACGATGGCAATCTTGTCAGCGTCGCTTGCCACCTCGCACCGCTGGCTGCACAGCCTCTTGCCACGCGCTCCTGGAAAGGTCCCATGGCGACACGTTGGTGGATGTGCTGGAGCGCAGGTACAGAGTGGTAGCTTGCTGCGGCAAGCGCCTTGCCGCGGTCGTTGTCTTGTCGCGTCCGGAAGCTTGTCACTCACCGGGTCTTGCCGGGACGCGTGGCGCGTCGCGGCAAGTTCCTTGAGATGCCTCGGTTGGCCTTCCCGGCAAGCTCCTCTTGCCGGGGTCTTGTCTCCTTGGCTTGAACACTTTGTTCTTGAATGGCTCCAAAGGAACCACGGAGGACCTTGGCGGTCACTCGGCAAGCCTTGCCGCGGGGTGCTGCGACTGCCCGTGCACAAGTTCGGGATACTAGGGTACCCCTACTCTAGTACACCGACAGGAGCCCCCGGGCCTGGGCCACACACGGTGCCGAGCGTTGTTGGGCCAGGCCCAAAACAGGGCACGGGCACGCGCGGCCTGGGTCACGCTGTATCTTACTCCATATCCACCGCGCCCTCCCCCAACGGCACGCATTGAATGCGGCGTCGTGGGAGAGATCGTGGGTGGTTTCTTTATTCGAAAAGACAGAACGTCCGCCCCCTCCCTCTTTATAAGCAGGGGAAACAGGGGCAGTTCGTCCACCTCACCAGTTGCTATCCCAATCTCAGAAATCTCCGCCGCTCCTTCCTTCCTTCCCAAAGCCGAAAGAGAGCAGCGATCCGCCCCCCATTGCCACCAGCACCACCAACTCCGTCGATCTCCCCCACCACCTCCGCCATGGCTCCGAAAACCGGCAAGGGGAAGGGTGTGAAGTCGACCGAGGCGCAGCGGCTCGCGGCGCTGCGAAGGGAGCGGACAACCTTCCCCCCCAGCTCGCCGCGAAGGAGCTGAGGGAGTACTACTACCTCTTCTGGTCGACGGAGACACGAGCGCATCCGCGCACGAAGGTACTCTCAGCCGCCGCTTCGGAACGGGCTCCGAATGGGTATCCCTTCTTCGCGTTGTTCTTCTACTGCGGGCTCTGCCCACCTTTCTCTGAGTTCTTCTGCGATATCATGAACACCTACGGGTTCCACCTCCTTGACTTCACCCCCAATGTCGTTCTGACCATGGCAGTTTTCGCACATCTCTGCGAAAAATTTGTCAGAGTCCATCCAAATGTTGCTCTTTTCCGCCACTTCTTTATGCCCCGAGTTGAGAGAGGAGAGCCTTTATCCGGCGGAATCGCCTGGATCTCGAGAGCCGGCAAGAAGGAAGCTTATCTGGAGGGAGAGCTCCGCAGCAAGTGGGAGGAATGGAGAGCAGACTGGTGTTGGATTGTCGAGGAGAACCCGCAGCCGTTTACCGCCCAGCGCCAAGCCCCAGTAGCGCGCGGCAACGATTGGAGCAGCGTGGCCCCGGAAGACGACAAGCTGAAGATTGCCATCACCAGGATCCTTCGCCTCAGGCTTGCTGGGCTCACTGTAGGCGCTGTTGGCGCAGATTTTCTTCGCCGCCACATCGGCCCCCTACAGGAGAGGAGGAGACCCGCCTGGGAGTTCGGGGGTGCGGCGGACATCATGAGGCTGCGCCCGGGCCTCAACTTCAACTTCACTGTCCTGGAACTGGACGCGATGCTCAAGGAACTGTTCAAGCACGACTCCCAACATCCCGAATGGTTCAGGTTGCCGAAGGGTGTCGTTCAGCTGTGCAACAACTCCTCGCTCGACCGCATCCGTGCAATGATGCAGCTGTGCGATTCGCATGGAATTGTCCCAACTTGGCAAGAGCCTGCAGACGACGTCGTGCAGGAGTTCTTTGACGGCCTGGTAGAAGTGGCGGTCCACTCCGATGAGCAGAAAAGCCTCACCCGCGACACCACCGATGCGGAGATGCAGCGCATCGCCACTAGGGCGGAAGAGGCGGCGGCAGCCGCTGCCGCGGGCGAGTTTGGATTCACCGTGGAGGAGGCAGAGGCAGCAGAGGCGGCAAGCCTTGCCGAGCGAGATGAGCTTGCCGGCGAGGGAGAGCTTGCCGGGCCTGAAGTCGAGTCGAGCGAGCCCGCCGAGGGTGCGAGTGGCTCGTCGAAGACCGACTCCTCTTCCTCCTCATCTTCGGATAGCTCGCCGCAAGCAGAGCCCCCAGCTCCACCAAGAAGGCGTCTCCGCAAGGCCGGGGACGTAGCAGGGCGGCAGAGGGGTCAACAGCCGCCGCGCCGCGCTACACGCTCCACCGTGGCAAGCACTGTTGCCGCGGGAGCGCCTCACGCCGCTGCGGCAACTGGAGTGGGATCCTCCCGGACCACCGCTTCTGCTCCTGCCACTGCCCCCGCCAAGCGGTTAAGGGAACCCACTCCTCCACCTCGTCGCGCCGAAGGGGGGCCGAACTTCGACCTCTCCGCGCTCAGCTCCGACGAGGAAGAAGAAGAGTAAGATTCTTTGCTGTACTTGTAGTTCTTCAATTCTTGCTGTTTTTGTCTTGTATCTGATTTGCTTGACTCCGAACTCGTTCCTTTTTAGGACGCTGGCCCAGAGAGCGGCGAAGAGAGCCAAGGTCCTGGTGATTTTCATCGAGGACGAACCCACCGTGACAGCAGGGGGTGCGCCCGAGACCACCTTGCCGGACCCGGCAACCATTCCCCAAAGCAGCCCCCAGCGTAAGTGTATGGTTTACTTCCCGCTGTTAGGCGCGCATGGGTGCTCTTCTTTGCTGATATCTGACTCTTGGTTTGTGTAGGAGCAGAGCAGCTTCACCAGGAGCGCCCGGAAGCCGCCCCCGATATGCCATCTGCTTCAACTACACCGACAAGGGAGGACTCCCCAGCAAGGGAGCGTTCTCCGGCAAGGGAGAAGTCTCCGGCAAGAGAGAGTTCTCCGGCAAGGGACAGCACCAGCGATCCCCCGGTGGCGGAGACCGTGACTGTAGAGCCCAGTACAGGTAATCCTCTTGCTTGAAAACTTCCCTTGGGTTCTTCTTCTTCTGATTTTCTTTTTGGATGTTTGCTTGACTTTTCTCCCTTCTCCGGCTGTCAGATCCCTCTGCCACGGAGCCAATGGAGACCGATGCTGTCGGCGATGAGAACGCGCGCGGCAATACCGACGACGCCGCTGCCACCGAAGAAGCAGCTGACGCTGATGATCCCGCTGGCGAAGAGGCCTCCAAAGCTGCCGCCGCAGGAGCTGGCGATGGGTCTGGCGATCGCACTGACAACCCCGAGGCTGCAGGAGCGCAAGGCGCTACGCCGACCGCCGACCCCTCCGCCGCTGCCGCAGCGCCAGGCTCCGAAGAGCCCCAGCCCGGCGCCTATTTGAAGGCCGGCGATGGCGTCTTCATCAAGCTCCCCTGGGCGTCAAGCTCCAGGGCGCCGGTCGAAGGAGAAATCTTGGATGGAGAGGTGCTCGCCTCCGCTGGGCTGACGCTGGTTGATGAGCCGAGCAGCAGCAGTGGCGAGTCTGAGGAGGAGCAGCTGCTGCGGAAGCTGGTGTCGCTCTACCGCGCTCAGCAGGCCAAGGTGGAATCCCGAGAAGCACTTGTCGCGAAGGCGGGAGTGGACATCGAGAAGCGCGCGGAGGAGCTCTGGGGTCGCAATCAGGAAGCTCTCCGGTCCCTGGCAGAGAAGCGGGAGCAACTCGCCGAGGAGCGGAAAGCCTTCCTCCCCGAGAAGGCTGAAGTTGAAGAGCAGTAGAGGCTTGCCGCCGAGGAGCTGTTTGCGCGGGAAGGTGAGTTGGCGCAGCGGAAGGTCAACCTCGACAGCCACGAGGAGGAGCTTGCTGCGCGCGAGCAAACATTCGGCGGGGCTCTCAAGGAAGCAAAGGATGTTGCTGCAGCTGCCGAGGCCGCCAAGAAGGAGCTGGAGACGAAGGTGGCGCAGCTGGAGGCCGATCTCAAGGCGAGGGGTGAAGAGCTTGCCGCGCTCAAGCGCGAGCGCGAGAAGGACGCCTACACCCTTGGCGAGCTACAGGGTAGTCTCGCCGAGAAGGGCAGGGAGCTTAGCGCCGCCAAGGACTCCAATGCAGATCTTGAGTTGAAGCTGACTACTTTGACCAAGACGCTGGACGGCGCCAGGGATTAGGAGGTGGCCTTGAAGAAGCAGATCAGGGCCGACGAGGCGCTGCTGGCGAGTGCTGCTGCCACCCAGAACACCTTTAGGGAGAATGTGGAGCACTGGACGGAGGGTCTCGTGGACGTTGCCGCAGCCATCGACAGGGAGCTGGCGCAGCTGGGGATGGAGGATTTTGGGTACTCCTCCGATGAGAACCTCCAACGCAGCACCAAGCTCAGCTTGTTCTTCAAAGGCGTGGCGACGGCCCTCCAGCGACTCCGGGAGAGGATCCCAAAGCAGCTGGCCGACGAGTCGTGCAGAATCTGCGCGGGAGTTCTTCAAAAGGTGTTGGTGAAGGTGGCCTTCCGCAACCCAAGCCTCAACCTCACCAATGTCCTTAAGACCCTGCCGCCGGATGCTGATCTGGAAGCGCTCAAGGCCCTTGTCGCACCCATTGTGGACAAGGTGAACGAGGTCAAGAGGGTTGATGGCGATCGCGTAAATTAGGCCGCCCGTTTTCTCCTTTTCTTGTCGCTGCCAGTCATGTTATGAGAACAATCTGTTAGAGCTGCGACAAGCTATCTTGTAATATAACTTTATTTTGGGCAGCGCTTGCTATGTTATTTCCTTTACTTGATTCCTTCCTTTGTATGTTTTTGCCCTACGCTTTTAGGGAACCTGCCGGTGCAGGCGCCTTAGCCGCGAGCGCTGAGTGCGGAACGTCAGCAGCCTGCTGGCGGCGCTGCAACCGACAAGAAACCTTGTCGCAACTAGTCGCAACTCACTTAAGTTGTTGAGCGGACTCGAAACAAAGTAAGGGCGCAACTAGCTACGAGTTGGTTCCTCCGTGCTTTTCCATACAAAGCACGGTCGTTCGAGGAAGATAACTTAAAATTTTTAAAACTGATTGCTCAAACTTTGGCAACTTAGCTTTTCTGTCGTTTGCGTCCCGGTAAGGTGAAACTTTCTTGAACGACGCCTGGTCCACACCATTATCTTCTCCTTCCCCCCCCCCCCCCCCCCGGCAAACTTATGGGCGAGGGAACCTTCCTTTCTTTGAGAAAAGGAAAGAAGAGAAAAT
Organism: Triticum timopheevii; assembly: GCA_963921465.1. Taxonomy (NCBI): domain Eukaryota; kingdom Viridiplantae; phylum Streptophyta; class Magnoliopsida; order Poales; family Poaceae; genus Triticum; species Triticum timopheevii. The sequence continues at coordinate 39,187,186 of OY997272.1, read as the reverse complement.
AAAGATATGGAGCCTTACGGCTCGTTATTGCTTACCGGGGGTAGGCGCTGCACAAAGTATCAGATAACACATGCAAAAAATAGAAAGCATGAAATTGACAAGATGTGCGGAGCACATGAGCTTTACTTATGCACGGGGTCTGCGCCCGGCTTTGTACAAAGGATTACATGCAACAGCGGCAAGACTTGTACAAAAGGTGGTTGCCGGAACAGGTTCCGGCAACCGCGCCTTACGGCTAAAACTTATGAAGATGCTCAATGTTCCAGGAGTTGCTCACCGGAGTGCCATCTTCGGTCTCAAGGCGGACAGCGCCAGGCCTAGTGACTCGTTTCACCCGGTAAGGGCCTTCCCACCTCGGCGTCAACTTGTTGGAATTCTTGGCGGACTGAACGCACCGAAGAACAAGGTCGCCTTCCTCGAGACTTCTGGCATTAACTTTGCGGCTGTGGTAGCGGCGCAAAGCTTGCTGGTAGCGAGCAGCTCGTACAGCAGCCTGAAGACGGTCTTCCTCAAGGAGCAGCGTGTCATCTTGTCGCAGCTGCTCTTGCTCAAGCTCATCATAAGCGAGCAATCGAGGTGACCCGTATACGAGTTCCATGGGGAGAACTGCCTCTGCTCCATATACTAGAGCGAAAGGTGTCTGGCCAGTGGCTCGATTTGGCGTCATCCTGATCGACCAAAGAACCACCGGCAGCTCCTCAATCCAGTTCTTTCTGCACTTGCGCAGCCTGTCGAAAGTCCTGGTCTTGAGCCCACGCAGCACTTCAGCATTTGCCCTCTCCGCTTAACCATTGCTTCTCGGATGAGCAACAGAAGCGAAGAAGACCTTGGCGCCAAGATCTTGGACGTACTGCATGAAGGTGCGGCTCGTGAATTGCGTGCCGTTGTTGGTGATGATCCTGTTCGGGATCCCGAAGCGGCAAACAATCGACCTGAAGAACTTGACTGCTGACTATGCTGTCACCTTCCTCACCGCTTCCACTTCCGGCCACTTTGTGAACTTGTCGATTGCGACGTACAAGTACTCAAAGCCCCCGACAGCTCGGGGAAAGGGGCCGAGGATGTCGAGCCCCCAGACTGAAAATGGCCAGGATAAAGGGATCGTCTAGAGAGCTTGAGCTGGCTGGTGTATCTGCTTGGAATGGAACTGGCACGCTTCACACTTGGTTACTTGTGCAGTTGCATCCTGGAGGGCTGTCGGCCAAAAGAAACCTTGCCGAAATGCTTTGCCGGCAAGCGCTCTTGCGCCAATGTGGTGACCACATATGCCTCCATGTATCTCTGCCAACAGCTTTTGTCCATCTTCCCGGTGAATACACTTAAATTTCACACCATTGAGTCTTCTTCTGTACAGTGTGTTGTCGACAAACTGGTACATACTTGACTGCCGGGCTACTCTTTCCGCTTCTTCTTGCTCTTCGGGAAGTTCTCCTGTCTGAAGGAAACGGACAATCTGCTGTGCCCATGCTGGAGCTTGCGGCTCGACAACAAGGACTAAAGGCACCTCTGCTACTGTGAGAACATCCGCTTCTACGGTGAGATCCTGCGGATCCGCCGGAGCTTGACATTCCTCGGCAAGCTTGCCGGAGCAGAACTTGTCGGGAGCGTCTGCTTCAACGGAACAAACCCTAGGGCTTGCCGGAGAAGACTGCTCCTCAGCACCCTTGGTGTTGATCTTGGTGACCTTCTTGGCGGCGGCTTCGGGGAGCTCTGCCGGAAAATAGTCACTAGAAATCAACTTCCTCTTCTTGCTCTGTCCAGTTGATGGCGTTATAGACGGTTGAGTCAGTCTGAGCACAAAGATCCCTGGTTCCACAGGTAACTTAAGTGCGGCGCACTTCGACAGGCCATCGACAATGTCGTTCTGAGCTCTTGGAACATGTTCCATCTATAGGCCGTCAAAGTGTTCTTCTAACTTTCTCACTTCATCAATGTAAGCTTCCATCAACGGACTCTGATAATTCTTGTTCACTTGGCGTACGACAAGCTGCGAGTCACCCCTGACAATGAGCCTCTTGATCCCAAGGTCTGCTGCGATCCTGAGACCGGCAAGCAAACCTTCATACTATGCGGTATTGTTTGTTGCTTGCTCCTTGGGAAAGTGCATCTGGACTACGTACTTGAGGTGCTCTCCGGTGGGCGCGACAAGTTGCACGCCCGCACCGGCGCCTTGCAGCGAGAAGGCACCATCAAAGTACATCAGCCACTCTTTGCTTGCCTCCTTGACAGGGATGCTCATTTCTAGAATTTCTTCATCTGGTGTTGGCGTCCACTCTGCTATGAACTCTGCCAATGCTCTGCTTTGGATAGTTGAAGTGCTCTCAAACTTGAGGCCAAAGCTTGACAGTTCCAGTGCCCACTCGACAATCCTGCCTGTTGCTTCTGGATTCTGCAGTATCCTCTTCAGCGGAAAACGAGTGACAACTGTGATCTCATGTGCTTGGAAGTAATGGCGCAGCTTTCTCGAGGCCATGAGAAGGCCGAAAAGCAATTTCTGCACACCAGAATACCTCGACCTAGCCCCCTATAGAAGGGAACTGACAAAGTAAACTGGGTGCTGCACCATTCTCTTCTGTATCTCCTCACGCGCCTGCACAGATCCATCCTTGCCGGGACTAGAGCTTGTCGGTGAAGTCTCTTGCTTGTCGCTGGATGCATCTGCCGTGGTTGCTGGCTCATCATCCGCCTCCCTCTCCGCTACTAACGCAGCACTAACCACTTGATTGGTTGCCGCTATATACAGCAGCAACTTCTCTTGTGGCTTAGGTGCGACAAGTGTTGGAGTGGAGGACAGGTATCTCTTTAAGTCCTGCAGCGCGGCCTCCGCTTCCGGAGTCCATTTCATTGGACCTGCCTTTTTCAGTATTTTGAAAAACGGCAGGGCGCGCTCAGCAGACTTAGAGATAAACCTGCCAAGAGTAGCCATGCAATCGGCAAGTCTTCGTACATCCTTGACGCGCTTTGGTGCTTCAATCTGCTCAATGGCCTTGATCTTGTCGGGATTGGCTTCAATTTCCCGCTGAGACACGAAGAACCCGAGAAGCTTGCCGAAGGGGACTCCAAACACACACTTCTCGGGGTTGAGCTTGAGGTTGATCTTGCGCAGATTTGCGAAGGTTTCGTCTAAATCTTGAATCAGAGTTGCCTTGTCCTTGCTCTTGACCACTATGTCATCCATGTATGCTTCCACATTTCTGTGCAGTTGTGGCTCAAAAGCGTCATGGACTACCCTTGCAAATGTTGAACCAGCATTCTTTAAACCGAAAGGCATCCGTACGAAACAGTATGTGCCACATGGAGTGATGAATGCGGTCTTCTCCTCATCCTCTTCTGCCATGAAGATCTGATGGTATCTTGAATATGCGTCAAGAAATGAAAGCAAGTCACATCCAGCCGTGGAGTCAACAATCTAGTCAATGCGCGGTAAGGGAAATGGGTCTTTGGGACAAGCTTTATTGACATCGGTAAAGTCGATACAAAGCCTCTATTTCCCATTTGCCTTGCGCATGACTACAGGATTGGCCAACCACGTAGGATGGAGCACTCCTCTGACAAGGCCTGCTGCTTCCAATTTCTTGATTTCTTCTGCGATGAATTCTTGGTGCTCCACTGCCTGTTTCCTGACCTTCTGCTTGACGGGCCGCGCATGAGGACAGACGGCAAGATGGTGCTCGATTACTTTCCTGGGAACACCGGGGATGTCAGACGGTTGCCAAGCAAACACGTCGACGTTCGCCCGCAGGAAAGCAACGAGCGCGCTTTCCTATTTAGGGTCAAGAATGGCACTGATGGTGAAGGTACCACCAGTGCCGTCCTCCTTGGCGGACACCTTCTTGGTCTCTGGCGGAGCTGCCATTGTCTTATTACGCTTATCGGTGGAGCTCGATGGTGCGTCCTCGACGGTAGCGCAGCACTCCGAAGAGGTGCGCTTGCCGGAGTGGGCATCAGAATTCTTGCCGGACTTGGTCTTCTTCTTCCCCCCGGGAGCTTCAACGGCAAGCGACTTGCACTCTGTTGCGGCTGCTGCTTCCCGGTAGATCTTGTCGGTGCAGATAAGAGCATCCTTCTTGTCGCCAGGGACAGAGATGACACTTATCGGGCCTGGCATCTTCAGGATGTTGTATGCGTAGTGAGAGGCTGCCATGAATTTGGCGAGTGTTGGACGGCCGAGTATCCCATTGTAAGGCAATGGAAAATCAGCAACGTCAAAAGTGACCCTCTCAGTCCTGAAGTTCAACTCGCTGCCAAATGTCACCGGCAACGTGATCTTTCCCTTCGGCTTGCTCCTTCCCGGATTGATTCCTTGGAATGTGCCGGTCTCTTCGAGCTCGCTGTCAGGGATCTGGAGTTTCTAGAGTACCGCGGAGGAGATCAGGTTCAAGCCGGCCCCGCCGTCAACTAGTATCTTAGTGACCTTGAGGTTGCGGATAGTTGGTGAAACCAACATCGGCAAGCACCCGACCGCAGTTATGCGATCAGGGTGGTCCTCAATATCAAAGATGATAGGCGTGCTGGACCATTTCAGGGGCATGCGTGACTCGACGGGTGGTTCTACCGCATTGACTTCCCGCACCCACTGCTTGAGCTGGCGGTGTGAAGTATGCAGAGAAGCACCGCCGTCAATGCACAAGACCTCTGTGTCTTTCTGGAACTCCTGCTCACTGGTTCCATAATCATCCATATCGTCATCGTCGTCTTCATCCTTGTCGCTCGTATTCAGCCTTTTGCTGTGCGACAAGCTGCTCGACCTTCTTGCAGCTCTGGAGGTCATGGCCCTTGGTGCGGTGGATCTTGCAGTACTGGTTGTTGGTGCCGTCCTGCTTGTCGGTGACCGCCACAGCTTGGCAGTTGGTGCATGCGGTAGTCTCCTTGCCGGAGCTACCAGCTTTGGCTGTCTTGGCGCCACCTCCGTTGCCGGACTGCTCAACGACTAGCACATCTTTGCCTTTCTTCTTGTTGTTGTTCCGCCGCCGGTTTTTCTTTGCCGAGGCAGCATCCTCGCTGTCAGATCCTCCTGCTTCTGTATTCTCTCCGGGGAGTTTCCTCCCTTCCTCAGCACGTGCACACTTGCCGGCCAAGGCATATAGCTCACTGACGTCTCTGATCTTGCACATCGCCATCTCCTCCCGCATCCTGCGGTTTTGCACGTTCTGATGGAACGCGCTGATGACCGCGGCAGGGTGGAAATCTGGGATGTTGTGTTGTACACGGCTGAATCTCTGAATGTACTTGCGCAGGGGCTCTCCTTCCTTCTGGGCGAGCAGATGAAGGTCGCTCTCTTGGCCATGAGGTTTGTGGCCGCCTGTAAAGGCACCGACAAACTGATGGCATAGGTCTGCCTAGGAGGATATGGAGTTATCCGGCAAGTGCATGAGCCAGGATCTGACATTGGGCTTGAGTACCAGCGGGAAGTAGTTGGCAAGGATCTTGTCGTCCCACCCCCCAGCAGCTTGCACCACGATGGTGTAGATGCTGAGGAACTCCGACGGATGCGACTTGCCGTCGTACTTCTCTGGTACGTCTGGCTTGAAATTCTTTGTGCTGGGCCACTAGACTTGCCGCAGCTCACGAGTGAACGCAGGGCAACCTACCACGTACGGCAAGTCGCCTGGTTCCCCTGGCGCCTGGATATCGACAGAGGGCCCAGCGCGCTGGTCCGATTGACGCCGCGCTTCTCTTCGACGCTTGATGCGAGTACGAGCGTCTTCTTGCTGTCGTTCCTGAAGAACTTGGCGCTGATCGCGACGAGCTCGTGGATCTGATGACGCGGTGGAGTCGTTGTCGTGGATCCGGCGAGTCGGCGATCTTGGCCTTCTGGGTGGAGAGTGCACGGTGGTTGCACCCCCACCGGTTTTGTCGCCATCGGCTCGTGCCTGGCAATCTTGCCGCGGCTGCGATGCATTCGGCTGCCGTGGAGTGTCGCCGTTGGCGAAGCCGATGAGACTCTGAATGGTGGCCCTCCATTCGTCGATCTTGTCTGCCGTTGGAGGGTAATCCAGGAGCAGTTGAGCTCGCGCTAAAGCTTCTGCTGGAGTGGTGGGCGGCAGTGGCGAACGGTGCGAGGAGCGGGATATGCTCGGACTTCTAACTATGTTAGAAGGAGCAGTATCCCGTCCAGGCGACCGTGTCTTGCTCGTGCCAGCATGTTGGCGTGCATGCTGGTCTTGAGCACCCTGAGATCCACCGGCTCGATCTTGGTCCAACGAACGTATGGTACCACGAGTACCATGACGCTGTCAGTCCCGCGCCTCCTGAGATGGGCGCGGTGCATGTACGGACGCCGAGGTATGCGCAGCCTTGTCCTTGGACCTGGCAGCACCGTGAGCTCCCTCGTCGACGCCCGTTCTTCCGCCGGTGTCTACCCCACCACCCGTTTGCTCCGGTGGTGGTGGGATCGACGTGGACGGAGCAGCCACCTCCGAAGCCTTCTTCTTCGGTGGCATGTTGATGAAGAAGATGAAGATCTAGCTCGTGCGAACGTCGGATCAGGTTCACACAACCTCGACGCCCCCTACCTGGCGCGCCAAAGATGTCGTGGGAGGACTGATCCACGGACACCTATGGGGCCGGCGGACCGGGCCCCTTTCGGTTCGGCGGGGGGGCGGAGGTCGCACGAAGAGCAGATCGAGGCGAAGCACACGAGCGGTTTACCCAGCTTCGGAGCTCTCCGGAGAGATAATACTCCTACTGCTGCATGTCTGATTGTATTGAGTTCTTGCTCGGGAGCGCTGAGTGCTACAGTACACACTAGCTGCTAACGAGACCGAGCGTGAGTGTTTTCTGGTTTCGAACCCTTCGAACCTCCTGCTACATTGCGCATGGGCCTCCTTTTATATGCTCAAGGGGTCACCGACAGGTGGCAACGTAGACAAGGGCAAAAATGGAAATGCGTTGCGGTTGGTACAACTACCTGTACAGTGTATCATACCTAACCCTGACGGCAGGGGACAAAGACATTAAATGCCTGTCTGCGTCGCCCAAACAGTGCAGAAAGGGACCGTCAGGGGCGCCACCGCTTGCCACGATGGCAATCTTGTCAGCGTCACTTGCCACCTCGCACCGCTGGCTGCACAGCCTCTTGCCACGCGCGCCTGGAAAGGTCCGAGGGTGACACGTTGGTGGATGTGCTGGAGCGCAGGTACAGAGTGGTAGCTTGCCGCGGCAAGCGCCTTACCGCGGTCGTTGTCTTGTCGCGTCCGGAAGCTTGTCGCTCACCGGGTCTTGCCGGGACGTGTGGCGCGTCGCGGCAAGTTCCTTGAGATGCCTCGGTTGGCCTTCCCGGCAAGCTCCTCTTGCCGGGGTCTTGTCTCCTTGGCTTGAACACTTTGTTCTTGAATGGCTCCAAAGGAACCACGGAGGACCTTGGCGGTCACCCGGCAAGCCTTGCCGCGGGGTGCTGCAACTGCCCGTGCACAAGTTCGGGATACTAGGGTACCCCTACTCTAGTACACCGACAGATGGACTATGGAATAAGGAGTGGAAAGAGCCTAAGATTGGGGATGCCCATGGCACCCCAAGATATTCAAGGACAACCAAAAGCCTAAGCTTGGGGATGCCCCGGAAGGCATCCCCTCTTTCGTCTTCGTTTATCGATAACTTTACTTGGAGCTATATTTTTATTCGCCACATGATATGTGTTTTGCTTGGACCGTCTTGTATGATATGAGTCTTTGCTTTTTAGTTTACCACAATCATCCTTGCTGTACACACCTTTTGGGAGAGACACACTTGATTTGGAATTTATTAGAATACTCTATGTGCTTCACTTATATCTTTTGAGCTAGATAATTTTTGCTCTAGTGCTTCACTTAAATCTTTTAGAGCACGGCGGTGGCTTTATTTTGTAGAAATTGTTGATCTCTCATGCTTCACTTATATTATTTTGAGAGTCTTATAGAACAGTATGGTTTTTGCTATGGTTATAAAATTGGTCCTAGAATGATGAGCATCCAAGTTGGGTATAATAAAAACTATCATAGAAAGTGAATTGGATGCTATGATCAATTTGATGCTTGATAATTGTTTTGAGATATGAGGATGGTGATATTAGAGTCATGCTAGTGGGGTAATTATGAATTTGAAGAATACTTGTGTTGAAGTTTGTGATTCCCGTAGCATGCACGTATGGTGAACCGCGTTGTGATGAAGTTGGAGCATAATTTATTTATTGATTGTCTTCCTTATGAGTGGCGGTCGGGGACGAGCGATGGTCTTTTCCTACCAATATATCCCCCTAGGAGCATGCGCGTAGTACTTTGTTTTCAACGACTTGTAGATTTTTGCAATAAGTATATGAGTTCTTTATGACTAATATTGAGTCCATGGATTATACGCACTCTCACCCTTCCACCATTGCTAGCCTCTCTTGTGCCACGCAACTTTCACCGGTACCATACACCAACCATATACCTTCCTCAAAACAGCCACCATACCTACCTATTATGGCATTTCCATAGCCATTCCGAGATATATTGCCATGCAACTTTCCACCATTCCGTTTATTATGACACGCATCATCATTGTCATATTGCTCTTTACATGATCATGTAGTTGACATCGTATTTGTGGCAAGGCCACCTTCATAATTCTTCCATACATGTCACTCTTGATTCATTGCATATCCCGATACACCACCGGAGGCATTCATATAGAGTCATATTTTGTTCTAAGTATCGAGTTGAAATCTTGAGTTGTAAGTAAATAAAAGTGTGATGATATTCATTATTAGAGCATTGTCCCAAGTGAGGAAAGGATGATGGAGATTATGATTCCCCCACAAGTCGGGATGAGACTTCGAACTTTAAAAAAAGGCCAAATAAAAGAAAAGAGAAAGGCCAAATAAAAAAAAGAGAAAAAAAGAGAAAAGAAAAGAGAAAAGAAAAGAAAAAAAATGAGAGACAAAGAGAGAAGGGACAATGCTACTATCCTTTTACCACACTTGTGCTTCAAAGTAGCACCATGATCTTCATGATAGAGAGTCTCCTATGTTGTCACTTTCATATACTAGTGGGAATTTTTCATTATAGAACTCGGCTTGTATATTCCAATGATGGGCTTCCTCAAAATGCCCTAGGTCTTCGTGAGCAAGCGAGTTGGATGCACACCCACTTAGTTTATTTTGTTGAGCTTTCATACATTTATAGCTCTAGTGCATCCATTGCATGGCAATCCCTACTCACTCACATTGATATCTATTAATGGGCATCTCCATAGCCCGTTGATACGCCTAGTTGATGTGAGACTATCTTTTCCTCTTTTTATCTTCTCCACAACCACCATTCTATTCCACATATAGTGCTATGTCCATGGCTCACGCTCATGTATTGCGTGAAAGTTGAAAAGGTTTGAGAATACTAAAGTATGAAACAATTGCTTGGCTTGTCATCGGGGTTGTGCATGATTAAATACTTTGTGTGATGAAGATAGAGCATAGCCAGACTATATGATTTTGTAGGGATAGCTTTCTTTAGCCATGTTATTTTGAGAAGACATGATTGCTTTGTTGGTATGCTTGAAGTATTATTGTTTTTATGTCAATATGAACTTTTATTTTGAATCATTGGGATCTGAACATTCATGCCACAATAAATAAAATTACATTGAGAATTATGCTAGGTAGCATTCCACATCAAAAATTCTGTTTTTATCATTTACCTACTCGAGGACGAGCAGGAATTAAGCTTGGGGGATGCTTGATACGTCTCCAACGTATCTATAATTTTTGATTGTTCCATGCTATTATATTACCTGTTTTGGATGTTTATGGGCTTTACTCTACACTTTTATATCATTTTTGGGACTAACCTACTAACCGGAGGCCCAGCCCGAATTGATGTTATTTTGCCAATTTCAATGTTTCGAAGAAAAGGAATATCAAACGGAGTCCAAACGGGATGAAACCTTCGGGAGTGATCTTTTTGGAACAAATGCAACCCAGGAGACTTGGAGTGGACGTCAAGCAGCGAACGAGGCGGCCGAGAGGGTGCCCGACGCGCCCTATGGGGGTGGGCACGCCCCCACTCTCGTGGGCCCCTCGTGGTTCCACCGACCTACTTCTTCCTCCTATATATATCCACGTACCCCGAGAACATCCAGGAGCACCACGAAAACCTAATTCCACCGCTACAACCTTCTGTATCCGCGAGATCCCATTTGGAGCCTTCGCTGGCGCTCCGCTGGAGGGGGAATCGACCACGGAAGGCCTCTACCATCATCTCCAAGGCCTCTCTGATGAGTTCTGAGTAGTTTACACAGACCTTCAGGTCCATAGTTATTAGCTAGATGGCTTCTTCTCTCTCTTTGAATCTCAATACAAAGTTGTCCTCGATCTTCTTGGAGATCTATTCGATGTAACTCTTTTTGCGGTGTGTTTGTCGAGATCCGATGAATTGTGGGTTTATGATCAAGTTTATCTATGAGAAATAATTGAATATTCTCTAAATTCTTTTATGTGTGATTTGTTATCTTTGCAAGTCTCTTCGAATTATCAGTTTGGTTTGACCTACTAGATTGATCTTTCTTGCAACGGGAGAAGTGCTTAGCTTTGGGTTCAATCTTGCGGTGTCCTTTCCCAGTGACAGCAGGGGCAGCTAGGCACATATTGTATTGTTGCCATCGAGGATAAAAAGATGGGGTTTATATCATATCGCTTGAGTTTATCCCTCTACACCATGTCGTCTTTCTTAATGCGTTACTCTGTTCTTCATGAACTTAATACTCTAGATGCAGGCAGGAGTCGGTCGATGTGTGGAGTGATACGTCTCCAACGTATCTATAATTTTTGATTGCTCCATGCTACTTTATCTACTGTTTTAGGCAATATTGGGCTTTATTATCCACTTTTATATTATTTTTGGGACTAACCTATTAACCGGAGGCCCAGCCCAGATTTGCTGTTTTATGCCTATTTCAGTGTTTCGAGGAAAAGGAATATCAGACGGAGTCAAAACGGAACGAAATCAACTTGAGAAGTTATTTTTGGAAGGAAAGCAACCCAGGAGACTTGGAGTCCATGTCAAGAAAGAAATGAGGAAGGCACGAGGTAGGGGGCGCGCCCACCCCCTAGGCGCACCCTCCACCCTCGTGGGGCCCTTGTGGCTCCCTTGACGTGTTTCTTCCTCCTATATATACCAATATACCCTAAAACTACCAGAACAGAAGATAGATCGGGAGTTCCGCCGCCGCAAGCCTCTGTAGCCACCAAAAACCTCTCGGGAGCCCGTTCCGGCGCCCTGCCGGAGGGGGAACCCATCACCGGTGGCCATCTTCATCATCACGGCGCTATCCATGACGAGGAGGGAGTAGTTCACCCTCGGGGCTGAGGGTATGTACCAGTAGCTATGTGTTTGATCTCTCTCTCTCGTGTTCCCTCTATGGTACGATCTTGATGTATCCCGAGCTTTGCTATTGTAGTTGGATCTTATGATGTTTATCCCCCTCTACTCTCTTGTGATGAATTGAGTTTCCCCTTTGAAGTTATCTTATCGGATTGAGTCTTTTATGAGAACACTTGATGAATTGAGTTTCCCCTTGGCACGATCTTGATGTATCCCGAGAGAACTTGCCCTAGTGAAAGTATGAACCCTAGGCCTTGTTTCCTATCATTGCAATACCGTTTACGCTCACTTTTATCATTAGTTACCTTGCTGTTTTTATTATTTCAGATTACAAATACCTTTATCTACCATCTATTTTGCACTTGTATCACCATCTCTTCGCCAAACTAGTGCACCTATACAATTTACCATTGTATTGTGTGTGTTGGGGACTGAGGGAGTCCTGGATTAGGGGGTGTCCGGATGGCCGGACTATAGCCTTTGGCCAGACTCCTGGACTATGAAGATACAAGATTGAAGACTTCGTCCCGTGTCCGGATGGGACTTTCCTTGGCGTGGAAGGCAAGCTTGGCAATATGGATATGTAGATCTCCTACCATTGTAACCGACTCTGTGTAATCCTAACCCTCTTTGGTGCCTATATAAACTGGAGGGTTTTAGTCCGTAGGACGAACAACAATCATACCATAGGCTAGCTTCTAGGGTTTAGCCTCTCTAATCTCGTGGTAGATCTACTCTTGTACCACCCATATCATCAATATTAATCAAGCAGGAGTAGGGTTTTGCATCCATCGAGAGGGCCCTAACCTGGGTAACATCGTGTCCCTTGTCTCCTGTTACCATCCACCTAGACGCACAGTTCGGGACCCCCTACCCGAGATCCGTCGGTTTTGACATCGACATTGGTGCTTTCATTGAGAGTTCCTCTGTGTCGTCATCTTTAGGCCCGATGGCTCCTCCGATCATCAACAACGATGCGGTCCAGGGTGATACCTTTCACCCCGGACAGATCTGCATATTCGGCGGCTTTGCACTGCGGGCCAATTCGCTTGGCCATCTGGAGCAGATTGAAAGCTACGCCCCTGGCCATCAGGTCAGATTTGGAAGTTTGAACTATACGGCTGACGTCCGTGGACACTTGATCTTCGATGGGTTCAAGCCACAGCCAAGCACGTCGCACTGTCACGATGGGCATGATCTAGCTCTGCCGCCAAACAGTGCCCTGGGGGCCGCACCAGTGTCCGCTCCGACCCTTAGCTCGGAGCCGACTGCGCCGATCGAGGACGGGTGGCTGGACACCGCCTCGGGGGCTACGATCTCAACGGCGATTGAGCCAAACACCAACCCTGTCCTTTGCGAAGCTTGTGACTCCAAGGTGTCGGACTCCTCTCCGGACTCCGAACCTTCCGCACCCCTGCCAATCGAATCCGATTGGGCACCCATCATGGAGTTCTCTGCCGCGGACATCTTTCAGCACTCGCCCTTTGGCGACATACTAAATTCACTAAAGTCTCTCTCTTTAGCAGGAGAGCCCTGGCCGGATTATGGTCAGGAAGGTTGGGATGCGGACAACAAAGAAATTCAAAGCCCACCCACCACCCAGTTCGTAGCCACTGTCGAAAGTTTAAACAACGTGCTCAACTTCGACCCCGAAGACATCGACGGTATGGACGACGATGTAGGAGATAAACATGAACCAGCACCTATAAGGCACTGAACAGCCACCTCATCTCACGACGTATACATGGTGGACACACCTAAAGGAAGCGACAACGAGGAACAACGGGACGCCACGAGGGATCATTCCCTCGAAAAGCGGTCAAAACGGCGATGTAAGCGCCGCTCAAAATCCCGCCTCGACAAAGACAACAGCCATACAGACCCAGCCATAGAGCAGGGCAAACCGGTGGACGACGAACATGCTATCGAGCAACCGTCTGAACAGGACAACCTGGATAAACAATCCGTCCTCGGCGAAGATAACAGTCCGGACGATCTCACGCCGGACAAGTTGCTAGAGCAGAAGAACCTCCACAAAAGGCTCGTCGCCACCGCGCGTAGCCTGAAAAAGCAGAAGCGGAAGCTCAAAATAGCGAAAGATGCGCTCAGAATCAGATGGAGCAAAGTACTCAACACCGCAGACAAATACGGCGATAGTCGCCGAACAAAGAGCTACCCGAAGCGAAAACTACTGCCCAAATTTGATGAGGAGGCCGTAGAGCCCCCGCAACCAAAGAACAAGGAGACCACCCGGTCGGATAGACAACCCCATGGCAAACATAGAGCGGCAAACGGCACCGCACACAAGCCGGCACGCGATCCACACACGGATTCGCATCAAAAAGATGGCCCAGTTAGATCTATCTACGGGCCAAGAAAGCAAGCTCTAGTAAGCAATGCAACACATCAAGTATCCGAATATTACGGTACACCTAAGTATAGGGGTGCCGCACACCCCCTATGTTTCACCGATGAGGTTCTGGATAATGAATTTCCAGCGGGATTCAAGCCCGTAAACATAGAGGCATACGACGGAACAACAGACCCTGGAGTTTGGATTGAGGATTACATCCTCCACATACACATGGCTAGAGGAGATGACCTCCACGCCATAAAATACTTACCCCTCAAGCTCAAAGGGCCAGCCCGGCATTGGCTCAAAAGCCTCCCAGAAAACACCATTGGAAGTTGGGAAGAGCTCGAGGATGCTTTTCGGGCAAATTTTCAAGGGACCTATGTCCGACCTCCGGATGCAGACGATTTAAGTCACATTACTCAACAACCCGAAGAGTCAGCCCGAAAATTCTAGAACAGATTCCTTACTAAAAAGAACCAAATAGTCGATTGTCCGGACGTCGAAGCCTTAGCAGCTTTCAAACACAACGTCCGAGACGAATGGCTCGCCAGACACCTCGGCCAAGAAAAGACAAGAACAATGGCCGCATTAACAAGCCTCATGACCCGCTTTTGCGCGGGAGAGGATAGCTGGCTGGCAAGATGCAGTACCAGCGACCCAAGTACATCCGAAGTCAGGGATGGAAATGGGAAACCATGACGCAGCAAGGACCAGCGCCGGACCAAGGGAAACAGCCCGAAGAGCACGGCAGTCAACGCCGGATTCAAAAGCTCATGGCAGAATCATAAAAAACTGCCCCCTAAGGATAACAGGGACGAGCTATCTAACTTAAACAAAATCTTGGACAAGGTATGCCAAATCCGCAGTACTCCCGGGAAGCCTGCAAATCATACCCACGGAGATTGTTGGGTCTTCAAGCAGTTCGGCAAACTCAATGCCGAACACAAGGGGCTCGACACACCAAGCGAGGACGATGACGAACCCCACAAGCAGAGCACCGAAAAACAAAAGAAATTCCCACAAGTCAAAACAGTAAACTCAGTGCACGTGACAAAAGGGAAAAACAGAATGGCGCCCATAGAGATACGCGCCATACGGCCTATCCCAGAGGAGTCCCGCCACTGGTTGTTAAAACCAATCACCTTCAACCATCAAGATTACTCTAGAAGTATCCGGAATGCAGGATGGACTGCCTTGATATTAGATCTGATAATTGACGGACTCCAATTTACACAAGTCCTAATGGACGGCTGCAGTGATCTAAAACTGCTATACCAGGACACAATCCGCAAACTGGGGATAGACCCAACCAAAATTTGCCATAGCAACACTTCCTTTCAAGGGGTGATGCCAGGCTCATATGCCCATTGTACGAGCTCTCTACTGCTAGAAGTTGTGTTTGGCTCACCCGACAACTTCCGCCGTGAAAAGTTAACCTTCCACCTCACCCCATTTACAAGTAGCTACCAAGCACTACTGGGACGCGAAGCTTTCGCCCGCTTTAACGCAATACCGCATTATGCATCCCTTACACTTAAAATGCCCGGTCTGCGAGGCATCATCTCCTTAAAGGGAAATATTGACTGTTCCTCGAGCGCGGAAGATTGTGTGACTGCCTTGACAGCCACACACTAAACCAGCTTAGCTAATCGAAGCACCTAAACAGGTCGTCTAGACCCCGAACACGGTTAGACGAGTCCGGCGTAAACATACAAGGGCTTACTAGCCGCATACCCCCGCACTAGGGGCTCCGCGCCTGTACAACAAGAGACAATAAAGCTCAATCTTATTCATTTTTTGAATCGTACTTTGTTTATTTAATATAACGTACATTTTTTGCACGATCTTTTTCAACTAAGTTGCTCTCTTTTACAGATGAACACCGTGCTACACCCGTCCAGGATACGGCACAACGGAAACACAGGCGCAGACGTGCAGTAGGGACCCGTTGCAAGGATTCTTTTCAGCTTAAGACCCTGCGTAAACCTTTTTTACTGTCTCTTGTTGATACACATCCCCTAGTTTCTTGCTATAACCAAGGAGAAGACTGGCGTTTTGGCATGGGCCACGTCAGAATTTTGCGCGTACCTGGACACTAGGGGCTTATTACCAAGGGCGTTGTTCGGCCCGTTTTCATAAAGACCGAATACCTTAGGGAGTGTTTGGCGTCTCGAGTTAGGCCTTATATGCATCAGCTCCGAATCATGTCTTTGGTCAAATGTTGGGTTTGCCCGACTCCTGTGTTTTGATGCCTTACGTTCCGCTCTATTGACTAAGGCGGCACCAGGAGAATTACTGCGATTGTGCCCTGGTTCGGCCAGGCGAGCACCTCAGTAGAGAAAGCCGAAAACTGACTGTCATGATATAGCGTGAGACTGGTCAACCACTCGATGACCCGCCGGAATCTATAGGATTCCTCTGCATTGACGAAGGGTCGTTTCTTGGTCAGGCACATACGCACCCCGAATTCGGGTGAGCGCGGTGCCCCTAGGGGCTATATAGTAGCCCCACTGTCAAACTCCTATGGCTAAGTGAAAGTGATAAAGCATTATAGTCCGGTTGCCTAGTTTGCTGCGCTACCACCTCCTTTATAGGACCAAGACGTTGGATCAAGTGTGAAAATGCGCCTTTTGCAAACACCCCCGCATTATATGCGTGGGGGCTGAAGCCGAAGACTGCCATCTTTCAGGTTATATACACATATACATTAACGGCCGCACAGGAGGCATTTTAATTCTTGAAGGCACAAGTATAAAAAGCTTTTATATTTCATCGTAACATTGTTTCACAATAATACATGTTATTCAAACATAATATCCTTCGAGCACTACGTCTCTATTAAACGAGCGCCCTGCAGAACTTCCTGAAAATATTGCTCGACAGGTACTCGGTTTCTATCCGAATCTTGGGATGCAACATCGGTGGCCTTCATCTCCGCCCAGTATGTCTTAACATGGGCAAGAGCCATCCGCGCACCCTCTATGCATGCCGACCTCCTCATTGCATTGATATGCGGCACCGCACCAAGGAACTGCTGCACCAAGCCAAAATAACTCTTCGGCTCGGGCCTTTTCGGCCACAAAAGACTCACGACATCCTTCATGGCAAGTCTAGATAACCTATTCAGCTCCGCCCATTCGGCCAAGCGATCGATTAATGGAAGTGGGCGCTCTGGATTATGGAACTGCGACCAAAAAACCTTTTCCATTTCGTGATCCTTTTGATCTCGGAAGTGTTCGACCGCGTCCGCGGCACTTGCCACCAAGTCCAGATAAGCATCCTCCGCACTCCACAGCCGGTCCAACTGAGCATATTTAGGATCCATGAATTTCCTCCGCAGCAGAAAGGGCTTTCCAGCCGCGATATCTCCGGCCTGACGCAGCTCCTCCTTCATAGCTCTCATCACAGAGCGAGCATCCTTGGCCTCGGTAGTGGCCTTCTTCAGGTCCTCTTGCACCGCTCAATCTTCTTTTTCAAGAAGCTTGCAGCGGTCGGCAACATCCTTCAACTTCACGGCCATCTCGGCCATTTCCTTCTTGCTTCGGCAGTGAGAAGCTTGTTCGGCTTTTAGCTCTTCGGCCGCCTTTAAGGCAGCCGCATCACTCTTTCTGGCCTGCTCCTTGGCTCGAGCAAGCTCTGCCCGAAGGTTCTCCATGGTAGCGGCACCATCTGCATCAAGCATACATGTTGTAAGGCACAGGCATCAAGCTCCCTTACCAGGTGTCCGCGGAGAAATTGCATACCTTGTGACTCGTCAAGTCGCTTATTGACAAGCGCGATGTCGGCATCCGCCACGTCAAGTTGCTGCTTTAGTTCGGCAAATTCATCAGTCCGGCTAGCCACCGGACACTTCACCACCTACGTAGGACGGGCGACATATCATACCTGGGATTATGATCCTCAGCGCGCTGTCATTTTTGACAACGCACCGAGCCTCAGGGGCTACTATCTACACAGAGCGCTTTTTATATGCGGAACTGTCAGAAGGTACATCATTTTGCATACCTTAAAACATGTCAGTAAACTTCTGACGGCTTCGTGCAATCCTCTCTCAGCGGATGAAATCCTTTCAATCACCGTACCCATTAATGCACGGTGATCTTCTGAGATAGATGCTCGCCCGAGCAGATCCTTCAGCTCCTCCGATCGTACACCAGGTGGTGCCGGACTTGTCAGATGGCCTTTTTCGAAGGCCGGACGCGGAGGGCTTTGGGGGGCATACGACTGCCTTCCAGCCCCACCGGACTCCGAGAAACCCTCCGCGACGACACCTCAGGGTCGCCCACCTCGCAAGATGGTACGGCAGGGGGAGGCGTTTCACTCTCCATCATCTCCGGACGAAGATCCCCTGAAGAAGAGCTCTACTGAGAAGGGCTGAGATCCGAACTACAAGGTAAAATTTCGGTTATCTTCATCAGAAATAGGGCAGGGATATCCTTTATTTTAAAAAAAAACTCCCCTTTTTACTTACGGCTCGATGGAGGGCAGATCCCCTTGGGGAAACAATGCGGCCGAGGCGTCCCTCGGCGCAGGACCCTCTGACAAAGATTTCTTCCCCCGCTTTGAGACCATGGTCTCCGGGTCTTCAGAGGCGGTCCTCTTCTTCCCTTGGATGGAGGGATTCTCGATCCCTCCTTTCCTGACAGCCTCCTTCACGGAGGCGGTAGCTTCCTTGTTCCCCCCTTCATCTTCTTCCGAAGGCGCAACCTCCAGCATCCTGGTTAACACAGGATCCGACGTGGTCTCAGGGAGGGGGGCCGGACACCTGATTAACTTTGCTTTCACTATCCACTCCTGTTCAAGGGACAACTCTTTTAAAGGGCAAGTTTGTGATAAATATGGGATAGCGTGTCCGGGTACAGGGCTACTTACTTGAGTATCCGGGCAATTGCAGCTCAGACCTGCGTCCTCGGTCAAGTTCGGACACATCGCTTGTGATCCAAAGAAAAGCTTGTACATCTCCACGGGCGTCGCGCCCATAAAATGTTGGAGAGCTCGTGGTCCCTCCGAGTTAAATTCCCACGGGCGGAGGGAGCGACGTTTGCAGGGCAGGGTGCGACGAATCAGCATGACCTACGCTACTACGACCAGAGTGATCTCTCTCTCTAGGAGGTCTTGAATGCGGCCCCTGCAACAAGGGCACGTCCTTGGACGGCACCCAGTCAAGTTCTTTATTGACCCATGACGCCAGCCGCTGTGGAGGACCCGAGCGAAAGGCAGGTGGTGCCACCCATTTGGTGCCCCTGGGAGCTGTGATATAAAACCACTCTTGTTGCCATAGGCTGAGCTCCTCTTGAAAAGAGCCCTCGGGCCACGGAGCATTAGCATTCTTGCTTATAACAGCCCCTCCGCACTCTGCCTGCTGCCCCTTGATCATCTTCGGCCCCACTTTGAAGGTCTTGAGCCACAATCCGAAGTGAGGGGTAATGCGGAGGAAGGCTTCGCATACGACAATGAACGATGAGATGTGGAGGATGGACTCCGAATCCAAGTCGTGAAATTCCAACCCATAATAAAACATGAGCCCCCTCACGAAGGGGTCCGTCGGGAAGCCTAGCCCTCGAAGGAAGTGAGACGCGAACACCACGCTTTCACCAGGCTTGGGAGTGGGAATAACCTGCCCTTGGGCAGGCAGCCTATGCGAAATTTCGCCGGTTAGATACCTGGCATCTCTTAGCTTTAGCACGTCTTCTTCCATAACGGAGGAAGGCATCCACCGGCCTTGCAGGTCAGAGCCGGACATCATCGAAGGTCCGAAGCACCTGAATCTGGAGCTTTGGGTGTTGGAACTCGAGGCGAGGGGCGGATTCTATTGAGATTGAAAGAAAGGAGCAGAGCCTTGGTCTCTTTATAAAGAGGTTGAATACCAAGAGCCTTCCCCGTGACCGTTCGGGACTCGCCTTCGATAGAGGAGACGTGCCAACGGGTGCGACTGGGTTACCCACGCCCGTATTAATGAGAATCCCGGAATAAGGGGACACGATCTCTACTTTGACAAGACGTGCCAAGGAAACCGCCTCGCTAAACGCGCTGAGGTGGGACAGTAAAAACGAATAAAGGCTTGGCCGTGGTGTGATATCACGCCATGGAATACGCCAGTAGATTGAATTTGTGTAAATATTATTCTCTCTACGGTGGTATGTGGAACTTATTTTGCAGAGCCGGACACTATCCTTGTGTTCAAAATCTTCTATGAAGTATTCGGAGGAGGAACCCGCCTTGCAATGCCGAAGACAATATGCGCGCCGGACTCGTCGTCATTGAAGCCTGGTTCAGGGGCTACTGAGGGAGTCCTGGATTAGGGGGTGTCCGGATGGCCGGACTATAGCCTTTGGCCGGACTCCTGGACTATGAAGATACAAGATTGAAGACTTCGTCCCGTGTTCGAATGGGACTTTCCTTGGCGTGGAAGGCAAGCTTGGCGATACGGATATATAGATCTCCTACCATTGTAACCGACTCTGTGTAACCCTAACCCTCTTCGGTGCCTATATAAACCGGAGGGTTTTAGTCCGTAGGACGAACAACAATCATACCATAGGCTAGCTTCTAGGGTTTAGCCTCTCTGATCTCATGGTAGATCTACTCTTGTACTACTCATATCATCAATATTAATCAAGCAGGAGTAGGGTTTTACCTCCATCGAGAGGGCCCGAACCTGGGTAAAAACATCGTGTCCCTTGTCTCCTGTTACCATCCGCCTAGACGCATAGTTCGGGACCCCCTACCCGAGATCCGCCGGTTTTGACACCGACAGGGACACAAGAGACTCTTTGTTATTTGGTTGCAGGGTTGTTTGAGAGAGACCATCTTCATCCTACGCCTCCCATGGATTGATAAACCTTAGGTCATCCACTTGAGGGAAATTTGCTACTGTCCTACAAACCTGTGCACTTCAGGCCCAACAACGTCTACAAGAAGAAGGTTGTGTAGTAGACATCAAGCTCTTCTCTGGCGCCGTTGCCGGGGAGGCTAGGTAAAGGGCACTCACTCACACCCCGTCAACTAAGCTCTTTTCTGGCGCCGTTGCCGGGGAGGTGTGTGCTTGAAGGTATATCCTTAGATCTTGCAATCGAATCTTTTTGTTTTCCGTTTTAGCACTAGTCTAGTTTATAAAAGAAAACTACAAAAAAATGGAGTTAAGTTTGTCTCATACGCTTCACCTTTTTAATATCTTTCGTGAGTATGATGGAAAGGATAATTGTGCTCAAGTGCTAGAAGAAGAAATCTCTAAATTGTTTGGCATGAAATATGTGAATGATGAGCATGATTGCAATGTTGTTAGTATGAATTCCTTGAATATCCATGATGCTAATGATATGCAAAGCCACAAGCTTGGGGAAGCTATGTTTGATGAAGATGATATTTTTTGTCCCCCAAGCTTTGATGAGCAAATTTACTATGATGAAAGCATGCCTCCTATCTATGATGATTATTGTGATGACACTATGCTATAAAGAATAATGATAACCATGAAACTTGTCATCTTGATCTTAATTTTCAATCACATGATAGTTATTTTGTTGAGTTTGCTCCCACTATTATTCATGAGAAGAATTTTGCTTATGTGGAGAGTAGTAAATTTTCTATGCAAGTAGATCATGAAAAATGCTTTAGGTGCTGGTTATATTGTTGAATTTATTCATGATGCTACTGAAAATTATTATGAGGGAGGAACATATGCTTGTAGGAATTGCAATAATATCAAGTTTCCTCTCTATGTGCTTAAATTCTTGAAGCTATGCTTGTGTTACCTTCCTATGCTTGTTGATTATTATTCCCATAAGTTGTTTGCTCACAAAATCCCTATGCATAGGAAGTGGGTTAGACTTAAATGTGCTAGTCATATGCTTCATGATGCTCCTGTTATGTTTCAATTCTTATCTTTTATGTGAGCATCATTATCATCATCATGCCTAGCTAGAAAGGCATTAAAGAAAAGTGCTTGTTGGGAGATAACCCAATACTTATCTTTACTGTTTGTGTGTTCACATGATTATGCTACTGTACTAATCATGTTTTATAGCTTTTGTTTCAATAAAGTGCCAAGTAAGACCTTTAGGATGGCTTACGGTGATAGTTGTGTTGATCCTGCTGAAAATCAGAAACTTTTTCACCCAGTAAATTAGTTTTGTTAATTCACAGAAACATGGTTCTGATCTGATTCTTTTTGATCTGGATTGGTACACGAATTTCTTAGCACTTCCTAATTTGTTAGGATTTTTGGAGTTCCATAAGTATATGTTTGATACATATTACTACAGACTGTTTTGTTTTTGACAGATTCTGTTTTCTATGTGTTGTTTGCTTACTTTGATGAATCTATGATACTTTGATGAATCTATGAGTAGTATCGGAGGGTATGAACCATAGATAAGTTGAAGTACAGTAGATATTACACCAATATGAATTTAGAATGAGTTCATTACAGTACCTAAGTGGTGGTTTTATTTTCTTATACTAACGGAGCTTACGAGTTTTCTGTTGAGTTTTGTGTTGTGGAGTTTTCAAGTTTTGGGTAAAGATTCAATGGACTATGGAACAAGGAGTGGCAAGAGACTAATCTTGGGGATTCCCAAGGCACCCCAAGTTAATATTCAAGAATAGCCAAAAGCCTAAGCTTGGGGATGCCCCGGATGGCATCCCCTCTTTCGTCTTCGTTCATCGGTAACTCTACTTGGAGCTATATTTTTATTCACCACATGATATGTGTTTTGCTTGGAGCGTCATTTTCTCTTGTTAGTATTAGCTTGCTGTTAGTTATAATAATGTTTTGCATCTTTAGTTTCAATAAAAAAAAGTCAAGGATAGCCTTTGCCATGCTTATTTTGCTAGTATACATGTTGCTGTTTGAAAACAGAAAGTATACCGCTGTTGCAAAAATTCCCTAGAAAAGTCAGGGCATGATAAAAGGTTGAAACTTTTTGCATATTGAGATCTGATAAATTTATTACAGTGGTAATTTTAGTTCATAATTTTTGGAGTTAGGGAAGTATTGATACTCTTGAATTCTTTACAGACTGTACTGTTTTGGCAGATTGCTGTTATGGTTGCATTGTTTGCATATGCTTGCTTGTTTAATGATTATATTTGAAGATAGGAGTATTAAATATGCATAGGCATTTAGTATTCAATGTTGAATAATAATTTTAGTGATTTGGTACAGTAGAAAATGATAAGGTTTTGCATTGGTTTATACTAACCTATCTCACGAGTTCTTGTTGAGTTTGTTGTGAATGAAGCTTTTGATAAAAAGAGAAACCATGATATGAGATGAATTAAGGAGACACAAAAGTTCAAGCTTGGGGATGCCCAAGGCACCCCGAGATAATATTTCAAGAAGTCTCAAGCATCTAAGCTTGGGGATGCCCCGGTAGGCATCCCACCTTTCTTCTTCAACAACTATCGGTTAGTATCGGTTGAGCCTAAGTTTTTGCTTCTTCACATGAGTTGTGCTATCCTTGCAATGTAGTTTTCTTTAGCTTTGCTTGCTGTTTGAATAAAGTATCAAGATCTGAAATTATTAAATGGGAGAGTCTTCACATAGTTGCACAATTATTCGACTACTCATTGATCTTCACTTATATCTTTCGGAGTAGTTTGTCATTTGCTCTAGTACTTCACTTGTATCTTTTAGAGCACGGTGGTGGATTTGTTTTAAAGAAACATATGAACTCTCATGCTTCACTTAGATTATTTTGAGAGTCGTTAATAGCATGGTAATTTGCTTAATGTTAATATACTTAGTGTTCAAGATATGTGAAACTTTCTTATGAGTGTGTTGAATACTAAGAAAAGTTTGATGCTTGATAATTGTTTTGAGATATGGAGGTGATAATATCAAAGTCGTGCTAGTTGAGTAATTGTGAATTTGAGAAATGCTTGTGTTGAAGTTTGCAAGTCCCGTAGCATGCACGTATGGTTAAAGTTGTGTAACAAATTTGAAACATGAAGTGTACCTGGCTTGTGCATCCTTATGAGTGGCGGTCGGGGACGAGCGATGGTCTTTTCCTACCAATCTATCCCCCTAGGAGCATGCGCGTAGTACTTGAATTTTTGATGACTTCTAAATTTTTGCAATAAGTATATGAGTTCTTTTGACTAATGTTGAGTCCATGGATTATACGCACTCTCACCTTTTCGCCTTTGCTAGCCTCTTCGGTACCGTGCATTGCCCTTTCTCACCTTGAGAGTTGGCGCAAATTTCGCCGGTGCATCCAAACCCCGTGATACGATATACTCTATCACACATAAACCTCCTTATATCTTCCTCAAAACAGCCACCATACCTACCTATCATGGCATTTCCATAGCCATTCCGAGATATATCGCCATGCAACTTCCATCATCATCATCATGACATACATTACTTTTGTCATATTGCCATTGCATGATCTTGTAGTTGACATCGTATTTGTGGCAAAGCCACCATGCATTATTTTCCATACATGTCACTCTTGATTCATTGCACCATCACGGTACACCGCTGGAGGCATTCATATAGAGTCATATCTTGTTCTAAGTTTCGAGTTGTAATCCTTGTGTTGTAATCAATAGAAGTGTGATGATCATCATTATTAGAGCATTGCCCAAATAAAAAAAGAGAAAGGCCAAAAAAAAGAAAGGCCCAAAAAAAATAAAAAAAATAAAAAAGGGCAATGCTACTATCTCTTTTTCCACACTTGTGCTTCAAAGTAGCACCTTGTTCCTCATGTAGTGAGTCTCATAAGTTGTCTTTTTATACTAGTGGGAATTTTTCATTATAGAACTTGGCTTGTATATTCCTACGATAGGCTTCCTCAAATGCCCTAGGTCTTCGTGAGCAAGCGAGTTGGATGCACACCCACTAGTTTTCTTTTGTTGAGCATTCATAGCTCTAGTGCATCCGTTGCATGGAAATCCCTACTCACTCACATCGATATCTATTGATGGGCATCTCCATAGCCCGTTGATACGCCTAGTTGATGTGAGACTTTCTCCTTTTTTGTCTTCTCCACACAATCCCCATCATCATATTCTATTCCATCCATAGTGCTATATCCATGGCTCACGCTCATGTATTACGTGAAGGTTGAAAAAGTTTTGAGATTATTTAAGTATGAAACAATTGCTTGGCTTGTCATCGGGGGTATAGAAGTTGGGAACATCTTTGTGTGATGAAAATGAAGCATAGCTTAACTATATGATTTTGTAGGGATGAACTTTCTTTTGCCATGTTATTTTGAGAAGACATGATTGCTTTGATTAGTATGCTTGACGTATTATTATTTTTGTGTCAATATGAACTTTTGTCTTGAATCTTTCGGATCTGAATATTCATATCACAATTAAGAAGATTTACATTGAAATTATGCCAAAGTATCACTACGCATCAAAAATTCTTTTTTATCATTTACCTACTCGAGGACGAGCAGGAATTAAGCTTGGGGATGCTTGATACATCTCCAACATATCTATAATTTTTTATTGCTCCATGCTACTTTATGTACTATTTTAGGCAATATTGGGCTTTATTATCCACTTTTATATTATTTTTGGGACTAACCTATTAACCGGAGGCCCAGCCCAGATTTGCTGTTTTATGCCTATTTCAGTGTTTCGAGGAAAAGGAATATCAGACGGAGTCAAAATGGAACGAAATCAACTAGAGAAGTTATTTTTGGAAGGAAAGAAACCCGGGAGACTTGGAGTCCAGGTCAAGAAAGAAACGAGGAAGGCACAAGGTAGGGGGCGCACCCACCCCCCTGGGCGCGCCCTCCACCCTCGTGGGGCCCTCGTGGCTCCCCTGATGTGTTTCTTCCTCCTATATATACCAATATACCCTAAAACTACCAGAACAGAAGATAGATCGGGAGTTCCGCCTCCGCAAGCCTCTGTAGCCACCAAAAACCTCTCGGGAGCCCATTCTGGTGCCCTGCCGGAGGGGGAACCCATCACCGGTGGCCATCTTCATCATCCCGGCGCTATCCATGACGAGGAGGGAGTAGTTCACCCTCGGGGCTGAGGGTATGTACCAGTAGCTATGTGTTTGATCTCTCTCACTCGTGTTCTCTCTCGTGTTCCCTCTATGGCACGATCTTGATGTATCCCGAGCTTTGTATTGTAGTTGGATCTTATGATGTTTCTCCCCCTCTACTCTCTTGTGATGAATTGAGTTTCCCCTTTGAAGTTATCTTATTGGATTGAGTCTTTTATGAGAACACTTGATGTATGTCTTGCCGTGATTATCTGTGGTGACAATGGGATATCATGTGCCACTTGATGTATGTTTTGGTGATCAACTTGCGGGTTTCGTGACATTGGGAACCTATGCATAGGGGTTGGCACACGTTCTTGACTCTCCGGTAGAAACTTTGGGGCACTCTTTGAAGTACTTTTATGTTGGTTGGATGAATCTGAGATTGTGTGATGCATATCGTATAATCATGCCCACGGATACTTGAGGTGACAATGGAGTATCTAGGTGACATTAGGGTTTTGGTTGATTTGTGTCTTAAGGTGTTATTCTAGTATGAACTCTATGATGGATCGAGCGGAAAGAATAGCTTTATGTTATTTTACTACGAACTCTTGAATAGATAGAACAGAAAGGATAACTTTGAGGTGGTTTCGTACCCTACCATAATCTCTACGTTTGCTCTCCGCTATTAGTGGCTTCGGAGTGACTCTTTGTTGCATGTTGAGGGCTTGTTATATTATCTATCTAAGTTATTATTGTTGAGAGAACTTGCACTAGTGAAAGTATGAACCCTAGGCCTTGTTTCCTATCATTGCAATACCGTTTACGCTCACTTTTATCATCAGTTACCTTGCTGTTTTTATTATTTCAGATTACAAATACCTTTATCTACCATCTATTTTGCACTTGTATCACCATCTCTTCGCCGAACTAGTGCACCTATACAATTTACCATTGTATTGGGTGTGTTGGGGACACAAGAGACTCTTTGTTATTTGGTTGCAGGGTTGTTTGAGAGAGATCTTCTTCATCCTACGCCTCCCACGGATTGATAAACCTTAGGTCATCCACTTGAGGGAAATTTGCTACTGTCCTACAAACCTGTGCACTTGCAGGCCCAACAACGTCTACAAGAAGAAGGTTGTGTAGTAGACATCATGGAGTAATAGTAGTAGATGCAGAATCGTTTCGATCTACTTGTTGTGGACGTGATGCCTATATACATGATCATGTCTAGATATTCTCATAACTATGCACTTTGCTATTAATTGCTCGACAGTAATTTGTTCACCCACCGTCATACTTATGCTATCTTGAGAGAAGCCACTAGTGAAACCTATGGCCCCCGGGTCTATCTTAATTTTCCATCTACTTTTATTTGCATCTTTTACTTTCCAATCTATATCATAAAAATACCAAAAATATTTATCTTATCTTATTATCTCTATCAGATCTCACTTTTGCAAGTTTCCGTGAAGGGATTGACAACCCCTTTATCGCGTTGGATGCGAGGTTCTTGTTTGTTTGTGTAGGTATGAGGGACTTTTGAGGAGCCTCCTACTGGATTGATACCTTGGTTCTCAAAAACTGAGGGAAATACTTAAGCTACTTTGCTGCATCACCCTTTCCTCTTCAAAGGAAAACCAACGCGTGCTCAAGAGGTAGCAAGGACGAGCAGGAATTAAGCTTGGGGATCCTGATACGTCTCCAACGTATCTATAATTTTTATTGTTCCATGCTATTATATTATCATTCTTGGATGTTTTACAATCGTTTTATAGTCATTTTATATCATTTTTGGTACTAACCTATTGACATAGTGCCCAGTGCCAATTGTTGTTTTTTTGCATGTTTTTTACATCGCAGGAAATCAATATCAAATGGAGTCCAAACGCAGCGAAACTTCTTGAGGATTTTTTGGGGCCAGAAGACATCCAATGGGCCAAGGAAGCACCTGGGGTGGCTCGAGGGCAGCAGCACCCACTAGGGCGCGCCAAGAGGCCCTGGGGCGCCCTGGTGGGTTGTGCCCACCTCGGGTGCCCCCCTGAACCTTCTCTTTGCTCTATAAATACCTCAATATTCCAGAAACCCTAGGGGAGTCGACGAAAATCAATTCCAGCCGCCGCAGAGTCCAGAACCACCAGATCCAATCTAGACACCATCACAGAGGGGTTCACCACTTTCGTTGGTGGCTCTCCGATGATGCGTGAGTAGTTCTTTGTAGACCTATAGGTCTGTAGTTAGTAGCTAGATGGCTTCCTCTCTCTCTCTCTCTCTTTATTATCAATACAATGGTCTCTTGGAGATCCATATGATGTAAGCCTTTTTGCGGTGTGTTTGTTGGGATCCGATGAACGTTGAGTTTATGATCAGATTGATGTTTTTATCCATGAAAGTTATTTCAGTCTTCTTTGATCTCTTATATGCATGATTTCTTGTAGCCTCGTATTTCTTCTCCGATATTTTGGTTTTGTTTGACCAACTTGATCTATTTATCTCGCAATGGGAAGAGGTGCTTTGTAGTGGGTTCGATCTTACGGTGCTTGATCCTAGTGATAAAAGGGGAACCGACACGTATATATCGTTGCTACTAAGGATAACAAGATGGGGTCTACATCTACATAAATAGATGAATAGATCTTGTCTATATCATGTCATCGTTCTTATTGCATCACTACGTTTCTCCATGAACTTAGTACACTAGATGCATGCTTGATAGCGCTCGATGTGTGGAGTAATACTAGTAGATGCAGGCAGGAGTCGGTCTACTAATCTTGGACGTGATGCCTATATAATGATCATTGCCTGGATATCGTCATGATTATTTGAAGTTCTATCAATTGCCCAACAGTAATTGTTTTCTCACCGTTTGCTATTTTTCTCGAGAGAAGCCACTAGTGAAACCTACGGCCCCCGGGTCTCTTTTCATCATATTTGCCTTTGCGATATATTTTCCTTTGCATTTATTTTCAGATCTATTAAACCAAAAATACAAAAATACCTTGCTGCAATTTATTTGTTCCACGATCTATTTATCCTATCTACCACTTTTACCTCACGTTATTTGCCTATCTTGAGGCGTCGTACCCAAAAGGGATTGACAACCCCTTTAACACATCGGGTTGCGAGTATTATTTATTTGTGTGCAGGTGCTATTTACGTGGTGCGAGGAGGTTCTCCTACTGGTTTGATAACCTTGGTCTCATCACTGAGGGAAATACCTACCGTCGCTATACTGCATCATCCCTTCCTCTTTGGGGAAATACCAATGTAGTTCTAGCAGACATCACCTTTCCCTTCAAATATAAAGGGAATACCTTCTTCTTGACAACATCCTCGGGCATACCTACAAGCTTAAATAATCCACAAACTTCATCCACATAGATTAGGTGCATATCGGGATGTAATGTTTCATCTCATGTATAGGGATTAGCTAGCAGTTTCTCTATCATATCCGAAGGAATTTCAAAGTAAATATTTTCAGTAGGTTCAGTAGGTTGAGGAGCAACTCTTCGCTCTTCTAGTCGGGGTGAAGATACCCCGAACAAGCCCCTCAAAGGATTATTTTCCATAGTGACAAGTGACACTAAATTTCAGCGCACTATATAAATGTTTCCTTACCAACTTCCATTTACCAAAGGCACTTCACTCCCCAGCAACGGTGCCAGAAAAGAGTCTTGATGACCCACAAGTATAGGGGATCTATCGTAGTCCTTTCGATAAGTAAGAGTGTTGAACCCAATGAAGAGCAGAAGGAAATGAGAAGCAGTTTTCAGCAAGGTATTCTCTGCCAGCACTGAATTATCAGTAACAGATAGTTTTGTGATAAGGTAATTCGTAACGGGTAACAAGTAACAAAAGTAAACAAGGTGCATCAAGGTGGCACAATCATTTTTTGTAGCAAAGGACAAGCCTGGACGAACTCTTATATAAAGCAATTTGCTCCCGAGGACAGATGGGAATTATTGTCAAGCTAGTTTTCATCATGCTCATATGATTCACGTTCATTACTTTGATAATTTGATATGTGGGTGGACCGGTGCTTGGGTGCTGTCCTTACTTGTACAAGCCTCCCACTTATGATTAACCCCTCTCGCAAGCATCTGCAACTATGAAAGAAGAATTAAGGTAAACCTAACCATAGCATGAAATATATGGATCCAAATCAGCCCCTTACGAAGCAATACACAAACTAGGTGAGGGAGTCCTGGACTAGGGGGTGTCCAGACAGCCGGACTATCATCGTCCGCCGGACTCCAAGACTACGAAGATACAAGATTGAAGACTCCGTCCCGTGTCCGGATGGGACTTTCCTTGGCGTGGAAGGCAAGCTTGGCGATACGGATATGTAGATCTCCTACCATTGTAACTGACTCTGTGTAACCCTAGCCTCCTCCGGTGTCTATATAAACCCGAGGGCTTTAGTCCGTAGGACACAACATACATTACAACAATCATACCATAGGCTAGCTTCTAGGGTTTAGCCTCCTTGATCTCGTGGTAGATCCACTCTTGTACTACCCATATCATCAATATTAATCAAGCAGGACGTAGGGTTTTACCTCCATCGAGAGGGCCCGAACCTGGGTAAAACATCGTGTCCCTCGTCTCCTGTTACCATCCGCCTAGACGCACAGTTCGGGACCCCCTACCCGAGATCCGCCGGTTTTGACACTGACATTGGTGCTTTCATTGAGAGTTCCTCTGTGTCGTCACCGATAGGCTTGATGGCATCTGCAACTAACGACACTGTCCAGGGTGAGATTTTTCTCCCCGGACAGATCTTCGTATTCAGCGGCTTCACACTGCGGGCTAATTCGCTTGGCCATCTGGAGCAGATCGAAAGCTACGCCCCTGGCCGTCAGGTCAGATTCGGAAGCCTAAACTTCACGACCGATGTCCACGGAGACTTGATCTTCGACGGACCCGAGCCACAGCCGAGCGCGCCGCACTGTTGCGATGGGCATGATCTAGCTCTGCCGCCGAACAGTGCCTTGGTGGCCGCACATGAATCCGCTTCGGCCATCAGTCCGGAGCCGATCACCCAGATCGAGGATCGGTGGATAGACGCCGCCTCCGGGGCTTCAACTTCCTCGGCGATGGAGCCGAACATTAATCTTGTCCCCCGCGAAACTCGCGATTCCGAGGTGTCGGACTCCTTGCCGGACTCCGAACCTCCCACGCCCCTACCAATCAAATCGGATTGGGCGCCGGTTATGGAATTCACCGCCGCGGACATCTTCCAATACTCGCCTTTTGGCGATATCCTGAATTCACTAAAGCATCTCTCGTTATCAGGAGAGTCCTGGCCGGACTATGGCCAGGATGGTTGGGGTACGGACGACGAAGAAATTCAGAGCCCACCCACCACCCACTTTGTAGCCACTGTCGACGATCTAACCGACATGCTAGACTATGACTCCGACGACATCGACGCTATGGACGACGATGCCGGAGACGAACAGGAACCAGCGCCTACAGGGCACTGGAAGACCACCTCGTCATACGACATATATATGGTGGACACCCCAAGAGACGGGGACGGCGAAGAAGCAGCGGAGGCGAACTCTTTAAAGAAGCAGCCCAAATGTCGGCGTCAGCGGCGCCGCTCCAAATCCCGCCACAGCAAGAATGGAGATTCCGGCACAGGAGATAATAATACCCCAGAGAGTGCCGAAGACAATCCCCTCCAGCAAGACTCAGCGTAGGAGGATGCAGAAGCAAGCCCTCACGAGAGGGCGGCAGACGAAGAGGTTGAGGATCATAACTATATGCCTCCCTCCGAAGACGAAGCAAGCCTCAACGATGACGAATTCGTCGTCCCTGAGGATCCCGTCGAACAAGAGCGTTTCAAGCGCAGGCTTATCGCCACAGCAAACAGCCTAAAGAAAAAGCAGCAACAGCTTCAAGCTGATCAGGACCTGCTGGCCGATCGATGGACCAAGGTCCTCGCGACCGAAGAGTATAAACTCGAACGCCCCTCCAAAAGCTACCCAAGACGCAAGCTGCTCCCCCGATTAGAGGAGGAAGCATACATACCTCCATCACCAGCGCACAATATGGCTGATCGACCACCCCGTGGTCGTGACAGAGAGGCATCCAGGCCCCCAGCCAAGACCGTACCCCGGCATCGCTCCAAAAGTACGAGGCCAAGAGGGAACGCGCCGGACTTGCGAGACATATTGGAGGACAAAGCAAGACAATCCAGATCCATCTATGGATCACGTGGGCGCCCCACGACCCACGACGAATACCGTCGCGCCGGATACGATAACCCCGGCCGGGCCGAGCACAGCAGACAGTGCTCTCTCGAGCTGCATCGCGATATTGCTCAATACAGAGGCGCCGCACACCCGCTATGCTTCACTGACGAAGTAATGGATCATCAAATCCCTGAAGGGTTTAAACCCGTAAACATTGAATCCTACGATGGCACAACAGACCCTGCGGTTTGGATAGAAGATTATCTTCTCCACATCCATATGGCCCGCGGCGACGATCTCCACGCCATCAAGTATCTCCCACTCAAGCTTAAAGGACCAGCTCGGCATTGGCTTAACAGCTTGCCCGCAGAGTCAATTGGGTGTTGGGAAGAACTGGAGGCCGCATTCCTTGATAACTTTCAAGGCACGTATGTGCGACCACCAGACACCAATGACCTAAGCCACATCATTCAGCAGCCAGACGAATCGGCCAGACAATTCTGGACACGGTTCTTGACAAAGAAGAACCAAATCGTCGATTGTCCGGACGCAGAGGCCCTTGCAGCCTTCAAACATAACATCCGGGACGAATGGCTAGCCCGGCACCTGGGGCAGGAAAAGCCGAAATCCATGGCAGCCCTCACATCGTTAATGACCCGCTTTTGCGCGGGAGAGGACAGCTGGCTAGCTCGCAGCAACAATCTCCGTAAAAATTCTGGCAGTCCGAATACTAAGGACAACAACAGCAGGTCACGTCGAAACAAAAACAAACGCCGCATTAACAGCGACGATAAGGAGGATACGGCAGTCAACGCCGAATTCCGAGGCTCTAAACCCGGTCAGCGGAAGAAGCCATTCAAAAGAACCACTCCGGGTCCGTCCAATCTGGACCGAATACTCGATTGCTTATGCTAGATACATGGCACCTCTGAAAAGCCAGCTAACCACACTAATAGAGATTGCTGGGTGTTCAAGCAGGCCGGCAAGTTAATTACCGAAAACAATGACAAGGGGCTAAACAGCGACGACGAGGAAGAGACCCGACCGCCGAACAATAGAGGACAGAAGGGTTTTCCCCCACAAGTGCGGACGGTGAATATGATATACGCGACCCATATACCCAAGAGGGAGAGGAAACGCGCACTAAGGGACGTCTATGCGATAGAGCCAGTCGCCCCGAAGTTCAATCCATGGTCCTCTTGTCCGATCACTTTCGATCGAAGAGACCATCCAACCAGCATACGCCATGGCGGATTCGCCGCATTAGTTTTAGACCCAATCGTCGATGGATTTCACCTCACGAGAGTCCTGAAGGACGGCGGCAGTAGCCTGAACCTGCTTTATCAGGATACAGTGCGCAAAATGGGCATAGACCCCTCACGGATTAAACCTACAAAGACAACCTTTAAAGGTGTCATACCAGGAGTGGAAGCCAACTGTACAGGCTCAGTCACACTGGAAGTGGTCTTCGGATCCCCGGATAATTTCCGGAGCGAAGAGTTAATCTTCGACATAGTCCCGTTTCGCAGCGGCTATCACGCTCTGCTCGGACGAACCGCGTTTGCAAAATTCAACGCGGTGCCGCATTATGCATACCTAAAGCTCAAGATGCCAGGCCCTCATGGAGTCATCACGGTCAATGGGAATACGGAACACTCCCTCCGAACGGAGGAACATACAGCGGCTCTCGCGGCAGAAGTACAGAGTAGCCTCTTAAGGCAATTCTCCAGTCCGGCCGTTAAACAGCCGGATACAGCAAAACGCGCCCAAAGCAATACCAACCAAGACCACCTGGCGCGATCAGATCATGCGTAGCAATGCGGCCCCAACCCCCGCCCGCGCATGATCGCAATAATAACACTCCGCGTACATCATTACGCTTTGGAGATACCATGGGCACAGGGGAGGGGGCACGATCGCAATGGACCCAGAGTGCGGTTCGACCACACCGGGGGCTCGCAAGTGTGCCCCCCTTTTTTTATTTTTTATTTTCCTTCTTTTATGTACACAGGACTCCGTTAACCAGAAGCCCTGTCCGGCGGCGAACCTGCCGAACTCATGATGCAACAGTCAGGGACTCAAGAAGGCTGCGACGAACACTCAGGTGGTCTCAATTACGAGCATTAAATTTGATTATATACACCAAGTCCGCAGCTCACCCCTGGAGGGGGACATGTTTACTTAGTCCAAATCCCTTGCTTAGCGCACTATTTGTATCAGTCCGCTCTCCTAGCAGACTTTCTTTCATAAATAATGCATCACCTTTTTGATTGCAATTGCATTACCTTTTATATATATATATGCTCATTATATGACATCTTGCGCCCGTATATTTTGGTACGGCCTAATACGCCAGGGGCTTATGTTCCCCACTCTATGGTGTGATAAGTCCGAACACTTTCATAAGTGCGGCACCCCGAGCTTATAGCATTATATGAATCGGCTCCGAATCATGTCTTGGGTCAATAGTTGGGTTTGCCCGGCTCCCACGTTTTGGTGCCTTACGTTCCATTCTGTCGGCTAAGGTGGCACTGGGAGAACCACTGCGATTGCGCCCCGGTTGAGCTGGGCGAGCGCCTCAGTGGAGAAAGCTAAAACTGACCGACATGATAAGGCGAGAGACTGGTCGCTGTTCGAGAGGTTTTTTCGGGTCCTTAAAGACTCACGCCGCTTCGAGCAATGTTCCGGACAATGTCCGACGAAGGCGTGGATAGCGCCCCGGATTCGGTCTTCCGAATACCAGGGGCTTCGCCGAAATTTAAAATTATAGAATTCTATGGCTAAGTGAGAGTGTTCAAGCATTATAAGTTCGGTTGCCTTGTTCGTTGTGTTGAGCGCCTCCCTCGATGGACCCAACAATGGGAACAAGAGTGCTCAAGTTTATCCCGAACACCCCAGCACTCGTAGCTTGGGGGCTGAAGCCAACGACTTGCCATCTCTCAGATTTTATAAACGGCCGCACAGAAGGTAATATTTTAAATTAAAAAAGCGTTGCTCAAAGCGCACATGAACAAAGTTTCAGCGCACAGGATAATACATAGCAAATTCACTCAAAGATTACATTTCTGGGGCACTCATCCGCAATATCGCGGGCTCCCTTCAGGACAGTTTTATAATACATTTCGGGCGTACGATACTCCTTGCCCGGTGGCGGTGGGTCCGTGAGAAGCTTCTCCGCATCCAACCTGCCCCAATGCACCTTTGTGCGGGCGAGGGCCCGGCGAGCGCCTTCAATACAGGCGGAGCGCTTGATGACATCCACCCAGGGGCATGCATCCACCAGCGGCCGCACGAGGCCAAAGTAGCTCCCAGGCATGACCTGTTCAGGCCACAGCCGGACTATAAGGCCCTTCATGGCCTCCTCAGCTACCTTGTGGAGTTCGACCAGCTGCTTCAGCTGGTCGCTTGGGGGCACCGGATGGCCGGCCTCAGCGTACTGAGACCAGAATACCTTCTCCGTCGAGCTCCCCTCCTCGCCACAATAGAATGCAGCGGCATCAGACGCACTACGCGGCAGATCTGCAAACGCCCCTGGAGAGCTCCGAATGCGGGTAAGTGTCAGGTAGTTTACATTAACATGCCTGCTTTGCATGAAAAATGCCTTACCCGCCACTATCTTCTTTATATCTTCAACCTCCTGAAGGGCCCTATGGGCCTCGGCCTTGGCAGACTCGGCACTTTCGAGAGCCGAGGCAAGCTCGGACTCTCGTGTCTTGGAGTCAGCTCCAAACTCTCATGCTTTTCCATGAGAGCCTGGAGCTCTTGCTGAACTTCCGCCACCCGTGCCTCCCGCTTTTCTCGCTCTGCCCGTTCCGCGGCCGCACTGCGTTCGGCCGCGGACATAGCCTCCTTCAGGGCTGCCACCTTGTTAGTGGCCCCTGCAATACACATATTATCCTTGTTAACTTTATTGCAACCAAAATCCTTTTCTGTAAGGTAACCATTCAAAGTGGTGTGACTCACCTTCTTTGTCCTCGAGCTGCTTCTTGGCATGGCCGAGCTCTTGCTCGGACCGCTCGAGATCCTTTTTCAACACATCGACCTCCGCCGATAGTGCGGCAGAGGTCAGCAGCGCAGCCTGCAAACCCATATTGACATATGTTAAGCAACCCTGCACATATCTTGTTAGATCCTCAGTCCGGCTTTTCTTTCCGAACACCGAACTGAGCATCAGGGGCTACTGTCTATGCGGTATTACATTACATAATTTTAACTTCTTACCTCAAAGCCTGTTAGAAGGCTGCTGCAGGCTTCGGTCAGCCCGCTTTTGGCGAGCTGAACCTTTTGAATCACCGCACTCATGATAGTGTGGTGTTCTTCCTCGATGGAAGCGCCTTTAAGCGCCTCCAACAAGTTATCCGGCGCCTCCGGTTGGACGGAGGCCGCCGGTGTCGCGGTCTTGCCCTTCTTTCGAAGGGGCCGCTTGCCGGACTCTGGAACCACTGCGGGTTCCGATGTAGAGTCCGGCGCAAAGTCCGGGAGGCTGCCTGATGGCGCCTCCGGAGCCTCCTCCTGATGGGTCCCTCTCTGGGATCCCACCTCGGCGTCCTCGTCGGCGCGTGGGGTAGAGGCATTCGGAAGTGAATCCACATCCGACGGGGCCAAGGACCCGCTTGATGAAGCGGGGAGATCATCATCAGCCGGACTACGGACAGAATGCGGCGTTAGAAGGACACTACGTGACATAAAAGATATTGCATATCAAGGATCCGGATATTTACGATCTCGCCGGACGCCTGGCCCTTGGAGGCCACTCATCCTTACGACGGTGGTATTGGCGAAACTGTTCGGGGGATAGTTCTCCCCCTCTTGGACCCTTCGGCCTCCCCTATTGGGGAAGCCCTCCTCTTCTTCTCTCCCTCTTCTGGGAGAGAATCCTCCTCCTCCTCCTCGTCTTCGGGGGAGGAGTCCGCCTCGTCGTCGGACACCTAATTGTGGGAACTCTTTCGAGTCCCCGCGGCCACCTTCTTGGCCTTCTTCTCCGGCACCACATGCGGTGCCGGAACCAGCAGCCCTGCTAAACAGGCGTCCACTGGGTCTTCTGGCATGGGAGCCGGGCTGATAAGCAGCTTGGCCTTCTCCATCCATTCCTGTCAAAGGAAAAGACAGAATGAAACCCCTCTAGAATCAATTTGATTACCACAAGTCTCCCTTAAAGGGGTTGAATCACTTACCTCGTCAGCCGGATGCTGCGAGCGAAATCCGCGATCTTCTGTCACGGATGCGGGGGCTTCGGCGCCCTTAAACAGCACCCTCCAGGCGCCTTCGTATGTCATATCGAAGAGCCCGCTTAGTGCCTGGTGCTGTTCTGGATTAAACTCCCACAGGTTGAATGCCCGTTCTTGGCATGGGAGGATCCGGCGGATGAGCATGACTTGGACCACGTCGACGAGCCTGAGCTTACCGCTCACCAGCTTCTGGATGCAGGCTCGGAGTCCCGTCAGCTCCTTCGGATTGCCCCACAACAAGCCCTTCTCTTTCCAGGAGGTGAGCTGCGTGGGGATGCCAGATCTAAACTCGGGGGCCGCCGCCCATGTGGGCTTGCGTGGCTCGGTGATGTAGAACCACCCCGATTGCCACCCCTTGACGGAGTCCACAAAGGCCCCTTCGAGCCAAAGGACGTTGGGTAATTTACCCAACATGGCGCCTCCGCATTCCGCTTGCGTGCCCTTCACAACCTTCGGCTTGACGTTGAAGGTCTTGAGCCACAGGCCGAAGTGGGGCCGGATGTAGAGGAAGGCCTCGCACACGACGATGAACGCCGAGATGTTGAGGATGAAGTTCGGCGCCAGATCGTGGAAATCCAGGCCGTAATAGAACATGAGCCCCCGGACGAATGGATGGAGCGGAAAGCCCAGTCCGCGGAGGAAGTGGGGAAGGAAGACGACCCTCTTGTGAGGCCCAGGGGTAGGGACGAGCTGCCCCTCGTCGGGCAGCCGATGCGCGATATCGCCGGAAAGATATCCGGTGCTGCGCAGTTTGGTGATGTGCTCCTCCTTAACGGTGGAGGCCAGCCACTTGCCTCCCGCTCCGGACATATTCGGAGAAGGTCGAGGCGAGATGCGCGAGCTTGGGCGTTGGAGCTTGAGTATGCGGGGATGGATAAGCAAAGGAGGAAGAAGGCGTACGTGAGAAGGTAAATCCTTATCCCTTATATATAGGCGGACGAAAACTATGCGTCCCGCTGGCCTGGTAAAACTCGCTTATCTCCCAAGCGCCACCATCAATGGCGCGGTTGGGTTACCCACGTCCGTATTGATGAGAATCCCAGAATGAGG
The DNA here is from genome assembly GCA_963921465.1 of Triticum timopheevii. Taxonomy (NCBI): domain Eukaryota; kingdom Viridiplantae; phylum Streptophyta; class Magnoliopsida; order Poales; family Poaceae; genus Triticum; species Triticum timopheevii. Next base: position 39,149,054 of record OY997272.1, on the reverse strand, counting down.
GGAACACGATCTCTGCTTCGACAAGACGTGCCAAGGGAACCGCTTCGCTAAACATGCTGAGGTGGTATAGTAAAAAACGATTCAAACAAAGGCTTGGTAGCGGTGTGATGTCACGCCGCATAATACGTCAGCGGATTGAACTAGTGTTCATTTTATTCTCTCTACGGTGGAATGTGGAATTTATTTTGCAGAGCCGGACACTATCCTGGTGTTCATGATCTTCTCTGGATTATTCAAGGGAGGAACCCGCCTTGCAATGCCGAACATTATGCGCGTCGGACTTATCGTCATTGAAGCCTGGTTCAGGGGCTACTGAGGGAGTCCTGGACTAGGGGGTGTCCGGACAGCCGGACTATCATCGTCCGCCGGACTCCAAGACTACGAAGATACAAGATTGAAGACTCCGTCCCGTGTCCGGATGGGACTTTCCTTGGCATGGAAGGCAAGCTTGGCGATACGGATATGTAGATCTCCTACCATTGTAACCGACTCTGTGTAACCCTAGCCTCCTCTGGTGTCTATATAAACCGGAGGGCTTTAGTCCGTAGGACACAACATACATTACAACAATCATACCATAGGCTAGCTTCTAGGGTTTAGCCTCCTTGATCTCGTGGTAGATCCACTCTTGTACTACCCATATCATCAATATTAATCAAGCAGGACATAGGGTTTTACCTCCATCGAGAGGGCCCGAACCTGGGTAAAACATCGTGTCCCTCGTCTCCTGTTACCATCCGCCTAGACGCACAGTTCGGGACCCCCTACCCGAGATCCGCCGGTTTTGACACCGACACTAGGGTTTAAGCTTCTGTCACTCTAGCAACCCATCATCTACTTATTACTTCCCAATGCCTTCCCCTAGGCCCATCATGGTGAAGTGTCATGTAGTCGACGTTCACATAACACCACTAGAGGAGGGACAACATACATCTCATCAAAATATCGAACGAATACCAAATTCACATGATTACTTATAACAAGACTTCTTCCATGTCCTCAGGAACAAACGTAACTACTCACAAAGCATATTCATGTTCATAATCATAGGAGTTTTAGTAAGCATTAAGGATCTGAACATATGATCTTCCACCGAATAAACCAACTAGCATCAACTACAAGGAGTAATCAACACTGCTAGCAACCCACAAGTACCAATCTGAGGTTTTGAGACAAAGATCGGATACAAGAGATGACCCAGGGTTTGAGAGGAGATGGTGCTGGTGAAGATATTGATGGAGATTGACCCCCTCTCGATGAGAGGATCGATGGTGATGACGATGGCAGTGATTTCCCCCTCCCGGAGAGATGTTTCCCAGGCAGAACAGCTTCGCCGGAGCCCGAGATTGGTCATGCCCAGGTTCCGCCTCGAGACGGCGGCGCTTCATCCCGAAAGCTTCTCTCTGATTTTTTCCAGGGCAAAAGACACCATATAGCAGAAGATGGGAGTCAGAGGCCTGCCAGGGGGCCCATGAGGTAGGGGGCGCACCGAGGGGGTAGGGCGCGCCCTCCACCCTCGTGGCTGACTGGTGGCCCCCCTTTGATGCTTTCTTCGCCCAATATTTTTTATATATGCCAAAACTGATCTCTGTGTAATAACGGCCCATAATGCAATAAACTAGACTTTTGGAGTTGTGCAGAATAGGTCTCTAATATTTGCTTCTTTTCCAGTCCAGAATTCCAACTACCGGCATTCTCACTCTTCATGTAAACCTTATAAAATAAGAGAGAAAAGGCATACGTATTGTGATATAACGTGTAATAACAATCCATAATGCAATAAATATTGATATAAAAGCATGATGCCAAATGGACGTATCGGTAGGGTGAAATTTGCCTTCAGCGAGGTCCAAAGATCAGCTTTTTGTCTATCATTGACATAAGAAACTTCAGGTCGTCGACCTTAGCCGGCTTATTCCATTGTTGGATGCTGATCGGGATGGTGTCCCTAACAATAGCTCCGCACTGAGCAACAAATGTGTCCTTGGTCCGCTTGGGTTCAATCGGTTGGCCATCGCCCGCGATTTCTGTGATCGTGAACCTTTCATCCTGGCGCAACCTTTTCTTCGGGCCTCATCTCGTTACGGAAGTTTGGCTTGATCCAGAGGACTATAAAAGAAGAAAGAAGAGTTAATATATGTACATACCAAAACAATTAATGCATCAATTAGTCAACACAGGCTTAATTAATATATATACCTCGCCGGACTTTGCAACAGCTACCTCCTCCGTTTGGTCACCGAAGCCGTCATCATGGTCTCCCTCTTCCTCCGCCATTTGGTCACCGGAGCCATCATGATCATATCCTTCCTCCTCCATTGTTCGATCACCGGAGTCGTCATCCTCTCCTTCCTGACCATCAGTGTCGTTGAGATACGACAAGACATCATGTCCATCACAGATTATGTCCCCAACAACTCTTCTTGTTCCAAGTCCCTTTGATCCATAGTTTCTGCAAATATTACAACATGGAAATTAATATACAACATGAGAGATGGATATATTAGTGGCAAACATAACTTAGCTAATATCACAACAAGGGGTGGCCTCGACAATGCTTTTTCAGTCCCGGATTGACGAGAGGGGGTGATCAATCGACGTTCCCCTCATGTTGAAGAGTTACGGGAGTTTTCTATGAACAAAAAATACTAACTATCACATCTCACTCCCGGTTTAGGTGGACTCGAGAGTTTTTGGTCGGGCGAGAGGGGGTTGATAGACGTCCCCCCTCATGTCGAAGTTATCGGGGATACGTTTCGGGAGAAAATACAACACTTGAGAATTTTGTACTTATTTGAACTCCAGAATTTTTGTGTGTTCAAAAAGCACCATTCAAAGTCACATCATCAATTTTCAACCCTTTCTGACTTCATTTGTTATTTTTCATGCATTTAATGATTTTCTGGAGCTAAATGACCCTGAAATTGAAAAACACTTCAAATGAACTCTGAAAAGGTTGAAAGTTGGCATGGTATCATCATTTTAGCCACATAGCATGTTCTAAAAAGTTGAGAGAGTTACGGCAAAAACTGGATGCACTATGTGTGCAAAATGGACAATCTCTTTCAAAGTATTAGGATTTCGGACGATAACTTATCTGTTGCAAAGGGATTTGTTCTTAATGTTATTCTTGGAGCTCTTCTCCCTCTTTCTATTTTTGGGATCTGTGCTATCATTTCCAATTTACTTGGGTCAAAATCATGTCATCTTTGTACTTCTAATATTGGAGGAGAAGCGACGGCAGACAGCTAGGCCGAGGCCGTGGAGGCTATATGAGGAGGAAATGGGGGGCATGTGAGGAGGAGAACGAGCCGCGACGTCAGGGATTAAGGTCCCAGAGTAGTAGGAGAAGGAGGGTCGGCGAGTGGGGGTTACCTGGGTGCCGTCGCGGTGGGGAAAAGAAGGGACAAATCGTTATCCTTTGCACGATGGGTGATTCCAAGACAAATCGGAGTAGGAGAGCTCAAAAAAATGGAAGGGTTCGAGACATGTGAGCGATTTCATGCATGTATTCGTTCCATTTGGGCACAACTATTTCGTGTGCATCCCAAGCAACCGGATTGGAATTTGGGGAATACCAAATCTAATTCGGGCCTTTGTACGTGCATCCAACCGAAACGTTAGATAACAGCAAAACAACGATATACATACATGTATAGGTAAGGACTACATCTGAAAAAACCAAATAGATGCAAGATAAGAAAAAAAAGCCTAAGGCCGCGCTTGGTATGGGTGTAATATTATACAGGTGTATATAACTTACATGTGTAAAATACCGGCCCAGAGCTATTTCCAACCGGAAACCAAAACGACGGGCGGACACCTGTATTTTTTATACGAGTGTGTTTAGAAGGAAAACGACATTCCAAACACGGCCTAAATGATGCACAAAACGAAAACCAGGTGTTAATTACTTCGTGATGAATCCCTGCGCTCTGATTGGGCGGTCAGACCCTCCCCCGGATCGCACCCCCAAACCAATCCCCACCGCCCACTCCCCGCAGATCCAACGGCAGGCACGCTGCGTCACGCGGATCGCTCCCCCCTGCCGCCGTCCCGCCGAAGCCACCTCCCCAATAAAAGCCGCGCCCTCGCTGGCGTACCAACCCACAAACTCAGAGCAGCGCGCATTCCGACCCCGCACCGCCGCCCACGCATCTCGAGTAGTTTCCAGCTCGCCGGAGACGCAGCAAGCAAGAAGATGGCCGGAAGGAAGGGCGGCGACAGGAAGAAGGCGGTGACCAGGTCCGTCAAGGCCGGGCTCCAGTTCCCCGTCGGCCGCATCGGGCGCTACCTCAAGAAGGGCCGTTACGCGCAGCGCGTCGGCTCCGGCGCCCCCGTCTACCTCGCCGCCGTCCTCGAGTACCTCGCCGCTGAGGTATGCGCCGATCTTCCCCCTCCTCGAGCACCTGTTCTGCTCTGTTCTTCTCCTGCTCGACGGATAACTGACAGATTTCGTTTTTGAATCTCAGGTCTTGGAGCTCGCCGGCAACGCTGCCAAGGACAACAAGAAGACCCGCATCATCCCGCGCCACCTGCTGCTCGCCGTCCGCAACGACCAGGAGCTCGGCAGGCTGCTCGCCGGCGTCACCATCCCGCACGGCGGCGTGATTCCCAACATCAACTCCGTGCTGCTCCCCAAGAAGTCCCCCGCCGCCGCCGAGAAGGAGGCCAAGTCGCCCAAGAAGAAGACCTCCACCAAGTCCCCCAAGAAGAAGGTCGCCGCCAAGGAGTAGACTACTATCGTGACATCGCTTAGGTCCATAGCAGGGAGAGGATGAGGTGATTTGGTTGGGTGGATCATGTATGTAATTGCCTAGTCTGTAGTGTCTCTTTCATTGGTTCGATGAACAAGCCCAGTAAGCGCTGTATTCCATCTCTAATTTATGTCTGAAATGGCTAAAGACGCAATCCTTTCAATCATCTTCTCCTGTGTATCCATAGCTGCAATCCATCTTGTGAATGTTTGGTTACCTGCCTTTGCTTCAGAGACTGTCAGCTTCTGGTTATTAACAATTTGTACCTTCTGTCCGTTTGAACCGATGACTGTACTAAATTAGATACTCCTGAGTTGCTTTCAGACAAACATGGCAAGGCAAATGACAAAATCATGGCAACCGAACTAAACTTTGGGTAGTCAGATGTGCCTAACAAACCTGAGAAACAATTAGGCAAATGAGTTACCAGAATTACTTTTGGACTGAGAAACTGGTACTTGCTGAGAAATCAAGATGCTGCTGTAGAAGAATGCTTGTCACACAAGAGGGCAAACATTGCTGGATAAATAATCAAGTCGATGCTGCGGTTCATGTATCAATACGAAAAACACAATTTTCAGAAAACAAAGTTTATTTTTAACGAAGTTACCACTGTGGAGAAAATAACAGGTAATAATCTCAGTAAAACGTTTCACACATAATGTTAAAAGCTACTCTCTCCGTCTCATAATATAAGAGCGTTTTTGATACTATACTAGTGTAAAAAACGCTCTTATATTATGGGACGGAGGGAGTAATAAGTATCCCTCTTGCCCCTTTCTCTTTTACATTTTGCGCCAACTGTAACTCTCTGCTTTCAAAATCAAATGTTATCGTCAGAATACAGCTAAGCATCCCAATGCGCATCAACTTATAACCTCGCCTCTTACTAATTTAAGAAAAAAGCAAACACGAGGACATTGTTTGCTAATATGATTTCTTCAATATTTCCTGAATTTTCTTCTAGTAGCGTCGGTAATATAGAACTTCGTACTTTATGATGCGCTTGAATCATGGTGTATTCTCATATTTTTGTTTGCCCACCCTTTTTTGTCCATATTTTAGTGTTTGTTTGACATGTTTTTGCTTACTTTTGTGTCTACTTTTTCAAAACAAATTATAAAATAAGCACATGACATTATAATTCACTAATTGTGAACTGAACCTTAGACATGTCTTCTGTATGACTGTATCTTAAGAGCATAGCTCCCCTGTTACCCCCATCGTCTCGATGCGGACGCCTAGAGATTGATTAGTATGAATTTTTGTGGGCATTGCGCCTTCAGTCTACGTGTATTGGACCTGCAGCTGCACCCAACACGTAGCACGCCGACCCAGTCCAAGCCATCGTATTATCATTTCTCTGCTTCTCTCATTTCATTGTCTTCATTTGTTTTTCCCTGTTGAAAGTTTTGTTCGATTTGAAGATCAGATAGTAGTTTACAGATTCCCGTTCAAGAAAAGAAAAGATAGAGGATACTTTAGAAGTTTCATTCTATCTCGAGATTTTCTTCATTGGATTAATTCTTTGGTATATGCATAGCCATCTAAATATAATTGTTGATATGATATATAACCTTGTATATATTGAGGAAAAACGCAAGACACCTTTCATAAAAAATCCAATCAAATATTTAAAATTTTATTTGAAAATAAAAAATAAATACATAAAAACGAAAAGGAGAAAAACAGAACCAATCAAACAGAAAAAATATTCAATGCAGATTTTTAAAAAATCAAGGAGTATGTGAAGAATGTTCAACCTATGTAGTGAAAATGTTCAACATACATTTTTCAAAAGTTGACATATATTTGGAAAAATAAAAAAAGAAAAAAATAAAAAAAGAGAAAACCGATGAAAACCAGTAGAGAAAAAACATAGAAAATGAGAGAAAAAATGGACAGCAAACCAACCAGAAGGTTTCTAATACTAATTCAGGCTTCCCTCGGTGGGTTCTGAAATCCACTTAAATGAGTCGGCCCACTCACTGAACACACAACGATTTGTCTTGCAGTAAGCAAGATGTAGCTTGCTCAGGCACAACCAGACGCTGCTATGCAATGTCTATTGCATGTGTTAATGCTGTGGCGCTCACCTGGGTCGGTCCATAAGAACGCTGAGCTGCCAAAGCGATGTATATTTGTTCAGTGAAAAAACGAGTTTGTAGACACAAAACCAGCCAAGTGGTTGTTATTAATACACAAAACCCATCAATGTGTACATGTATTTATCTTAATATATTTCTTCGTTGTGTGCATCTAACTAAAAAAAGGAAAGTAAATAGTTTTGAGAGTGCATATAGACCCTAATTGTATTTTGTTGTGATGATATGTTTAGTAGGACTAAAGGCGTTTATCAAATTTATTTGACGACATTGGTTCCTTGATGAAAAGGAACGAGATGGTGCACCCCTCCCCCTCCCTCAAAATGTGTTGGTTTGTCGAAGGACTGATTTTTTGGTTTATTTGAATCTTAGGAAAGTCGCGCTATTAAGAGGGGTTGAGGTTGCATCATTGTGGGGATCATGCGTAGTAAAAACCGTTCAGTAGCCCCTCCCCTCCCCCGTTCCCGTCTTCGGGGTCCATTGGAAATGCTCTTAAAAGACAATGATGGGAGTTGGTTCGGAGAGTGGACTTCTCAATCGGGAAATTAGATGGCATTTGGAATTCAGATGCACCGAAGGCAGCATCATAGCGAAAGTACGCCGAGCTCGTCATGGCTTTAATGCATAAAGAGGCCTAGAGCCGCTCTGTTATGTATTGGTAGTGGTTCTCATTTGGTTGTTTTTTTTACAAAGAATATCTCGCTTATTGCTAGATATTCCATTACCATGTACTCGGCAACGTATGGGGGTTTGCCTCCCTCGTTTTGCCTCTGTTTTCTATGGGATGGGTGGTTTATGTGCATATATTTTCTGTTTAACTCTCGTTTTCCCACTTTTTTCTTGTTTTCCTGTTTCTTTCACCTTAGTTTTTCTTTCGTATTTACTTTTCTATTCCTTTTTCTTTTTATACATTTATTGTTTTCCCTTTTGGGGTTTCCTTTCTCCTGTTTTTTCTGTTTATTTCTTTTTTCCTTTTCCCATACCATTTATGAAATCACTTTCTAAAAAATGGTCCCCATGTTTTGAGATATGTTTTGTCATGTACTCCCTCTGTTCCATAATGTACCACATATAGATTTTTTGAGAAGTCAAACCTCACCAACTTAGACCTATATTTTAAAGAAAACCATTTACATCTAGATTGCCAAACATATATATCATTATACTCATCATAAGATGTAGTTTCATACTATCTCCGTCCAGAAATAACTGTCGCTCAAACGGATGAATCAAGATGTATTTTAGTGCTAGATACATTGGTTTGAGCGGTAGTTATTTTTGGATGGAGGGATTATATATTTGGTATTCTAGATATAAATATGTTTCTCTATAAATTTGGTCAAAGTTTACAAAGTTTGGCTTTTCAAAAAATCTGTATGCACTACATTTCGGAATGGAGGGAGTATTAAAATGTGCATGTGTATTAAAAACGTTCAACATGTATTAATTTTTTATTATGTATTAGAAAAATATTAGCTTCTTATTTAAAAGATGTTCTTTGTGTATTAAAGAATAATTTCTTGGTTAAAAAAATATTTGATCTATATCAAGAATGTTTTATAGTTTACTGAAAATGACAAAACTTTATTTTTAAAAATGTTTATAGTGTGTACAAAATATTTATAATTCACTAACAATAATCCACATGTTTAAAAAAAAGACCATGTACTAAAAATGTTCTTCGTGTACTAAGAAATTGTATTTTGGGTATTAAAAATAATTAAACTTTATTGGAATTATTCATCATGTATTTAATAATATTCATCATGAATTATCACAAAACGCCCGCCTAGTGCCTAGTGCCTTTCGATCTGGACCTTTAGTGCAAACCATTAACAAGGTTCTATGTATGGATACTATTTCAGGAACAAAATCAGAACAAAAAAAGGCAAAATATCTTAGAAACCAAACACAATTAGTTTGAATAACATTTTGTTTTATTTTGAGGAACTGCCATGTTATAAATTTAAAATATTAAAAACAATAAAGTTGCTATTCAGATAGAATTTTCTATTTTACTCTAATCACATACTGTATTTATTTTGAACTTCTAATCTCTACGAATGTAGCATTTCTGAACCTTGGGTACAAACCACTAACAACTTCTATATATGAATGTTATTTTAGAAACAAAATCAACATGAAAGAAAACGTAATGGGCAAAAGCTCACCAACTGGAATGATTAACTCATTATGCAATTCTACTCCACAGCACACTTCTATCCAGATGGGAGGATAGTTTGGATGTCTGAAGGTATAAGGTACCAGTCAACTGTTGAGGAATGGGCAAAACTGATCAATGCCCCAAAGGAAAGTGAAGATGACTTGGATGTCTATGCCAAGAAGAAGATGGACCATAATTCCATGGCACACATGTACAAGGAGATCCCAGACAAAGCTATAGAGACACATAAGTTTGGGTCAGTCCACTTTCTTCTGTCAGGGCTGCCAACAATCAACTGGATCCTAAGGCACACTCTGTTGCCTAAGTCTGGTGACCACAACATGATTAGAGGGAATGCAATCAACATGTTGCATCTGTTTGATGTGCCACATAAATTCAAGGTCATGAGCCTTATGGTAGAGACCATTAAGAGGACTGCAGCAGACCAAAAGAGAAGTTGTGGATATGCCCCTCAGATTCAGGAGTTGATTAACTCAAAGATGGGCACAGGAAAATATCTATTGGATAAGGAACATTTTTCTCTCTATCCAGACTTTGAGGACAATCAGGTTGTCATGAATGAGAATGAACCATCATCAGTACAAGCTCAAGAGAAGAAGGAGAAGTCAAGGAAAGAGAAGGCTGTCAAGATGCCAACTCAAGAGGAGGCATCTGAGTACTTTTTGAAGAACAAGCAGGAGCAGCTTGGTTACTTGATAGCATCAACACTGAGGATTGAGAAGGGATTGGCCACCCTCACTCAGTATCAGGAGAGCTTGGAAAGAATCATGGAACAAAAATTCCATGATCTAGATGTCAAAGTAACTGAGATTCAGTCAGTTGTGGAGCAGCTACAGGATGACATGCATGAGAAGAAGGGCAAGACTACCACTAATTTATTTGCCAGTGTGCCTAGAGCTCAGAGGTCAGCTGCAGTGCCTGCGACAGACACCAGAGCCACATCATCTGCACCAGCTACAGCTCGTACATCTCCAGTGCAACCAGCTCCAGCACCAACTCCTCCAGCTCCATCCACTTAAACTGAAGCCTTCGTTCTTGGAGTTATCCGGACACCACCACCTGAAGATCAAGCCTGAGAGTCGATCTAGCACTATGCATTTTCTATGAACTTTTTGGTAACTTGTTGCCAAAGGGGGAGAAAAATGTATAGATCATAGGCTTCGAGAGAGAGAGAGAGAGAGAGAGAGTTGCTTTTGTTCTCTCTTGCTTTGGTGGTTAAACTTTGTTTGCTTTTGATTGCTTGAGATACTATGCTGTTTTTGTGAGACATTGATGATCATAAGCTACACTTATGCATGTTTGATGATATTATCTTATCTTATCCTTATATGATCATTCACTTTGCTTGGTGATGAGTGCATGTATTCAATCTTTATCATTTTGAGTGCTCCACCAAGATGTATGTGACATGGAAGAGTAACCCATGAGCCTAATTCCTTGTGCATTTGCAGTCCAAAGCAAATCTTAAACTATGCACAATTTTAGGGGGAGCTCTTGCTTATCACATACTTCTCAAAGCGACCATGTTTTTCAATCTTATTATCATTTGTCAAAGCTTTGATCTATATGTTGTCATCAATTACCAAAAAGGGGGAGATTGAAAGTGCAACTATCCCTAGGTGGTTTTGGTAATTCATAACAACATATAGCTCATTGAGCTAATGCTATTCCAAGACTATTATTTCAGGAAAGCTCAATGAATGGCATGGCGTGGATCCCTCGAAGTACTAATGACAAAGGATTGGCTCAAGCTCAAAAGCTCAAGACTCTTCATTTTATATTTTAGTGATCCAAGATCACATTGAGTCTATAGGAAAAGCCAATACTATCAAGGAGGGATGAGGTGTTGCTTAATGAGCCTCTTGCTTCATGTGCTTGGTGATATGCTCCAAAAACCCTCAACTACTTTCTCACATCCACAAATGACCTAAACCTAAAGCCAAAATCGGTCACACCAATTCTTTCTATCCGGCGCCACCGAGTTCTAATGTCATAGCCACTGCCACAAACCCTAGGCAAATCGGTCTCACCGATTGGGATCTCGGTCTCACCAAGATGGGATTGTAATCTCTCTGTTTCCCTTCATAACATTTTGGTCTAACCGAAGTGAGCAATCGGTCCCACCGAGATTGCAATGTAAACTCTCTGTTTCCCTTTTGTAACATTTCGGTCTCACCGAAAAGAGCAAATCGGTCCCACCGAGTTTACCTGACCAACTCTCTGGAAAGCTTATTACCAAAATCGGTCTCACCGAGTTTGTGTGATCGGTCTTACCGAGATTACGTTATGCCCTAACCCTAACCAAATCGGTCCTACCGAGTTGCATGTCAGTCCCACCGAAAATCCTAACGGTCACTAGGTTTACTAAATCGGTCCGACCGAGTCTGTTGAATCGGTCCCACCGAGTTTGCTAAATTGTGTGTAACGGTTAGATTTTGTGTGGAGGCTATATATACCCCTCCACCTCCTCTTCATTCATGGAGAGAGCCATCAGAACAAACCTACACTTCCAACTTACCATTTCTGAGAGAGAACCACCTACTCATGTGTTGAGGCCAAGATATTCCATTCCTACCATATGAATCTTGATCTCTAGCCTTTCCCAAGTTGCTTTCCACTCTAATCTTCTTTCCACCAGATCCAAATCCTATGAGAGAGAGTTGAGTGTTGGGAGACTATCATTTGAAGCACAAGAGCAAGGAGTTCATCATCAACGCACCATTTGTTACTTCTTGGAGAGTGGTGTCTCCTAGATTGGCTAGGTGTCACTTGGGAGCCTCCGACAAGATTGTGGAGTTGAACCAAGGAGTTTGTAAGGGCAAGGAGATCGTCTACTTCGTGAAGATCTACCGCTAGTGAGGCAAGTCCTTCGTGGGCGACGACCATGGTGGGATAGACAAGGTTGCTTCTTCGTGGACCCTTCGTGGGTGGAGCCCTCCGTGGACTCGCGCAACCATTACCCTTCGTGGGTTGAAGTCTCCATCAACGTGGATGTACGATAGCACCACCTATCGGAACCACGCCAAAAACATCTGTGTCTCCAATTGCGTTTGAATCCTCCAAACCCTTCCCTTTACTTTCTTGCAAGTTGCATGCTTTAATTTCCGCTGCCTATATACTCTTTGCATGCTTTCTTGATTTGTGTGATGATTGCTTGACTTGTCCTAAGATAGCTAAAATCTGCCAAACTTTAAAATTGGGAAAAGGTTAAGTTTTTAATTGGTCAAGTAGTCTAATCACCCCCCCTCTAGACATACTTCAAGGTCCTACAAGTGGTACCAGAGCTTTGGTCTCCATTTGCTTTGATTTCCATAGATTTTGGTGGTCATAGCCTTGGTTTCACAACCTAGGAGAGTATGGCGTCTAGTGAGGGAAATTATCACCGTAGAGGTCCTTACTTTGATGGTACTAATTTTGCTAGTTGGAAGCATAAGATGAAAATGCACATTCTCAGACATAACCCCGCTGTTTGGGCAATTATTTGTATTAGCTTGCAAGGTGAATTCTTTGATGGGAGAGAGCCGAACCGTGAAGCTAATGCGGAAGAATTGAAGATGCTGCAATACAACGCTCAAGCTTGTGACATCATCTTCAACGGATTGTGCCCCGAAGAATTCAATAAAATCAGCCGTCTTGAGAATGCAAAGGAAATTTGGGACACTTTGATTGATATGCATGAAGGTACCGACTCCGTCAAGGAATCCAAGTTGGATGTGCTCCAAAGTCAGCTTGACAAGTTCAAAATGAAGGATGGTGAAGGTGTCGCTGAAATGTACTCTAGGCTTGCACTTATCACAAATGAGATTGCCGGCTTAGGGAGTGAAGAGATGACCGACAGATTTATCATCAAGAAGATCCATTGGATGGAAAGTATGATACCATGTGCACATTGATTCAAATGATGCCAAACTACAAAGATCTCAAGCCAACGGAAATCATTAGAAGAATTGTTGCTCATGAGATGTCACTCAAGGATAAGGAGGAACTTCACAACAAGTCAAGTGGTGCTTACAAAGCCTCAAGTGAAGCCCCCACATCATCAAGTGAGAAACAAACCTTCAATGAATAATTGAGCTTAATGGTGAAGAACTTCAACAAATTCTACAAGAGTAGAAGCAAAGAAAGAAGCTCCAAGTCAAGGTCTTACAATGACAAGAGATCTTCTAGTCGAGAGCGAAATTGTTACAATTGTGGGAGACCCGGACACTATTCCAATGAGTGTACGGCACCCTACAAAAGAAGAGAAGATTCTCCAAAAAGAAGAAGCAAAAGAGAAGAATCACCACCAAGAGAGAGGAGGAGTAGAGATGATCGTTATGAACGAAGACCCTCACGAAGAAGCAAGGATTCGGAAAGGAAGGACAAGTCATCAAGGATCTACACAAAATGAAGACATCAAGCTCATGTTGGTGAATGGGTATCCGGCTCCGACTCCGACAATCACTCCGAGAGAAGCTATCACTCCGACTCCGAATATACTCAAGATGAAGGTGTTCCCGGTCTAGAACTTGTGTCAACCAACTCCTATGACATATTTGATTCACCAAATGAAGGAATTGGAAGATGCTTCATGGCCAAAGGTCCAAAGGTAACACATCCTGAATATGTTGATTTCAATAGTGATGAAGATGACTTACTTGTGGATGATGATTTACTTGTTGACAACTCTAGTGATGAATACTATGATGAAACGTCAATTAATCATGCTAATCAAGATAAAACGAATTACAATGATAAGGAGAAGATTGAGCTTCTAACTAAAGAACTAAACACTCTTAAGTTAGCTCATGAAACTATCTTCGAAGATTATCGAGAACTTTTAAGGGCTCATGAGAAGTTACGCTTTGAAAAGATCAATCTTGAGCAAGAGCATGAGTTCTTAAAAGCAATCAATGATGATCTCCGTAAGAAAAGTTCTTACATTGCCAAGCGTTTACTCTTATCTACTTACATGCCTCAAGTCAAGTCTAGTAACAAGTACAAGAAAGATCCTTCCTCTAGTAGTAACAATAACAATGTCAAATCCAATATTGTTGCCTCTAGTAGTTCTCTTGATTCCACTAATGATTCTCTTAGCCAAGTTACACTTGAGCAAGAAAATAGCTTATTGAAGGGAATTATAGAGAAAGGTGTTTACAAGAGCCTTGCCGGAAGTAAGCAATTCGAGGAAATTGTACACAAGCAAGGAAGGCACCGGAAGAATCAAGGTGTTCGTTTTGAACGAAAGTTCAATGCCAATGGAGTTGAGTGGGAAGAAGATCAATACCCCAAGATGAAGTTTGTTCCTCAACAAGAGAAGTATGATCCTACTTCCTTCAAAGGAACACAAGCACAAGATGATCTTCCACCACAAGACCATAAGAACAAAGGCAAGGACAAGCTTCAAGAAGAGATCGATGCATATTAAGAAGCACCTAAGGCGTCGGTCAAGTGGGTTCCCAAGACTACGTCAAGTTCTACTTCATCAAGTACAATTACAACTCCAAGGATTCCCATCAAGATGATGTGGATCCCGAAGAAGAAGAACTAGAGAGTTCTTGAAGGTGACTCCGCCAACATTCTTCACTCACATCATTATGGCAAGAACAATTGCAATCAACTTTCACATCTTGCACTAGTTCAAGGAGTCACAAACCCTCATGTTGGTAAGGCAAGGGACAAGGTAACCTAATGATTTCATGGACATCATCTTGTGTGTGCATCACTCTATGTCTATGGATATTCTTGTTTGTTCCTTGTGGGACTAACCCATGTAGGTAAGTTGAAAGTGCAACTCACTCCAAAGGATTGCTCCAAATGATCTACATCAACATTGAGCATCCACATCTTCAACACCTACATGAAGTCATCATCGACAAAACCCAAGGTTAGTTCATCCCTCTAAAAGGGGATCTCACATCTAGGGGGAGCTTAACTCTAAGAATTGAGTCAAAGCAACTCTAATGGTGTGAACACATCAATGCATTATGTAAAAGTGGTAACCCCACTTGAGCTTAAACGATGAGTATGACCTATGATCAAATGTTTTTCATTTGACTCCTAAGTCAATATACTCATATATAGATGACCTAGTCATCGCCAATTGTTTGATAGATGCTAGAATTGGTTTGCATGTTTTGCCACATATTTCATTTGCCATCTTATTGTGTGAGCATGTTGGTGCATATTTTACTCAGTCAAGGACATCCACTTGTTGTTTTGAGTGATTGGCTTCCCTTTTTTTTGCCAAGTGGATGGACAAGAATGCCTAAGAACCTTCTCTAGCTATCTATGTTTTTCTCGTCTCAAACTCTATTCATACTACATCACAAAATTTGATCAAGTCGGATTTGAACCACTCTGTGTGAGGAGCACTCGGAGTCCCCGATTCGTCATAGACTTAAACTTCCAAAACTTCTTTGTGATTCTCGGTCTGACCGATTCCTCCATTTCGGTCCTACCGAGATCACTAAGTCGATCTAGGTTTTTAATCTCGGTGCAACCGATTTGAACCTTTCGGTCACACCGAGTTGCTGTAACTATACACAGTTATGCATCTCGGTGCCACCGAGTTGTTCCACTCGGTCACACCAACAGGGTCGGGCTATATATAGTCACGGGCAAAAAATTTGGAAATTTCTCCGAACCTCTTCGCCCGCGCAATAGCTCGCTCTGCCATCAGGGTCTCCGGATCGTCTCCTCATTGCCAGCCGCCTCCTCTCGCTGGTCTCCGCCGCCGTCAACGGATTTCACCCCCGCCGTTGCCGCCGTAGCGAGTTCATCGCCAAGCTAGGGTATGGACTCAATCACAGTGCTATCCTCGTCCGATTCCTAGCACATTGTGTTCTTAATGATTCTTGCCACGATTGAAACACTCCTATCCAGTCAATGCAATCCTTAGATTAGATGGGATTCGAAAATTTAGGGTTAGGTTTCCGTCGAAACCATCTCGGACCCACCGAGTTGAAAAACTCGGTCCCACCAATTTGGCTAACGCCATTGCACTAGTAACTCTCGGTCTGACCGAGAATTTCTGATCGGTGAGACCGATTTTAGGACTTTGTGAAACCCTAGCAGTCTCGGTGCCACCGAACTATGACTCGGTCCAACCAAGTTCATCAGTTTAGGTTCCAAAACTGCTTCGGTATCACCAAGTTTGAAAATTGGTTGATCCGAAATGCTTTCTGTGGAAAACTAAAACTGAATTTTTGAATCATTCTTTTGCAAAAATCTCTGCATTTTGTGATGCTCATCCACTCTATCTCATCTATAACTCTTCACAGGGTCAGCAGTCGGTGATTTGCAGCATGTCAGACCAAAGTGATAGTCAGAACATGTCAGAAGAGCACAATCACATGAGTGAGGGCACTAGTCCCTCTAGCACTTCAGATGAAGGCAGCAGGAGCACCCCAAGCAATCTGCCTAAAGCTGCCACCAGGACAAGGAAGAAGAGAACCTCAGATTCTGAGGATGAGGATTATAGAGCAGAAGAGGATGAGGCTACCTCCAAGAAGGTAGTGCTCAAAAAGGAGTATGCCTTAGCACAGAACACTAAACCTAGACTCAATAGGAAGGTTCCTGCCAAGAGGACACCTATGCTGAAGGTCAGAGGATCTACTCAAGTGCCTGAAAAGACTGGACCCAAAGAGGCACCTGCAAAGAGAGTCACAACTTCCAAACCTAAGAAAGTTCCCACTGGAGAAACTATGAAGTTTACCATTGAATCAGAAGATGAAGCTGCTGCTCAGGATAAGAAGAAGAAAAGAGCCAGAACCACTACTGCCCAGGTTCTTGGAAATCCCTCAATGAGGAGAGACTCTGAAGAGGAAGAAGAGTTTGCTGCACCAGCACCCAAGGCACAAAAGCTGATGGGTGATGCTATTAGATCAGGGGCTGCAACATCAAAGCCCAAGGAAGCACCCAAAGTTGCCCCCAAGCCCAAGCTTGCACCAAAGAGGAATACCAGGAGTATTCCAGCTGCTGAGAAGAACAAGGCCCCAGTGCCTGAAGTTGCTGATGAGGAAGATGAAGAAGGACAAGTCCTGAGGAAGCTCAAGCCCAAGATACCAGACCACAATGATGCCCATCATGTGGCTGAGGACATGAAGATCAGAAGAGACTCAGGGTTGAGGCTATGGAGGATGACAGATTCATATGCCACAAGGAGAAGGACTGCTGTTGATTACAGGTTCCATACAAAGGAACAACAGGACTTCTATGAGACAATCTTGTTGGACAAGAAGCCCATAGTGTGTGATATGAGGTGGGTCGACTGGACCTACATGAAAGATAATGAAGAACACTATCCTGGAGTGCAAGACAGTTTTGTTGCTTGTGGAGTTGCAGATTTTGTTGGGCAAAAGCTCACCAACTGAAATGATGAACTCATTATGCAATTCTACTCCACAACACACTTCTATCCAGATGGGAGGATGGTTTGGATGTCTGAAGGTACAAGGTACCAGTCAACTGTTGAGGAATGGTCAAAACTGATCAATGCCCAAAGGAAAGTGAAGATGACTTGGATGTCTATGCCAAGAAGAAGATGGACCACAATTCCATGGCACACATGTACAAGGAGATCCCAGATAAAGCTATAGAGACACATAAGTTTGGGTCAATCCACTTTCTTCTGTCAGGGCTGCCAACAATCAATTGGATCCTAAGGCACACTCTGTTGCCTAAGTCTGGTGACCACAACATGATTAGAGGGCATGCAATCAACATGTTGCGTCTGTTTGATTTGCCACATTCAAGGTCATGAGCCTTATGGTAGAGACCATTAAGAGGACTGCAGCAGACCAGAAGAGAAGTTGTGGATATGCCCCTCAGATTCAGGAGTTGATTAACTCAAAGACGGGCACAGGAAAATATCTATTGGTAAGGAACATTTTCCTCTCTATCCAGACTTTGAGGATAATCAGGTTGTCATGAATGAGAATGAACCATCATCAGTACAAGCTCAAGAGAAGAAGGAGAAGGCAAGAAAAGAGAAGGCTGCCAAGATGCCAACTCAAGAGGAGGCATCTGAGTACTTTTTGAAGAACAAGCAGGAGCAGCTTGGTTACTTGATAGCATCAACACTGAGGATTGAGAAGGGATTGGCCACCCTCAGTCAGAATCAGGAGAGCTTGGAAAGAATCATGGAACAAAAATTCCATGATCTAGATGTCAAAGTAACTGAGATTCAGTCAATTGTGGAGCAGCTACAGGATGACATGCAGGAGAAGAAGGGCAAGACTACCACTAATGCATTCGCCAGTGTGCCTAAAGCTGAGGTCAGCTGCAGTGCCTGTGACAGACACCAGAGCCACATCATCTGCACCAGCTACAGCTCCTACAGCTCCAGTGCAACCAGCTCCAGCACCAACTCCTCCAGCTCCATCCACTTCAACTGAAGCCTTCATTCTTGGAGTTATCTGGACACCACCACCTGAAGATCAAGCCTGAGAGTCGATCTAGCACTATGCATTTTCTATGAACTTTTTGGTAACTTGTTGCCAAAGGGGGAGAAAAATGTATAGATCATAGGCTTCGAGAGAGAGAGAGAGAGTTGCTTTTGTTCTCTCTTGCTTTGGTGGTTAAACTTTGTTTGCTTTTGATTGCTTGAGATACCATGCTGTTTTTGTGAGACATTGATGATCATAAGCTACACTTATGCATGTTTGATGATATTATCTTATCTTATCCTTATATGATCATTCACTTTGCTTGGTGATGAGTGCATGTATTCAATCTTTATCATTTTGAGCGCTCCACCAAGATGTATGTGACATGGAAGAGTAACCCATGAGCCTAATTCCTTGTGCATTTACAGTCCAAAGCAAATCTTAAACTATGCACAATTTTAGGGGGAGCTCTTGCTTATCACATACTTCTCAAAGCGACGATGTTTTTCAATCTTATTATAATTTGTCGAAGCTTTGATCTATATGTTGTCATCAATTACCAAAAAAGGGGAGATTGAAAGTGCAACTATCCCTAGGTGGTTTTGGTAATTCATAACAACATATAGCTCATTGAGCTAATGATATTCCAAGACTATTATTTCAGGAAAGCTCAATGAATGGCATGGCATGGATGATGAAAGTGGATCCCTCAAAGTACTAATGACAAAGGATTGACTCAAGCTCAAAAGCTCAAGACTCTTCATCTTATATTTTAGTGATCCAAGATCACATTGAGTCTATAGGAAAAGCCAATACTATCAAGGAGGGATGAGGTGTTGCTTAATGAGCCTCTTGCTTCATGTGCTTGATGATATGCTCCAAAAATCCTCAACTACTTTCTCACATCCACAAATGACCTAAACCTAAAGCCAAAATCGGTCACACCGATTCATTCTATCCAGCGCCACCGAGTTCTAATGTCATAGCCATTGCCACAAACCCTAGGCAAATCGGTCTCACCGAGATGGGATTGTAATCTCTCTGTTTCCCTTCGTAATGTTTCGGTCTAACCAAAGTGAGCGATCGGTCCCACCGAGATTGCAATGTAAACTCTCTGTTTCCCTTTTGTAACATTTCGGTCTCACCGAAAAGAGCAAATCGGTCCCACCGAGTTTACCTGACCAACTCTCTGGAAAGCTTATTACGAAAATCGGTCTCACCGAGTTTGTGTGATCGGTCTTACCGAGATTACGTTATGCCCTAACCCTAACCAAATCGGTCCTACCGAGTTGCATGTCAGTCCCACCGAAAATCCTAACGGTCACTAGGTTT
Source organism: Triticum timopheevii (assembly GCA_963921465.1). NCBI lineage: Eukaryota > Viridiplantae > Streptophyta > Magnoliopsida > Poales > Poaceae > Triticum > Triticum timopheevii. The sequence goes on along the minus strand of OY997272.1, from coordinate 39,129,307 downwards.
ACTAAATCAGTCTGACCGAGTCTGTTGAATCGGTCCCACCGAGTTTGGTAAATTGTGTGTAACGGTTAGATTTTGTGTGGAGGCTATATATACCCCTCCACCTCCTCTTCATTCGTGGAGAGAGCCATCAGAACAAACCTACACTTCCAACTTGCCATTTCTGAGAGAGAACCACCTACTCATGTGTTGAGGCCAAGATATTCCATTCCTACCATATGAATCTTGATCTCTAGCCTTCCCCAAGTTGCTTTCCACTCAAATCTTCTTTCCACCAGATCCAAATCCTATGAGAGAGTGTTGAGTGTTGGGGAGACTATCATTTGAAGCACAAGAGTAAGGAGTTCATCATCAACGCACCATTTGTTACTTCTTGGAGAGTGGTGTCTCCTAGATTGGCTAGGTGTCACTTGGGAGCCTCCGACAAGATTGTGGAGTTGAACCAAGGAGTTTGTAAGGGCAAGGAGATAGCTTAGTTCGTGAAGATTTACCGCTAGTGAGGCAAGTCCTTCGTGGGCGACGGCCATGGTGGGATAGAAAAGGTTGCTTCTTCGTGGACCCTTCGTGGGTGGAGCCCTCCGTGGACGCAACCGTTACCCTTCGTGGGTTGAAGTCTCCATCAACGTGGATGTACGATAGCACCACCTATCGGAACCACGCCAAAAACATCCGTGTCTCCAATTGCGTTTGAATCCTCTAAACCCTTCCCTTTACTTTGTTGCAAGTTGCATGCTTTAATTTCCGCCGCCTATATACTCTTTGCATGCTTGCTTGATTTGTGTGATGATTGCTTGACTTGTCCTAAGATAGCTAAAATCTGCCAAACTCTAAAATTGAGAAAAGGTTAAATTTTTAATTGGTCAAGTAGTCTAATCACCCCTCTCTAGACATACTTCAAGGTCCTACACCAAGCTTGCAAAGGTTGATATTAGGGTTATTCATGCCAGTGTGCTAAAACTTGAGAGGAGACTTGCCTGGATAGAAGAAAAAATAGGCTGAAGTTTGGATGCCTGGCAGAATCTACCAAGCTAAGCAAATGATGCTCAAAGACATGTTTCAGGCTGCCGTTTTGGATGGATTGCCAATTTGCCAAGTCAGTAAACTGGTGATGGGTTATCGTTCTATTGTGGAGAAAAGAGATGATGTTTGTAGTTCGGGTCTCATGATCCTGAACCAAAAGGGTCCAAATAGCGGACTCTCTTGCAAGATCTTGCTGAACAAGTGACCAGGAACATCAAACTGTATCATCTTCTTGCTGAAAAAACGATTCCCATGGAGATGCCCATAGACCCCTAGTTCTCTTTGGTGGCAAGCTTTGCCAAAAAAGTTCTGTATAGTCATCGCCTGCCAGATTTACCAGCTCCAGTGTAAGAAATATCCATGGCCAAGGCCACCAGGAAGTTCATTTTAGTTTACCAGTTTTCACTCTTTCTTACTAATGGAAAACCCACATCACGGTTTGTACCTAGGCATATGTTGTTCGTAGTCCTTGTGGTTCCAAGAAATGGTTGGCGCCTATGGTCACTGCTATATATCGTCAATTGTTATTTTTAATACTTTTTTTCCCTTCGCATAGGCATGGCTTTGGTCTTATATGACTTTGCGTTTTGCCTGTGTGGTTGGTTAGTGTGTGTGTTTGTTGGTTGTGTGCATCCTAATTATGCAGAGGCCGGTTGTGTATAAATTATGATTGTATCCCTCCATGCTACATTATGAGTCAAAAAAAAAACCTTTATTGAAAAAAAATCCTAGGCATACGTTGTTGTACCAGATTGTTTTCGCCTCATGTCCATGGAGCCTTGGTTCTTTTTTACTACTGGATTTAGCTAAGGGTATACCTCAAGTTGTATTGGTTCTCTTGTACCTCAACTGCATCTTTGCCGAAACAAGGTTTTCCCCGCTTTGTATACAAAGCAACCAACCGAACATCGGAAGCAGCACAGACACAGCCAAAAGAAAAGAAAGAGAAAATACAAGAGAAACTAATGCCAACAACGGCGGATTGACAAAAAAACCAAGAAGCCTCGTGGCCACTGCACCCACCGGAGATCGCCCACCAAGCTCCGAGCCTTCGAAGCACCGGTACCAATCAGCACCTCCAAGAAGGGACGCGACGATGACGACGACGCTGCCAAGGGTTTCCCCCGGTACGCTGTGAGGAGAGAGGAAGGGTAGCCCCGACGCCCTTCAGGAAGGTCAGGCGGTACCCACAAGCGCCACCGCGTCGGTGTCGGCCAAGCCAACAGGGATTTCTCCCGATCCCAACCTCCACCTCAGGCACTTCAGAGCTCGCCACCAAACAGACCCTCACCCTGCGCCAACCCGGTCACGAAGCTTCCCACGCCGTCTCACCACGGCACCGTGAAGCATGGTCCGCACAAAGAGGGAGAGGAGCCGGGACTAGGGCAGCAGCACCGTCGGCACGCGGGAGGGCCCCACCTTCACCGTCAACGACGGTAGCTGACCGGACGCAATAGCAGGAACATACCAGGCCCGTGGCCGCACAGGCCCGGCCGGGATCTCCGAGGCCTGTAAAGTTCCCGCCTTCGCGCTGCAGCCGGCACGCCGTCGACGCCGCCGCCTCTGTCCAAGCCGCTCTCCTACCTCCCTGCACAGAAAGCCGCCAAGTGGAAGCACCACCACCACGCGCACCGCCGGCCACCACCACCAGGTCGTCGGACCGCCACCGGCCGAGCCGCACCACCACCGCACGCCCGCGACGGAGAGGAACCAACGCCGCCGCCGGGGACCCGAAGCCGGACCCCAGCCGCTGCCCGCAGCCCGCGCCGCCTGCCGGACGGATCCGGCCGCCACGGCGAGGCGCGCACCACCGCGCAGCCGGCCACGCCGCGCCACGCCCGCCAGGAGGTCGCGCGCCGCCACGCCGCGGTGCCCCGCGCCCGCACCCGAAGAAGCAGCCCGCGCCGCCCCGTCGCGCCGGGGAAAGAAATAGGCCCCGCCGCCGCCGGCGTCGGTCGGGCTTCGCCCGGCCGCGCCCCCTGGCGGCGGCGAGGGAGGAGGGAGGGGGAGGGGAGGCTCGCGGCGAGCGGACCTGGGGGGCCCTCGCCGGCCGCCTCACGGGTGGCGGCGCGGGGAGGGAAGGGTTTCGGGGGCCGTTGACAATCAAATCGGTTGTTCCTTCAGACAATCAAATCGGTTTTTCCCACTCCACCTTTTCTGTTTGTGGAGCTTCAGTCCCCTCTAATCATTTCTCTCATTCCAACTTCTGTTTTTTGGTTAGAAAATGCATTCATTTGCATTTGTGGCTTTTGCATCTATTTTGACTTTGACAGCAGGAGCTCCGCTTCTGCATTAAGAGGGGAAGGGATCTGGCATGTTCATCTGCATGTGAGTTTTTCCTCTATTATGTCTATACTAGAAAACATAATAGATGAAAAACTCACATGTCTCAATACTCAAGATGATGGTTGCATCTGGCATGTTCCTTGACTCCAAAAAACATGGCTGCACTGCCTCTAATTTGTCTCTTCTTTTTCCTGCCAAAAGTAGCCTCTAATTTATCTCAAGAAGCTAATCTGAATCTAATGCATTCTGAATTTCTGAACACTAGTTGGCAAGCTGTTGTTGGCTTCTTGCCGTATGGTTGACAGTCCACTCAGGAAAAAACTTGGAATGTTCCGTCAGAAAATAACAAGGCTCACCAACTTCAGTTTTACTGAAATGGCAGCAAAAGTATATAGGTTAAGAAAACTTACGCAGCAACAAAAGAGGAAAGAAAATAACAACACATAAACAACTGCAAAGTTCACAAATTTGCCTACAGAATTTCAAACTTCAAATAGTATTCTAGATTTAAAATTAGAGGTTTCTATCTGTCAATCCGGAACACTAGCTATCACAGTAGTTAAATGGCAGCAAATTAAAATTAGATAAACTATCGCAGTAGAACTTGCTGTCATAAACAAACGGCAGCAAGAAGAGCCTGAAGCGACACGCAAGCACACATGAACATCGATTCAAACAGCAACATCACTATTTCTTCAGAACCACAGGAAGCACAATTCTTACAAAGGTTGTAACATCGTACTGCCAACTACGTGCATGAAACGAGGATCAAGCCTAAGCTGTCTAGGATGAGGTGAACTTGGTGACGGCCTTGGTGCCCTCGGAGACGGCGTGCTTGGCGAGCTCGCCGGGGAGGACGAGGCGGACGGAGGCCTGGATCTCCCGGGACGTGATTGTGGGCTTCTTGTTGTAGCGGGCCAGCTTGGCGGACTCCCCGGCGAGCTTCTCGAAGATGTCGTTGATGAAGGAGTTCATGATGGACATGGCCTTGGAGGAGATGCCGATGTCCGGGTGCACCTGCTTGAGCACCTTGAAGATGTAGATCTTGTACGTCTCCACGCCCTTCTTGGCCTTGCTGCCCTTCTTCCTGCCCCGCTGCTTCGCCTCGCCGCCGGCCTCCTTGGACGCCGGCGCCCGCTTCTCCGCCTTGGGCTTCTTCCCTGCCGTCGTCTTGTCCGCAGCCACCACTGGCTTCTTCTCCGCCGCCTTGGGTGCCATGGGTGCTGGTGGTTGGAGCGTGTGGAGAGGTGGTGCTTTGGGTGGGATGTGAGGGGGGCTGCGGATGCTGTGGTGTGCTGAGACGGATGCGGGCGGCGAGGTTATGTAGGGAGCGGGGAGGAGGAGGAGGAAGGAGGTGGGCTGTGGTTGGCGGAGAGGAAGGTGCCTCGGATCGATGGCGTGGAGAGGATCCAGCCGTTCGGTGATGCTTGGGACGGACGGATCCGATGCGCTTGGGCGCGGATCGATGACGTGGCTAGAACGTACGCGGGTCGAACGTACTCCCGCGCACTCGTCGAACGTACGCGTGGAGAGACTGGTGCCTCGGATCGATGGGCTGTGGACTCCCGCGCACTCGTCGAACGTACGCTCCAACCCCGTGTGCATAGCGAAGCGGTATGTCCTCTCTCCTAGGCTCGTGCGACGCTATGGCGACGAGCGGTTCCTAGCGATTGAACAAACTCTGGATCCCCGATTTGATTCGCGGATTCATCCTTCTCCTTCCCGATTCGGGCTGTCCCTTCGCCGATCCACGGTGCTCGCCTTTCCTTGATCCTGACCTTGTTCGGGGTGATTACGGGGCTTTCTCTGTATCGCTACCCACCCTTGGCAGGGGCTGGATTTGGGGTCTGGTGGCGCCCATGGCAGGGACTAGTGAGGCGGGAGGTTCCGGTGCCCTTGGGGGCGAACAGCTTGCGCTGGCCAGTGGTGAATGCCTTCTGGGCCGGGCGCTCACTGAAGACGGAGGGGCGGTGGTGTTCTCTGGCCCGTCCCCCTCTGCTGGTGTTTCATCCTCGGCAGATCGCTCGGCGGATCGTGTAGAGGAGATGATGGAAAGGCTTCGGCTTACGACGATCGAGGCGCAGCCCGTGGTGTTGGATGACGAGGATGAGACTGATCTGGTTGCTCGAGATTGTGCCCTGGTGGGGAAGGTGCTTTCCCCCAACACCCTCCACATTTAGACGATCTCCTCGGCTATGAGGCCGGCTTGGGGCAATCCCAGGGGCTTATTGCTCCACCCCTCCGGTAACAATGTTTTTGTTGCTGAATTTGGTTCCCAGGCGGACATAGCCAGGGTGATCGACGGCTTGCCTTGGATGGTGGGCAAGCACGTTGTTTTGCTCAAAGTGTTTGATCTGAACACCCAGCCTCTGCATGTCAAATTTGACCGTTTGGCTATTTGGGTCCGTATTATGAATTTGCCGCCAAGGTTGATGAAGGCCAAGCTCGGTATGGAATTTGCCAAGCCCATTGGTAACATTGTTAGAGTGGATGCTGATTCTGATGGTCGCTGCTGGGGCGGATACATGAGAGTTAGAGTTGAGATTGCGGTCCAGGAGCCATTGGTTCGCTATGTTACTGTGACTTCGGTCAAGCTTCAATCCACTGATACCTACTCCGTGATGTATGAGAGGCTGCCTTTTCACTGCTTTTCCTGTGGGCTTATCGGTCACTCTTTGGTATTGTGCCCTAACCCCGGCCTGAGGGATGCGAATGGCGACCTACCATATGTGGCGAAGAAGCTCTGCGTTGCTGATGAGAGTCACAAAAAGTCTGGTGGTTCGCGATCATCTATTGCTTCTTTCTCTGCTGGAGCGGCTGACAAGGCAGGTGGCTCTCGTTCGACCCCATCTGGTCGGGCTGCAACGAGCGTGCATGGGACCTCTTCTGCAGACGGTGAGGTTTCCTCTCCTCTCAAACGGGCTGGTCGGGGCCACGGTCGTGCTCCCTCCTCCCGGGGTCGAGGAAGAGGAAGGTCGGTTTCTACTACCAGGGAGTTGTTCTCAAGTGGTCAGGATAAAAATGGCACATCGGGACAGAAGAGAAAATCGGCCAAGTCTCTACCATCGGCGCCGATCAGTGAGCAGGAAACGGCTGCTTCCAATGCTCTTGCCCTGGTCTGGACTTCGGGTCCTCTGCCTGCTTCTTCTGGTGTGGAGCAGGTCCCTGATACGGAGTCCAACAAGAAACAACGTACATCAGACCCTCGATCGGCGGATCCGGCGGCGGCTGCGGTGCAGCCCCGCCTGACGCAATGAGTATCATTTACTGGAACTGTCGAGGCCTGGGGTCGGACTCAACAGTTGGCAAGCTTCGCTGGCCTGTGAAGCTCCACCGACCCTCCCTCATCTTTCTTTCAGAGACAAAGATGAGGGATTCGAGAGTTAAGAACTGTTGGGGAACGTAGTAATTTCAAAAATTTCCTACGCACACGCAAGATCATGGTGATGGCATAGCAACGAGAGGGGAGAGTATTGTCCACGTACCCTCGTAGACCGTAAGCGGAAGCGTTAGCACAACGCGGTTGATGTAGTCGTACGTCTTCACGATCCGACCGATCCAAGCATCGAACGTACGGCACCTCCGAGTTCAGCACACGTTCAGCTCGATGACGTCCCTCGAACTCCGATCCAGCCGAGTGTCGAGGGAGAGTTCCGTCAGCACGACGGCATGGTGACGATCTTGATGTACTACCGACGCAGGGCTTCGCCTAAGTACCGCTATGATATTATCGAGGTGGGTTATGGTGGAGAGGGGCACCGCACACGGCTAAGAGATCCAAGGGATCAATTGTTGTAGTGCCTAGAGGTGCCCCCCTGCCCCCGTATATAAAGGAGCAAGGGGGGAGGGGGCGGCCGGCCTAGAAGGGGCGCGCCAAGGGGAGTCCTACTCCCACCGAGAGTAGGACTCCCTCCTTCCTTGTTGGAGTAGGAGAAGGGGGAAAGAGGGGGAGAAGAGGAAGGAAAAGGGGGCCGCACCCCTTGTCCAATTCGGACCAGAGGGGGGCTGCGTGCCTCCTTCCTTTCGGCCTCTTTCCTCTATTCCCGTATGGCCCAATAAGGCCCATATACTCCCCGGCGAATTCCCGTAACTCTCCGGTACTCCAAAAAATACCCGAATCATTTGGAACCTTTCCGAACTCCGAATATAGTCGTCCAATATATCGATCTTTACGTCTCGGCCATTTTGAGACTCCTCGTCATGTCCCCGATCTCATCCGGGACTCCGAACTCCTTCGGTACATCAAAACTCATAAACTCATAATAAAACTGTCATCGAAACCTTACGCGTGCGAACCCTACGGGTTCGAGAACTATGTAGACATGACCGAAACACGTTTCCAGTCAATAACCAATAGCGGGACCTGGATGCCCATATTGGCTCCCACATATTCTACGAAGATCTTTATCGGTCAAACCGCATAACAACATACGTTGTTCCCTTTGTCATTGGTATGTTACTTGCCCGAGGTTCGATCGTCGGTATCCAATACCTAGTTCAATCTCGTTACCGGCAAGTCTCTTTACTCGTTATGTAATGCATCATTCCGTAACTAACTCATTAGTTACATTGCTTGCAAGGCTTATAGTGATGTGCATTACCGAGAGGGCCCAGAGATACCTCTCCGACAATCGGAGTGACAAAACCTAATCTCGAAATACGCCAACCCAACATGTACCTTTGGAGACACCTGTAGTACTCCTTTATAATCACCCAGTTACGTTGTGACGTTTGGTAGCACCCAAAGTGTTCCTCCGGTAAACGGGAGTTGCATAATCTCATAGTTACAGGAACATGTATAAGTCATGAAGAAAGCAATAGCAACATACTAAACGATCAAGTGCTAGGCTAACGGAATGGGTCATGTCAATCACATCATTCTCCTAATGATGTGATCCCATTAATCAAATGACAACACATGTCTATGGTTAGGAAACATAATCATCTTTGATTAATGAGCTAGTCAAGTAGAGGCATACTAGTGACTATATGTTTGTCTATGTATTCACACATGTATCATGTTTCCGGTTAATACAATTCTAGCATGAATAATAAACATTTATCATGAAATAAGGAAATAAACAATAATTTTATTATTGCCTCTAGGGCATATTTCTTTCAGTCTCCCACTTGCACTAGAGTCAATAATCTAGTTCACATCACCATGTGATTTAACACCAATATTCATATCTGTATATGATTAACACCCACAGTTCACATCGTCATGTGACCAACACCCAAAGGGTTTACTAGAGTCAATAATCTAGTTCACATCGCTTATGTGATTAACACCCAAAGAGTACTAAGGTGTGATCATGTTTTGCTCGTGAGAGAAGCTTAGTCAACGGGTCTATCACATTCAGAGCCGTATGTATTTTGCAAATATTCTATGTCTATAATGCTCTGCACGGAGCTACTCTAGCTAATTGCTCCCACTTTCAATATGTATCCAGATTAAGACTTAGAGTCATCTGGATCAGTGCCAAAACTTGTATCGACGTAACCCTTTACGATGAACCTTTTTGTCACCTCCATAATCGAGAAACATATCCTTATTCCACTAAGGATAATTTTGACCAATGTACAGTGATCTACTCCTAGATCACTATTGTACTCCCTTGCCAAACCAGGGCAGAGTATACAATAGGTCTGGTCTATAGCATGGCATACTTTTATAGAACCTATGAATGAAGCATAGGGAATGACTTTCATTCTCTTTCTATTTTCTGCTGTGGTCGGGATTTGAGTCTTACTCAATTTCATACCTTTGCAACACAGGCAAGAACTCTTTCTTTGACTGTTCCATTTTGAACTACTTCAAAATCTTGTCAAGGTATGTACTCATTGAAAATCTTATCAAGCGTCTTGATCTATCTCAATAGATCTTGATGCTCAATATGTAAGTAGCTTTGCCGAGGTCTTTCTTTGAAAAAACTCCTTTCAAACACTCCTTTATGCTTTGCAGAATAATTCTACATTATTTCCGATCAACAATATGTCATTCACATATACTTATCAGAATTGTTGTAGTGCTCCCACTCACTTTCTTGTAAATACAGGCTTCACCGCAAGTCTGTATAAAACTATATGCTTTAGTCAACTTATCAAAGCGTATATTCCAACTCCGAGATGCTTGCACCAGTTCATAGATGGATTGCTGGAGCTTGCACATTTTGTTAGCACCTTTAGGATTGACAAAACCTTCTGGTTGTATCATATACAACTCTTATTTAATAAATCCATTAAGGAATGTAGTTTTGACATCCATTTGCCAAATTTCATAAAATGTGGCAATTGCTAACATGATTCGGACAAACTTTTAAGCATCGATACGAGTGAGAAAATCTCATTGTATTCAACACCTTGAACTTTGTCAAAAACCTTTTTCGACAAGTCTAGCTTTGTAGATAGTAACACTACTATCAGCGTTCGTCTTCCTCTTGAAGATCCATTTATTTTCTATGGCTTTCCGATCATCGGGCAAGTCCACCAAAGTCCACACTTTGTTCTCATACATGGATCCTATCTCAGATTTCATGGCCTCCAGCCATTTCGTGGAATCTGGGCTCATCATCGCTTCCTCATAGTTCGTAGGTTTATCATGGTCTAGTAACATGACTTCCAGAATAGGATTACCGTACCACTCTGGTGTGGACCGTACTCTGGTAGACCTACGAGGTTCTGTAGTAACTTGATCTGAAGTTTCATGATCATCATCATTAGCTTCCTCACTAATTGGTGTAGGAATCACTGGAACTGATTTCAGTGATGAACTACTTTCCAATTATGGAGAAGGTACAGTTACCTCATCAAGTTCTACTTTCCTCCCACTCACTTCTTTCGAGAGAAACTCCTTCTCTAGAAAGGATCCATTCTTAGCAACGAATGTTTTGCCTTCGGATCTGTGATAGAAGGAGTACCCAACAGTTTCCTTTGGGTATTCTATGAAGACGCACTTCTCCGATTTGGGTTCGAGCTTATCAGGTTGAAACTTTTTCACACAAGCATCACAGCCCCAAACTTTAAGAAACGACAACTTGGGTTTCTTGCTAAACCACAGTTCATATGCTGTCGTCTCAACGGATTTAGATGGTGCCCTTTTAACGTGAATGCAGTTGTCTCTAATGCATAACCCCAAAACAATATTGGTAAGTCAATAAGAGACATTATAGATCGCACCATATCCAATAAAGTGCGGTTACGATGTTCGGACACACCATAACGTTGTGGTGTTCCAGGTGACGTGAGCTGTGAAACTATTCCACGTTGTTTTAATTGAAGACCAAACTCGTAACTCAAATATTCGTCTCCGCGATTAGATCGCAGAAACTTTATTTTCTTGTTACGATGATTTTTCCACTTCACTCTGAAATTCTTTGAACCTTTCAACTATTTCAGACTTATGTTTCATCAAGTAGATATACCCATATTTGCTCAAATCATCTTGTGAAGGTCAGAAAATAACGATACTTGCCACGAGCCTTCATACTCATTGGTCTGCATACATCAGTATGTATTATTTCCAACAAGTCAGTAGCTCGTTCCATTGTTCCGAAGAACGGAGTTTTAGTCATCTTGCCCAAAAGGCACGGTTCGCAAGCATCAAATGATTCATAACCAAGTGATTCCGAAAATCCATATTTATGGAGTTTCTTCATGCGCGTTACACCGATATGACCCAAACGGCAGTGCCACAAATAAGTTGCACTATCATTATTAACTTTGCATCTTTTGGCATCAATATTATGAATATGTGTATCACTACGATCGAGATCCAACAAACTATTTTCATTGGGTGTATGACCATTGAAGGTTTTATTCATGTAAACAGAACAACAATTATTCTCTGATTTTAAATGAATAACCGTATTGCAATAAACATGATCAAATCATATTCATGCTCAACGCAAACGCCAAATAAGATTTATTTAGGTTTAACACTAATCCCAAAAGTATAGGGAGTGTGCGATGATGATCATATCAATCTTGGAACTACTTCCAACACTCATCGTCACTTCCCCTTCAACTAGTCTCTGTTTATTCTGTAACTCCTGTTTCGAGTTACTAATCTTAGCAACCGAACAAGTATCAAATACTCAGGGGCTACTATAAACACTAGTAAGGCACACATCAATAATCTGTATATCAAATATACTCTTGTTCACTTTGCCATCCTTCTTATCCACCAAATATTCAGGGCATTTCCGCTTCCAGAGACCATTTCCTTTGTAGTGTAAACACTCAGTTTCAGGTTTTGGTCCAGCTTTGGTCTTCTTCATGGGAGTGACAACTTGTTTGCCATTCTACTTGAAGTTTCCCTTTCTTTCCCTTTGCCCTTTTCTTGAAACTAGTGGTCTTGTCAATCATCAACACTTGATGCTCTTTCTTGATTTCTACCTTTGTCGATTTCAACATCACGAAGAGCTCGGGAATCATTTTCGTCATCCCTTGCATATTATAGTTCATCACGAAGTTCTAGTAATTTTAGTGATGGTGGCTAGAGAATTCTGTCAATCACTATCTTATCTGGAAGATTAACTCCCACTTGATTCCAGTGATTGAAGTACCCAGACAATCTGAGCACATGCTCACTAGTTGAGCGATTCTCCTCCATCTTTTAGTTGTAGAACTTGTTGAAGACTTCATATCTCTCAACTCGGGTATTTTCTTGAAATATTAACTTCAATTCCTGGAACATCTCATATGGTCCATGACGTTCAAAACGTCTTTGAAGTCCCGATTCTAAGCCGTTAAACATGGTGCACTAAACTATCAAGTAGTCATCATATTGAGCTAGCCAAACGTTCATAACATCTGCATCTGCTCCTGCAATAGGTCTGTCACCTAGCGATGCATTAAGAACATAATTCTTCTGTGCAGCAATGAGGATAAACCTCAGATCACGGATCCAATCCGCATCATTGCTACTAACATCTTTCAACACAATTTTTCTCTAGGAACATATCAAAATAAACATATGAAAGCAACAACGCAAGCTATTGATCTAAAACATAATTTGCAAAATACTACCAGGACTAAGTTCATGATAAATTTAAGTTCAATTAATCATATTACTTAAGAACTCCCACTTAGACAGACATCTCTCTAGTCATCTAAGTGATCACGTGATCCAAATCAACTAAACCATAACCGATCATCACGTGAGATGGAGTAGTTTTCAATGGTGAACATCACTATGTTGATCATATCTACTATATGATTCACGCTCGACCTTTCGGTCTCCGTGCTCCGAGGCCATATCTGCATATGCTAGGCTCGTCAAGTTTAACCTGAGTATTCCGCGTGTGCAAAACTGGCTTGCACCCGTTGTAGATGGACATAGAGCTTATCACACCCGATCATCACGTGGTGTCTGGGCACGACGAACTTTGGCAATGGTGCATACTCAGGGAGAACACTTCTTGATAATTAGTGAGAGATCATCTTAAAATGCTACCGTAAATCAAAGCAAGAGTAAGATATATAATAGATAAACATCATATGCAATCAAAATATGTGACATGATATGGCCATGATCATCTTGCGCCTTTGATCTCCATCTCCAAAGTACTGTCATGATCTCTATCGTCACCGGCACGACACCATGATCTTCATCATCTTGATCTATATCAATGTGTCATCACATGGTTGTCTCACCAACTATTGCTCTTGCAACTATTGCTATCGTATAACGATAAAGTAAAGCAATTATTTGGCACTTGCATCTTATGCAACAAAGAGACATCCATAGGGCTTCTGCCAGTTGCCGATAACTTCAACAAAACATGATCATCTCATACAACAACTTATATCTAATCACGTCTTGACCATATCACATCACAACATGCCCTGCAAAAACAAGTTAGACGTCCTCTACTTTGTTGTTGCAAGTTTTACGTGGCTGCTACGGGCTTAAGCAAGAACCAATCTCACCTACGCATCAAAACCACAACGATAGTTTGTCAAGTTGGTGTTGTTTTAACCTTCGCAAGGACCGGACGTAGCCACACTCGGTTCAACTAAAGTTGGAGAAACTAACACCCGCTAGCTACCTGTGTGCAAAGCACGGCGGTAGAACCAGTCTCGCGTAAGCGTACGCGTAATGTCGGTCCGGGCCGCTTCATTCAACAATACCGCCGAACCAAAGTATGACATGCTGGTAAGCAGTATGACTTATATCGCCCACAACTCACTTGTGTTCTACTCGTGCATATAACCTCAAACCATAAAACCTAGGCTCGGATGCCACTGTTGGAGAACGTAGTAATTTCAAAAATTTCCTACGCACACACAGGATCATGGTGATGGCATAGCAACGAGAGGGGAGAGTATTGTCCACGTACCCTCGTAGACCGTAAGCGGAAGCGTTAGCACAATGCGGTTGATGTAGTCGTACGTCTTCACGATCCGACCGATCCAAGCACCGAACGTACGGCACCTCCGAGTTCAGCACACGTTCAGCTCAATGACGTCCCTCGAACTCCGATCCAGCCGAGTGTCGAGGGAGAGTTCCGTCAGCACGACGGCGTGGTGACGATCTTGATGTACTACCGACGCAGGGCTTCGCCTAAGCACCGCTACGATATTATCGAGGTGGGTTATGGTGGAGGGGGGCACCGCACACGGCTAAGAGATCCAAGGGATCAATCATTGTTGTGCCTAGAGGTGCCCCCCCTGCCCCTGTATATAAAGGAGCAAGGGGGAAGGGGGCGGCCGGCCTAGAAGGGGCGTGCCAAGGGGAGTCCTACTCCCACCGGGAGTAGGACTCCCTCCTTGCTTGTTGGAGTAGGAGAAGGGGGAAAGAGGGGGAGAAGAGGAAGGAAAAGGGGGCCGCACCCCTTGTCCAATTCGGACCAGAGGGGGGCTGCGTGCCTCCTTCCTTTCGGTCTCTTTCCTCTATTCCTGTATAGCCCAATAAGGCCCATATACTCCCCGGCGAATTCCCGTAACTCTCCGGTACTCCGAAAAATACCCGAATCATTCGGAACCTTTCCGAACTCCGAATATAGTCGTCCAATATATCGATCTTTATGTCTCGACCATTTTGAGACTCCTCATCATGTCCCCGATCTCATCCGGGACTCCGAACTCCTTCGGTACATCAAAACTCATAAACTCATAATAAAACTGTCATCGAAACCTTAAGCGTGCGGACCCTACGGGTTCGAGAACTATGTAGACATGACCGAAACATGTTTCCGGTCAATAACCAATAGCGGGACCTGGATGCCCATATTGGCTCCCACATATTCTACGAAGATCTTTATCGGTCAAACCGCATAACAACATACGTTGTTCCCTTTGTCATCGGTATGTTACTTGCCCGAGGTTCGATCGTCGGTATCCAATACCTAGTTCAATCTCGTTACCGGCAAGTCTCTTTACTCGTTATGTAATGCATCATTCCGTAACTAACTCATTAGTTACATTGCTTGCAAGGCTTATAGTGATGTGCATTACCGAGAGGGCCTAGAGATACCTCTCCGACAATCGGAGTGACAAAACCTAATCTCGAAATACGCCAACCCAACATGTACCTTTGGAGACACCTATAGTACTCCTTTATAATCACCCAGTTACGTTGTGATGTTTGGTAGCACCCAAAGTGTTCCTCCGGTAAACGGGAGTTGCATAATCTCATAGTTACAGGAACATGTATAAGTCATGAAGAAAGCAATAGCAACATACTAAAGGATCAAGTGCTAGGCTAACGGAATGGGTCATGTCAATCACATCATTCTCCTAATGATGTGATCCCATTAATCAAATGACAACACATGTCTATGGTTAGGAAACATAACCATCTTTGATTAATGAGCTAGTCAAGTAGAGACATACTAGTGACTATATGTTTGTCTATGTATTCACACATGTATCATGTTTCCGGTTAATACAATTCTAGCATGAATAATAAACATTTATCATGAAATAAGGAAATAAATAATAACTTTATTATTGCCTCTAGGGCATATTTCCTTCAAGAACTTCATGTGGTCTTTGGGTTATTCTGGCTGTTTTGCTGTCAGCTCTGAGGAACTTAGTGGTGGCCTTGTTCTTTTCTGGTCGCATGCCGCGGCGGTGACGGTCAGGGCTGCCAACAAGAGGTGTATTGATGTCATGGTCCAATTGGATGAGGGCCTTCCCTGGCGGGCCTCTTTTGTCTATGGAGAGCCAAGAAGAGCGGATAGATCTCACTTTTGGGAACTCCTTCGACGGATGCAGCCATCCTGGTCGGGTCCTTGGCTTTGTTGTGGGGATTTCAATGAGGTACTCACTCAGGATGAACATTGTGGTCCTAGGGACCGTCGTGACTCGCAGATGGCTGCTTTCCGGGATTGTTTGATGGACTGTGGGTTGTCTGATTTGGGTTTTTTGGGTCCAAAGTTCACTTGGTGCAACAGACAAGACCCATCAGCAATGTCAGTTGTCGTCTGGACCGTGCAGTGGCTAACAGTGCCTTCACCAATCTGTTTGATGAATGCAGCATGGAGAATGTTGCCACCACTTCTGATCATTATCCAATTTTGGTTTGCCTGGATCACGGTTCCCGACAGCGCCGCGCTATCCTCGTGTAACTGGGTTTTAGATTTGAAGCGATGTGGCTGAGAGCATCCGATTATAAGGAGACCCTCGAACAAGCGTGGTCTGCAGGTAGAGTTGGCCTGTCATCTTTGAGTTCGACTTGGGAAAATTTGAAAGGCATGGCGGGATCTCTACGTTCCTGGAGTAAGGAGGCCTTTGGCTCTATTCGCAAGAAGATTGGTAAGATGGAACATCGTCTGGCCTCTATCAGGGCTTCCCAGGCTTCCCCAACATCTCTTTCGGAAGAAAAGCATATTGAGAGTCAGCTTTGTGAGTTGTTTGAGCAAGAGGAAATCATGGAACGTCAACGTCCTTGAGTGGACTGGCTAAAAGTAGGAGACCGTAACACTGAGTTCAGGGAGAAGAAGCGTGCCCAGAGGTCGGTCGTAGGCTCGACCCCCAGATACCCCTTGCAGAGGGTGACGAAGCCCGAAAGCTGGACGACGGAGCCGGCGCCGAGATGGTGAGGCTGGAGCCTAAAGAATTCCAGGAACGTGCGGAAGAAGGTGCTCGCCGGTAACCCAAATCCACGCTCGAAATGCGTGAGGAAGACCACGCGCTCCGTCTTCTGGGGCTGTGGCCTCTGCTCGCCGCGCGACAGATGGACGACGACATCCATCTCCCGTGGCAAGCACCGGGATGCGCGAAGATGGGCGATATCCTCGACGGTGACGTTCGAGCCCATCCACGAGCCCGATGGCAGCGCCATCGATGAAAGCAAGAGAGGGATAAGGAAGATGGACGACGGCGAGGTTCTGCTCGGAGCAACGGGCGTTGTAGTGCGGCGGTTGCAAGAGGCAGAGCAAGAGCAAAGGGGCAGGAGGGCGCGAGCAAGAATAATGTTCGCCGCCCCCCTTGCTCCCAATTTATAACCCTCAGTTTGAACGTGGGGGAGTGGGATCGTCTGCGCTCACCTTTCCCATTATCCCGCAATAAGTGCGCACGTACGCACACAATAACTGCCCAAGGAAGAGCAACCAGCCCCCGGACGCCGTAATAAATCGGCGCGTGTGGGCCAAGGGTGCGCGGCGGCGGGCACCAGCCCGTCGCCCAGTCCCGTCACACGCGTGGCCTGTCAGGCCCCTTCGACTCCCGGGCACCACGTGGCGCCCGTGCGAAGCCCGAGGGTTTGCCCCAAGATTTGACAGACTCCTCGGTTCCTGCCCCCGCCGGGACGCCGCGATCTGGTTTCCAGAAAAACCGGCACACAGTGGGTGTTTCCGGACCCGGCGCTCGCAGAATCCGCCTTGCTTAAGGGGGAAACTGCGAAGGCCCACTCATCCGAAGACGGCGGACCTTCACAACTTCGGGGACTACTGTCGGGGGGATGAACCTCGGGCAGGCAACGGAACCCGGATCCTTTTCAAAAACAACAGGGCCGGCGTCGCCCCTCAAGCTGGCACGCACTTGGCTGGGTCGCTCGACCCGGCCAAGGCCTGCAACCCAGCTAAAATCTCTGACCCGGCAAGACACGTCGACTCGGCCTCAACAACTAGTACAAGACAATCGAACCCGACACAACCAAGGCTTCCTCAACAAGCCAGCTCCACCCGTGGCGTGCTCCGCAATCCAGCCACGGGTTAGCTCCCGTCCCATCCAGGCCGTATGATGGGACGAGTCTTCAGCCACTGATGACCAAGACAACAGTGCCCCGCCCATGCCTCTGGTCAGTCGGAGCATGGCAACAGTGCCCCTCACCTACCCGCTGACCGGGGTCGGCATGGCTATAGTGCCCCCGCCATCACCGCTGACGACAGCAAGCGGCGACCTGACGGAGCGCCACTGTACACGACTCGACTCGGCCACGCCCTGACGATCGACAAGACGGTGCACAGTCCCCCTAGGCACGCGGGACCCGCACCTAGGGGAACCCGGTGAACCACAGCCCCCCAGCGGGTCCCAGCCCGTGTCCCCGGACGCCGATGATAACCCACAAGTGTAGGGGATCGCAACAGCTTTCGAGGGTAAAGTATTCAACCCAAATTTATTGATTTGACACAAGGGGAGCCAAAGAATATTCTTGAGAATTAGCAGTTGAGTTGTCAATTCAACCGCACCTGGATAACTTAGTATCTGCAGCAAAGTATTTAGTAGCAAAAGTGGTATGATAATAAAGGTAACGGTAGCAAAAGTAAAGATAAATGTTTTTGGGTTTTTGTAGTAGTTGTAACAGTAGCAACGGGAAAGTAAATAAGTGAAGAACAATATATGAAAAGCTCATAGACAATGGATCAGTGATGGATAGTTATGTCGGATGCGATTCCTCATGCAATAGTTATAACATAGGGTGATATAGAACTAGCTCCAATTCATCAATGTAATGTAGGCATGTATTCCGTAAATAGTCATACGTGCTTATGGAAAAGAACTTGTATGACATCTTTTGTCCTACCCTCCCATTGCAGCGGGGTCCTTACGGAAACTAAGGGATATTAAGGCCTCCTTTTAATAGAGAACCGGAATAAAGTATTAGCACATAGTGAATACATGAACTCCTCAAACTATGGTCATCACCGAGAAGTATCCCGATTATTGTCACTTCGGGGTTGTCGGATCATGACACATAATAGGTGACTATAGACTTGCAAGATAGGATCAAGAACACACATATATTCATGAAAACATAATAGGTTCAGATCTGAAATCATGGGACTCGGGCCCTAGTGACAAGCATTAAGCATAGCAAAGTCATAGCAACATCAATCTCAAAACATAGTGGATACTAGGGATCAAACCCTAACAAAACTAACTTGATTACATGGTAAATCTCATCCAACCCATCACCGTCCAGCAAGCCTACGATGGAATTACTCACGCACGGCGGTGAGCATCATGAAATTGGTGATGGAGGATGGTTGATGATGACGACGGCGACGAATCCCCCTCCCCGGAGCCCCGAACGGACTCCACATCAGCCCTCCCGAGGGAGATTAGGGCTTGGCGGCGGCTCCATGTCGTAAAACGCGATGAAACTTTCTCTCTGATTTTTTTCTCCCCGAACGTGAATATATGGAGTTGGAGTTGACGTCGGTGGAGGCCCAGGGGGCCCACGAGATAGGAGGCCGCACCCTAGGGGGGCGCCCCCCTGTCTCGTGGACAGCCTGTGGGCCCCCTGGCATTAATTCTTTCGCCAAAAATTCTTATTAATTCCAAAAAGTGCCTCCATGGATTTCCAGGACATTCCAAGAACTTTTCATTTCTACACATAAAACAACATCATGGTAGTTCTGCTGAAAACAACGTCAGTCCGGGTTAGTTTCATTCAAATCATGCAAATTAGAGTCCAAAACAAGGGCAAAAGTGTTTGGAAAAGTAGATACGTTGGAGACATATCAACTCTCCCAAGCTTAAACCTTTGCTTGTCCTCAAGCAATTCAGTTGATAAACTGAAAGTGATAAAGAAAAACTTTTACAAACTCTGTTTGCTCTTGTTGTTGCAACATGAAAAGCCAGCATTCAAGTTTCAACAATTATTATGAACTAACCATACTCACAATAACACTTAGCTCTCACAATTACTCATATCAATAACATAATCAGCTAGCGAGCCATAATAATAAAACTCGGATGACAACACTTTCTCAAAATAATTATAACATGGTATAACAAAATGGTATCTCGCTAGCCCTTTCTGAGACTGCAAAACATAAATGCAGAGCACCTTTAAAGATCAAGGACTGACTAAACATTGTAATTCATGGTAAAAGAGATCCAGTCAAGTCATACCCAATATAAACCAATAATAATGAATGCAAATGACAGTGTGCTCTCCAGCGGGTGCTTTTTAATAAGGGTGATGACTCAACATAAAAGTAAATAGATAGGCCCTTCGCAATGGGAAGTAGGGATTTGTAGAGGTGCCAGAGCTCAATTTTAAAATAGAGATTGAATAACATTTTGAGCGGCATACTTTCACTGTCAACGCAACAACTATGAGATGGCTGTATCTTCCATACTACATGTTTATAGGCAGTTCCCAAACAGAATGGTAAAGGTTTATACTCCCCAACCACCAACAAGCATCAATCCATGGCTTGCTCGATACAACGAGTGCCTCCAACTAACAACAGCACTGGGGGAGTTTTTTTAATTATTTTGATTTGCTTTGATCTTTTTGGATCATGGGACTGGGCATCCCGGTTATCGGCCCTTTCTCGTGAATGAGGAGTGGAGTCCACTCCTTGTGAGAATAACCCACCTAGCATGGAAGATATAGGCAGCCCTAGTTGTAACATGAGCTGCTCGAGCATACAAAACAGAATTTCATTTGAAGGTTTGGAGTTTGGCACATACAAATTTACTTGGAATGGCGGGTAAATACCGCATATAGGAAGGTATAGTGGACTCATATGGAACAACTTTGGGGTTTAAGGAGTTTGGATGCACAAGCAGTATTCCCGCTTAGTACAGGTGAAGGCTAGCAAAAGACTGGGAAGCGACCAACTGAGAGAGTGACAGCAGTCATAAACATGCATTAAAATTAGTTTACACCAAGTACAAGCATGAGTAGGATATAATCCACCATGAACATAAATATCATGAAGGCTATGTTGATTTGATTCAACTACATGTGTGAACATGTGCCAAGTTGAGTCACTCAATTCATTCAAAGGAGGATACCATCCCACTATATCACACCATAATCATTCTAATAGCATGTTGGCACGCAAGGTAAACCATTATAGCTCATAGCTAATCAAGCATGGCACAAGCAACTATAATCTCTAAATGTCATTGCAAATATGTTTACTTCATAATAGCTGACTCAGGAACGATGAACTCATCATATTTACAAAAACAAGAGAGGTCGAGTTCATACCAGCTTTTCTCATCCCAATAAGTCCATCATATATCGTCATTATTGCCTTTCACTTGCACGACCGAACGATGTGTATAATAATAAGAGTGCACGTGCATTGGACTAAGCTGGAATCTGCAAGCATTCAGCTCAAGAGAGAAGACAATGTAATATGGGCTCTAAGTTAAATAAACAATCATGCATATAAGAGACACTAAGCATTTTCAATATGGTCTTCTCGACCCCCTAAGGAAAGAAAAGAAAATAAAACTATTTACACGGGAAAGCTCCCAACAAGTAAGAAGAAGAACTAGAAATCTCTTTGGGTTTTCATTTTAATTTCTACTACAAGCATGGAAATTAAACTAACTAATTTTTTTGGTTTTTTCTTAAAATTTATCAAACACACAAGAAGAAAACTATAAAAAGAAATTTAAACTAGCATGGATAATACAATGAAAGAGTATGAGCACCGACGACTAGTGTTTGAACATGAATGTAAAGTCGGTGAGAAATACGTACTCCCCCAAGCTTAGGCTTTTGGCCTAAGTTGGTCTAATACCAAGGACCGCCGCTACTCTCCCCGGTGTAATGGGAGGTATAATCAGGATACCACTGGCTGGTCATCTCCGGATCCCACTGGACAGATGATGCACGATAGGGGTCCAGCTCAGGTTCCGGCTCAGGTTCAGGTTCTGGAGTAAAAGCTTGAGCTCGATGATTGTTCACCGCTTCCGGTGTGACAAGACGATTTTATGCAAGCAAATCAAACAACAGAGGCGCAGGCAAAATAATAATCTCAATGTGTTTCTTATTGAATCTAAGTTTATACAAGAGCATCTTTTCTTCGTTGTCAACAATAAACTTGTGTGCTACCATGCTCTTGTAATCTAAAATGTGAGGATGCAATTTTATCTCATCCTCCTCATGGTGCCTAATGGGTATCTGAAAATGTTCAGCAAGACATGCAGCATAGATACCTCCAAATATGGGGCCTTCTGTACGATTCAGGGCTAGCCGTTTAGCAATGATGGCACCCATACTAAAAGTATTGTCTCCCAGCAAAGCATGTTGAAGAATAATAATATCTGGAATGCTCAAAATTCCACTATTTCCACGACCAATCAAGCATCTACTAGCAAATATGGCAAAGTAGCGTAAAACAGTAAAGTGTGTGCTAGAGACTTTTGCCTTAGAGCCCTTCTTTGGCTCTTCCACAACAATAGTTTTAACAAAGCCACCCACATCTTCATGATGGGGTTCCTCGAATTCTCCCTCATAAGGTATCCTACATACCGCACAAAAATGACGTAAAGACATTTCTTTGAATTCATCATATAAATGAAATTATATTGCAGGCGGTGACTTCTTAGGATAATAATAAAAGTTTTGCATGAAAGTATTGGTAAGTAAGAGATACTGATCGATTCGGTCGTTGATAAAACCGGTGAGGCCTGCAGTCTCGATTAAAGCATAAAAGTCTTCATGAATTCCGGCTTCTTTCAAGAAATCCTCGCATGGCCATTCACACGACCGTACTTCCGCTAAGCGAGGAAGATTATACTTGGCTTTTTCCTTCTCTTTGGCTTGTTTTTCCTTAGAGCTTTGGCTAGAAGAGCCCCTAAAAAGTTTCCTCAACATTTTCTGAAAATTTCTGAAATTTTAGTAACTTCAAAATAAAAGTGAATAAAACTAAACAAGATTGATAGCAACTACTCCTACAAGTGCCTAGAGCCTATATCATGCATTGGAATTGCTTGGGACCTCATAAATTTAACATGCAAGCTCAAGAGCATGGTCACCTATGCAGCAAAATTTTGCAATGAATAAAGCACTAGAACAAAAACTATTTGGACCAATGGAGGAGTCACATACCAAGCAACAATCCCCCAAAGCAATTTTGTGAAACGAGCTTTGAGCTAAGAGATCGAAAATCGCAGCAAAACGAGCTAGAACTCGTGCTTGAGCTGGATGGGGATTTTTTTTGGGTAGACGATGAAGTGTGTGGGTGCTGGCATAAGTGGAGGGGAGCCACCAGGGGCCCACGAGACAGGGGGCGCGCCCTATAGGGGGGGGGGCCTCCTCTCTCGTGGCCTGATACTTGCCCCTCCTGCAGTGTTTTCAGTGCCTAAAATCCTCAAATATTCCAGAAAAAAATCATACTAAATTTGCAGGGCATTTGGAGCACTTTTATTTTCGGACTATTTTTTAATGCATGGATAATTCAGAAAACAGACAGATAATACTATTTTTGCTTTATTTATTCTAAATAACAGAAAGTAAAAGGAGGGTATAGAAGGTTGTGCCTTCTAGTTTCATCCATCTCGTGATCATCAAAATGAACCCACTAACAAGGTTGATCAAGTCTTGTTAACAAACTCATTCCGAATAACACGGAACCGGAGAAATTTCGAATAACACTAAGTTACCTCAACGGGGATATGAAAATCCGCAACAATAAGAATATCATACTTTTTCTTGACAGTAGGAAGAGGAAATTCAAAACCTCCAAAAATGATAGTTGGAACTTTTTCAATAGAACTGATGCTATGAACTTGAGATTGTTTCCTCGGAAACTGTACCGTATGCTCATTACCATTAACATGAAAAGTGACATTACCTTTGTTGCAATCAATAACAGCCCCTGCAATATTAAGAAAAGGTCTACCAAGGATAATAGACATATAATCGTCCTCGGGAATATCAAGAATAACAAAGTCCGTTAAGATAGTGACATTTGCAACCACAACAGGCACATCCTCACAAATACCGACAGGTATAGCAGTTGATTTATCAGCCATTTGCAAAGATATTTCAGTAGGTGTCAACTTATTCAATTCAAGTCTATGATATAAAGAGAGAGGCATAACACTAACACCGGCTCCAAGATCACATAAAGCAGTTCTAACATAATTTCTTTTAATGGAGCAAGATATAGTTGGAACACCCGGATCTCCAAGTTTCTTTGGTATTCCACCCTTAAAAGTGTAATTAACAAGCATGGTGGAAATTTCAGCTTCCGGTATCTTTCTTTTATTTGTGATGATATCCTTCATATACTTAGCATAAGGATTTACTTTCAGCATATCAGTTAAGCGCATACGTAAGAAAATAGGTCTAATCATTTCAGCAAAGCGCTCAAAATCCTCATCATCCTTTGACTTGGATGGTTTAGGAGGAAAGGGCATGGGTTTCTGAACCCATGGTTCTCTTTCTTTACCGTGCTTCCTAGCAACAAAATCTCTCTTATCATAACGTTGATTCTTGGATTGTGGGTTATCAAGATCAACAGCAGGTTCAATCTCTACATCATTGTTTTTGCTAGGTTGAGCATCAACATGAACATTATCATTAACATTATCACTAGGTTCATGTTCATCACCTGATTGAGTTTCAGCATCAGAAATAGAAATATCATTGGGATTCTCAGGTGTGTCTACAGTAGGTTCACTAGAAGCATGCAAAGTCCTATCATTTTTCTTTTTCTTCTTTTTAGAAGAACTAGGTGCCTCTAAATTATTTCTCTGAGAATCTTGCTCGATTCTCTTAGGGTGGCCTTCAGGATACAAAGGTTCCTGAGTCATTCTACCAGTTCTAGTAGCCACTCTAACAGCAAAGTCATTTTTATTATTTAATTCATCAAGCAAATCATTTTGAGCATTAAGTACTTGCTCAGCTTGAGTAGCAATCATAGAAGCATATTTGCTAACGCGGTGAAGTTCATCTTTAACTCTAGCCAGATTATCGCTTACACGTCCTATCTCGAAAGCATTATTCTTTAACTCTCTACCGACATAAGCATTAAAACTTTCTTGTCTAGCCATAAAGTCATCAAATTCATCTAAGCATGGGCTATGAAATTTAGTAGAGGGAATTTCAACTTTATCATATGTATAGAGAGAATTTACCTTTACTACCTGTGTCGGGTTATCAAGACAATATGGTTCTTCAGGCGGTATATTAAGACCATGTATTTCTTCAATAGGAGGTAAATTCTTAACATCATCAGCTTTAATACCTTTTTATTTCATTGATTTCTTTGCCTCTTGCATATCTTCGGGACTGAGAAATAAAACACCTCTCTTCTTCGGAGTGGGTTTAGGAATAGGCTCAGGAGTTGGCTCAATTGGTTCAGGAATTACTTCAGGAATTGGCTCAGGGAGAGTCCAATTATTTTCATTAGTCAACATATTATTCAATAGTATTTCAGCTTCGTCAACTGTTCTTTCCCTGAAAACACAACCAGCACAACTATCCAAGTAGTCCTTGGAAACATCGGTTAGTCCATTATAAAAGATATCAAGTATTTCATTTTTCTTAAGAGGATGATCAGGCAAAGCATTAAGTAACCGGAGAAGCCTCCCCCAAGCTTGTGGGAGACTCTCTTCTTTGATTTGCACAAAGTTATATATTTCCCGCAAGGCAGCTTGTTTTTTATGAGCAGGGAAATATTTAGCAGAGAAGTAATAAATCATATCTTGGGGACTACGCACACAACCAGGAGCAAGAGAATTATACCAAGTCTTAGCATCACCCTTTAATGAGAACGGAAATATCTTAAGGATATATAAATAGCAAGACTTCTCATCATTAGTAAACAGGGTGGCTATATCATTCAACTTGGTAAGATGTACCACAAAAGTTTCAGATTCAAGGCCATAAAAAGGATCAAATTCAACTAAAGTAATAATTTCTGGATCAACAGAGAATTCATAATCCTTATCAGTAACACAGATAGGTGAAGTAGCAAAAGCAGGATTGGGTTTCATTCTAGCATTAAGAGACTGCTGCTTCCATTTAGCTATTCTTAAGATCATTTCTACCATTGCAAGCAAAAAATTCCCTAGCAGCTTCTTCATTCATAACATAACCCTTAGGAACAACAGGTAATACATAATCATTGGGAGAACCTTCATCATCACTATCATCAGTAATAGGGTCTTCAGTAATTTCATTCCCCCTAACTCTAGCAAGTTCTTCATCAAGAAATTCACCTAATGGCAAAGTAGTATCACGCACAGAAGTAGTTTCATCATGCATAGCAGAAGTAGCATCATCAATAACATGCGACATATCAGAATTCATAGCAGTAGCAGGTTTAGGTGTCGCAAGCCTACTAATAACGGAAGGAGAATCTAGTGCAGAGCTAGATGGCAGTTCCTTACCTCCCCTCGTAGTTGAGGGCAAAATCTTAGTTTTAGCGTCTTTCAAGTTCTTCATAGTGATCAACAGATATAAATCCCAAGTGACTCAGAGAATAGAGTTATGCTCCCCGGCAACGGCGCCAGAAATTAGTCTTGATACCCACAAGTGTAGAGGATCACAACAGCTTTCGAGGGTAAAGTATTCAACCCAAATTTATTGGTTCGACACAAGGGGAGCCAAAGAATATTCTTGGGTATTAGCAGTTGAGTTGTAAATTCAACCACACCTGGATAACTTAGTATCTGCAGCAAAGTATTTAGTAGCAAAAGTGGTATGATAATAAAGGTAACGGTAGCAAAAGTAAAGATAAATGTTTTTGGGGTTTTGTAGTAGTTGTAACAGTAGCAACGAAAAAGTAAATAAGCGAAGAACAATATATGAAAAGCTCGTGGGCAATGGATCAGTGATGGATAGTTATGCCGGATGCGATTCCTCATGCAATAGTTATAACATAGGGTGATATAGAACTAGCTCCAATTCATCAATGTAATGTAGGCATGTATTCCGTAAATAGTCATACGTGCTTATGGAAAAGAACTTGTATGACATCTTTTGTCCTACCCTCCCATTGCAGCGGGGTCCTTACGGAAACTAAGGGATATTAAGGCCTCCTTTTAATAGAGAACCGAAACAAAGCATTAGCACATAGTGAATACATGAACTCCTCAAACTACGATCATCACCGAGAAGTATCCCGATTATTGTCACTTCGGGGTTGTCGGATCATGACACATAATAGGTGACTATAGACTTGCAAGATAGGATCAAGAACACACATATATTCATGAAAACATAATAGGTTCAGATCTGAAATCATGGGACTCGGGCCCTAGTGACAAGCATTAATTATAGCAAAGTCATAGCAACATCAATCTCAGAACATAGTGGATACTAGGGATCAAACCCTAACAACACTAACTTGATTACATGGTAAATCTCATCCAACCCATCACCGTCCAGCAAGCCTACGATGGAATTACTCACGCACGGCGGTGACCATCATGAAATTGGTGATGGAGGATGGTTGATGATGATGACGGCGACGAATCCCCCTCTCTGGAGCCCCGAACAGACTCCATATCAGCCCTCCCGAGAGAGATTAGGGCTTGGCGGCGGCTCCGTGTCGTAAAACGCGATGAAACTTTCTCTCTGATTTTTTTCTCCCCGAACGTGAATATATGGAGTTGGAGTTGATGTCGGTGGAGGTCCAGGGGGCCCACGAGATAGGAGGCCGCGCCCTAGGGGGGGCGCCCCCCTGTCTCGTGGACAGCCTGTGGGGCCCCTGGCATTAATTCTTTCGCCAAAAATTCTTATTAATTCCAAAAAGTGCCTCCGTGGATTTCCAAGACATTCCAAGAACTTTTCTTTTCTACACATAAAACGACATCATGGTAGTTCTGCTGAAAACAGCGTCAGTCCGGGTTAGTTTCATTCAAATCATGCAAGTTAGAGTCCAAAACAAGGGCAAAAGTGTTTGGAAAAGTAGATACGTTGGAGACGTATCAGCCGACAACCCGGACCCACCAACTTGTAACATTACCATTGTATCCCTGGGGGGTTGGCCTATAAAACCCCCCCAGGAGCCCACGCATACGGGCAACAGATAGATAATGTAGAGAGAACTAGCCGCCCAACATTAACATCCACTCGGGGAGAAGGAGCAGCCTAAGCCTTGGCCAGCCCTCCTTCCTCCTCCATACAGCTCTAGGAGCAACCTTGTACTGTCGAACATAAAACTACACTCGGCAGGACTAGAGGTGTTATCTCTCCGGAGAGCCCCGAACCTGGGTATGTCTTGCGTCCCACGCTCGCTCATACCAACCCCACCTCTGGAGCCCACCAGTGCCCTCTAGCCTCGTCCTCTCTTTAGCCATCCCATGGCATCTGCCGTGCGCCCACCACGACAAAGCTGCTATTGGGTATACTCTTGATGATCTTAAGGGCATTAGTCCCACTCTATGTTAGCACAAGATTAATATGGAACCTGATGCTAAACCCGTTGTTGATCACCAACGACGGTTAAATCCAAATATGAAAGCAGTGGTAAGAACGGAAATAATGAAACTTCTGGAAGCAGGTATAATCTATCCTATAGCTGATAGTAGATGGGTAAGTCATGTTCATTGTGTCCCTAAGAAGGGAGGTATAACTGTTGTTCCTAATGATAAGAATGAACTTATTCCACAAAGAATTGTCATACGCTATAGGATGGTAGTTGATTATAGAAAATTAAATAAAGCAACTAGAAAAGATCATTAGCCTCTTCCTTTTATTGATCAAATGCTAGAAAGATTTTCTAAGCACACACATTTTTGCTTCCTTGATGGATATTCTGGATTTTCACAAATACCATTTCACAACCTGATCAAGAAAAGACCACTTTTACTTGTCCTTTTGGAACTTATGCTTATAGACGTATGCCTTTTGGTTTATGTAATGCACCTGCTACCATTCAAAGATGTATGGCTACTATATTCTCTGATTTTTGTGAAAAGATTGTTGAGGTTTTCATGGATGACTTCTCTGTTTATGGGAAGTCTTTTGATGATTTTTTAAGAAATCTTGATCGAGTTTTGCAGAGATGTGAGCAAACAAATCTTGTCTTCAATTAGGAGAACCAGAGAAGTGCCACTTTATGGTTAACGAAGGTATTGTTTTGGGCCATAAAATTTCCGACAGAGGCATTGAGGTGGACAAAGCCAAGGTTGGTGCAATTGAGAAAATGACATGTCCTAAAGATATAAAAAGTATTCATAGTTTCCTTGGTCATGCTGGTTTCTATAGGAGGTTTATCAAAGACTTTTCTAAAATTTCTAGGCCTCTTACAAATCTTTTGCAAAAGTATATTCCTTTTGTGTTTGATGATGATTGTTTGGAAGCCTTCAAAACATTAAGGAAAGCCTTAATTACTGCACCCCTTGTTCAACTACCTGATTGGAACTTGCCTTTTGAGATTATGTGTGATACTAGTGATTATGTTGTTGGTGTTGTTCTAGGACAAAGAGTTGATAAGAAATTAAATGTTATCCATTATGCTAGTAAGACTCTAGACAGTGCTCAACGAAATTATTCTACCACTGAAAAAGAATTCTTAGCAGTGGTGTTTGCTTGTGATAAATTTAGATCCTACATTGTTGACTCTAAAGTGATTGTTCACACCGATCATGCTGCTATAAAATATCTTATGGGAAAGAAAGATGCTAAACCTAGACTCATTAGGTATTTAATGACTGATTGTGGCTCACACTTTATTCGTGGTGCTTTCCGTAAAATGCTTGCTAAGTATGATGTTAACCATAGAATTGCATCACCTTATCATTCTCAGTCTAGTGGTCAAGTTGAACTTAGCAATAGAGAAATAAAACTAATCTTAAAAAATATTGTCAATAGGTCCCAGAAGAATTGGTCTAAGAAACTAGATGATGCACTTTGGGCTTATAGAACAACATATAAAAATCCTATGGGTATGTCTCCTTATAAAATGGTTTATGTAAAAGCTTGTCATTTGCCTATTGATTTAGAACATAAAGCATACTGGGCAATCAAAGAACTCAATTATGATTTCAAACTTGCTGGTGAAAAGAGGTTATTTGATATTAGCTCATTAGATGAATGGAGAACTCAAGCTTATGAAAATGCAAAGTTATTCCAAGAAAAATTTAAAAGATGGCATGACAAAAGAATCCAAAAGCGTGAGTTCAAGGTTGGAGAATATGTTCTTATGTACAACTCTCATTTCAGATTCTTTGTAGGGAAACTCCTCTCCAAATGGGAAGGACCCTATGTTATCGAGGAAGTTTATCAATTCGGAGCTATCAAAATAAATAATGCCGAAGGTACTAACCCGAAGGTTGTTAATGGGCAACGAATAAAACACTATATCTCAGGTACGCCCATTAATGTTAAAAGCAATATTATCCAAACTATGACACCGGAAGAACACATAAAAGAAACCTTCCGGAACTCTCCACAATCGTGAGAAAAGGGAGGTACATGATACGGTAAGTAAACGGACTCCTAAAAATCCGCAAAAATATTTTTCATCGGTTTTGGAATATTAAAAAATTAGGAAAATATGAAACTACCAGGAAAGTGACCCTAGTGGGCACGATACATTAGGGAGCGCCTGGCTTGCCAGGCATGCCCCGATGGGTTGTGCCCACCTCGGGTACTTTCCGGACTCCGTTTTTCTTCCGTTCTGCTTGTTCTCCAAGATAAAAAAATTCTTTATATACCCCCCGAACATGTTGACCTCCGTATCACGGAGAAATCCCCTGTTTTATTTTCTCGTTGTTTCCCTGACAGATCTGAAATTAGGTCGCCCCAAGACTCGGAGGGCGAGAGCTACGTTGCAGACTATGTCGCAATCCCCAAGGTCTATGGGGATGTGGAGCACTATGGTTGTACTTCAGAGGAAGAAGAAGACTATGATCCTAAGAGGAAGGAGGAGACGAGCTCGGAGGAAGAAGAAGTCACATTGCCCCAACCTGGGGACATGCACGTTGAATTTAAGAAGTCAAGTCTCTCCAACAAAGTAAAGAAGCCTAAGATCCAGTTTATCCCCTTTCGTCTTTTGCACGAAAACAAGCAAGATTTACGCAAGAAGGTGTTGGAGCTTGAGTGAGAAATCCGTGAACTGAAAGATGAGAATTCCGTCCTCAAGCGTAAGCTAAGGAAGAAAGACAAACCCTCTACTCCATCACCACCACCTCCTTCTTCATCACCAAAAGAAAATTGAGTAACGGGTATGGGCACTCCCCTTGGCTTTCGCCAAGCTTAGGGGAGGTGCCCCGGTATCGTATCATCTCCACTATCTTTTGCCTTTACTTTTCTTAGTTCGATCCATAGTTATCTTTTGCTTTAGATGAATAAAAGTTTAGTTCGATCCTTTCTTTTCGAGAGTTTGCTTAGTGATTAATCTTTGTAATAGTGTGCGATATATATAATAAAGTTTAGTTTGAGTTTTGCTTTCTTTACTTTCTTGTTTCAATAAAAAGAAATGAAATAAATGAAAAAGATCATATGCTAATCTTATGGTAAGTGATGACATTACACAAGGAAAAGTATAAGTAGAAAATTTTATTGTAGATTGACAAACATAGCATTGGTCAATGACGCGACTCATGAAAGAATTAATAAGGTCACATGCAAATACAGTATCCTGGAAATCTTTTGTGATTGTGAGCACCCATCAAAATATTATATGCCAAAATTGTTGACGTTGGACAAGGAAAACAACGTAATGATTTATGTTTGTTCATATTCACGTAGAAGTTATATTGTCATATATCCTTTAACATGTGGTGCTTGGCCCTATCTTTGCTAGCCAAAATTCCGCACTAAGTAGAGATACTACTTATGCATCCAAAACCCTTAAACCCAAATATTGTTTGAGAGTCCACCATACCTACCCATGGATTGAGTAAGATCCCTCAAGTAAGTTGTCATCGGTGCAAAAAGGCAATAAAAATTGCTTCTAAAAGTGTGAGATCATTTAGTGTAAGGGAAAATTGAGCGTTGTACGAACTTGTGATGGCGAAGAATAAAAGCGACAGACTACATAATAAAGGTTGACATCATAAGGGGCAATATAACGTGACATTCTCTTGCACTAAGGGGTTGAGCATACAAACAAAAAGCGCATGGAAACCTCTGCTTCCCTCAGCGAAGGGCCTATCTTTTACTTTTTTGTATTTACTTTCATGCAAGAGTCAAAGTTTTTCTCTCTATTCCTTTTCATTTTATCCTTTGGCAAGCATCATGTGGTGGGGAAAGATCTAGGCACATATATCCAGTTGAATAGGGTAGCATGAGTTATTATTGTTGACATCACCCTTGAGGTGAATACGTTGGGAGGCGAAACTATAAGCCCCTATCTTTCTATGTGTCCGGTTGAAACATTTTGCTCATGTGTACGCGGTGAGTGTTAGCAAACATAAAAGACTAAATGATGGTTGAGTATGTGGAATTTCCTAGATGCTCCAACACGTGACCCTTCCTGAAAAGATAATGAATTGTAGTTGCAAAGTTGACTGAGAACATAGATTGTTGGTTTCCAATAGGGTTCATGCTTTATACTTCGATGTTGTGATGAATTGTCACTTGTTCATGAGAAGTCTATGATAAAAGTTTTGTGTTAAAGTTTGTTGCTTTTATAATAAGTTACATGATGCTGCTATGTCCATATTTTTGTTTTTATCGACACCTCTCTCTCTCTAAGCATGTGGACATGTTTTTCGATTTAGGTTTTTGCTTGAGGACAAGCGAGGTCTAAGCTTGGGGGAGTTGATGCATCCATTTTGCATCATGTTAACTACTGTTATTTATGTTGTTTTATTGTATAATAATGCTTTTTGGAGTAATTCTAATGTCTTTTCTCTCATCATATGCAAGGTATACACAAAGGGGGAGAATTCTGGCACCTGGAAATCTGGACCTGAAAAGCTACGTCAAGCTACCTATTCTGCACAACTCCAAATGAGATGAAACTTTACGAGGATATTTTATGGAATATTTGAGGAATATTGAAGAAAATAAGTACCAGAGGGGCCCATCAGGTGGGCACAACCCACCTGGGCGCGCCAGGGAACCCAGGCGCACCCTAGTGGGTTGTGCTCACCCAGGCCCACCTCCGGTGCCCCTCTTCTAGTATATAAGTCATTTTGACCTAGAAAAAATAAGGAGAGGACATTCGGGACGAAGCGCCCCTGTCTCGAGGCAGAACCTAGGCAGGAGCACTTTTGCCCTCCGGCGGAGCGATTCCGCCGGGGGAACTTCCCTCCCGGAGAAGGAAATCATCGTCATCATCATCACCAACAACTCTCCCATCTTGGCGACGACTATCTTCATCAACATCTTCAACAACACCATCTCATCTCAAACCCTAGTTCATCTCTTGTGTTCAATCTTTGTACCGGAACTATAGATTGGTGCTTGTGGGTGACCAGTAGTGTTGATTACATCCTATAGTTGATTACTATATGGTTTATTTGGTGGAAGATTATATGTTCAGATCCATTATGCTATTTAATACCCCTATGATCTTGAGCATGATTATCATTTGTGAGTAGTTACTTTGGTTCTTGAGGTCACGGGAGAAATCATGTTGCAAGTAATCATGTGAACTTGATATGTGTTTGATATTTTGAAGATATGTATGTGTGATTCCCTTAGTGGTGTCATCTGAACGTCGACTACACGACACTTCACCATATTTCGGCCTAAGGGAATGCATTGTGGAGTAGTTATTAGATGATGGGTTGCTAGAGTGGCAGAAGCTTAAACACTAATTTATGCGCTATTCCGTAAGGGATCGATTGGATCCGAAAGTTTAATGCTATGGTTAGAATTTATTCTTAATACTTTTCTCGTAGTTGCGGATACTTGTGAGGGGGTTAATCATAAGTAAGAGGTTTGTTCAAGTAAGAACAGCACCTAAGCATTGGTCCACCCACATACCAAATTATCAAAATAGCAAACATGAATTAAGCCAACATGATGAAAGTGACTAGATGAAATTCCCGTGTACCCTCAAGAACACTTTGCTTATCATAAGAGACCATTTTTTTCATGTCCTTTACCTCAAAAGGATTGGCCTACCTCGCTGCACTTTTGTTACAACTACCGTTACTTGGTCGTTACAAATTATCTTGCTATCAAACTACTCTGTTACTTATAATTTTAGCACTTGGAGACATTACCTTGCTGAAAACCACTTGTCATTTCCTTCTACTCCTTGTTGGGTTCGACACTCTTACTTATAGAAAAGGCTACAATTGACCCCATATACTTGTGGGTCATCACTAAGGACAAGAAAACTCATCTGTTGGTTGCTGTTGATAAGTTCATCAAGTGGGTTGAGGCAGAGCCGGTCAGTAATTCTGAGGCGGCTACTGCAATTCAGTTCTTCAAAAAGCTGATTTTCCGCTTTGGTTATCCTCATAGTATCATCACTGACAATTGGACAAATCTGTCTAAGGGTGCTACAAAAGAGTTTTGTCGGAGGGAACACACCCGGCTTGATGTATTGATACGTCTCCAACGTATCTATAATTTTTGACTGTTCCATGCTATTATATTACCCGTTTTGGATGTTTATGGGCTTTACTTTACACATTTATATCATTTTTTGGGACTAACCTACTAACCGGAGGCCCAGCCCGTATTGCTGTTTTTTTGCCTATTTCAGTGTCTCGAAGAAAAGGAATATCAAACGGTGTCCAAACAGAATGAAAACTTCGGGGGCGTGATTTTTGGAACAAACGTGATCCAGAGGACTTGGAGTGCAAGTCAAGAAGCAGCCGAGGCGGCCACGAGGGTGGAGGGCGCGCCCACCCCTACAGGGCACGCCCCCTACTTCTTCCTCCTATATATACCCATGTACCCCGAAAACATCAGGGGAGCCAACGAAAACCTAATTCCACCGCCGCAACCTTCTGTATCCGTGAGATCCCATCTTGGAGCCTTCGCCGATGCTCCGACGGACGGGGAATCGGCCACGGAGGGCTTCTACATCAACACCATAGACCCTCCGATGAGTTGTGAGTAGTTTACCATAGACCTTCGGGTCCGTAGTTATTAGCTAGATGGCTTCTTCTCTCTTTTTGGATCTCAATACCATGTTCTCCTCGATCTTCTTGGAGATCTATTCGATGTTACTCTTTTTGCGTTGTGTTTGTCGACATCCGATGAATTGTGGGTTTATGATCAAGTTTATCTATGAGAAATATTTGAATCTCCTCTGAATTCTTTTATGTATTATTGAGTTATCTTTGCAAGTCTCTTCGAATTATCAGTTTGGTTTGGCCTACTAGATTGATCTTTCTTGCAATGGGAGAAGTGCTTAGCTTTGGGTTCAATCTTGCGATGTCCTTTCCTAGTGACAATAGGGGCAGCAAGGCACGTATTGTATTGTTGCCATCGAGGATAAAAAGATGGGGTTTATATCATATTGCATGAGTTTATCCCTCTACATCATGTCATCTTTCTTAATGCGTTACTCTGTTCTTATGAACTTAATACTCTAGATGCATGCTGGATAGCGGTCGATGTGTGGAGTAATAGTAGTAGATGCAGGCAGGAGTCGGTCTACTTGTCGCGGACGTGATGCCCATATACATGATCATGCCTAGGTAATCTCATAATTATTCGCTTTTCTATCAATTGCTCGACAGTAATTTGTTCACCCACCGTAATACTTATGTTATCTTGAGAGAAGCCACTAGTGAAACCTATGGCCCCCGGGTCTATCTTTTATCATATAAGCTTTTAATCTACTTTTATTTGCATCTTTACTTTTCCTATCTATATTATAAAATACCAAAAATATATTTATCTTATCATACTATCTCTATCAGATCTCACTTTCGCAAGTGGCCGTGAAGGGATTGACAACCCCTTTATTGCATTGGTTGCGAGTTCTTTGTTTGTTTGTGTAGGTGCGTGGGACTTTTGAGGAGCCTCCTACTGGATTGATACCTTGGTTCTCAAAAACTGAGGGAAATACTTACGCTACTATTGCTGCATCACCCTTTCTCTTCAAGGAAAACCAACGCAAGCTCAAGACGTAGCAAGAAGGATTTCTGGCGCCGTTGCCGGGGAGGTCTTCGCTCAAGTCAATACATACCAAGTACCCATCACAAACTCATCTCCCTCGCATTTATATTATTTGCCATTTGCCTCACGTTTTCCTCTCCCCCACTTCACCCTTGCCGTTTTATTCGCCCTCTCTTTCCCAATCTTCTTCTCTCTCTTTCGCTTGCTCTCTTCATCTTCCTCGCTTTTGTTTGCCGTTATGTCTGAAATTGGGGAGATTATCGTCGATATGGACAATAATGATAACATGGAAAATTCTGATGCTCCGGCCGAAGAACCCCCTATCTTGCATACTAAAAAATTTCGCATCGGTAGTGGTAACATTATTGGAAAAGGGGTTATTCAAGATTTCTTTACTTGTGCCGGTGCTTTACCTTCTATGGGTGGTTCTATTCTTCATAGAACGAGTAGTCTTGTGGATGCTATCGCTATGGTTGTAGTTGAACTTGAAAGACAATTTATGCATATGCATCCTTGCATACAAAGAATTTTCCTGGAATTTTCTAATATTGAGCATTCTTCTGTTAAGCGCGCCGTTACTATCTTTTTGGCTCATAAGTTTAGATTTATAATAAGAGAGGCCAAAGAAATCTTTGCGCACTATAGGGTGGACACCGGTCGTCCTCCCATAGAGGCAATCCTCTTCGATCAAGAGGAAATTAGGCGTTTTCAATCTTTGGACTATGTTGCTTTCAATGAAAACCTTAGAAAAAA
Source organism: Triticum timopheevii (assembly GCA_963921465.1). Classification (NCBI taxonomy): domain Eukaryota; kingdom Viridiplantae; phylum Streptophyta; class Magnoliopsida; order Poales; family Poaceae; genus Triticum; species Triticum timopheevii. The sequence continues at coordinate 39,093,111 of OY997272.1, read as the reverse complement.
GGTTCCTACCAATGTCCTAGTTGATAGAATTTCTGAACTTAATAGTGACTTTGCTCTTCAAAACAATGAGTTAGGATACTCTCTTGAGTATAGGCTCACGAAATTCTGCCAAAAGAATACTTATAATGATGAATTAGTTGTACAATATGAAGGGTCAAAGGAGGAACCCATCCCTCCTGTGATTGATCTTGGGGACTTCTCTCCCATTAAATTTAGCCCTTTTGATTACTTTTTATTGCCTCAAAGAAAACTTGCTGCTGAACGTAGAGAATATGAGATGAGTTTTCAAGATCTATCTTATTATTATGGCACTACTTAGATCTATCCTCGCTTTTATGCCTAGCTAGGGGCGTTAAACGATAGCGCTAGTTGGGAGGCAACCCAATTTTATTTGCGTTTTTTGTTTTTGTTTCTGTTTAGTAATAAATTTTGCATCTACCTTCTGTTTAGATGTGTTTTTATGTTTTAATTAGTGTTTGTGCCAAGTAGAACCTATAGGATAACCTATGGTGATAGTTAATTTGATTCTGCTGAAAAACAGAAACTTTGTGCGCACGAAATTAGTTTTGTTAAATCACAGAAACGTGATTTTGCGTTGATTCTTTTTGCTGTAGATCAATAGACTAATTGTCCAGGACTTCCTATTTTGGTAGGATTTTTCTAGTTCCATAAGTATTCGTGGGTTACAGATTGCTACAGACTGTTCTGTTTTTGACAGATTCTGTTTTTCGTGTGTTGTTTGCTTATTTTGATGCATCTATGGCTAGTACTATTAAGTGGTATGAACCATAGAGAACTTGGAATACAGTAGGTTTAACACCAATATAAATAAATAATGAGTTCATTACAGTACCTTATGTGGTGGTTTTGCTTTCTTTCACTAACGGAGCTTATGAGATTTCCTGTTGAGTTTTGTGTTGTGAAGTTTTCAAGTTTTGGGTTAAGATTTGATGGACTATGGAATAAGGAGTGGCAAGAGCCTAAGCTTGTGGATGCCCATGGCACCCCAAGATATTCAATAATAGACAAAAGCCTAAGCTTGGGGATGCCCCCGGAAGGCATCCCCTCTTTTGTCTTCGTTCATTTGTAACTTTACTTGGAGCTATATTTTTATTCGCCACATGATATGTGTTTTGCTTGGAGCATCTTGTATGATATTAGTATTTGCTTTTTAGTTTTCCACAATCATCCTTGCTGTACACACCTTTTGGGAGAAGCCCACTTGATTGAAATTTATTAGAATACTCTATGTGCTTCACTTATATCTTTTGAGTTAGATAGTTTTTGCTCTAGTGCTTCACTTATATCTTTTAGAGCACAGCGGTGGCTTAATTTTGTAGAAATTGCTAGTCTCTCATGCTTCACTTATATTATTTGGGAGTCTCTTAGAACAGCATGGTATTTTCTATGGTTATAAAATTGGTCCTAGAATGGTGGGCATCCAAGTTGGGTATAATAAAAACTATCATAGGAAGTGAATTGGATACTATGATCAATTTGATACTTGATGATTGTTTTGAGATATGGAGGTAGTGATATTAAAGTCATGCTAGTTGGGTGATTATGAATATAAAGGGCCATTTGCATTTCTGTCCCTAACTCGAACCACCTAATCAGATATACCCCTAATTCGAAAGCCTGCTCAAATTTGCCCCTCCGCCATTAGGTGCCCTTACAGAAATGCCCTTCTGCGCCGTTACCGTCCGGTCAAACAACTTTGACCGTCTTGAAAAAAATAGCAATTTTTTTTAAAAATCTAAAATTTTGTGAGTTTAAAGATACTCATGTGTGCAAGGTGCGTGCAAATTTTCGTGCTATTTGGACATTCCAGGAGCTCGTGGCGAGGAAAAACAGTTAATATGCACACTTGTGAATAGTAAATTTGAAATAAAATAGCAAGAAAATTCAAAAAAATATGAAAATTTTTGGCATCAAAGAGGCTTGGGTGCACAAGGTGCTTGCAAGTTTTTGTGATCAAATGACATGCGAGGAGCTCTAGCAAGAAAAAATAAAATAGTCATTTTTCCCAAGTTTTTTCCCGAGCCAAATTTTGTTTTTTTCTCCACAAGCCCCTCCAATGTCCAAACACAACAAAAATTTGCACGCAGCTTGTAGACCATAGCCTCTTTGATGCCAAAAAAATTCACATTTTTTTGAATTTTCTTGCTATTTTTTTGAATTTACTGTTCACGGGCTTACATATTTATTGTTTTTCCTTTGACACGAGCTCCTGGAATGCCCAAACAGCACGAAAATTTGCACGCACCTTGCGAACCCGAGTATCTTCGATCTCACAAATTTTCATATTTTTTAGAACTTTTTTGCTATTTTTTTCAGGACGGTCAATGCCCTTTGACCAGCTTTGACCTGCTTTGACCGGACGGTAACGGCACAGAAGGGCATTTCTGTAAGTGCACCTAACGGCGGAGGGGCAAATTTGAGCAGGCTTTGAAATTAGGGGTAAATCTGAGAGTGGGCGCAAATTAGGGGCATAGATGTAAATGTCCCTTTAAAGAATGCTTGTGTTGAAGTTAGCAAGTCCCGTAGCATCCACGTATGGTTAAAGTTGTGTAACAAATTTGAAACATGAGGTGTTCTTAGATTGTGCATCCTTATGAGTGGCGGTCGGGGACGAGCGATGGTCTTTTCCTACCAATCTATCCCTCTAGGAGCATGCGCGTAGTGCTTGGTTTTTGATGACTTGTAGATTTTTGCAATAAGTATATGAGTTCTTTTGACTAATGTTGAGTCCATGGATTATACGCACTTTTACCTTTCCATCATTGCTAGCCTCTTCGGTACCATGCATTGCCCTTTCTCACCTTGAGAGTTGGTGCAAACTTCGTCGGTGCATCCAAACCTCGTGATATGATACGCTCTATCACACATAAACCTCCTTATATCTTCCTCAAAACAGCCACCATACCTACCTATTATGGCATTTCCATAGCCATTCCGAGATATATTGCCATGCAACTTTCCACTGTTCCGTTTATCATCATGACATGCATTACTATTGTCATATTGCCATTGCATGATCATGTAGTTGACATCGTATTTGTGGCAAGGCCACTTTGCATAATTTTTCATACATGTCACTCTTGATTCATTGCCCATCCCGGTACACCGTCGGAGGCATTCATATAGAGTCATATCTTGTTCTAGTTTTGAGTTGTAATTAATGAGTTGTAAATCAATAAAAGTGTGATGATCATCATTATTAGAGAATTGTACCCAAAGAAGAAAAATAAAGGCCAAAAAGAAAAAAGAAAAAGGCCAAAGAAAAAAAGTCCAAAAGAAAAAAGAAAGGCCCAAAAGAAAAAAAGAAAAAAAAGAAAAAAAGAAAATAAATAAAAAGGGGGCAATGTTACTATCTCTTTTTCCACACTTGTGCTTCAAAGTAGCACCATGTTCTTCATATAGCGAGTCTCATATGTTATCACTTTCATATACTAGTGGGAATTTTTCATTATAGAAATTGGCTTGTATATTCCTACGATGGGCTTCCTCAAAATGCCCTAGGTCTTCGTGAGCAAGCAAGTTGGATGCACACCCACTAGTTTTCTTTTGTTGAGCTTTCATACATTTATAGCTCTAGTGCATCTGTTGCATGGCAATCCCTACTCCTCATGTTGACATCAATTGATGGGCATCTCCATAGCCCGTTGATTATCCTCGTCAATGTGAGACTTTCTCCTTTTTTTGTCTTCTCCACACAATCCCCATCATCATATTCTATTCCACCCATAGTGCTATATCCATGGCTCACGCTCATGTATTGCGTGAAAGTTGAAAAGGTTTGAGATTATTTAAGCACAAAACAATTGCTTGGCTTGTCATCGGAGGTGTAGAATTTGGGAGCATTTTTGTGTGACGAAAATGAAGCATAGCCTAACTATATGATTTTTGTAGGGATGAACTCTCTTTAGCCATGTTTTTTTTAGAAGACATGATTGCTTTGATTAGTATGCTTGAAGTATTACTATTTCTTATGTCAATATGAACTTTTATTTTGAATCATTTGGATTTGAACATTCATGCCACGATAAAGAAAATTACATTGAGAATTATGCTAGGTAGCATTCCACATCAAAAATTCTGTTTTTATCATTTACCTACTCGAGGACGAGCAGGAATTAAGCTTGGGGATGCTTGATATGTCTCCAACGTATCTATAATTTTTGATTGTTCTATGCTATTATATTACCCGTTTTGGATGTTTATGGGCTTTACTTTACACATTTATATCATTTTTTGGGATTAACCTACTAACCGGTGGCCCAGCCCGTATTGCTGTTTTTTTTGCCTATTTCAGTGTTTCGAAGAAAAGGAATATCAAACGGAGTCCAAATGGAATGAAACCTTCGGGAGCGTGATTTTTGGAACAAACATGATCCAGAGGACTTGGAGTGCAAGTCAAGAAGTAGCCGAGGCAGCCACGAGGGGGTAGGGCGCGCCCCCTATCTCGTGGGCCCCTCGGGCGGCCACCAACGTACTTCTTCCTCCTATATATACCCACGTACCCCGAAAACATCAGGGGAGCCAACGAAAACCTAATTCCACCGCCGCAACCTTCTGTATCCGCGAGATCCCATCTTGGAGCCTTCGCCGACGCTCCGCCGGAGGGGGAATCGACCATGGAGGGCTTCTACATCAACACCATAGCCCCTCCGATGAGTTGTGAGTAGTTTACCATAGACCTTCGGGTCCATAGTTATTAGCTAGATGGCTTCTTCTCTCTTTTTGGATCTCAATACCATGTTCTCCTCAATCTTCTTGGAGATCTATTCGATGTAACTCTTTTTGCGGTGTGTTTGTCAAGATCCGATGAATTGTGGGTTTATGATCAAGTTTATCTATGAGAAATATTTGAATCTCCTCTGAATTCTTTTATGTATGATTGAGTTATCTTTGCTAGTCTCTTCGAATTATCAGTTTGGTTTGGCCTACTAGATTGATCTTTCTTGCAATGGGAGAAGTGCTTAGCTTTGGGTTCAATCTTGCAGTGTCCTTTCCCAGTGACAATAGGGGCAGCAAGGCACGTATTGTATTGTTGCCATCGAGGATAAAAAGATGGGGTTTATATCATATTGCATGAGTTTATCTCTACATCATTTCATCTTTCTTAATGCGTTACTCTGTTCTTATGAACTTAATACTCTAGATGCATGCTGGATAGCGGTCGATGTGTGGAGTAATAGTAGTAGATGCAGGCAGGAGTCGGTCTACTTGTCACGGACGTGATGCCTATATACATGATCATGCCTAGATAATCTCATAACTATTTGCTTTTCTATCAATTGCTCGACAGTAATTTGTTCACCCGCCGTAATACTTATGCTATCTTGAGAGAAGCCACTAGTGAAACCTATGGCCCCCGGGTCTATCTTTTATCATATAAGCTTTCAATCTACTTTTATTTGCATCTTTAATTTTCCAATCTATATTATAAAATACCAAAAATATATTTATCTTATCATACTATCTATATCAGATCTCACTTTCGCAAGTGGACATGAAGGGATTGACAACCCCTTTATTGCGTTGGTTGCGAGTTCTTTGTTTGTTTGTGTAGGTGTGTGGGACTTTTGAGGAGCCTCCTACTGGATTGATACCTTGGTTCTCAAAAACTAAGGGAAATACTTACACTACTATTGCTGCATCACCCTTTCTTCTTCAAGGAAAACCAACGCAAGCTCAAGACGTAGCATGTATCATCAGTGGCTCATTCACAATCCAATGGGCAGGCCGAGCGTGCTAATCAGGAGATACTACGTGGAATCTGTTGGGGAACGTAGCAAAAGTTCAAAAAATTTCCTACGTATCACCAAGATCTATCTATGGAGAGACCAGCAACGAGTAGAAAGGAGAGTGCATCTACATACCCTTGTAGATCGCTAAGCGGAAGCGTTCAAGTGAACGGGGTTGATGGAGTCGTACTCGTCGTGATCCAAATCACCGATGACCAAGTGCCGAACGCACGGCACCTCCGCGTTCAACACACGTACAGCCCGGTGACGTCTCCCACGCCTTGATCCAGCAAGGAGAGAGGGAGAGGTTGAGGAAGACTCCATCCAACAGCAACACAACGGCGTGGTGGTGATGGAGGAGCGTGGCTATCCTGCAGGGCTTCGCCAAGCACCGCGAGAGAGGAGGAGCACTTGGGAGAGGGAGGGCTGCGCCAGGGGCAAGGGTGAAGCTCCCATGTGCCTCCCCACTATATATAGGGGTGGAGGGGGCTGGTTTCTTGCCCTCCAAGTCCATTGGGGCGTTGGCAAAGGTGGGAGGAAAGAAATCCCATCATTTCCTTCCCCACCGATTGCTATCCCCCCTTTTTAGGGATCTTGATCTTATCCCTTTGGGATATGATCTTATTCCTTCTAAGGGGGGATCTTGGTGCGCCTTGACCAGGGGTGTGGGGCCTTTCCCCCACTACCCACGTTCATGTGGGTCCCCCCATGCAGGTGGGCCCCACTCCGGAACCTTCTAGAACCTTCCCGGTACAATACCGAAAAATCCCGAACATTTTCCGGTGGCCAAAATAGGACTTCCCATATATAAATCTTTACCTCCGGACCATTCCGGAACTCCTCGTGACGTCCGGGATCTCATCCGGGACTCCGAACAACATTCGGTAACCACATGCAAACTTCCTTTATAACCCTAGCGTCATTGAACCTTAAGTGTGTAGACCCTACGGGTTCGGGAGACATGTAGACATGACCGAGACGTTCTCCGGTCAATAACCAACAGCGGGATCTGGATACCCATGATGGCTCCCACATGTTCCACGATGATCTCATCGGATGAACCACGATGTCAAGGACTTAATCAATCCCGTATACAATTCCCTTTGTCTAGCGGTATTTTACTTGCCCGAGATTCGATCGTCGATATCCTTATACCTTGTTCAATCTCGTTACCGGCAAGTCTCTTTACTCGTTCCGTAACACACCATCCCGTGATCAACTCCTTGGTCACATTGCGCAAATGATGATGTCCTACCGAGTGGGCCCAGAGATACCTCTCCGCTTACACGGAGTGACAAATCCCAGTCTCGATTCGTGCTAACCCAACAGACACTTTCAGAGATACCTGTAATGCACCTTTATAGCCACCCAGTTACGTTGTGACGTTTGATACACCCAAAGCACTCCTACGGTATCCGGGAGTTACACGATCTCATGGTCTAAGGAAGAGATACTTGACATTGGAAAAGCTCTAGCAAACGAACTACACGATCTTTGTGCTATGCTTAGGATTGGGTCTTGTCCATCACATCATTCTCCTAATGATGTGATCCTGTTATCAACGACATCCAATGTCCATAGCCAGGAAACCATGACTATCTGTTGATCACAACGAGCTAGTCAACTAGAGGCTCACTAGGGACATATTGTGGTCTATGTATTCACACGTGTATTACGATTTCCGGATAATACAGTTATAGCATGAATAAAAGACAATTATCATGAACAAGGAAATATAATAATAATACTTTTATTATTGCCTCTAGGGCATATTTCCAACAGTCTCCCACTTGCACTAGAGTCAATAATCTAGTTCACATCGATATGTGATTAACACTCAAGGTCACATCCCCATGTGACTAACACCCAAAGAGTTTAGGGTTTGATCATGTTATGCTTGTGAGAGAGGTTATAGTCAACGGGTCTGAACCTTTCAGATCCGTGTGTGCTTTACAAATCTCTATGTCATCTCCTAGATGCAGCTACCACGCTCTATTTGGAGCTATTCCAAATAACTGTTCTACTTGGAGCTATTCTAAATTGTTGCTCCATCATACGTATCCGGTATCTCTACTCAGAGCTATCCGGATAGGTGTTAAGCTTGCATCGACGTAACCCTTTACGACGAACTCTTTTACCACCTCCATAATCGAGAAAATTCCTTAGTCCACTAGTTACTAAGGATAACTTTGACCGCTGTCCTGTGATCCATTCTTGGATCACTCTTGTACCCCTTGACTGACTCATGGCAAGGCACACTTCAGGTGCGGTACACAGCATAGTATACTGTAGAGAGCCTATGATAAAAGCATAGGGGACGACCTTCGTCCTTCCTCTTTCTTCTGCCGTGGTCGAGCTTTAAGTCTTAACTTCATACCTTACAACTCAGGCAAGAACTCCTTCTTTGACTGATCCATCTTGAACACCTTCAAGATTATGTCAAGGTACGTGCTCATTTAAAAGTATTATTAGGCATTTTGATCTATCTTATAGATCTTGATGCTCAATGTTCAAGTAGCTTGATCCAGGTTTTCTATTGAAAACACCTTTCAAATAACCCTATATGCTTTCTAGAAATTCTACATCATTTCTGATCAACAATATGTCAAGAACATATACTCATCAGAAATTCTATAGTGCTCCCACTCACTTCTTTGGAAATACAAGTTTCTCATAAACTTTGTACAAACCCAAAATCTTTGATCATCTCATCAAAGTGTACATTCCAACTCCGAGATGCTTACTCCAGTCCTTAGAAGGATCGCTGGAGCTAGCACACCTTTTAGCATCCTTAGGATTGACAAAACTTTTCTGATTGTATCACATACAACCTTTCCTTACAAAAACTGGTAAGGAAACTTGTCTTGACATCCATCTGCCAGATTTCATAAATGCAGCCAATGCTAACATGATTCCGACGGACTTTAAGCATCGCTACGGATGAGAAAATCTCATCGTAGTCAACTCCTTGAACTTGTGAAAAATTCTTCGCCACAAGTCGAGCTTCATGGACGGTGACATTACCGTCCACGTCCGTCTTCTTCTTAAAGATCCATTTATCTCAATGGCTTGCCGATCATCGGGCAAGTCCACCAAAGTCCATGCTTTGTTCTGATACATGGATCCTATCTCGGACTTTATGGCTTCTAACCATTTGTCGGAATTTGGGCCCACCATCGCTTCTCCATAGCTCGTAGGTTCATTGTTGTCTAGCAACATGACCTTCAAGACAGGATTACTGTACCACTCTGAAGTAGTACGTATCCATGTCACCCTACAAGGTACGGTAGTGACTTGATCCGAAACTTCATGATCACTATCATAAGCTTCTACTTCAATTGGTGTAGGTGCCACAGGAACAACTTCTTGTGCCCTGCTACACACTTGTTGAAGTGACGGTTCAATAACCTCATCAAGTCTCCACCATCCTCCCACTCAACTCTTTCGAGAGAAATCTTTCCTCGAGAAAGGACCCGATTCAAGAAACAATCCATATTGCTTTCGGGTCTGAATTAGGAGGTTTACCCAACTGTTTTGGGTATCCTATGAAGATGCATTTTATCCGCTTTGGGTTCGAGCTTATCAGCCTGAAACTTTTTTATATAAGCGTCGCAGCCCCAAACTTTTAAGAAATGACAGCTTAGGTTTCTCTAAACCATAGTTCATACGGTGTCATCTCAACGGAATTACGTGGTGCCCTATTAAAGTGAGTGCGGTTGTCTCTAATGCCTAACCCATGAACGATAGTGGTAATTCGATAAGAGACATCATGGTACGCACCATATCCAATAGGGTGCAACAATGATGTTCGGACACACCATCACACTATGGTGTTCCAGGTGGTATTTATTGTGAAACAATTTCCACAATGTCTTAATTGCGTGCCAAAACTCGTAACTCAGATATTCATCTCTATGATCATATCATAGACATTTTATCCTCTTGTCACAATGATTTTCTACTTCACACTGAAATTACTTGAACCATTCAATAATTCAGACTTGTGTTTCATCAAGTAAATATTCTCAGCATCTACTCAAATCATCTGTGAAGTAAGAACATAACGATATCCACTACATGCCTCAGCACTCATTGGACTGCACACATCAAAATGTATTACTTCCAACAAGTTGCTTTCTGGTTCCATTTTACTGAAACCGAGGCTTTCAGTCATCTTGCCCATGTGGTATGATTTGCATGTCTCAAGTGATTCAAAATCAAGTGAGTTCAAATGGTCCATTCGCATGGAGTTTCTTCATGCATATCTACCAACAAACATGGTTCGCATGTCTCAATCCTTTTAAAAACGAGTGAGTCCAAAGATCCATCAATATGGAGCTTCTTCATGCGTTTTACACCAATATGACTTATATGGCAGTGCCACAAGTAAGTGGTACTATCATTACTATCTTATACCTTTTGGCATGAAAATGTGTATCACTACAATCGAGATTCAATAAACCATTCCTTTAGGTGCAAGACCATTGAAGGTATTATTCAAATAAATAGAGTAACCATTATTTTCCTTAAATGAATAACCGTATTGCGATAGACATAATCCAATCATGTCTATGCTCAATGCAAACACCAAATCTCGATGGTAGAGGGAGCGTGCGATGCTTGATCACATCAACCTTGGAAACACTTCCAACACATATCGTCAGCTCACCTTTAGCTAGTCTCCGTTTATTCCGTAGCTTTTATTTCGAGTTACTAACACTTAGCAACTGAACCGGTATCCAACACCCTGGTGCTACTAGGAGTACTAGTGAAGTACACATTAACATAATGTATATCCAATATACTTCTATCGACCTTGCCAGCCTTCTCATCTACCAAGTATCTAGGGTAATGCTGCTCCAGTGGTTGTTCCCCTTATTACAGAAGCACTTAGTCTCGGGTTTGGGTTCAACCTTGGGTTTCTTCATTAGAGAAGCAGCTGATTTGCTGTTTCATGAAGTATCCCTTCTTGCCCTTGCCCTTCTTGAAACTAGTGGTTTCACCAACCATCAACAATTGATGCTCCTTCTTGATTTCTACTTTCGTGGTGTCAAACATCGCGAATATTTCAAGGATCATCATATCTATCCCTGATATGTTATAGTTCATCACGAAGCTCTAGCAGCTTGGTGGCAATGACTTTTGGAGAAACATCACTATCTCATCTGGAAGATCAACTCCCACTCGATTCAAGTGATTGTTGTACTCAGACAATCTGAGCACAAGCACAAAAATTGAGCTTTTCTCCATTAGTTTGCAGGTTAAGAAAATCGTCGGAGGTCTTATACCTCTTGACGTGGGCACGAGCCTGAAATCTCAATTTCATCCCTCAAAACATCTCATATGTTCCGCGACATCTCGAAAAACGTCTTTGGTGCCTCAACTCTAAACCGTTTCACTGAACTATCACGTAGTTATCAAAACGTGTATGTCTAGTGTTCGTAACATCCACAAACGACGTTTGGGGTTCAGCACACTGAGCGGTGCATTAAGGACATAAGCTTTCTACTGTCCGCATAATAGCTACTATCAACTTTCAACTATATTTTCTCTAGGAACATATCTAAACAGTAGAACTATAGCGTGAGCTACGACATAATTTGCAAAAGGTCCTTTTTGACTATGTTCAGGATAATTAAGTTCATCTTATGAACTCCCACTCAGATAGACATCCCTCTGGTCATCTAAGTGATCACATGATCCGAGTCAAACTAGGCCGTGTCCGATCATCACGTGAGACGGACTAGCCAACGTCGATGAACATCTTCATGTTGATCGTATCTACTATACGACTCATGCTCGACCTTTCGGTCTCCGTGTTCCGAGGCCATGTCTGTACATGCTAGGCTCGTCAAGTTAACCCTAAGTGTATTGCTATGTAAATCTGTCTTACACCCGTTGTATGTGAACGTAAGAATCCATCACACCCGATCATCACGTGGTGCTTAGAAGCGACGAACTGTAGCAATGGTGCACAGTTAGGGGAGAACACTTCTTGAAATTGTTGTAAGGGATCATCTTATTTACTACCGTCGTCCTAAGTAAACAAGATGCATAAACATGATAAACATCACATGCAATCAAATAGTGACATGATATGGCCAATATCATTTTGCTCCTTTTGATCTCCATCTTCGGGGCTCCATGATCATCATCGTCACCGGCATGACACCATGATCATGATCTCCATCATCGTGTCTCCATGAAGTCGTCTCGCCAACTTATTACTTCTACTACTATGGCTACCGGTTAGCAATAAAGTAAAGTAATTACATGGCGTTGTTCAATGACACGCAGGTCATACAATAAATTAAGACAACTCCTATGGCTCCTGCCGGTTGTCATACTCATCGACATGCAAGTCGTGAATCCTATTACAAGAACATGATCAATCTCATACAACACATATCATTCATCACATTCTTGTTGGCCATATCACATCACAAAGCATACCCTGCAAAAACAAGTTAGACGTCCTCTAATTGTTGTTGCATGTTTTACGTGGCTGCTATGGGTTTCTAGCAAGAACGTTTCTTACCTACGCAAAACCACAACGTGATATGCCAATTGCTATTTACCCTTCATAAGGACCCTTTTCATCGAATCCGTTCCGACTAAAGTGGGAGAGACTGGCACCCGCTAGCCACCTTATGCACCAAGTGCATGTCAATCGGTGGAACCTGTCTCACGTAAGAGTACGTGTAAGGTTGGTCCGGGCCGCTTCATCCCACAATACCGTCGAAACAAGATTGGACTAGTAACGGTAAGCATATTGAGCAACATCAACGCCCACAACTACTTTGTGTTCTACTCGTGCAAAGAATCTACGCAATAGACCTAGCTCATGATGCCACTGTTGGGGAACGTAGCAAAAGTTCAAAAAATTTCCTACGTATCACCAAGATCTATCTATGGAGAGACCAGCAACGAGTAGAAAGGAGAGTGCATCTACATACCCTTGTAGATTGCTAAGCGGAAGCGTTCAAGTGAACGGGGTTGATGGAGTCGTACTCGTCGTGATCCAAATCACCGATGACCAAGTGTCGAACGCACGGCACCTCCGCGTTCAACACACGTACAGCCCGGTGACGTCTCCCACGCCTTGATCCAGCGAGGAGAGAGGGAGAGGTTGAGGAAGACTCCATCCAACAGCAACACAACGGCGTGGTGGTGATGGAGGAGCGTGGCTATCCTGCAGGGCTTCGCCAAGCACCGCGAGAGAGGAGGAGCACTTGGGAGAGGGAGGGCTGCGCCAGGGGCAAGGGTGAAGCTCCCATGTGCCTCCCCACTATATATAGGGGTGGAGGGGGCTGGTTTCTTGCCCTCCAAGTCCATTGGGGCGTTGGCAAAGGTGGGAGGAAAGAAATCCCATCATTTCCTTCCCCACCGATTGCTATCCCCCCTTTTTAGGGATCTTGATCTTATCCCTTTGGGATATGATCTTATTCCTTCTAAGGGGGGATCTTGGTGCACCTTGACCAGGGGTGTGGGGCCTTTCCCCCACTACCCACGTTCATGTGGGTCCCCCCATGCAGGTGGGCCCCACTCCGGAACCTTCTAGAACCTTCCCGGTACAATACCGAAAAATCCCGAACATTTTCCGGTGGCCAAAATAGGACTTCCCATATATAAATCTTTACCTCCGGACCATTCCGGAACTCCTCGTGACGTCCGGGATCTCATCCGGGACTCCGAACAACATTCGGTAACCACATGCAAACTTCCTTTATAACCCTAGCGTCATTGAACCTTAAGTGTGTAGACCCTACGGGTTCGGGAGACATGTAGACATGACCGAGACGTTCTCCGGTCAATAACCAACAGCGGGATCTGGATACCCATGATGGCTCTCACATGTTCCACGATGATCTCATCGGATGAACCACGATGTCAAGGACTTAATCAATCCCGTATACAATTCCCTTTGTCTAGCGGTATTTTACTTGCCCGAGATTCGATCGTCGGTATCCTTATACCTTGTTCAATCTCGTTACCGGCAAGTCTCTTTACTCGTTCCGTAACACATCATCCCGTGATCAACTCCTTGGTCACATTGCGCAAATGATGATGTCCTACCGAGTGGGCCCAGAGATACCTCTCCGCTTACACGGAGTGACAAATCCCAGTCTCGATTCGTGCTAACCCAACAGACACTTTCAGAGATACCTGTAATGCACCTTTATAGCCACCCAGTTACGTTGTGACGTTTGATACACCCAAAGCACTCCTACGGTATCCGGGAGTTACACGATCTCATGGTCTAAGGAAGAGATACTTGACATTGGAAAAGCTCTAGCAAACGAACTACACGATCTTTGTGCTATGCTTAGGATTGGGTCTTGTCCATCACATCATTCTCCTAATGATGTGATCCCGTTATCAACGACATCCAATGTCCATAGCCAGGAAACCATGACTATCTGTTGATCACAACGAGCTAGTCAACTAGAGGCTCACTAGGGACATATTGTGGTCTATGTATTCACACGTGTATTACGATTTCCGGATAATACAGTTATAGCATGAATAAAAGACAATTATCATGAACAAGGAAATATAATAATAATACTTTTATTATTGCCTCTAGGGCATATTTCCAACAGAATCAAGCCCCAACTCATGGTTAATTTGGAACACATGTTGGGTTATTGGGTCGAAGAGTTGCCTTCCGTTCTGTGGAGCATAAGGACTACCCCCAATAGATCAACAGGCTACACGCCATTTTTAATGGTTTACGATGCTGAGGCGGTTCTTCCAAGTGATATCCGTCATGACTCGCCCAGGTTAGCGGCTTACGTCGAAGCAGACAATGAGACGGCCGTCAAAATGCTCTAGATGCCTTAAACGAGGAACATGATTTAGTGGAGGATTGATCGGCGATTTACCAGCAAGACCTATGTCGCTATCATAGCCGTAGAGTTCAAAGTCGTACATTCCAGGAGGACGACTTAGTGCTCTGTTTGATTCAAGATCAGACAGGCATGCATAAGCTCTCACCTCCTTGGGAAGGACCCTTTGTGGTCAGCAAAAATCTTAGGAACGGGTCATATTATCTCATCGACATACGTGAATACAAGAAGTCACACACCTCTGAGGAGGAGAAAAACAGGCCTTGGAACATTGCTCATCTCCGGCCTTACTACAGTTGAGCCACCGGCTCTCGAAATTATACATACCTTTGTCAATGTATATAACTTTTATGATCAACGTAATAAAGCCGGCATCCCCGAAACTCAGGGCCTCTGTTGTTTCATCTCTTATATTGTGCATGAGTCTTTATTAATTGATCATAAGGTCACTTTGGGGCTTCCAACTCACCAATTTTAGCTATCTTACCCTCTTGACCGGCAAATAAACGCCACATTATGGGTTAAACCTGCTTGTATGCTTGATGCTACTCCAATGACTCACCTACTCTTGATAGTCAATCTTTATGACCCTGAACTAGTCAAGGTTAAAACAGTGGCTTATGTCATGTGAGAGCTAGCTTACAGAAAGCAATGACAAACTCACATGTTTGATTGCTGCTACTCCAATATGTGGCCCGCCATACTCTTTACAGTCAATCTTGATGACCTTGAACTAGTCAAGGTTAAAACGGCAGATTATGTCACGCGAGAGCCGGCTTACAGGAAGAAAGGCTATCACGCCAAGCTTCATTGAAGCAAGACTCGAGCCTTCAAAGCCAGTCTTTTATGTCGAGCCTTTAAAGTCGGCTTATAAATTATATTATTATGCATATTTGCAATTTTTCAACTTCTATAATTGCAGGAGTTACCAGTTCTTGATTTCTGCAAAAGCTATAGAGTGCTGGGTTATAAAAGCCCCGGGTTACAAGAGATAGGTATTGAGCCGCCCTTGGCCAAGAATCCTGGGCACGACAAGAGCAACCAAGTGTTTTTCTATCACTATTACACGACTACAACTGAGCCCAGAGAACTTAAAGTTTTTTTTGCAAGATACTCTACTCTTGCAAGCCGGCTTCTGTGCCGTCCGGGTTAACACCTTGATGAGCCCCTACAACTGAAGCTTCCGGGTCATCCCGTGCTGCCTCTTCTGCTCCTTGGATCTGAGAGGTGTTCATGGTCTAGTCGACATGCATTAAGGCTTCAAAAATAGCTTCATCATGAAGGATAGGAGATGGATCAACATCAGGGACGAAGAAGTTCTTACACCGTTGCGGAATCAAGTCACGTGACATAAATGGGAGCCGACACTCAAGTGTTTCTTGCTGTCAAAGCCGGCTGGTATTTCTTAATAAACTCCATCTCTGCGACAAGCTCACTCGCCAACACTCAAGATTCTTGCACATAACGCTCATAATCAGCTTGAGAAAAAGCAGTCCCATCGTCTTTATATTTTGGGAACCCGCCAGCCATCTCAGCAATATCCAGTTCAGCTGAATAAGCCTTTGCCCAGCTTAACGCGGTAATTGCCCCTGCGCGGGCAGATGATCTCCTCAGCTCTTCCTTCTGCCTTGGGATAGTGGACAACCTCTTCAGAGTATCTTTTATAAATTTCGGCAAGTCCTTCTCACCCATGACATCTCTCAACGTGCACATGCTTCCAGCGTATAACCGCTCTGTGAGAGAGTATACTGCCTTCAATTTCATGACGTTGTCTTGAAGGTTGCGAGTCCTATCACCTGCATAAAGGTTGCCATATGTAAGTCGCCAGGCGAGTTAAATATTTATTTGCAAAGTTAATGGAGCCTTACCAAATATGGCCCGGGTCATTTGTGAGATGTGGCGTTTTAACCCGGCTAGCTCTTCAGTCACTGGTGCTAGTTGGTTTTCGGCGGCTTCGGTGCGGCGGATCATGGCGGCTTTTTTAGATTCAAAGGTTTTCCTATCCATTTTAAAATCCACTTTGTTCTTTTCTATTTCCTCCAAAAAGGATGCAAGGCTTGATTCTACTTCGGACCACAGAGCTTGCTCATTTTCAATATCTTTTTTCAAGCCAGTCAAACTTTACTTGGCTGTGTTTAAAGCTTCCTACACCACAATGAAGAAGATAACTTTGTTCAAGTACCAAGAAGATTGCAAGCAATATACTCTACACTTGGGTCTAATGCATGCCATTTCTTCTTTATTAAAAAGTACAAGAAGAACCGGCTCATCATCATTATGATAACCCGACCCTTGGGGGCTACAAGATCGTTCTTCAGACTATTGAAAGAACCAACTCATCATCATTATGACAACCCGGCCCTTGGGGGCTACGTCAAGGATTTCTCTCTCTTAAGTGTTTTCATTAGAGAGTCGGTTTATCATCAGTTTGATAACCCGACCCTTGGGGGCTACATGACAAGCTTTAAAAGTTTCTACTAAGTCTTTATTGTACTCAAATTTTCATATGATCAAGACTTAGGGGCTATGTAAGGATATATAACAAGAGATTGAGTATACCTCGTATTTCCTCTTCATAATGCCAACCAGGTTGGCTTCCATATCTCGGCTTGTAGCCAAGTGGCTTAGATAGTCGGCATGTAGTTCGTCAGCATTGAGGTCTTCAAAAATTGGCAATTCAAGCTTGAATTTACCCTTTTCAAGTAAGGGTGTGTCCTCCTTGGCTGAGTGCTTAGTTAGCACAGTGGAAGCTTCGGGCACTTTATAACCCGCCCCGATAATGGCAATATCATCGTCGTTCTTCTCAAGAGTCCCTTCAGCAGCTTTGACAGGGCTTGAAGCAAGAATATGACTTGGCGGGTTAAGATTGTCCGTCGGGTTAACATCAATATCTATAGCCTCAGAGGTTGTTGGTTCAGTCTGCGGAGGCGGGTCAACTTGATCCTCATGGGTTTCTAGTTCTTCAATGTTGGACTCAGGGGTTACCAACATCTGGTCTTCTGACTCAGGAACATCAGGAGTCTTTGAACACTCGCCTATCTTCTTCTTCTTGCTCTTGGCTTTGGCCCTATAATCAAGACAATATGTTTTAGAATACATGACGACAAGTTAAGTTGTCTACAATTGAAGTATAGTCACTTACCCGGGGTTATAACCAAAGCCAGCAGTCGCGTGGCGAATGAACCTCTTGAGGATGGTGGTGGCTCCCAATAATTGGAATAAGAAGGATTAAGAGGCTGTCGTATAAGACCGGCTTCGGGCAAAGAAGGAATTGGACTGTGTGGCACCTCGTTATGCCGCTTACGAGTGGATGGTTCATGAGTTAACCTGGCCACCAGATCACCAGAGCCACCACTCCGAGTTTGGCGCCTTGACTCATGCTGAGTTTTCTTCAAAATAAAGTATGGATCTAAATGAGCATATGGATGAGAAAATTTTACTTTCCGGATGAACCGCCTTATCTTCTTTGGAGGCAAGGAGTGTGAGCTGGAAGAGATGGAAATTACCTCTGCGTCCTCAGCCCGACTTGTGGCAGCGTCACCCTGAGAGTAAGAAGTGTCAGCGAGTTCAATAAAGAGACGACCAAGGGAGTCAAGTTCTACCTCTGACTAGTAGTAGGACCAGTTCGAGGAGTGAACTTCATATCTGTCAGTCGTGACCTATCTGGTAAAATATTTGGGATAAATCCTTGGTTAGTCGAGATGTTGAAAAAGAACACATTCCATGGTGATGGAACTAGAAGTCCTTACAAACATATTAAAGAATTTGAAATTGCCTGTGGTACCTTTCAGTTGCAGAATCTGACTAATGTAGAGATTAAAACAATTTTGTTTCCTTATACTTTTGAAAAGGAAGCTACCGAATGGCTATTACAGTAACCTGCAAGTACCTTGAGTAATTGGAAAAAGTTATTATCTATGTTATATGCTTGTTACTATCCTCAAAGAAATTATATAAGATAAGAAGGAAGATTGGTAGCTTTGGGCAACGACCAGATGAAAAACCGGTAGATGCTCATATAAGGTATCAACCTATACTCACTGAATGCCCTGAACATTGCTATCCTACTTATTTGATTGTGAACTTCTTTTATGGTGGACTTGACTCACAAAGTAAACATGCGTTAGATATTGCTTCTCGAGTTTTTTTATGAGAACTAAGATTTCCCAGGCCTGGTGTTTACTTTACAGAATTCGACACAATACTGAGAGTTGGTACCTATGTTCAAAAGAGAAGACAAAGATTGATCCTAGTTATGATAGTATTAAAAATCATTCTTTTGATCTAAGGAGATATGAAAAATCTTCGTCATGAGTTTAATGTTGGAACTAACCCCTCTTTTCTGCATCTTGAAAGATTATTTCGAGTTTTTGCAGTTACCAGATGAAGGGTTGTAAAGCATATTAGGGAATATGAAGCAATTCGCATGGTAGAGGCAATTATGAAGAAAGCCACTCCACCCACTAACCAGAGAGAAGCTTGTTTTAAGCGGAAGGCCAAAGAGAAGGGAGAATCACTTTCAGCTAAACATAAGATGAGTATCAAGTTAGAACAATATGGGACTCCCATATCCATGGTTAATAAAGAAGTATATCCAGACCGAGACACCACCTCATATCCAAAAGGGTATACTGAAGGTAAAGATACATGAAAACAATTTTTGTAACGTTCCTTCGGTAGCAAGTCTTACTTTGGGTTGTGATCGTGGACCTCGAGTTAACAGTATTCTTTACACTCTTTATCCAATTTGAGTGCTTTGTACATGCATTCAACCGAAATGTTAGATAATAGCAAAAGAAACGATATACATACATGCATAAGCAGATATATCCAAGTGAAAAACCAATTAGATGCAAGATAAAGAGGGAAAAAAAAGCCTAAATGATGCAAAAAAAAGGTGTTAATTAAAGCAAAATCCCTTCGTGATGCAAATCCCCGCACTCTGATTGGCCGATCCTACCGTCCCACGGATCGCCACCCGCGAACGAATCCCCACCGCCCATTTCTCGAAGATCCAACGGCAGGCACGCTACATCACGCGGATCGCTCCCCCCTGCCGCAGTCCCGCGAAGCGCACCTCCCCAATAAAACCCGCGCCCTCGCCGCCGTCCAAACACACAAGCTCAGAGCAGCGCATTCCGATCCCGCACCACCGCCCTCGCATCTCGAGTACTTTCCAGCTCGCCGGAGAAGTAAGGAAGATGGCCGGAAGGAAGGGCGGCGACAGGAAGAAGGCGGTGACCCGCTCCGTGAAGGCCGGGCTCCAGTTCCCCGTCGGCCGCATCGGGCGTTACCTCAAGAAGGGCCGCTACGCCCAGCGCGTCGGCTCCGGCGCCCCCGTCTACCTCGCCGCCGTCCTCGAGTACCTCGCCGCCGAGGTATGCCCCGATCTCTCCCCTCCTCGAGCACCTGTTCTGCTCTGTTCTTCTTGTGTTCGACAGATAACTGACTTCGTTCGGCGCTTGAAATCTCAGGTCCTGGAGCTTGCCGGCAACGCGGCCAAGGACAACAAGAAGACCCGCATCATCCCGCGCCACCTGCTGCTGGCCGTCCGCAACGACCAGGAGCTCGGCAAGCTGCTCGCCGGCGTCACCATCGCGCACGGAGGCGTGATCCCCAACATCAACTCCGTGCTGCTCCCCAAGAAGTCCCCTGCCGCTGCCGAGAAGGAAGCCAAGTCGCCCAAGAAGAAGACCTCCACCAAGTCCCCCAAGAAGAAGGTCGCCGCCAAGGAGTAGCCGCTTAGGTCCATATCAGGGAGAGGATAAGGAGTTTCGTTGGTTGGATCCTGTGTGTAATTGCCTAGTCTGTAGTGGCTCTTTCATTGGTTCGATGAACAGACCAGTAAGATGCAATCCTTTCAATCATCTTCTCTTGAGTATCCATGGCGGCAATCCATCTTGTGTATGTTTGGTTACCTGCATATGCTTCAGAGACTGTCAGCTTCTGGTTATTAACACCTTGTACCTTCTGCCCGTTTACACCGATGACTCTACTAAATTAGATACTCCCGAGTTGCTTTCAGACAAACATGACAAGGCAAATGAAAATCATGGCAACCGAACTAAACTTTGGATAGTCAGATGTATGTAACGGACCTGAGAAACAATTTGGCAAATGAGATACCAGAATTACTTTTCGACTGAGAAACAGGTACTTACTGAGAAATCAAGATGCTACTCCACACAGGAGGGCAAACATTGCTGGATAAATAATCAAATCGATGCTGCGCTTCATGTATCAATCAATACGAAAAACACAATTTTCAGAAAACAAAGTTTAATTTTAACAAAGTTACCACTGTGGAGAAAATAATCTCAGTAAAACGTTTCACACATAATGTTAAAAACTATTCTGTGTGGAGTAATAAGTATCCCTCTTGCCCCGTTCTCTTTCATTTTGCACCAACTGTAACTCCGCTCTCAAAGCAGAACAGCTCCCCCCGCGTCGCCCCTCCTCTGGCGACACAGGGGTCCCTCCGTCGCGCCGCCGCGTTCCTCCTCCCACCCTCGCCCTGTCTCGCCGCCACACGAGGGCCGCCGGCGAAGGCCGCGCGCGCCCTGAGGAAGGTGGCGGCGGGGCGCATCTGCTGTTTCCCAGCCGTTTTCATCGTCAGAGGAGGGCGTCGGGGCGTGCTGGATCTGGCCGCGCGGTGGCGGGCGGCGGCGCTTGCTTCCCCCTCGGTGCGGAGGTGGCGGCTCGGGGCGTCGGCCGTGGCGCAAGGTGGAGCTGGGTTGCGGCTGCATAGCGAAGGTGCAGGTCCGTTCTGGGCCAGCACGTGGGGGGTCGCGGCGCGACTCTTGTCGGCGGCCGTGCCTGCGTGCGGCACCTTCCGGCTGCTTGGCATTACATCCCCTCGCATGGTGGTAGTGGGGAGTCTCCTGACTCTCTGTTGGCGGTTTCTCCGGGTGGCCAGATCTGAGCCGTGCGGGTCCACGGCCGGCGAGGGGGGTGGTGGTGTGGTCGCGGTCGTCCTGGCTGGTGGTGGCGGTGGTGTGGTGTTTGGCGCTGTGGCGGTGCAGACCTGCAGCTGTGCTGGATTTCTCGGCAATCGGCCGCAGTGCAATGGGAGGGCGTCGTTGCAGATCGGGGGGTAACCCCTGCTCCGTCAGGAGCCGGCGATGGCGACGCCTGTGGGCGCCGCAATCCTTCTTAGAGGCGTCGCTGTGAGGTTGCTATCCCTCCTCAATTGACTCCGGGGGAAATCCCTAGTCCAGGTCCTCCTGGTTCGGATGATGGCGGTGCAACATGCGTCGTTTCCCTTTGTGAAGGCATCATCTTGGAGTCGTGCTGGGGTTGATGATATTGATGGTCGCTTGCTGTAGGAATGCGGGGAGTGATGGAATGGGGTGGTGGTCCTCTGTCTACGTGATCTTGGTTCGGCCATGCACGGGAGTGGGTCTGAATTTTCATCCGAAGCCGGGTCAGCGGGGGCGTTATCCTCCTCTCTGGATCACCTCGTTCCCATATGGCACCTGTCGGTGTCAAAACCGGCGGATCTCGGGTAGGGGGTCCCGAACTGTGCGTCTAGGCGGATGGTAACAGGAGACGAGGGACACGATGTTTTACCCAGGTTCGGGCCCTCTCGATGGAGGTAAAACCCTACGTCCTGCTTGATTAATATTGATGATATGGGTAGTACAAGAGTGGATCTACCACGAGATCAAGGAGGCTAAACCCTAAAGCTAGCCCATGGTATGATTGTTGTAATGTATGTTGTGTCCTATGGACTAAAGCCCTCCGGTTTATATAGACACCGGAGGACGCTAGGGTTACACAGAGTCGGTTACAATGGTAGGAGATCTACATATCCGTATCGCCAAGCTTGCCTTCCACGCCAAGGAAAGTCCCATCCGGACACGGGACGGAGTCTTCAATCTTGTATCTTCGTAGTCTTGGAGTCCGGCGGACGATGATAGTCCAGCTGTCCGGACACCCCCTAGTCCAGGACTCCCTCAGTAGCCCCTGAACCAGGCTTCAATGACGATAAGTCCGGCGCGCATAATGTTCGGCATTGCAAGGCGGGTTCCTTCCTTGAATAATCTAGAGAAGATCATGAACACCAGGATAGTGTCCGGCTCTGCAAAATAAATTCCACACTCCACCGTAGAGAGAATAAAATGTACACCAGTCCAATGTGCTGACGTATTATGCGGTGTGACATCACACCGCTACCAAGCCCTTGTTTGAATCGTTTTTTATTATACCACCTCAGCACGTTTAGCGAAGCGGTTTCCTTGGCACGTCTTGTCGAAGCAGAGACCGTGTTCCCCTTATTCTGGAATTCTCATCAATACGGACGTGGGTAACCCAACCGCGCCATTGATGGTGGCGCTTGGGAGATAAGCGAGTTTTACCAGGCCGGTGGGGGACGCATAGTTTTCGTCCGCCTATATATAAGGGATAAGGATTTACCTTCTCACCTACGCCTTCTTCCTCCTTTACTTATCCACCTCCGCGCACTCAAGCTCCAACGCCCAAGCTCGCGCATCTCGCCCCGAACTTCTCCGAATATGTCCGGAGCGGGGGGCAAATGGTTGGCCTCCACCGTTAAGGAGGAGCACATCACCAAGCTGCGTAGCGCCGGATACCCTTCCGGCGATATCGCGCATCGGCTGCCCGACGAGGGGCAGCTCATGCCTACCCCTGGGCCCCATGAGAGGGTCGTCTTCCTTCCCCACTTCCTCCGCGGACTGGGCTTTCCACTCCACCCATTCGTCCGGGGGCTCATGTTTTACTACGGCCTGGATTTCCACGATCTGGCGCCGAACTTCATCCTCAACATCTCGGCGTTTATCGTCGTGTGCGAGGCCTTCCTCTGCATCCGGCCCTACTTCGGCCTGTGGCTCAAGACCTTCAACGTCAAGCCGAAGGTTGTGAAGGGCACGCAAGCGGAATGCGGAGGCGCCATGTTGGGTAAGTTGCCCAACGTCCTTTGGCTCGAAGGGGCCTTCGTGGACTCCGTCAAGGGGTGGCAATCGGGGTGGTTCTACATCACCGAGCCGTGCAAGCCCACATGGGCGGCGGCCCCCGAGTTTAGATCTGGCGTCCCCACGCAGCTCACCTCCTGGAAAGAGAAGGGCTTACTGTGGGGCAATCCGAAGGAGCTGACAGGACTCCGAGCCTGCATCCAGAAGCTGGTAAGCAATAAGCTCAGGCTCGTCGACGTGGTCCAAGTCATGCTCATCCGCTAGATTCTCCCATGCCAAGAACGAGCATTCAATCTGTGGGAGTTCAATCCAGAACAGCACCAGGCGCTAAGCGGGCTCTTCGATACGACATACGAAGGCGCCTGGAGGGTGCTGTTTAAGGGCGCCGAAGCCCCCGCATCCGCGACGGAAGATCACGGATTTCGCTCGCAGCATCCGGCTGACGAGGTAAGTGATTCAACCCCGTTACGGGACACTTGTGGTAATTAAACTGATTCTAAGAGGGTTTCAATCTCTCTTTTCCTTTGACAGGAATGGATGGAGAAGGCCAAGCAGCTCATCAGCCCGGCTCCCATGCCAGAAGACCCAGTGGACGCCCGTTTAGAAGGGATGTTGGTTCCGGCACCGCACGTGGTGCCGGAGAAGAAGGCCAAGAAGGTGGCCGCGGGGACTCGAAAGAGTTCCCGTAATCAGGCGTCCGAGGACGAGGCGGACTCCTCCCCCGAAGACGAGGAGGAGGAAGAGGACTCTCTCCCGGAGGAGGGAGAGAAGAAGAGGAAGGCTTCCTCGATAGGGGAGGCCGAAGGGTCCAAGAGGGGGAGATCTATTCCTCCGGACAGTTTCGCCAACACCATCGTTGGCGAGGAGGAGTGGCCTCCAAGGGCCAGGCGTCCGGCAAGATCGTAAGTATCCGGATCCCTGATATGCAATTTCTCTCATGTCGCGTAATGTCCTTCTAATGCCGCATTCTGTCCGTAGTCCGGCCGATGATGATCTCCCCGCTTCATCGAGCGGGTCGTTGGCCCCGTCGGATGTGGATTCACTTCCGACTGCCTCTACCCCCCGCGCCGACGAGGATGCCGAGGTGGGATCCCAGAGAGGGACCCATCAGGAGGAGGCTCCGGAGGCGCCGTCAGGCAGCCTCCCGGACTTTGCGCCGGACTCTACATCGGAACCCGTAGTGGTTCCAGAGTCCGGCAGGCGGGCCCCTCGAAAGAAGGGCAAGACCGTGACACCGGCGGCCTCCGTCCAACCAGAGGCGCCGGATAACTTGTTGGAGGCACTTAAAGGTGCTTCCATCGAGGAAGAACACCGCACCATCATGACCGAAGCCTGCAGCAGCCTTCTAACAGGCTTTGAGGTAAGAAGTTAAAATTACGTAATGTAATACCGCATAGACAGTAGCCCCTGATGCTTAGTTCGGTGTTCAGAAAGAAAAGCCGGACTGAGGATCTAACAAGATATACACAGGATTGCTTAAAATATGTCAATATGGGTTTGTAGGCTGCGCTGCTGACCTCTGCCGCACTGACTGCGGAGGTCAGTGTGCTGAAGCAGGATCTCGAGCGGTCCGAGCAGGAGCTCGGCCATGCCAAGAAGCAGCTCCAGGACAAAGAAGGTGAGTAACACCACTTTGAATAGTTACCTTACAGAAAAGGATTTTGGTTGCAATAAAATTAACAAGGATAATATGGGTATTGCAGGGGCCACGAACGAGGTGGCAGCCCTGAAGGAGGCTGTGTCCGCGGCCGAACACAGTGCGGCCGCGGAACGGGCAGAGCGAGAAAAGCAGGAGGCACGGGTGGCGGAAGTACGGCAAGAGCTCCAGGATCTCATGGAAAAGCATGAGGGTTTGGAGCGTGACTCCAAGACTCGAGAGTCCGAGCTTGCCTTGGCTCTCGAAAGTGCCAAGTCCGCCAAGGCCGAGGCCCGTAAGGCCCTTCAGGAGGTTGAAGATGTAAAGAAGATAGCGGCGGGTAAGGCATTTTTCATGCAAAGCAGGCATGTTAATGTAAACTACCTGACACTTACCCGCATTCGGAGCTCTCCAGGGGCGTTTGCAGATCTGCCGCATAGTGCGTCCGATGCCGCCGCATTCTATCGTGGCGAGGAGGGGAGCTCGACGGAGAAGGTCTTCTGGTCTCAGTACGCTGAGGCCGGCCATCCGGTGCCCCCAAGCGACCAGCTGAAGCAGCTGGTCGAACTCCACAAGGTAGCTGAGGAGGCCATGAAGGGCCTTATAGTCCGGCTGTGGCCTGGACAGGCCATGCCTGGGAGCTACTTCGGCCTTGTGCGGCGGCTGGTGGATGCGTGCCCCTGGGTGGAGGTCATCAAGCGTTCCGCCTGTATTGAAGGTGCTCGTCGGGCCCTTGCCCGCACAAAGGTGCATTGGGGCAGGTTGGATGCGGAGAAGCTTCTCACGGACCCACCGCCACCGGGCAAGGAGTATTGTACGCCTGAAATGTATTATAAAACTGTCCTGAAGGGAGCCCGCAATATTGCGGATGAGTGCCCCAGAAATGTAATCTTTGAGTAAACTCGCCATGTATTATCCTGTGCGCTGAAAACTTCGTTCATATGCGCCTTGAGCAACGCTTGTTTTAATTTAAAATATTACCTTCTGTGCGGCCGTTTTATAAAATCTGAGAGATGGCAAGTCGTTGGCTTCAGCCCCCGAGCCACGAGTGCTGGGGTGTTCGGGATAAACTTGAGCACTCTTGTTCCCATTTTTGGGTCCATCTAGGGAGGCGCTCAACACAACGAACAAGGCGACCGGACTTATAATGCTTGAACACTCTCACTTAGCCATAGAATTCTATAATTTTAAATTTCGGCGAAGCCCCTGGTATTCGGAAGGCCGAATCCGGGGCGCTATCCACGCCTTCGTCGGACATGGTCCGGAACTTCGCTCGAAGCGGCGTGAGTCT
Source organism: Triticum timopheevii (assembly GCA_963921465.1). Taxonomy (NCBI): domain Eukaryota; kingdom Viridiplantae; phylum Streptophyta; class Magnoliopsida; order Poales; family Poaceae; genus Triticum; species Triticum timopheevii. The sequence continues at coordinate 39,066,655 of OY997272.1, read as the reverse complement.
TTAAGGACCCGAAAAAACCTCTCGAACAGCGACCAGTCTCTCGCCTTATCATGCCGGTCAGTTTTAGCTTTCTCCACTGAGGCGCTCACCAGGCTCAACCGGGCGCAATCGCAGTGGTTCTCCCAGTGCCACCTTAGCCGACAGAACGGAACGTAAGGCACCAAAACGTGGGAGCCGGGCAAACCCAACTATTGACTCAAGACATGATTCGGAGCCGATTCATATAATGCTATAAGTTCGGGGTGCCGCACTTATGAAAGTGTTCGGACTTATCACACCATAATGTGGGGAACATAAGCCCCTGGTGTATTAGGCCGTACCAAAATATACAGGTGCAAGATGTCATGTAATGAACATATATATGAAAGGTAATGTAATTGCAGTCAAAAAGATGCTGCATTATTTATAAAAGAAGGTCTGCTATGAATGCGGACTGATACAAATAGTGCGGTAAGCATGGGATTTGGACTAATTAAACATGTCCCCCTCCAGGGGTGAGCTGCGGACTTGGTGTATATAATTGAATTTAATGCTCGTAACTGAGACCACCTGAGTGTTCGTCGCAGCCTTCTTTCTTCCCTGACTGTTGTATCATGAGTTCGGCAGGTTCATCGCCGGACAGGGCCTCTGGTTAACGGAGTCCTGTGTACACAAAGAAGGAAAATGAGAATAAAAAAAGAGGGGGGCACACTTGCGAGCCCCTTGTGTGGTCGAGCAGCACTCTGGGTCCATTGTGATCGTGCCCCTTCCCCTGCGCCCATGGTATCTCCAAGGCGTAATGATGTACGCGGAGGGTTGTTCTTGCAATCATGCGAGGGCGGTGGTTGGGGCCGCATTGCTACGCGTGCTCTGATCGCGCCGGTGGTCTTGGTTGGAATTGCTTCGGGCGCGTTTTGCGAGAATTGCCTTAAAAGGCTACTCTGTACTTCTGCCGCGAGAGCCGCTGTATGTTCCTCCGTTCGGAGGGAGCGTTTCGTATTCCCGTTGACCGTGATGACTCCGCGAGGGCCTGGCATCTTGAGCTTTAGGTATGCATAATGCGGCACCGCGTTGAACTTTGCAAACGCAGTTCGTCCAAGCAGAGCGTGATAGCCGCTGCGAAACGGGACTATGTCGAAGATTAACTCCTCACTCCGGAAATTGTCCGGGGATCCGAAGACCACTTCTAGTGTGACTGATCCTGTACAGTTGGCTTCCACACCTGGTATGACACCTTTAGAGGTTGTCTTTGTAGGTTTAATCCTTGAGGGGTCTATGCCCATCTTGCGCACTGTATCCTGATAAAGCAGGTTCAGGCTACTACCGCCGTCCATCAGGACTCTCGTGAGGTGAAATCCATCGACGATTGGGTCTAAAACCAATGCGGCGAATCCGCCATGGCGTATGCTGGTCGGATGGTCTCTTCGATCGAAAGTGATCGGATAAGAGGACCATGGATTGAACTTCGGGGCGACTGGCTCCATCGCATAGACGTCCCTTAGTGCACGCTTCCTCTCCCTCTTGGGTATATGGGTTGCGTAAATAATATTCACCGTCCGCACTTGTGGGGAAAACCCTTCTGTCCTCTATTGTTCGGTGGTCGGGTCTCCTCCTCGTCGTCGTTGTTTAGCCCCTTGTCATTGTTTTCAGCAATTAACTTACCTGCCTGCTTGAACACCCAGCAATCTCTATTGGTGTGATTAGCTGGCTTTTCAGGGGTGCCATGTATCTGGCATAAGCGGTCGAGTATTCGGTCCAAATTGGACGGACTCGTAGTGGTTCTTTTGAATGGCTTCTTCCGTTGACCAGGTTTAGAGCCTCGGAATCCGGCGTTGACCGTCGTATCCTCCTTATCGTCGCCGTTAATGCGGCGTTTGTTTTTGTTTCGACGTGACCTGCCATTGTTGTCCTTGGTATCCGGACTGCCAGAATTTTTACGGAGATTGTTGCTGCGGGCTAGCCAGCTATCCTCTCCCGCACAAAAGCGGGTCATTAATGATGTGAGGGTTGCCATGGATTTCGGCTTTTCCTGTCCCAAGTGCCGGGCTAGCCATTCGTTGCGGATGTTATGTTTGAAGGCTGCAAGGGCCTCTGCATCCGGACAGTCGATGATTTGATTTTTCTTTGTCAAGAACCGTATCCAGAATTGTCTGGCCGATTCGTCTGGCTGCTGAATGATGTGGCTTAGGTCATCGGCGTCTTGTGGTCGCACATACGTGCCCTGGAAGTTGTCGAGGAATGCAGCTTCCAGGTCTTCCCAACACCCAATTGACTCTGCGGGCAAGCTGTTAAGCCAATGCCGAGCTGGTCCTTTAAGCTTGAGTGGGAGATACTTGATGGCGTGGAGATCGTCGCCGCGGGCCATATGGATGTGGAGAAGATAATCTTCGATCCAAACCGCGGGGTCTGTTGTGCCATCGTAGGATTCAATGTTTACGGGCTTGAACCCTTCAGGGATTTGATGATCCATTACTTCGTCAGTGAAGCATAGCGAGTGTGCGGCGCCTCTGTATTGAGCAATATCACAATGCAGCTCGAGAGAGCGTTGTCTGCTGTGTTCGGCCCGACCGGGGTTATTGTATCCGGCGCGACGGTATTCGTCATGGGTCGTGGGGCGCCCACGTGATCCGTAGATGGATCTGGATTGCCTTGCTTTGTCCTCCAATATATCTCGCAAGTCTGGCGCGTTCCCTCTTGGCTTCGTACTTTTGGAGCGATGCCGGGGTACGGTCTTGGTTGGGGGCCTGGATGCCTCTCTGTCACGACCACGGGGTGGTCGGTCCGCCGTATCGTGCGCTGGTGATGGAGGTATGTATGCTTCCTCCTTTAATCGGGGGAGCAGCTTGCGTCTTGGGTAGCTTTTGGAGGGGCGTTCGAGTTTATACTCTTCGGCCGCGAGGACCTCGGTCCATCGATTGGCCAGCAGATCCTGATCAGCTTGAAGCTGCTGCTGCTTTTTCTTTAGGCTATTTGCCGTGGCGATAAGCCTGCATTTAAAACGCTCTTGTTCGACGGGATCCTCGGGCACGACGAATTCGTCGTCGTTGAGGCTTCCCTCGTCTTCGGAGGGAGGCATATAGTTATGATCCTCAACCTCTTCGTCTGCCGCCCTCTCGTGAGGGCTTGCTTCTGCATCCTCCTGCGATGAGTCCTGCTGGAGGGGGTTGTATTCGGCACTTTCTGGGGTATTATTATCTCCTGTGCCGGAATCTCCATTCTTGCTGTGGCGGGATTTAGAGCGGCGCCGCTGACGCCGGCGCTTGGGCTGTTTCTTTAAAGAATCTGCCTCCGCTGTTTCTTCGCCGTCCCCGTCTTTCGGGGTGTCCACCATGTATATGTCGTATGACGAGGTGGTCTTCCAGTGCCCTGTAGGCGCTGGTTCCTGTTCATCTCCGGCGTTGTCGTCCATAGCGTCGATGTCTTCGTAGTCGTAGTCTAGCATGTCGGTTAGATCGTCGACAGTGGCTACAAAGTGGGTGGTGGGTGGGCTCTGAATTTCTTCGTCGTCCGTATCCCAACCATCCTGGCCATAGTCCGGCCAGGGCTCTCCCGATAACGAGAGATGCTTTAGCGAATTCAGGATGTCGTCAAAAGGCGAGTATTGGAAGATGTCCGTGGCGGTGAATTCCATAACCGGCGCCCAATCCGATTCGATTGGTAGGGGCGGGGGAGGTCTGGAGTCCGGCAAGGAGTCCGGTACCTCGGAATCACGAGTTTCGCGAAGGACAAGATTAGTGTTCGGCTCCATCGCCGTGGAAGTTGAAGCCCCCAAGGCGGTATCCATCCACCGATCCTCGATCTGGGCGATCGGCTCTGGACTAACGGCCGAAGCGGATTCGTGTGCGGCCACCAAGGCACTGTTCGGCGGCAGAGCTAGATCATGCCCATCGTAACAGTGCGGCGCGCTTGGCTGTGGCTCGAGCCCGTCGAAGATCAACTCTCCGCGGACGTCGGCCGTGAAGTTGAGACTTCCGAATCTGACCTGACGGCCAGGGGCGTAGCTTTCGATCTGCTCCAGATGGCCAAGCGAATTAGCCCGCAGTGCGAAGCCGCCGAATACAAAGATCTGTCTGGGGAGAAAAGTCTCACCCTGGACAGCGTTGTTGGTTGAAGATGCCATCGAGCCTATCGGTGACGACACAGAGGAACTCTCAATGAAAGCACCAATGTCGGTGTCAAAACCGGCGGATCTCGGGTAGGGGTTCCCGAACTGTGCGTCTAGGCGGATGGTAACAGGAGACGAGGGACACGATGTTTTACCCAGGTTCGGGCCCTCTCGATGGAGGTAAAACCCTACGTCCTGCTTGATTAATATTGATGATATGGGTAGTACAAGAGTGGATCTACCACGAGATCAAGGAGGCTAAACCCTAAAGCTAGCCCATGGTATGATTGTTGTAATGTATGTTGTGTCCTATGGACTAAAGCCTTCCGGTTTATATAGACACCGGAGGAGGCTAGGGTTACACAGAGTCGGTTACAATGGTAGGAGATCTACATATCCGTATCGCCAAGATTGCCTTCCACGCCAAGGAAAGTCCCATCCGGACATGGGATGGAGTCTTCAATCTTGTATCTTCCTAGTCTTGGAGTCCGGCGGACGATGATAGTCCGGCTGTCCGGACACCCCCTAGTCCAGGACTCCCTCAGCACCCCTTCTCCACTGGGTGTTGTTGGGTGGCGACCAGACGGCCAACGTTCAAGGCTCTTCTCCTTGCTTGGTCAGATGAAGGTGTAAGTTGAGGTCCTCCTCCTTGCTGGTTGTGCTGATGATATTTGGAATGGAGGTCAGGGATGGTGGTGCATCCGGCGTCGGATCGTCGAAAGGCCTTCTTCTGCTCGGCGGGTCTTCCGGAGGTTCGGCTGGATATGTGCGTGTGTGTGTGTGTGTTTTTTTTCGGTTGTATCTCCTCTTGTATCCCCCCGTGTATTCTGGTTCGCTTGAACCTATCTTGTATGGAGCTGCGAGGCTTCTAGGCAAATTCGATGGAATATATTCAGGTGGTTGAGGGCCTCCCCTCCTCCCCCGGTGAAATTTCAAAAAAAAAACTCCGCTCTCAAAATCAAATGTTATCATCAGAATACAGCTAGGCATCCCAATGCGCATCAACTTCTAACCTCGCATCTTACTAATTTAAGAAAAAAAAGCAAACACGAGGACATTATTTGCTAACATGATTTCTTCAATATTTTGTGAATTTTCTTCTAGTAGTGTCGGAAATATAGAACTTGGTACTTCATGATGCGATTGAATCATGGTGTATTCTCATATTCTTGTTTGCCCACCCTTTTTTGTCCATATTTTAGTGTTTGTTTGACCTATTTTTGCTTACTTTTGTGTCTACTTTTTAAAACAAATTATAGAATAAGCACATGACATTATAATTCACTAATTGTGAACTGAACCTTAGACATGTCTTCTACATGAATGTATCTTAAGAGCATAGCTCCCATGTTACCCCCATCGTCTCGATGCAGACGCCTAGAGATTGATTAGTATGAATTTTTGTGGGCATTGGGCCTTCAGTCTATGTGTATTGGACCTGCAGCTGCACCCAACACGTAGGAGGCCGACCCAGTCCAAGTCCCCCATCGTATTATCATTTCTCTGCTTCTCTCATTTTATTTTCTTCCTTTGTTTTTCCCTGTTGAAAGTTTTGTTCGTTTCGAAGATCAGATGGTAGTTTACAGATTCCCGTTCAAGAAAGAAAAGATAGATAATAGTTTAGAAGTTTCATTCTATCTTGATATTTTCTTCATTGGATTAATTCTTCGGTATATGCATAGCCATCTAAATATAATTGTTGATATGATATATAACCTTGTATATATTGAGGAAAAACGCAAGACACCTCATAAAAAAATCCGATCAAATATTTAAAACTTTATTTGAAAATAAAAATTAAATACATAAAAAGGAAAAGGAGAAAAACAGAACGAATCAAACAGAAAAAATATTCAATGCAGATTTTAAAAAAGTCAAGGAGTATGTGAAGAATGTTCAACCTATGTAGTGAAAATGTTCAACGTACATTGACCAAAAGTTGACATATATTTGGAAATCGCCACCCCGACCCCCGTTCATCTCTACTGCGGTGGCGGCGCTATCTCCGGCTCCTCCCGCTCCGCGTCCTGCTCACCGTACTTCCCAGCATCCAGCTCAGCATATTGCTGGCCTTCTAGCTCGTCGTCCCGCTCGCCTATCAGCTAGCCATTCACCTTGTCTTCTAGCTCCCGAGCCCCTCGCCGTCCAGCTCTCGTGCCCCTCGTTGTCCAGTTGCTTCTCCTGCTCGTGCTGATCTAGTCTGCTTACCCTTCCTCAAGCCGCTGCCAAGCACATATGAAACTTGCCTCCGTATAGGAATTTGTTGCTCGACATCTCATCACTGACCTCAGGGTCCCCTTTCCACATTCTACTCGTAAAAATAAACGGAATGAGATGGCCAAACCTTTCTATTTGGAGTGCTAACTTTGTTGCATGGAAGGACCGTATTGTAAAATAAGTTGATCTGAATTTTTTTTTTACGTATAGAAGTTGATCTGAGTTTGCAATAGTGCATTTCTGCTACTAAATCCGACATCTTCATAATGCTCTGGTCCTGCCTTATGTATCTAGGATGGTTGCATCATGGTGTGTATCTTAAGTGTTCTGGACATGCTCTAAATGTTGTAGAAGTAGTCTGCAAAAGTAGTGTATACATAACTAAAAAGCTGTGGAATTCTAGCTGAATTTCGGGTCAGCCCTGGGATACCCAATGGGCCAGCGAGGCCACATGATTTTGTCAGAATGGGTCGACCTGTGGCCCCTGAAACTGGCCTTAAGGCCATGGGTCCAGGTCCAAGGCCAGGCCCAGGCCGACCCATTCCCATCTTGACCTCTTACCCCCATCATCTTGATGCGAACGCCTAGAGATTGATTAGCGGGCGTCCTATAAGCCGCTCTCTGACTGGGCCGGCCCATGACTGCCAGCGAACTTGTACTGTAGTACAACAAAAAATCGACCTAGCTGGGAATCAAACCTTGTACCGCATGATACAGATCAACAACAGCCATCGACTGACCTAGCGCGCGTTGATACGTCTCCAACGTATCTATAATTTATGAAGTATTCATGCTATTTTATTATCTATTTTGAATGATTATGGGCTTTATTATACACTTTTATATTACTTTTGGGATTAACCTATTAACCGGAGGCCCGGCCCATATTGCTGTTTTATTGCCTGTTTCAGTATTTCGAGGAAAAGGAATATCAAACGGAGTCCAAACGGAATGAAACATTCGGCAGCATGATTTTTTGGAAGAATATGATCCTGGAGACTTGGAGTTCACGTCAGAAGATACTCGATGCAGCCACGAGATAGGAGGGCGCCCCCCCCCCCCCCCCCTGTAGGGCGCGCCCCCCTGTCTCGTGGGCCCCTCGAGCACCTCCTGACCGACTTCTTTCGCTTATATAAGCCTACGTACCCTAAAAACATCGAATATCAAGATAGATCGGGAGTTCCGCCGCCGCAAGCCTCTGTAGCCACCAAAAACCTCTCGGGAGCCCGTTCCAGCACCCTGCTAGAGGGGGAACCCATCACCGGTGGCCATCTTCATCATCTCGGCGCTATCCATGACAAGGAGGGAGTAGTTCACCCTCGAGGCTGAGGGTATGTACCAGTAGCTATGTGTTTGATCTCTCTCTCTCTCTCTCTCTCTCTCTCTCTCTCTCTCGTGTTCTCTCTATGGCACGATCTTGATGTATCGCGAGCTTTGCTATTATAGTTGGATCTTATGATGTTTCTCCCCCTCTACTCTCTTGTGATGAATTGAGTTTCCTTCTTGAAGTTATCTTATAGGATTGAGTTTTTATTTGAGAACACTTGATGTATGTCTTGTCGTGTTTATCTGTGGTGACAATGGGATATCACGTGCCACTTGATGTATGTTTTGGTGACCAAATTGCGGGTTCCGCCCATGAACCTATGCATAGGGGTTGGCACACGTTTTCTTGACTCTCCGGTAGAAACTTTGGGGCAATCTTTGAAGTACTTTGTGTTGGTTGGATGAATCTGAGATTGTGTGATGCATATCGTATAATCATGCCCACGGATACTTGAGGTGACAATGGAGTATCTAGGTGACATTAGGGTTTTGGTTGATTTGTGTCTTAAGGTGTTATTCTAGTACGAACTCTTTTATAGATTGATCCGAAAGAATAACTTTGAGGTGGTTTCGTACCCTACCATAATCTCTACGTTTGTTCTCCGCTATTAGTGGCTTTGGAGTGACTCTTTGTTGCATGTTGAGGGCTTGTTATATGATCTATCTATGTTATTATTGTTGAGAGAATTTGCACTAGTGAAAGTATGAACCCTATGCCTTGTTTCCTATCATTACAATACCGTTTACGCTCACTTTTGTCATTAGTTATCTTGCTGTTTTTATAATTTCAGATTTCAAATACCTATATCTACTATCCATATTGCACTTGTATCACCATGTCTTCGTCGAAGTAGTGCACCTATACAATTTACCATTGTATTGGGTGTGTTGGGGACACAAGAGAGTCTTTGTTACTTGGTTGCAGGGTTGCTTGAGAGAGACCATCTTCATCCTATGCCTCCTACGGATTGATAAACCTTAGGTCATCCACTTGAGGGAAATTTGCTACTGTCCTACAAACTTGTGCACTTGCAGGCCCAACAACATCTACAAGAAGAAGGTTGTGTAGTAGACATCAAGCTCTTTTCTGGCGCTGTTGCCGGGGAAGCTAGGTAAGCGGCACTCACACCCCGTCAACTAAGCTCTTTTCTGGCGCCGTTGCCGGGGAGGTAGTGTTCGAAGGTATATCTTTAGATCTTGCAATCGAATCTTTTTGTTTCTTGTTTTATCACTAGTTTAGTTTATAAAAAGAAAACTAAAAAAATGGAGTTAAGTTTGTCTCATACGCTTCGTCTTTTTAATATCTTTCGTGAGTTTGATGGAAAGGAAAATTGTGCTCAAGTGCTAGAAGAAGAATTCATTAAAATGCTTGGTACTAGATCTTTGTGTGATGAGCATGATTGCAATGTTGTTAGTATGAATTCCTTGAATATCCATGATGCTAATGATATGCAAAGCCACAAGCTTGGGGAAGCTATGTTTAATGAATATGATATTTTTAGTCCCCCAAGTTTTGATGAGAATATTTATTATGATGAAAGCATGGCTCCTATTTATGATGATTATATTGTTGAAAGTGGGTTTGGAAGAGTGTCAACTTTAGGAAGTAGTGATCCCACTATTTTGGAGGATGTTGAATCTTATTGTGATAAACATGAAAGTGGATTTGGAAGAGTGTCAACTTTATTTAGTGATGATTCCACTATTTCGAAAGAGGTTACAATTGATTATGAGAACAAAGTTGCTATCTATGATGATTATTGTGATGACTTGTATGCTATTAAGAATAATGATAACCATGAAACTTGTCATCATGATTTTAGTTTTCAATTGGATTATGCCTCACATGATAATTATTTTGTTGAGTTTGCTCCCACTACTATTCATGCGAAGAAATTTGCTTATGTGGAGAGTAGTAAATTTTCTATGCTTGTAGATCATGAAAAGATTGCTTTAGGTGTTGGTTATATTGTTGAATTCATTCATGATGCTACTGAAAATTATTACGAGGGAGGAACATATGCTTGTAGGAATTGCAATAATATCAAGTTTCCTCTCTATGTGCTTAAATTTTTGAAATTATGCTTGTTTTGCCTTCCTATGCTTGTTGATTATTGTTCCCATAAGTTGTTTGCTCATAAAATCCCAATGCATAGGAAGAGGGTTAGACTTAAATGTGCTAGTCATATGCTTCATGATGCTCCCATTATATTTCAATTCTTATCTTTTATATGAGCATCATTGTCATCATCACGCGTTACTGACAAGTTAGCAGCTTCCGTTTTTAAGAATCAACCCCACAGAGCAGATCTGAATTATTTTCAGCATTTTGAATGATTTTTTTTAAAACCTGATTGTTTTGTGAATGCAAACACTTTTCAAATTGGCGAATTGCTTTAGAAAAAATGTTTTCTTTTAGAAAAGTAGGCACATTTTTTGAAATCAGAAACATTTTTTTTTCAAAACAGGGACATTTTTGGAAATTCCAAAAGAAAATTGGGCAAATGCAAACATTCTATAAACTCCGGACCAAAATTTGAAAACACAAACATTTATTTGAAATTTGTGAACTTTTTAAACGGAACATTTTTGGAAACTCCAAAAAATGAAAACATGAACAATTTTTAAAATTTGTGAACAATTTATTTAAACAGCAACTTTTTTTGAAATATCGTAAAGGTTTTGAGAAGTTGTGAAATTTTTGAGCAGAAACATTCAGAACATTTTTTTGAAAAAAGACAAACAATTTTTTGAGTACGCGAATATTTTTTGAAATTATGAACAAAATTTTAAAAAATACCTTCAATTTTATCATCTTTAATAAGCTAGAACATTTTTCGAAATTTGTGAACAGTTTTCAGAAAATAAAAATAACTTTTCAAAACGATTTTTTAATACACGAATTCTTTTGTTAAATAGGAACAAATTTTAAACATGTGAACATAATTCGAAAACACTAACTTTTTTTTTAATTCTAATATGTTTATAGAAGCATGAACATTTTACAAAAATTCCAAACTTTTTGCTGAAAATAATGTAAAATAGAAAAGAAACATAAAAGAAAAAGAAAAAGAAATAGAAAAACCAAAAAAGAAACATAAACCAATATTTGAAGATGCGAACATATTTTGAAATTCACGAACAAAGTTTGAAAACACGAACATTTTTTGAAACTTGTGAACAATTTATGAAACTTGGATATTTTCTGAAACTCTGAAATAATCAAAACGTGAACATATTTTGCTCTTTGCGAACAATTTTTTAAACAGGAACTACTTTTGTAACGCCTGAACATCTTTTGAAAAGTTGTGAAAATTTTGAACAAAAGATTTCGCAATTTTTTTTAAAAGAATATTTATTGAAAGTTCTGAACATTTTTTGAAAAACGGACATTTTCTGAAATTTCAAACGTTTTCTAAAAGCAAGAAAAAATTTCGTACATGAACTTAGTTTAAAAAAATATAAGAGAAAAAAGGGGAAAAAAACAGTAAAAAAAGAAACCGAAATAGAAAAAAAAACACAAAACCGGTCAAAGAAACAAAAGCCGTTTCAGGGAACCTTCTAGAAGGTTCCCAAAACCGGCTGGCTAGTTGGGGTTGTCGCCTACCTATCTTGGCCAGCCCATAGCGTCGTTGCACTGTCGCTCGCTTGTGCGAAGCGCCGGCAGTTTGACGCAAAGCGCGTGAAATAGGAAATTCCATTAATCTTCTATATCTAAATAGCTAGCCCCCGTTAACATATTTCTCTCAACATGCAAGCATGTCACATCATCATTCAACATGCATAGGAAGAGGTCCACCTCAACATGCAACTATGCATATTAAAAATCCACTTCAACATGCAACAATGCATGCATGTAAAATTTCATTCTATTATGCTATTTACATTTAATTCTTATATACTTTCAAAAGCTACTATTTGAAATATTGATCTTTCGTATAACCAAAAACCTCATTGACTTATTGGAAAATATCCCCGCAGCAACCTGCGTGGCATCATCTAGTTAGTATGAATTTTTGTGCGCAGTGGACCGTCAGTCTATGCGTATTGGACCTGCAGTTGCACCCAACATGTAGCAGGCCGACCCAGTCCATTAGTCCAAGCCCCCATCGTATTATCATTTCTCTGCTTCTCTCGTTTCATTTTCTTCCTTTGTTTTTCCCCTATTGAAAGTTTTGTTCATTTCGAATATCAGATAGTAGTTTATAGATTCCCGTTCAAGAAAGAAAAGACAGAGAATAGTTTAGAAGTTTCATTCTATCTCGAGATTTTCTTCATTGGATTAATTCTTTGGTATATGCATAGCCATCTAAATATAATTGTTGATATGATATATAACATTGTATATATTGAGGAAAAACGCAAGGCACCTTTGATAAAAAAAATCCGATCAAATATTAAATTTTATTTTAAAATAAAAATTAAATACATAAAAACAAAAAGGAGAAAAACAGAACAAATCAAACAAAAAAATTAATGCATATTTTAAAAAAAATCAAGGAGAATGTGAAGAATGTCCAACCTATGTAGTGAAAATGTTCAGCGTACATTGACCAAAAGTCAACATATATTTGAAAAAAAGGAAAACAAATAAAACAAAAATATACTATATAATAAAAGAAAACAGATGAAAACCATTAGAGAAAAAACATAGAAAAGGAGAAATAAATGGACAGAAAACCAACCAGAAGGTTCCTAAAACTAATCCAAGCCTCACAGGAGGGTTCTGAAATCCGCTTAAACCAGTCAACCCCCTCACCGAACACACAACGATTTGTCTCTCGGTAAGCAAGATATAGCTCACCCAGGCACAACCAGACGCTGCTATGCAATGTCTATTGCATGTGTTAATGTTGGCGCTCACCTGGGTCGGCCCATAAGAACGTTGAGCCACCAAAGCGATGTATATTTGTTCATTGAAAAAACTATGAGTTCGTAGACACAAAACCAGCCAAGTGGTTGTTATTAGTACACAAAACCCATCAATGTGTACATGTATTTTATCTTAATATATTTCTTAGTTGTGTGCATCTAACTAAAAAAAAGGAAAATAAACAGTTTTGAGAGTGCATATAGACCCTAATTGTATTTTGTTGTGATGATGATATGTTTAGTAGGACTAACGGCGTTTATCAAATTTATTTGACGACATTGGTTCCTTGATGAAAAGGAACGAGATGGTTCACCCCTCCCCCCTCCCCCAAAATGTGTCGGTTTGTCGAAGGACTCGAAGTATTTTCTGGTTTATTTAAATCTTAGGAAAGTCACGCTATTAAGAGGGGTTGAGGTTGCATCATTGTGGGGATCATGCCTAGTAAAAAAAACCGTTCAGTACCCCCTCCCCCCTCCCTGTCTTCGGGGTTCCATTGGAGATGCTCTTAAAGGAAAACGATGTGAATTGGTTCGGAGAGTGGACTTTACCAATCGGGAAACAAGATGGCAGTTGGAATTCAAATGCAACCAAGGCAGCATCATAGCGAAAGTACGCTGAGCTCGTCGTGGCTTTAATGCATAAAGAGGCCTGGAGCCGCTCTGTTATGCATTGGCAGTGGTTTCCATTTGGTTGTTTGTTTTTGCGAAGAATATCTCGCTTATTGCTAGATATACCATGTACTCGCCTCTACCATTCTCGACATAGGTCATGGCTCGGGCAACGTATGGGGGTTTGTCTCCCTGGTTTTGCCTCTTGTTTTCCTGTTTCTTTCACCTTAATTTTTCTTTCTTATTTACTTTTCTATTTCTTTTTCCTTTTTATACATTTATTGTTTTTCCCTTTTGGGATTTCCTTTCTCTTGTTTTTCTGTTTATTTATTTATTCCTTTTCCCATACCATTTATGAAATCACTTTCTAAAAAATGGTCCCCACATTTCGAGATATGTTTTTTCATGTACACCCTCCGTTCCATAATGTACTACATATAGATTTTTTGAGAAGTCAAACCTCACCAACTTAGACCTATTTTTTAAAAGAAAAACGTTTACATCTAGATTGCCCAACATATATATCATTATACTCATCATAAGATGTAGTTTCATACAACCACCATCCAGAAATAATTGTCGCTCAAACGGATGTATCAACATGTATTTTAGTGCTAGATACATTCGTTTGAGCGATAGTTATTTTTGGACGGAGGGAGTATTTTATATATTTGGTATTCTAGATATAAATATTTATGTCTATAAATTTGGTCAAAGTTTGCAAAGTTTGACTTTTAAAAAAATCTATCTGCACTACATATTGGAACGGAGGGAGTATTTAAAAATGTGCATGTGTATTAAAAAGTTCAACATGTATTAATGTTTTTATTATGTATTAAAAAAAATATTAGCTACTTATTAAAAGATGTTCTTTGTGTATTAAAGAATCATTTATCGGTTAAAAAATATTTGATGTATATCAAGAATGTTTTACAATTTATTGAAAATGACAAGACTTTACTTAAAAACTGTTTATTGTTGTAAAAAATATTGATATTTCACTAACAATAATCCACTTGTTTTAAAAAAAAGACCATGTACTAAACATGTTCTTTGTGTACTAAGAAAATGTATTTTGCGTATTGAAAATAATTAAACTTTATTGGAATTATTTTGAACTTCTAATCTCTATGGATGTACCTCAAGTTGTATTGGTTCTCTTGTACCTCAACTGCATCTTTAGCGCTACAAGTTGATCCTTCAGACAATCAAATCGTTTTTTCCCACTCCACCTTTTTTGTTTGTCGAGCTTCAGTCCCCTCTAATTATTTCTCTTATTCCGACTTCTGTTTTTTGGTTGGAAAATGCGTTCATCTGCATTTGTGGCTTTTGCATCTATTTCAACGTTGACAGCAGGAGCTCTGCTTCTGTATTAAGAGGGGAAGGGATCTTTTGCTAACGATCAAGAAAATAGGAAGTGAAAAGGATTCAAAATGGACCCAGCTAAAAACAACCAAATTTGAGGTGTATCTCATTCACCTAGCAATCCTCTTCAAATTTTCCATCAAACTTGCTATGATCACCGCAAGGTTTGAATGCATGTCAACTACAGTCGCAGCTCAAATACCTCTGTTCCTGGCAGTGCTTATTGCACCATCCAAAATTTCAAATTCCTCCCGGCTACCTTGCACCACGATATTCGGCTGCTTTGATATGGCGCCAACAGTAGAGGTTTGAATTTTTGATATGACGCCAAAATGAGTGGAGAAGATGAGAAAGCTAAGAAAGCTTGGACATTAATTTCTGATATGACGCAAGATTCATGAACTAACTATAGAAATTCAAACTAAAATTTCTATGTAAAGAATCTGATGTGACATGCAAGCACACCTTGAACATTAATTTAAACAGCAACAATACTATTTCTTCAGACTCACGCGGCACAACTCTTACAAGATAGTAACATCATCTAACACAAATGAGGAATAGCTCCTGTAGATGACGAATGGTGAAGGGTTATTGCCAATGCACGTAACTCAGAATTCATATATCCATACAAATGTACATAAACATAGAGAAATGAATCATTCGGAAAAAAAATTGTACCTTCACTTCACAAAATTGGTGGCTTTGTGATCACAAATTACCAAGTGTAGTAGTAGAACAAAGAAAAATTAGCTAGTGTAGTGTAAACATATACAGAGAAAAAACTCAGGTGTCTCAATACTCAATAGCAGCAACACCAAACTTTCTGTGTGCCATCCTAAAAAGATGATGGTTGCATCTAGCATGTATTCCTTGACTCTAAAAAACATGGCTGCACTGCCTCTAATTTATCTCTTCTTTTCTCTGCGAAAAGCAGCCTCTAATTTATCTCGAGAAGCTAATCTGAATCTAATGCATTCTGAATTTCTGAACACTAGTTGGCAAGCTGTTCTTGGCTTCCTGCCGTATGGTTGACAAGTCCACTGAGTTAAAAACTTGGAATGATCTGTCAGAAATTAACAAGGCTCGCCAACTTCAGTTTTGCTCAAATGGCAGCAACAGTATAGGTAAAAAGAAAATACATTCCGCCAAAAGAGAAAGAAAATAACAACACATAAACAACTGCAAAATTCATGAATTTAACTAGTAGTGCAGAATTTCAAACTTCAAAGATTGTAAAATTAAAATCAGAGGTTTCTATCTGCAGACTTCGAAACAATCACAGTATATAAAATGGCAGCAAATTAAAATTACTAGATAAACTATCACGGTAGAAACTTGCTGACATAAACAAATGGCATCAAGAGGAGTTAGTCTGAACTCTGAAGCGACACGCAACACACACGAACATTGATTCAAACAGCAACATCACTAATTCTTCAGAGGCCACAAGCAGCACAATTCTTACAGAGATTGTAACATCGCACTACTGCCAACTACGTACACGACGCCTGCCGCCATCAGCTCATGAAACGACGACGAGGCCAGCCTAGGATGAGGTAAACTTGGTGACGGCCTTGGTGCCCTCGGAGACGGCGTGCTTGGCGAGCTCGCCGGGGAGGACGAGGCGGACGGAGGTCTGGATCTCCCGGGACGTGATGGTGGGCTTCTTGTTGTAGCGGGCGAGCTTGGCGGACTCCCCGGCGAGCTTCTCGAAGATGTCGTTGATGAAGGAGTTCATGATGGACATGGCCTTGGAGGAGATGCCGATGTCCGGGTGCACCTGCTTCAGCACCTTGAAGATGTAGATCTTGTACGTCTCCACGCCCTTCTTGGCCTTGCTGCCCTTCTTCCTGCCCCTCGTCTTCCCCTCGCCGCCGGCCTCCTTGGACGCCGGCGCCCGCTTCTCAGCCTTGGGCTTCTTCCCCGCCGTCGTCTTCTCCGCGGTCGCCACCGGCTTCTTCTCCGCCGCCTTGGGTGCCATGGGTGCTGCTGGTGGTTCGAGCGTGTGGGGAGCTGGGGCTTTGGGTGGGATGTGAGGGGGGTTGCTGATGCTGTGGTGTGCAGAAATGGAGGGGGGCGGGGAGGTTATGTAGGGAGCGGGGAGGAGGGAGGTGGGCTGCGGTTGGCGGAGAGGCTGGTGCCTCGGATCAATGGCGTGGAGAGGATCCAGCCGTTCGGTGATGCTTGGGACGGACGGACCGGATGCGCTTGGGCGCGGATCGATGACGTGGCGAGAACGTACACGGGCGCGGCGGTAAACGACTTCCCACTGGAGCGGCGCGGATCGATGGCCGGTTTGGCTGGAGGATGCTCAAGAGATGAAATTCACACGCCACAGCCCACAGGTCTCTCACTAATGATTTTTATTTTATTTTTATTTTAGAGAGGTCTCTCTCTATTGGTATTTTTTAGGGAGGGATACAGGAGATGGGGTAGTCTTTGTTTTTCTTTAGTGTTATATAAGTATGAGAGTTATTATTTCGCAAAAAGAAGTAGGAGAGTTATCAAATCCATCGATTGAAACCCCGCAAAAAGAAAACATCGATTAGAAATGGGTATTACGAGAACATCCCAAATAGGCAATGCACCGCATAAACGTGTGCTAAAAAAGAAGAATAAAAAAAAGGCCGCTCGGCTATTGAGGAAACCCGAGCCAGATCTAAATGGCTAGGGCCTAGTTAGACCGGCCTGAAGGATCACAATACATATGACATGTCGGAAAGGCAACACCTGCTACACACCCAGCCACACAATCGAGCGCCTTCACCGGTACCCGACTGCACACCGAGAACCGTTGCATTAATTCGGGCTAGTCACAAGATTGTCTGTGAACCACGACGACACCTGATAGAAATGAATGTCCAATAAATCAAACATATGCCGCTTTGATCCCACGAGGTTGGCTCACATGGCTCACCCGACGCACCTCTCATGTGAAGGATGCTTCTACTACCCACCGCCGATGAACCATCATCGTCGACCCCACGTTCACCTCACTAGCGAAACCATGCTAGTCGTCGCTGACCAACTCCACAAGTCACGCGTCCCTCCGACCGGCACCTCCAAAGCTATGCCCTCAAGAGGGAATGCGTGCAACGCTAAGCAAAGCTAACAACATTTTCATCACCCAATTCAGTAAAAATCAAATCTTGGTTTTCCATTGTAGCTTGTCGGGAGGGAAAGTGAGGACTGCCACCTTGACGCCTCCAACAAGGAAACAATGCTCGAAGGCACCATCGTGAGAATATAGATTTCGCTGGCAACCTCACCCTCCAGGCCCCAGGACTCGGTCCCCCCCCCCTAACAAGTCATCTGCGTGTTGAACCACTCGCTTAGGCCAACTCCAACGCACAAACCCAAATGGTCCGGCGGCGTCCGTTTGGGGATAAACAGACATAAAATGCGGCCTAACGCACAGGAGCGAACGAAAAAATGTCTGTTTTTTGTCTGCTTTCGACCCATTCCCGGCCCAAATTTGGGTCACGCTTGCATCGAAACGGAGGCTACGCGGACGGGCGGGACGCGCGCCCTTGTCCTTCTGTGCCCGCCTGTCGGGGACATAGACGCCCACTTTCCCTCTATTTCCCCCAAACTCTCCGACGCTCCCCCTCCCCTCTCCCCTTCATGGCTGGCGGCCCGAAGAATCCCGACGACCTGGACGGTACCGCGTGGCCCGCGGCGAAGAAGAAGGGTACCAAGAAGCCGCAAACGGAACTCACGCCGGCGGAGCTCGCAAAGCTCGACCATGAATTGGCCAAGAGGAGGGCCCTACGCACTATTACGGTGGAGAAGAAAGCCGCGACTTTGCCGCCAAGGCAGCCGCGATGCAAGCTGTGCACCATAAGGCATCCATCAATGACAAGGAGGCCATCGTCACCAAGGCGCACGCCCTCCTCATGTTAGGGTTATCCCAACCCTCGCCGGCCATCCTCTCGGTCGCTGCCATGGCCGCGGCGAGCACAGGCTCGTCGGCCGTTCACCCTCCATAGTGCCAGTCCCCGAGATCGTCCGTCATGCTGGAGACGTCCAGATTTCATCCGCCACCGCTGCTGCATGGCCAGACCCGGTTCTCCACATCGCGGGACTGCAACGTGATCGCACCGGCCGCGCCGCCATCCCTTGAGAGCGTCGAAGCCCGTACTCTGAGTGACATAGGCATGGGTAACCTGGTATGATCTCTCGTTTTTTTTCATTGCCATGTTTGTTTACATGTTGTGTCCTTCGCAATTACATTTGTGGCCTCCTATTTGATTGTGTACGCATTTCAATCTTTGGAAGCCTTCAAGGCCCGACATAAGAACAAGGCTTTCACTCTCACAAATTGTTGGTCGCTCATCAAAGATTGTCCCAAGTTCAAAGACCATTATGCCGCTCTTAAGAAGAAAGGAGGCAAGTTGGCCATGGCTGAGAATGGAGATTTGCTCAAGGGGCCGAGGGCAAGACCAACTCGAAGGCCGACGAGAAGCGTGATGTGTCATCCATCGCCTTGCAGCAACTTTGCATGACATGATGACTCAAAAGCATGTGAGGGGGGAAAGTAGGAGAAAAGGGAGCGAGGAGCAAATGAAGATATACTTGGAGCTCCAAACAAACAAGCTTGACATGGAGGAGGCCGCCAAAAGGAAGAAGCTCGACATGGAGGAAGCCTCCCACTCGAAGAAGCTTGCAATCAAGGCCACCAAAGCAAAAGAGGTGGTGCTAGCGATCATGAGTGTCGACTTGAACAACATGTCTCCAATGAGAAAGGCTTGGTTCGCGAACCGGCAAAATGAGATGTTCGACCAAGACGGCCTGATCTAGGAAGGCCTTAGTCGTGGACTATGGCCGTTCTTTTTGAAGGCTGGCAAGTGTGCCGACCGTTGGCTTTGTTGCCGGCAAGGAAAACTTGTTTTTTTTAGGATAACAAGTGTGTCGGCCGCTGGCTTTGTTGCCGACGACAAAAACTTGTTCATTTTGAAGGCTGACAGTGTGTCGGCCGCTGGCTTTGTTGCCAGCGTGAAACTTGGGGCATGATCATTCTGTAGGCTGTCATATGTTTGCTGGCCGCTGGCTTTGATGTCGGCGTGAACTATGGCCGTTGGCCGCTAGCATGAGTTTACGTCCACTTTTCAACTATTTACATGCAGCCGGACGAGATGCGGTCGCGCATTGGGATCACATCCGGCGCATCCAGGAAATGGGCGGATGTCGCCCCATTGCCATCCCTAAACGGACGAAATCCACACAAAACGGACGTCTGTTTAGTATGGTGTGTTCATCGAGCTCATCCATCGCACCGCAGAGTGCACGCGCGCGAGCAAGACACCACGTGGATCTGGGCCGCAAACACCTTCTGGTCACGCCATACTACACCGGCCTGCCCCAGCTCGTTGCGCACCATGCGGATCTGGACCGCACACACCTTTTGTCGCGCCCAGTCTTGAGTGCATGCACTCGCTTGCCACGTCGGAACTAGACCGCGTCATGTGCCGCCGTGCCTCTGCTTGGATTTGGAGCAACAATCCACCTTTGTGCCACCTGAGAGTGTCCTTACACTACTAGTGAAAACCTTGTAGGTAGAGGCTTAACAGTAGCGCGGGTTACAAGCACGCGCTACTGCTACTTACTTGACGTGGGGCGAAAAACCACGCTACAGGTAAGCATGTAGCAGTAGCGGGCATACCGCACAGCGCTGCTACTAAATGGTCCCCATCGTACTACATATAGTAGTAGCACGGCCTACCGAACACTACTTCTATTGTTAGGTATGTAGCCCGCGCTATTGTTATCTGTTTAGAAGTAGCGCAGGCTAGAAACCTAACGCTGCAAGCCTGCAACTAAGGTTGTACTATGCCATCTAGTGGGACCCGCTTAGAAGCAGCGCTAAATTGAAAGATTAAAAAGTCTTTAGCTCCTTCAAAAAAACTTAGAATGAAACATCTAAATTGTTTTTTCCTAGCGTGTTTTTCTAAAGCGGAAAATATCTAAGCAATCATCCACCGAACTTTGAAAAAACTACATTCATGTTTTCGCAAAAGGATTTTAAATTTCAACGGGGAATCAAAATGGACAATAAAAGTTAACCCGCCAGAATGTGATAGATAAACTAGAGAAGCAGAAGAAAATAAAGAGAATATGGTGGTGGGCCTGGATGTGCCACCTGTGCGAAGCGGCGTATTGGCACGAGGCTAGAAGCCACCAATATGCATATAGTGGAGGTCCAATGGCAAGAGAGAAAATGATGCTAATAAAAAAAGTGAAATGTATTGCAGATCCCTGAACTATTTTAAGGGTATCATGTAGGTCCTCAAACTATGAAAATCGGCATCCAGATTCTCGAAGTGCAGGAAGTGTGTCATTCAGGCCCAAAATCTGTCCGCCCCCACCTGCCCGGCCAGATGGCACTGTTGACCCATGATATGTTAGAAGGCAGCCCCGCAATGTAATGGCCGATGACGAAATATGCAAATAAATTTAAATTCATGGTTTCATAAATGTTCACGAATATGGAAAAATGTTCACGACATTAAGAAAATGTTCATTAGTTTATAAAAATGTTTGCAGATATGGAAAAATGTTCGCGACACTAAAAAAATGTTCATTAGTTTATAAAAATGTTTGCAGATATGGAAAAATGTTCGCGACACTAAAAAAATGTTCATTAGTTTATAAAAATGTTTGCAGATATGGAAAAATGTTCACGACATTAAAAAAATATTCGCAAACAATGAATTTGAAGAAAAAAATTCACGAACAATGAATTTGGGAAAAAAATGTATACCCATTCTGCATTTAACCTTTTTTGCGGGGTAGCCTATTATTATTCTATTCATACAGCTTTACTGAAATTCTTGCTTATTATTTTTCCCACCATGCAACATCAACTTGCTTATTTACCCAGGAATCTTGTGCACTCCGGTGAAGAACATTTGTCTAGTAGACTCTTTGAAGGGCCTGACTAATCCTATCTAAATTTCACAATATCTGTTTCTGCCTTAGCTGATTATACAAAATCAGCACCTCATCTGGCTAGTTATTATAGTTTGCATCTAGTAGCAGCCAAAACGTTGTCAGGTTTGTGGTTTGGGGAAGATATCAGATGATACCAGTCTTTACATGATACCATGATATCAACCTGCAAAATTCAAATTTAAGCATGTCAAAAAGTTCTGAAAAAAATCATGGACGCTCACAACACATATATCGATAACCCATAAAAAAATCAGATCGAAATTCAAAATACACAAGGAGAAACAAAAAAGACAAATCCATCATGAATAGTGTGAAAAAAGACAAAAGCAAAAATGGCACTATTCACATCTGAATTTGTCTTTTTTGTTTCTCCCTGTATATTTCGAATTTAGATCTGAATTTTTTAGGAGTTGTGGACATATGTGTTGTGAACATCCATGGTTTTTCTCAGAATTTTTTTACCTGTTTAAATTTTAAAAAAATAAGTTGGTATCATGGTATCATGTAAAGACTGGTATAACCTGATACTTTCCGCCTGTGGTTTGTTACCTGCATCAAAATCGACAAAATGTTTCAAGGTTAGTCAGGCCACAGACCTGACAGCGTTTGTTACCAGACAACGTCTGTTTCAAGGTTTGTACGGTGGGAAACCAGCTGAATCACGGAGGGAAATATCAAGGTTACATTGTCTGCAAGATTTGACAATGGTCAACCTCTAATTTGAAACATTTGACTGCAGGACTTCTGAAGCATCTTGCTTATCCAATTTAATCAGCGCCATTATTGATTTATAAGCTGCCCCCGCAGGGAGAGGTGGAGGATGATTGGGAATCCTAGGTGCTAGTTCTTCATAGATTCAGTTTCCCACGAATTGATAGGAATAAGCTTGAAGTGAACTTCAGAAGGATAAAGATAAATGGGTAAAAAACTAAAAATTACAGATCAATGTAAAATTTCATATGACACAAAAGAGAATTTCCTAGTACGAGTGATCTTCAGACGCACAGGCAGGTAGCGAGCATTCACAAGATCAATTGCAGCCATAGTTAGAACGAGAGATTGAAATGATTGGATCTTCAGTCACTCGAACAGAAATCCCGGATACAATCTCACCCTTGTTCGACAAATCTGACGGACAATACAGGCTACCAAGCATTACATACAGGATCTCATCTTAGTCCATGAGAAATGGATCTAACCAACACCAGCTAGGCTATGGGGGCGGTTACTCCTTGGTGGCGGCGGTCTTCTTCTTGGGCGACTTGGTGGTGGTCTTCTTCTTGGGCGACTTGGCCTCCTTCTCCGCGGCGGCGGGGGACTTCTTGGGGAGCAGCACGGAGTTGATGTTGGGGATCACGCCGCCGTGCGCGATGGTGACGCCGGCGAGCAGCCTGCCGAGCTCCTGGTCGTTGCGGACGGCGAGCAGCAGGTGGCGCGGGATGATGCGGGTCTTCTTGTTGTCCTTGGCCGCGTTGCCGGCAAGCTCCAGGACCTGAGATTCAAAAACGAAATCTGTCAGTTACCATCCAGAAGCAGGGTAGATTGGTAGAAGAACACTGGAGGATGGGGAAGATCTGTGCGTACCTCGGCGGCGAGGTACTCGAGTACGGCGGCGAGGTAGACGGGGGCGCCGGAGCCGACGCGCTGCGCGTAGCGGCCCTTCTTGAGGTAGCGCCCGATGCGGCCGACAGGGAACTGGAGCCCGGCCTTCACGGAGCGGGTCACCGCCTTCTTCCTGTCGCCGCCCTTCCTTCCGGCCATCTTGATTGCTGTTTCTCCGGCGGCGAGGACTCTCGAGGTGTGGTGTTGGCGGCGGTTGCGCTGGATCGGAATGCTCTGAGCTTGTGTGCTGGAACGGCGGCGTGGGCGCGGGTTTTATTGGGAAGCAGAGGAGGGAGCGATCCGCGTGACATGCTGCGCCCACCGTTGATCTTGGCATAGTGGACGGTGGAGATTAGTAGGGGGGCGCGATCCGTGGGATGGTCCTACCGACCAATCAGAGCGCAGAGCTTTTGTTTTAGCACTTTATTCACTTTCTGCGCCATATATATGCATGTTTTTTCCACAGAAATCCAATTTGGCTATAGTGAGCGTACGCTCATGCACACACAAAATGTATTTTCCAAATGCAGAGAAAAATAGATGTGTTCATTGCCACACCAAAATGCTATCTGCAAATTTTAGGGTAAAGGCTTAAAGATTTTGACTTGCAAAAAAAAAAAAAACAAGTCAAGCCACAAATCTTACCTCTGAATTTTACACTTAATATAGTTTTTTTTATTGACAAAGCAATGCTATCACTTTCACGTGAAAAAAAAAATCATTTTACTACCTTGAACAAAGTTGGTGGTTCACAATACCCCTAAACTATTTTTTCGGTCCCCTTACCCCCTAAACAATCCCATACCGGACAAAAAAAACCTGGATGGTTTGTCTCAACTTGCAGCTAACGTGGCGCTGGTCAATGATGGTTTTGACATGCGGGTGGGGCCACGAGAATTACTTAACCGAAACAGGAAATTAGCCATATGGTTAACAGTCAGTGGGACCCGCTTCGTAGTGACTAAGGTGGTAGATTAGCTAAGTGCTAATGATAGGTTTAGCCGGCGGCTAACCGGAGCACAATGGACATCGCCGGGCGGCCGATTCCGGCAGAGGCTGGATGCACGTGTGGGCTCTACGTGACATTGACACTTCATATGTACGACCTCCACTTTGGGAAGTGCTGCAATAGTCTTTGCACTTGGGGATTATAACCATTACATCAAAGAGTGCGGGGTGGGAAGTAGTTCTCAAACTCACGTAATATGATAATATTTTCCTCTTGTAGCCTTGCACTTCTAGAGAGATAACATCGAAAAAATTACATAGGACAAGAAGTGTTTTGCGGACGCGCTTATCTGTTACGTCTCTAACAGCGAATGGAAGTATTTGTGTCATGATCGCGGCAATCATGAGACTTCACCCCTGCTAAACATTTGTCCGTTAACCGCACATATCTGCATATACTCCCTAAGCAAGTGGAACCAGCTTTGATACTTTGAAGACAGTTGAAAACTTGACTGAGCTCCTTCTCATCTAGAGTAAAGCGAGTGTGTGTAGGGGAGGGGGGTGAGGGAGTTGTCATCCTTGAATTTTGGAAATGTTTTTTCACGTGACTGTTTCCTCTACTCATGATATGTGTGCAACTCAATCCTAATACCAAGTTCTTCCAAGTCTTATCTTGCCTTCAACTTTTCTTTTTCTTTTTTCGACATGTCAAACTATGTGCCAAGCAAACTCTCACAAACATTCTTCGTGAGCTGCATGACATCAAGACAAAAAGACGTATCGAGGACTATCCAATACGACAAGCCCCAAAAAGCAGACTCCCTTTTTCATACTGTTAACAATGACTTCTCTGGGGCCTTTCACTTCTATCCTGACTTAGGGCACTATTTCCGCCGTTCAACATATGGCGGGTTTTTTCCTTCGCTCCTTGTATGTGGCTTTAATCGGTCTTGAGTTTCACCGTCGAACAGATCTTTGCGAGTTATCCACTTAATCCTTGTGAAGCCACCTTCGACACCCCATGAACACAATTTTGCAAGAGCTGGCTTTTGATGTCTCATCAAAAGTTGTGTCGTCCATACACGTAACACATTTGTAGTGTCCATGGCATATATGCAGGAGACATATCCATAACCAAGATAGCGTTGCACCATCATGATCATCGCAACTCTTATAGGGAAATGATCCCCTTCATTGGCATCCCAGGTATTGACCCCTCTAGCAGCCCATGACGTGTACATCATCCTTCAATAGCTGGAGATACAAGTTAGTACTATTCATTGGTCGTGTCGACCCTTGAATTAGCATAACCATGTGTATATGTACTTCCGCTTTTATGTAGAGCCATGGTGTTGCATAACCATACAAACACATGTCATGTGTCATGTGATGTGCTAGTTCACAAACGAATTTAGTCCATCTGTACTCACATCCATCCCCGAGGTTCCCTGATTTTGTCGGGAATTCTTGGTATTTACAGTCGAGTGCTTTTCGTATGTCTTAGGCGTGTGCATAATTTTCGCTTGTTTCATAATTTAATTACGTTATTTTCCATAGTTTTAGCACCTTTTTATTTTTTTTTGAACTAACCTATTAATTCGGTCCAAGGGCAATATGTTGTTTTCTGTAGTTTTAGGGCTTGTAAGTAAAATCAATTTTCACAAGCTCAAAAAGGGGGAAATTCCCAAAAATGATTCAAGTCCAGAAGCTTCCAGAAGTACCTAGCCGGTAGCCCCGCTTGGAGAGTCCTATGGGCCCCATGGGACTCCGCTCCACCACCTCTTGGCACCTCCGCCTTTACAATTGCTCGAAAACACCAATTATAAGGCAAACAATTCACACCCACACCTCTATGTCCTGTCATGATCTAATCTATATGCATTTTCCCATACTCTCCATGAGGTAATCATCACGACGGCCATCAACATAAACCTTGCTACTACCATAATTTCGCATGAATAGTTTTCTGGGTACATGGCAATAGCTGGAGGACAATCCATCCTTGTTATTCAATAATTTTTTAGATTTTTTTAAATCATAAAAATATATTTGGAACTTAAAAAATGTTCAAATTTTGAGAAAAAATATTCATATTCTTTTAAAAATTTTGCAAATGAAAATTTGTTTGTTTTTTTCAAAATGAATGGAATTTCTAAAAATCATTAAAAAATAGAAAACTCTCACATCTTTGGAAAAAATTTCAACGTTCTAAAAATCGTTTGTGTTTTCAAAAATTGTTCACAGTTTCAATAAAATGTTCTCAAATTTTTAAAAATGCTTGCTACATTAGCCCGGTCGATATAGTGCATCTGTTGCTAAGATAAATTGGCTCGCTACATACAGTACACTGGTTTTCTACAGTTCATTGGTTCGCTACAATACATCAGCAAGAAAACTGTATTGCTTCTCAGCTTGCTACAATATAATGCTAATGAGCCGGCCCATCAACACGTGCATGGTGCGTGTTGCCTCCGGTCAAATAGGAGGTCTCGTCAGGGACAAAGGCTATATCTCGCTCCATAGTGGGTTGACCCAGCAGTAAGTTTGTTCGTTTATTTGTTTGGTTTGTTTGTTTATTTTTTATGCTTTCCCGTCCCAAAAAGTGGTTTAATGAGTCGGCTATTTTCACTAGTGGTGAGGCTAGGCACATGACATGAGAAATATGACTCGACAGTCCGGTGCTAATAGAAGTCGCTTACTCTCCATCTAGCGAAGGTACCAAATCCTTAAAGTAAATTATCTATTAGCCTAGTGTACCAACCACATGGTACGACAGGCACTCAAAGACCTGGAGAATGAGGGCCCACCCCACCCAAGAGCGCTTATGTCATATGGGTACTCTCGGGTGGGAACAATCCTTATGGTTTTTATATCCGGCTAGAATAACAAGAAAGAATCAAATCCAGGTTGGTTGGTGAGGTTGGGAGAGCACTTGTTGGGTCCAAGATTTGTTTTTTGCTAAATGTTACGGCCTAAATGTTGAACTATTGACCCTATTTGTTTGGAACTTCTTGCAATAAGCGTTATATAATCCTTGTTAGCAGTTGAAGATGCTCTATATTGGGCAGTGCGATGCTTTGTCTCGCTTCTACAAGACCAATGGCACTTCGCCACGACGTATGGTGGGCCAACCCAATAGTGTTAGGTTCATCAACAAGATGGTCGTGACAATTTCAAAATGTTTGTGTGTTTAAAAAAAATGTACTTACCTTTTTTTAAATGTTTGAGCAATGGAAAAAATATCTGTGTATCTTTCAAAAATTGTTTCATTCAAAAGAAATTGTGAAAAATTCAAAAACTGTACACACATTTCAAAAATAAGTTTACAAAAATTTTAAGAAATGGTTATACAATGAACGAAAATGATCATGTAGTTTTTTTTTGTTTCATTGGAAAAATTCCCATGAATTTGCAAAAAGTTTTAAATGCAGTCATAAGAACATTCAAACCTATATTTCAGAAAATGTTTATATATTGTACGAAAATTCTTCATGTAGTTCTTGAAGAAATGTTTCATACCATTCAAAAAACAGTCAACATGTGTTTGAAAAATATTGAACCTGTTTTCATAACATGTATTTGAGAAATGTTTATCATGTACTGTATTTGATACACAGAAAAACAAAACTGCAAGGAAGGTTCTAAAACCCAATCCTGAGAACCGCCCCAAAATGTGTATGGACTGCCGCATTAAGATGTGAGCACCCCAAGCGCCAGTGATGAGTACATGCTACATCCTCAGAAACTTACAGAGATAAAAATAGTGCAACAGATCGACTGGTTGTATATAGTCGTTCGAAACATGCCACCAAGGTGTGACTAGGTCACACACCTCCATGTATTGAGGAATTATTGCCTCTTTGATTGTAAACCCAATAAATATGGAAAAAAACTCCCTTTCCGTTGCCAAAAAAAGAAATCTATTTTTTGAGAGAAACAATAACAGAGATATAGCCTTTGCAAATGGCGCTGTTACATTGGGCAGAGCGAGCAAGCAATCCCTATTGGGCCACCGTCCAACTGAGATCATAAATACAAGCATGCACCAATGGTGTTATAGTGTTCAACACGTGCGCGCCGCCAGCGTATGTTCTATTTTGGACTAGCGCATCTATGCAACGCGAAGGTATAGTTAACTGGTAAGCACTAAATTTGAACTAAAACTACGACAAGAAATGGAATGGAGGGAGTAGCTGAGTCCATACATCGAGAAAAAAAACTGAGTACCAGAAGCGAGCGGCCGAGCGTGGTGAGTCTCTTCACCCCCAATTGTTTTATGTTTTTTGTCGCTTTTATAAGTACAATGTAAAATAAGTAAGTTAAAAAAAATAAAAATCTATGTGCTACAAATTTTTTCACACAGATGAACTTTTTATGTAATTTTATAAAATGTATCTGATAATGTTCATGGCTTTCAAAACATATTTTTATGTTTTAAAAAATGTTCATACAGATTTTTAAAAAATCAAGTTTTCTGATTAATGGTCACGCATTTCTTACTATTGTTAAAGTAACCTGATAAATGTTTCATGTATTTTATATAGTATCATTTAAAAAAATATTTGCTCCATTTTGAAACATGTTCATGAAGTTACAAGAAAGTGTTCACATATTTTTTTAAAGTGCTCATGTAAAGTTGAAATAAATTTACACATTAGAAAATATCCAAATAGATTTAAAGTGTTCTCGTGATTTATGTTCATTTGTTTTAAGTGCTAATGTAATTCTAAAAAGATTTGCATGTTTAAAATAAATGTTCTTGATTTCTAGAAGTGTTCAAAAACTTTAACAAATGTTCTTATAATTCTTAAAAGTTATTCATGTAGTTATTAAAAGTGTTGCTGAAAAAAAATGTTTTAAAAGTGACGGGTCATTT
The DNA here is from genome assembly GCA_963921465.1 of Triticum timopheevii. Classification (NCBI taxonomy): domain Eukaryota; kingdom Viridiplantae; phylum Streptophyta; class Magnoliopsida; order Poales; family Poaceae; genus Triticum; species Triticum timopheevii. The sequence goes on along the minus strand of OY997272.1, from coordinate 39,037,802 downwards.
GAAAAGTTTTCTCATAAAGTATTCACCTATTTTACAAAACATGTATGTGCCATTTTCAGAATGGCTCACGTTTTATTTAAAAAATATGTATTTTGAAAAACATTTTAATATTTATAAAAAGTACTAAGAATCAGAGACTAAACAAAAACAAATAAGAGAAAGTCGGCGAAAAAGTAAAAAAGGAGAACTTCAAAAGAAGACAAATGGGAAAAATAAATGGAAAAAATGAAACAATAAAATGGAATTCAGCAAAAGAAAAATGTAACAAACAGAAAAATATAGTGGAAAAATCATATAAATCCACGAAAACAGCATGAAAAACAAGAGAAGCGTACACAAAAACTATATCCTTAGCACAAGACCTTCCCTGGACTCGGTATTAGTTTTGGTTGCAAACGATTTAGCGGAGAATCGCTTGCAATAGAATCGATGTGTTTAATTCCAAGTGTTTGTACCTGTTGTATTTCCATGGTGGTTACCAATTTACTTTCAGAAAATATATTTTTGTTGACGAAACAAAATGACACATCGCTATGTCAGTTTTCTTACATGAGCATGGTTGCTATCTTAATTCATCAATGTTTGTTTCTGCTTTAGGTCAATCTAAATTAGTACAAAATCAAGTTTCTTTATTAATGGTCATGCACATAAATCATAAATCAGGTTTGTTGTTTGCTACGTACACCTGACTCCCCAAACTTCAGTTTGCATACGGCCGGCTCAACTCTTACCGGAAGAATTTGTTTGGCTTGGGAATAAAGGGTTCAACTACAATGAGAAAGATAAAGGCGACTTTAACTGCAAGAATGTTTTGCGATGGCTCTTTTGGTTCGCTGGCACATGCTTGAGCATGGTCAAGCACTGTAATTGCCATGTCTGTCAGGTAAATTTCTGAAGCATCGTAAGCACGTCTAAGATGGTGATGCTGACTGACAGGAATTTTACAATCAGTGTCTGAAATTGAGCGCCATAATTCAGAGAGCAAAGGATTGGGGAATTTTCCAGATGATAAAAGTGGGAATTTAGTACTAGAAAACAGCACAGGTAGCAAGGATTCACAAGGTCATTTCCATCCACAGATAGAACAAGAGAATTGAGATCTGAACGATTGCATATTTAACCATTCCTACAGAAACCACAGATACAATGTCATCCTTGCTCGGCGAATCCAAGGACAGGGCCACTACTCATCTAACTAACCAAAAGACTGCTCATCTTGTCCATGAGAAATGGAACGAAGCAACACTGGCTGGGCTATGCGGGCGGGCGGGCAGCTACTCCTTGGCGGCGACCTTCTTCTTGGGGGACTTGGTGGTGGTCTTCTTCTTGGGCGACTTGGCCTCCTTCTCCGCGGCGGCGGGGGACTTCTTGGGGAGCAGCACAGAGTTGATGTTGGGGATCACGCCGCCGTGGGCGATGGTGACACCGGCGAGCAGCCTGCCGAGCTCCTGGTCGTTGCGGACGGCGAGCAGCAGGTGGCGCGGGATGATGCGGGTCTTCTTGTTGTCCTTGGCCGCGTTGCCGGCAAGCTCCAGGACCTGAGATTTCAAGCGCCGAACGAAGTCAGTTATCTGTCGAACACAAGAAGAACAGAGCATAACAGAAGCTCGGGGAGAGGAGAGATCTGCGCGGACCTCGGCGGCGAGGTACTCGAGGACGGCTGCGAGGTAGACGGGGGCGCCGGAGCCAACGCGCTGCGCGTAGCGGCCCTTCTTGAGGTAGCGCCCGATGCGGCCGACGGGGAACTGGAGCCCGGCCTTCACGGAGCGGGTCACCGCCTTCTTCCTGTCGCCTCCCTTCCTTCCGGCCATCTTCTTGCTACTTCTCCGGCGAACTGGAAACTACTCGAGATGCGGGGGCGGCTGCTCTGGATCGGAATGCTCTGAGCTTGTGTGTTTGGACGGCGGCGAGGGCGGGGGTTTTATTGGGAGGCGGGAGCGTCGCTGGCGTGGGGAGTGATCCGCGATCCGCGTGATGCGGTGCGCCAGCCGTTGGATGTGTGGGGAGCGGGCGGTGGAGATCAGTTTGGAGGCACGATCCGTGGGAGGGTCTAATCGGCCAATCAGAGAGCAGGGATTGTTTTTTGACCATTTGATTCTCTTTCTGCATCATTTGTACAAAATTTCCCACTATTATCTTGCAGCCAATTGATTTTTCACTGAGACGAATCTGCTTAGGCCCCGCTTGGATTGTTGGATTTTTCCTACACTTGTAAAGTTTTACACCTGTAACTTACCGGTCTCCACACAAATACATGCCACCGAGTTGTATTTGTTTTTGGTTGTAAGCCGTGATTCGTCGGGGTTGCAAATCCGGTTGTAATATATGCGCAGCTCCCAGGCTGGGATACTTTGGTATTCAGCAATACTTTATTCAAACTAACCAAGTAGAGCACAAACATGCACAAGCATGTGCATTTCTAATACACATATACACTCCCATATAAACTATAGAGCAGATAAAACAATGCTAACATTCTGATTTATATAGAAGTGCCCAAAAATAAGTTTTAAAAAAGATATTTATAGCCATATATGATAACAAAATTCAGATAATTCATGATGCCCAAAGTGAACTTAAATTACAAATATTTGATGCATTAGTATGCTACAAAGTCAAAACTCGACAATTGTTGAATCTTTGTAGGATTGGACACAAAATATTTCAGAAAGGTTCTTGCTTCTTCATGGACTTGTGGTGTCATTCGAAAAAGCAACCTGAAAAGAAAAAAATATATTAATTATAATATTACCACTTTGGTTCACCACCATTGGCATGAACAATTTAAGCATCTAAATCTCTCTCCTATATAAAATTATGAAACTTTTATAAAAAACAGTTAGCATAACGGTTATTTTGGGCCTTCATGATGTAAAAAAAAGGGGTTATTTTGGATCAGTCATGTTGCTAGCAACCTGCTGCTAGACAAATTATTCTATGGATCAGTCATGTTATTTAAACGAAGATAAAATCCTGAATTACCAAGGGGAGCTAGATGGTACTCCCTCCGTCCCGTAATATAAAAGTGTTTTTGACACTAGTGTAGTGTAAAAAACGCTCTTATATTACGGGACGGAGGGAGTACAAGGTAGCCATAACATGCCACTCAAGTTTAAAGTAACTACATCATTTTTCAGGCACATGAACAGCCATACAAGAACATTACTCTATCTATTCTATTTCCATGTTTCATCTCATAACCATACATGAACAATTGGTAGAATGCATGGTAAAGAAGGAGGAAGAACAATACCTTTGATTAGAGCACCAGATTGATTGAAGGAATACCGCCAGATGAAAACCGAGCTGCAAAGGAATACTCCCTCAACTAAGCCTTACAAACTTATCTTTAGTGGGGAGAAGAAATGCAGAAAACCAAGATAATGGTACTTACAAGGAGGAGGCTGAGGACTAATCTTGTCGACTTCCTTCTTTAGCCACATACCCCGCAATCTTGAGTTGTAATCCAGGAAAATCTCACGATTTGCTGCATCTTTGAAAACATCAGAGGCAAAGATTTTGACCTCGTCGGGAACATCATCCATGCCATTCAAGACCTGCAAGCATTCTGTAATTGAGGGCTGTTTTCCTTACTGTGAGACTTTTTCCTTCTTGGAAGCTTGCTCTTTCTTGAAATTCACATAAGCCATCATGGAATCTTGAAGCCACTGTACAGATGTGGCACCTTTTTTTTTCTTGGTTTTTTCCGCTTTGGCACTTGATTCACTTATTTGTGGTTGATCACCATCAGCATCTTCACTGCCTAATTCTTCCTCGTCATTGACACTGTTCTCTCTTTCATCCACATCATCTAATGTAGGAGTATCATTGATGTCAATTATTGAAGAAGTCCTTATGTTGTCATCTCTTCCATGTCTTGTATTTTTCTTGCTAGTGCTTGCAACCATCTTATCCTTCGCTCCAAAGTTGCTACCTGATTTTGTGACAATTGGAGGCTTCCTCTTGATGTGAGGCAATGTCTTCCTTGCACAATGTGTCCTTCATAGAGCACACCCAATGCCTCGTACAATGAAAAGCTCTTTCCTTCATACATTTTGAGCTTTGGGTCCTCCTACATAATTAATAGAAAGGTGTGAGCAGACCATGCATAGGCATGAAAAGTTCATGCACATATAAGGAAATCAGAAGTTAGAACGAATAAAAACTTACTGCAATGATCTCTTCCCATTTTTTTAGGCGTGATGTTGATCACACATGCAATATCATTCCATGATATTCCGGGGCGGTTGACTATCAACTTGATATTTTTGTAGTGCTTTTTCAACTGAGCTTCCTTATCTTGAACCTGATCTTTGGCAAACCTTGCCTCTGGATATAAATTGTTCAATTCCTTGACAACTTGATTCCATCCTTCGGTAGTCCACCCATTTTGGCCACGGTAATGAGATATATTGTAGTCTGTAAGTACCTCCATGAGACCTTTCTCATACCTTGCTGTCTACTTAGCCCTATTTTGCGTCATATTGAACCTATGACAATGTAACTTTAGCAATAAATCAATAAAAGAATCTGATCACGTTAAGCAACATAAGAATATGAAAATCCAACATCACATTAAGAAATATAAGAATCTGAAAATGCAAAATCACATCAAGTAATATGAAATGAAACATTAACATAACTCAAATGTTGCTAATATATAGGATCGATCCTAATAACATAACTCAAATGTCATCCTTACATAACTCAAATGAAACATTAACATAACTCAAATGTCATCTTTATATCTCAAATTCCACATCATTACAATAAATTACTTTGATAGAAATAAAAACTTAAATTATTAGCTAGTATATCTTTATATCTCAAATGTTATTACTGAAAAAAATACATAAAGTTCATACATAGTTCTCATTGAACAACATATAGCTCTCTAGAGCATCTAATTAAACCATACATTAAAACTATGTAAAACATTTCAATGCAACAACATATGCAATCATAATTGCAACTAAGGTAACAATTGATCCAATGGCATAATGATACCAAGCCTCAGTATGAATGGCATATTTTTTAATCTTTCTAATCTTCAAGCGCATTTTATCCATCTTGATCTTGTGATCATCAACGATATCCGCAACATGCAACTCTAATGCCATTTTCTCCTCCTCAATTCTTTTTAGTTTTTCTTCAAGTAATCATTTTCTTTTTCAACTAAATTTAGGGCCAGTTCTTTTGGGTAATTCTCCCAGAATTGACCCACTCCCCAGCTTCTCTCAGAATTGTCACTCCATCTTCTTTTACAATTCCTAGCTAATTAGACCTTAACTAGCTAGGAATTGTAAAAAAAGATGGAGTGGCAATTCTGGGAGAAGCTCGGGAGGGGGTCAATTCTGTGAGAATTGCCCAAAAGAACTGGCCCTTAACCTCTCGACAAGAGGGTCGGTTAGAATTTTTGGTTCACATATCTCCTAGATAAAACATCTATGTCACGTTGGTCAGCATAATTGTCATAAACACTAAATGAAACAAATAGTTATAAAAGATAGTATATACCACATCCAAATCATAGACAGGACGAGGGTCGACGGGGGCGGATACCAAAACCATCGCACTATATAATAACAAACAATAATAAAAGTAAGAAAATTATACAATTATCAATCTAAATCATACAAGTTTCGGTGTCAAAACCGGCGGATCTCGGGTAGGGGGTCCCGATCTGTGCGTCAAGGCTGATGGTAACAAGAAGTAAGGGACACAGGTGTTTACCCAGGTTCGGGCCCTCTCGATGGAGGTTAAACCCTACTTCCTGCTTGATTAATATTGATGATATGGGTAGTACAAGAGTAGATCTACCACGAGATCATAGAGGCTAAACCCTAGGAGCTAGCCTATGATGGTATGAATGTAATTGTGATCGGCCTTCTAAGGACCAACCTCTCCGGTTTATATAGACACCGGAGAGGGCTAGGGTTTACATGGAGTCGGTTACAAGGAAGGAAATATAATATCTGGATTGCCAAGTTTGCCTTCCACGCCAAGGAAAGTCCCATCCGGACACGGGTCGAAGTCTTGAGTCTTGTATCTTCACGCTTCAATAGTCCGGACGTTGTACACAGTCCGGCTGTCCGAATACCCCCTAATCCAGGACTCCCTCAGTAGCCCCTGAACCAGGCTTCAATGACGATGAGTCCGGCGCGCAGTATTGTCTTCGGCATTGCAAGGCGGGTTCCTCCTCCGAATTCTCCAAAGTAATTATCGAATACCCAAATCATGTCCGGATATGAGAAATGATCTTCGCATACCACCGTAGAGAGAATGATATTTCACAAATGCAATCTGCTGACAACTTTTTCTGATGACGTGACACGTTATTACGGTCAGATCCATTACTTGAACCGTTTCCACACAACCAGCTACACGAGGCGGTTTCTGTGACACGTCTTGTCAAGGCAAAGATCGTGTCCCCTTATTACGGGATTCTCATTAATACGGGTATGGGTAATCTCACCACGCCATTAACCGTGGCGCTTGAGAAACAAGCGATTCCCAACGGGCAAGTGGGGAGGCGCACCGCTTCCGGTGCCTCTATAAAGGGATAAGATTCCCCCATTTTCACCCACGCCTTCTTCCTCGTTTGCCCACTCTTGCCCCCTCGAGCTCCAGCGCCCGAGCCAAAGTCTTCCCCGCACAGCTAAACATGTTCGGAGCAGGAGGCAAGTGGGTGGCTTCCACCGTCAAGGAGAAGCACATCACCAACCTTCGGGCGGCCGGATACTTGGCCGCGGACATAGCGCACCATCTACGAGACGCCGGGCAGGTCATTCCGACCCCAGGACCCCACGAGAGGGTCGTATTCATCGCCCACTTTGTCCGTGGACTGGGATTTCCTTCCGCGGGCTTATGTTCTACTACGAGCTGGATTTTCACGATCTGGCCCCGAATTTCGTCCTCAACATCTTGGCATTCATCGTCGTGTGCGAGGCTTTCCTCCGCATCCGGCCTCACTTCGGCCTATGGCTGCAAACCTTCTGCGTGAAGCCGAAGGTGGTAAGAGGCCAACAGGCGGAGTGTGGAGGGGCCATGGTGGTCAGAATGCCCAACGTCACATGGCTCGACGGCTCCTTTGCGGAGACCGTAAAAGGATGGCAATCGGGGTGGTTCTACATCACCGAGCCGCGCGGCGCCAACTAGGCAGCGGCCCCCGAGTTTCGATCCGGAGCCCCCATGCGGCTTACCTCCTGGGAGAGGAAGGGCCTGTCCTGGGGCGATTCCACGGAGCTGGCTGGACTCCAAACATGCGTCAAAAGCATGAAGGACAAGAACATCAAGCTTGTCAACGTGATCCAGGTCATGCTCATTCGCCGAATCCTGCCCTGCCAGAGGCGGGCAGTCAATTTGTGGGAGTTCGTCCCAACCGAGCACCGGACGCTCCAGAGGCTCTACAACATGACGCGCAAAGGCGCATGGAAGGAGCTGTTCAAGGCCTCCGAAGTGCCTCCTCCGATATCGAGGACCGCGGACTTCACGCCATGCGGGCTCCTAAGCCGATGAGTTCTTAGACTAACACCGGACCCAGTTTTTCCCGATATATTCACGGGAGTGCCTTAAGTAGTTGTGCATATTTGCTTCAGGATTACGTGGAGACAACGGAGCAGGTTTACTGCCCAGCTCCGCTGCCAGAAGACCAGGCAGATGCTCTCCTGACGGAGATGCTGGTCCCATCGCCGTACAAGGTGCCGGAGAAGAAGGCCGAGAAGAAGGCCCCGGGGACCCGAAAGGGTCTCCGGCGTAAGGTTGTGCCGGAAGCCTCGTCCGAAGACGACGAGGCGGACTCCTCCCATGAAGGGGAGGAGGAAGAAGAAGAAGAAGACGCCACATCCGGAAGGGATGAGGGGTCCGGGGAGGCGGACCAGGGGGGCGGAAAAGGTCCTCGGCGCATGGCCGTCATTCCCCTATCGTCCGATGACGACGAGTCGGATTCCTCCCGCGGAGGCAGGGGGAATCAGGAGGAGATCCTACCTTCCCCCACCGGGGGGAGAAGAAGAGAAAAGCCGCCCCAGGAGGGGAGGCTGGGGCATCCAAGAAGGGGAAGGGGCCCCTTCCGGACTACTCTGCCACAGCCACTCTCAGCGAGGAGGGGTGACTGCCCAGGGGGAAGCCCCTAGCGCGATCGTAAGTGTTCGCACTCTATCGTGACTTCACTTCACAGTTTTTGTATTTATAATGCCGAACATATGTGCAGTCCGGCCAGGGATCACCCCGAGGTATCCTCCTCTGGGTCCCTGAGTAATTCGGAGATGAATTCGCTTCCGACGGCCACCACTCCTCAACCCGCGGACGACACAGAGGTGTTGTCCCAAAGGCTCCCAGAGCAGGGGGAGGTGACTCTGGAGACGCCCCGAGGCGGGGTCCCAGTTGTCGGACATGCGGGGTTCAAGATCCCCGCGGATCGTGTCGATGAGAGCCACGGCCAGCCGGGCTCTCACCGAACACAATTCCGGAACCTTCGATGGTTCCGGACTCAGGCAGGCGACCCCTTGCTAAGGAGGGCGAGCCGTCTGTGTCGCGGACTTCCATTGTGCATGAGGCACCAGATGGTCTGCTGGAAGCGCTTTGCGGCGCTTCCCTGAATGAAGGGCACCGTACTCTTATGAGTACGGTGATTCAGAAGGTTTCGTCCGCCAAGAGCGGACTAACTGAAGCTTGCACCAGCCTCCTAACAGGCTTCGAGGTAAGTAATAAATGTGTGCAAAATTACCACCCGATAGGTAGTAGCCCCTGATACTCTGTTTGACGTTCGAAAAGAAAAGCCGAGCAGAGGGTCAAATAAAATCCGCATGAGTCTAATCATAAGTATTATTTTGAATAAGCAGGTTGTGCTGCTTGCTGCTGCTGCCCGCACTGCCGAGATTGTCGGTCTGAAACGGGACCTGGAGCAGGCGTAGGGAGAGCTCGACCTCACGAAGAGGCAACTTGAGGAGAACAAGGGTAAGTAATTCCCGTTCTTATGTATTTAAGGATAGGCAGAATTGGTGGGTCTAACAACTAAGTGTCGTGACCGTGTAACAGGGCCCCCCGCCGAAGTGGCGGCCCTGAAGAAGGCGCTGTCCGAGGTGGAAGACAAGGCGGCCTCGGAGTGTAAGGAGCGCGAAAAGCAAAGTGCTAGGGTAGGTGTGGTACAATAGGAGCTCCAGGACCTCGGCAAGAAATGCGAGTCCGTGGAGCATGATCTGAAGGCGAAAGAGGCCGAGTTGCGAAGGCCCTTATGAGCTTAAAAGACGCCAAGGCCGAAGCCAAGAAAGCACAACAGGAGATCCAGGAGGCCAAGAAGATAGAAGCGGGTAAGAAGTTCTTTATGCAAAGCAAACATGTGGAGGAGGCATTTCTTTTACTTACTCGAATTCGGAGCTCTCCAGGGGCATTCGCAGATCTGCCACGCAGCGTATCAGACGCTGGGGAGTTCTACCATGCCCAGGAGGGGAACTCAACGGAGAAGCTGTTCTGGTCCCAGTATGCTGGGGCCGAACACCCGATGCCTCTGAGTGACCAACTGAAGCAGTTGGTCGAACTCCACAGGGCGGCCGAACTGGCTATGAAGGGGTTCATAGTCCGGATGTGGCCTGGTGAGCTCATGCCCAGTAGCTACTTCGGCATGATCAAGCGGATGATGGATGCCTGCCCGCGGCTTGAGGTGATCAAGCGATCCGTGTGCATCGAGGATGCCTGTCGGGCCCTTGCCCGCGTCAAAGTGCATTGGGGCAAGATGGATGCGGAGAAGCTGGTCAAGGACGGACCGCCGGAGGGCAAGGCGCATCGCCATCCCGAGCTGTACTATGATGGTGTTATGAAGGGTGCTCGCCTCGTGGCTGACGAATGTACCAAGGACACCATTTTTGAATGAATTCGCTTCTGTCATGGTTGTATTTTAAGGATGAAATTACTTGCGCTATGTAGCGCTTTTGTTATTTAAAATATTACCTTCTGTGCGGCTGTTTATAAAATCCTGAAAGTAGGCCAGGCGTCGGCTTCCGCCCCCACATGACTAGCACTGGGGTGTTCGTGGAAATCCCGGACACTCTTTATCCAAATGTTTGGTCCCTCAAGGAGGTGTCCAGCGCAACGAACGAGGCAAACGGACTATGTGGCTTTATAACTTTCACTTAGCCATAGAATTCTACAATTTTAAATTTCGGCGAAGCCCCTAGAATCCGGAAGGCCGAATTGGGGCGCTAACGCCTTGGTCAGACAAAGCCGATTTATCGCCTAAAGTGGAAAATCTTTAAGGATTTTAGTACCTCTCGAACAGCGACCAGCTCTCGCCACATCATGCCGGTCAGTTTTCGGCTTTCTCTACTGAGGTGCTCGTCCGGAAGAACCGGGACACAATCGCAGTAGTTCTCCCTGCGCTACCTTAGCCGATATAACGGAACGTAAGGCACCAAAACAAGGGAGCCGGGCTATCCCAATTGTAGACCCAAGACATGATTCGGAGTTGATGCATATAGTGCTATAAGTTCGGGGTGCCGCACTATTGAAAGTGTTCGGACTTTTAGTTGCCATATTACAGGGCGTCATAAGAAGCCCCTGGCAAACTGGCCGTACCAAGGTGTACGGATGCAATACCAAATAAACATTTATAAGAGAAAAATACTCAAATAAGGATAATAAGCTGACGCTATATATAATCTCCATTTGATGAAAAATACGTTTAAGCGTATGTTTACAATGGATGCATTAGGCAAAGATAAAAATAGGACTATTTGACATGTCCTATTCAGGGGCAAGCCGTGTGCGGATAGATGAAGCAGGTATAATGATCGTAAATAGATTCCACCTGGGTATTTCCTTCTGCGCACAACGTCTGTTGCCTCCTTGGGTGTCTCTTCCATATGAGTCCGGCGATTCGGCTCTTCTAAGGATGCTGCGCTAACGCGGTGTCCTGAAAGGAAAAAAGGGAAAGAGTATGAAGGTATTTAGCGGTTACCCACATTATCGACTGACTCGTTGATGCGCCTCCGCCTATGCCCAAGGTATCTTGAGTGCGTAATTGTGTACGCGTGGTACGAATGCTACTTTGGAGGGGCTTGAGCGGAGGCCGGACTGCTAATCACGATCTTGGCATTCGTGTTGGTCCTATTGCGGGGTGCTCCGGACTCGTTTGACAGTGCTCGAAGTTGTCGCCGGATTGGTTTGTCGGAGGAGGCCGCATTGTACTTCCGCCACGAGGGCTGCCGTATGCTCCTCTGTTCAAAGGGAGCGGTCCATATTTCCGTTGATAGTGATGACCCCGCGCGGTCCCGGCATCTTGAGGTTGAGATATGCGTAGTGCGGCACCGCATTGAATCTTGCGAATGCGGTTCGCCCGAGCAGTGCGTGGTAGCCACTGAGGAAAGGGACGATGTCAAAGATCAACTCTTCGCTCCTGAAGTTGTCTGGGGATCCGAAGACCACTTCCAATGTTATAGAACCCGTGCAGCGGGCCTCTACTCCAGGAATAACACATTTAAAGGTGGTTTTGGTGGGCTTGATCCTTGAAGGATCAATGCCCATCTTGCGCACTGTGTCCTGGTAAAGCAGGTTCAGGCTGCTGCCCGTCCATAAGGACACGCGTGACGTGGAATCTGTCGATGATTGGGTCTAAGACCAATGTGGCTGAGCCGCCATGACGGATGCTGGTAGGGTGATCCCTACGGTCGGAGGTGATCGGACAAGCTGACCATGGGTTGAACTTAGGGGCGACTGGCTCCATCGCATAGACGTCCCTAGTGCCCGCTTCCTTTTCCGCTTGGGTATGTGGGTGGCATAGATCATATTGACCGTTTTCACTTGGGGGGGAATTTCTTCTGCCCCCCCCCCCCGTATTCGGACGCCGGGGCTCATCGTCATCGTCGATGTGCAACCCCTTGTCCTTGTTTTCGGCGTTTATCTTGCCGGCCTGTTTGAACACCCAGCAGTCTTGGTGTGGTTGGCTGGCTTGTCCGGTGTGCCATGAATTTGGCACGAGCGCTCTAGTATGCGGTCCAGACTGGACGGTCCCTGATTATTTCTTTTGAACGGCTTTTCCGCTGTCTGGATTTAGGTCCGCTGAATCCGGCGTTGACTGTCGTGTCTTTCGTGCTATCGCCGTTGTTCCGTCTCTTATGTCTGTTGCGCCGTGGCTTGCCGTTAGCATCGCGGCCGTTCGAAGTGCCGGAATGTGGCGTGGTGCCGCTACGAGCCAACCAGCTATCCTCACCCGCACAAAAACGGGTCATTAGGGTTGTGAGAGCTGCCATAGACTTGGGTTTTTCCTGGCCGAGGTGTCGAGCGAGCCACTCGTCACGGATATTATGCTTAAAAGCCGCTAGGGCTTCGGCGTCCGGACAGTCGACTATTTGGTTCTTTTTAGTGAGGAACCGAGTCCAGAATTTTTGGGCTGACTCTCCGGGCTGTTGAGTAATGTGGCTCAGGTCATCAGCATCTGGTGGTCGCACATATGTGCCCTGGAAGTTGTCAGGGAATGAATCTTCCAGGTTTTCCCAACTGCCAATGGAATTTGCTGGCAGGCTGTTTAACCAGTGCCGGGCTGGTCCTTTGAGCTTAAGGAGGAGATATTTGATGGCGTGTAGATCATCTCCGTGGGCCATGTGAATGTGGAGAAGGAAATCTTCAATCCATACTGCGGGGTCTGTTGTGCCATCGTATGATTCGATGTTTATGGGTTTGAACCCTTTTGGGAATTCATGATCCATTACTTCGTCCGTGAAGCAGAGGGGGTGTGCGGCGCCTCTGTGCCGGGCTATGTGGGTACGCAGGTCGGATTGATCTGGGTTGCTATGTTCGGCCCGGCAGGATTTGTTGATGGTGTATCCGACGTGACGGTCGTTGTCACGCGCTGGGGCGCGCCCCCTCGATCTGTAGATCGATCTTAGCTGTCCTGCTTTATTGTCCAGAATATCTTGCTGGTTGTGCCTGTTGCCCTGAGCCGTAGTGTATCGACGTGGGGGTGCGGGCTGGTATCCGGGCTGGTATCCCGTTTTGTCCCGGCCACAGGGTGGCCGGTTAGCCGTTTGGAGTTCGAGTCCATATTCCTCGGCTGCCAGGACTTCAGTCCATCTATCTGTGAGCAGGTCTTGATCAGCTTGTAGTTGCTGCTTCTTCTTCTTCAGGCTCCTTGCAGTGGCTATAAGCCTACGCTTGAAGCGCTCCTGCTCCACGGGGTCCTCAGGTATGCTGAACTCGTCATCGCCGAGGCTGATCTCGTCTTCGGAGGGGGGCATGTAGTTGTCCTCCTCGGGGTATGCGTCTGTCGCCTGTTCTTCTGGGGTGACCTGCTTGTCTTCCTATTCGGCCTGCTCAAAGGCGGGCTGATCAGGGTCGTATTCTTCTTTGGTGCCATCCGGATTATTTTCGCCTCCGGGGTCGGTGTTGCTATGGCGGGGCTTGTAGCGGCACCGACGACGCCCATTCTTTGATTTTCTTCCCGAGGGGTTGTCCTCCGTTGCCTCGTCGCCATTAGTTTCCTTCGGAGTGTCTACCATATATATATATATACCATATGAGGAGGTGGCCGTCCACCGCCCGGTGAGCGGTGGCTCCTGTGATTCTCCTACATCGTCGTCCATACCGTCGATGTCTTCGGAGTCGAAGTCAAGCACGTCGGTTAGATCATCGATCATGGCAATGAAGTGGGTGGTGGGTGGGCAACAAATTCTGTCGTTGTCTGTTTCCCACTCGAGCCAGACATAGCTCGGCTCGGAGTCTCCTGACAAGGAGAGAGACTTCAATAAGTCCAGCATGTCGCCAAAGGGCGAGTGCTGAAAAATGTCCGCCGTGGTGAACTCCATCACCGGATCCCAACCAGGGTCGGCGGGCTCGGGGGCGCGCGGACTGGAACCTGCGTTCGGATATGAATCCGGGGGTCCGGAGTCCCAGGTTCCTTCAGAGGTGAAACCTGTGTTCGCTCCATCGCCAATGAAGGTACGGCCTGCGGGGTGGGGTCCAGCCCTCCGTCCTTAGGCGAGGCAACCTGTCCCGGATTTATATCCGAGGCTTCTGCCAGGACGATATCCCGAGCGATGTCTGATAGCAGGTCTAAGCCGTGCTCATTGCGACTGTTCGGTGCTTCTGGCGCTGGCCCGAATCCATCGAAGATCAAATCTCCGTGGATATCCGCCGTGTATTTCAGGTTTCCGGACCTTATTTGATGGCCGGGGGCATAGGTATCGATCTTCTCCAAGTGGCCAAGCGAATTGGCCCGCAGCGCGAAGCCGCCGAACACGAAGATCTGTCCGGGGAGGAAAGTCTCACCCTGGACAGCGTCGTTAATGACGATTGAAGGAGCCATCGAACCTGACGGCGACGTCACAAAGGAACTCTCAATGAAAGCACCAATGTCGGTGTCAAAACCGGCGGATCTCGGGTAGGGGGTCCCGATCTGTGCGTCAAGGCTGATGGTAACAAGAAGTAAGGGACACAGGTGTTTACCCAGGTTCGGGCCCTCTCGATGGAGGTTAAACCCTACTTCCTGCTTGATTAATATTGATGATATGGGTAGTACAAGAGTAGATCTACCACGAGATCGTAGAGGCTAAACCCTAGGAGCTAGCCTATGATGGTATGAATGTAATTGTGATCGGCCTTCTAAGGACCAACCTCTCCGGTTTATATAGACACCAGAGAGGGCTAGGGTTTACATGGAGTCGCTTACAAGGAAGGAAATATAATATCCGGATCGCCAAGCTTGCCTTCCACGCCAAGGAAAGTCCCATCCGGACACGGGCCGAAGTCTTGAGTCTTGTATCTTCACGCTTCAATAGTCCGGACGTTGTATACAGTCCGGCTGTCCGGATACCCCCTAATCCAGGACTCCCTCAACAAGTAAGAATTTTTTTCTTTTAGAAAGAAGATAAGAACAAGAGGCTCACTGAGGGAGTTTGGGATTAAGGGGTCCTCGGACAGCCGGACTATATACTTTGGCCAGACTATTGGACTATGAAGATACAAGATTGAAGACTTCGTCCCGTGTCTGGATGGGACTCTCCTTTGCGTGGAAGGCAAGCTTGGCAATTCGAATATGTAGATCTCCTTCTCTGTAACCAACTCTGTGTAACCCTAGCCCCCTCCGGTGTCTATATAAACCGGAGGGTTTAGTCCGTAGGACAACAACAATCATAATCATATGCTAGCTTCTAGGGTTTAGCCTCTACAATCTCGTGGTAGATCAACTCTTGTAATACTCATATCATCAAGATCAATCAAGCAGGAAGTAGGGTATTACCTCCATCGAGAGGGCCCGAACCTGGGTAACCCATCGTGTCCCCTGCCTCCTGTTACCATTAACCTTAGACGCACAGTTCGGGACCCCCTACCCGAGATCCGCCAGTTTTGACACCGACACTCACCACGGTGGTGCCGGCGACCAGATCGGCGCGGGCGATCGACGGAGGTGAGGACGGGGACGGGACAGGACGGACCACCAAACCTAGACAAATCTTGAGGAAAATGGAGTTTGGAGAAGGAGCTTCGAGAGGAGAAAGCTTAAGTGTGGCTCGGGCATTTCATCGAACACCTCATGTGCATAGGAGGTGAGTTAGAGCACCACAAACCTCTCCTACGTCCGGCCAAAAAAATAGAGCAGTGCACTGCTCTGCTCGCGGGCAGGGGGTATATATAGGCCTCTCTTTACTCCCGGTTGGTGGCTAATACCAGTACTAAAGGACCACATTTGGTCCCGGTTACAGACACAAACCGGGACTAAAGGTTGTGGGCCAGGAGCGAGGCCCATTGGTCCCGGTTCGTGTCTGGAACCGGGACTAAAGGGGTCAGACAAACCAGGACCAATGGCCCTCGAGGCCCGGCCGGCCCCCTGGCCTCACGAACCGGGACTAATGCACCCATTGGTCCCGGTTCGTAGGGGAACCGGGATTAATGCCCTTTTTATGCCTGGACCAAAGCCCAGTTTTCTACTAGTGTGGACATCCTCATCATCATCTTCACTTATCCACCGAGTATAGTCATCCATGAAACCATTCATCAACAGGTGCTCCTTTAAACTGCCACGATCAAAGGGTCCAAAAGGACTCCTTCTTTACTTCTTGTACACGTACATCTAATCCTAGTCCGATTATCTGCATACATGTCCATCACCACGGGTTGCAAGTATCGCTCCACCTTCCATCCACTCACCTTCATGACTGACTGCATAGTATAACAAGCAAAAGGGTTATAAAAAAATGCATGCATGCATCAAAGTCATATAAAAATTTGGAATGAACTTGCCTAAACATGTAGATCTCCTTCTCTGTAACCGACTCTGTGTAACCCTAGCCCCCTCCGGTGTCTATATAAACCGGAGGGTTTAGTCTGCAGGATAACAACTATCATAATCATAGGCTAGCTTCTAGGGTTTAGCCTCTACGATCTTGTGGTAGATCAACTCTTGTAATAATCATATCTTGAAGATCAATCAAGCGGGAAGTAAGGTATTACCTCCATTGAGAGGGCCCGAACCTGGGTAAAACATCGTGTCCCCCGCCTCCTGTTACCATTAACCTTAGACGCACAGTTCGGGACCCCCTACCCGAGATCCACCAGTTTTGACACCGACATTGGTGCTTTCATTGAGAGTTCCACTGTGTCGTCACGATAAGGCTTGATGGCTGTTTCAATCATCTTCAACGACGCGGTCCAGTGGGAGGTTTCCCTCCCCGGACAGATCTTTGTATTCGGCGGCTTCGTACTACGGGCCAACTCGCTTGGCCATCTGGAGAAGATTGATAGCTATGCCCCTGGCCACCAGGTTAGGTTTGGAAGCTTGAACTATACTGCCGACATCCGTGGAGACTTAATCTTTGACGGATTCGAGCCCATGTCAGGTCCGCCGAACAGTCACGACGAGCATGACTTAGATCTGCCATCAGATAGTGTTCGGGAGATCACGCCTGCGGCAGCCCCGGGAATCAATCCGGAGCAAATCGCGCCATCCGAGGACGGGTGGATGGACCCCGCCACGGAAGCCACACACTCATCGGCGTCAGAGCCGAACACTGACCCCACCTCCTATGAGGCCGGTGTCATCGGACCCTCGAACTCGTCTCCGGCTATAGGATCCAAACCGCGTACGTCCGTGCCTATCAAATTTGATTGGGCACAGGTCATGGAGTTTACCTCCGCAGATATCTTTCAGCACTCACCCTTGGGTGACGTGCTAAATTCATTAAAGTCTCTCTCTCTCTGTCAGGGGACTCCCGGCCGAACAATGTCCGGCTCGAGTGGGAAGTGGACGATGAAGAAATTCGTTCCCCACCCACCACCCACTTCATAGCCACTGTCGATGACTTAACCGACACGCTTAACTTCGACTCCGAAGACACCGATGGTATGGACGACAATGCTGGAGACAAACAGGAACCACCGCCCACAGGGCGCTGGACAGCCACCTCATCATATGATATATACATGGTGGACACCCCAAAAGAAAGCAATGGCGAGGACGCAACGGAGGACAATCCCATCAAGCAGCAACTAAAGCGACGACATAGGCGTTGCTTGATGACCCACAAGTATAGGGGATCGCAACAATTTTCGAGGGTAGAGTATTCAACCCAAATTTATTGATTCGACACAATGGGAGCCAAAGAATATTCTCAAGTATTAGCAGCTGAGTTGTCAATTAAACCACACCTGGAAACTTAGTATCTGCAGCAAAGTATTTAATAGCAAAGTAATATGATAGTGGTGGTAACGGTAACAAAAGTAAAGACAGTAAAAGTAATGTTTTTGGTATTTTGTAGTGATTGTAACAGTAGCAATGGAAAAGTAAATAAGTGTAAACCAGTATATGGAAAACTCGTAGGCACCGGATTAGCGATGGATAATTATGCCGTATGTGGTTCATCATGTAGCAGTCATAACATAGGGTGACACAGAACTAGCTCCAGTTCATCAATGTAATGTAGGCATGTATTCCGTATATAGTCATACGTGCTTATGGAAAAGAACTTGCATGACATCTTTTGTCCTACCCTCCCGTGGCAGCGGGGTCCTATTGGAAACTAATGTATATTAAGGCCTCCTTTTAATAGAGAACCGGAACAAAGCATTAGCACATAGTGAATACATGAAATCCTCAAACTATGGTCATCACCGGGAGTGGTCCCGATTATTGTCACTTCGGGGTTGCCAGATCATAACACATAGTAGGTGACTATAGACTTGCAAGATAGGATCTAGAACACACATATATTCATGAAAACATAATAGGTTCAGATCTGAAATTATGGCACTCGAGCCCTAGTGGCAAGCATTAAGCATAGCAAAGTCATAGCAACATCAATCTCAGAACATAATGGATACTAGGGATCAAACCCTAACAAAACTAACTCGATTACATGATAAATCTCATCCAACCCATCACCGTCCAGCAAGCCTACAATGCAATTACTCACGCACGACGGTGAGCATCATGAAATTGGTGATGGAGGATGGTTGATGATGACGACGACGACGAATTCCCCTCTCCGGAGCCCCGAACAGACTCCAGATCAGCCCTCCCGAGAGAGATTAGGGCTTGGCGGCGGCTCCGTATAGTAAAACGCGATGATTTCTTCTCTCTGATTTTTTCCCCCGAAAGCCAATATATGGAGTTGGAGTTGGCGTCGGAGGGCCACCAGGGGGCCCACGAGGTAGGGGGGCACGCCCAGGGGGGCGCCCCCACCCTCGTGAGCAAGGTGTGGGCCCCCTGGTCTTCATCTTTTGCGAGGATTTTTCTTTATTTTTTCTACGGTGTTTCGTGGAGTTTCAGGACATTCCGAGAATTTTTATTTTCTGCACAAAAACAACACCATGGCAGTTCTGCTGAAAACAACGTCAGTCCGGGTTAGCTCCATTCAAATCATACAAGTTAGAGTCCAAAACAAGGGCAAAAGTGTTTGGAAAAGTAGATACGACGGAGACGTATCAACTCCCCCAAGCTTAAACCCTTGCTTGTCCTCAAGCAATTCAGTTGACAAACTGAAAGAGAAAAAAGAAAAACTTCCACAAACTCTGTTTGCTATTGTTGTTGTAAACATGAAAAGCTAGTATTCAAGTTTCAGCAATTATTATGAACTAACCGTACTCACAATGACACGTAGGTCTCACAATTACTCATATCAATAGCATAATCAGCTAGCAAGCTATAATAGCAAAACTCGGATGACAACACTTTCTCAAAATAATCATAACATGATATAACAAAATGGTATCTCGCTAGCCCTTTCTGAGACCACAGAACATAAATGCAGAGCACCTTTAAAGATCAAGGACTGACTAAACATTGTAATTCATGGTAAAAGAGATCCAGTCAAGTCATACCCAATATAAACCAATAATAATGAATGCAAACGACAGTGTGCTCTCCAGCGGGTGCTTTAATAAGAAGGGTGATGACTCAACATAAAAGTAAATGGATAGGCCCTTCGCAGAGGGAAGCAGGGATTTGTAGAGGTGCCAGAGCTCGATTTTGAAATAGAGATAAATTATATTTTGAGCGGCATACTTTCATTGTCAACATAACAACTAAAATACGATGATATCTTCCATGCTAAACAGATTATAGGCGGTTCCCAAATAGAATGGTAAAGTTTATACTCCCCTTCCTCCACAAGCATCAATCCATGGCTTGCTCAAAACAACGAGTGCCTCCAACATTCAACGGGTCCCAAGGGGAGTTTTGTTTGCAGTTATTTTGATTTAGTTTGCATAAAGCATGGGACTGGGCATCCCGGATACCAACCATTTTCTCGTGAATGAGGAGCGGAGTCCACTCCTCTTGAGAATAACCCTCCTACCACGAAAGATAAGGGAAACTCTAGTTGACATATGAGCTATTCGAGCATGCAAAATAGATATTTATTTAAAGGTTTAGAGTTTGGCACATAACAAATTTACTTGGAACAGCAGGTAAATACCGCATATAGGTAGGTATAGTGGACTCATATGGAATAACTTTGGGGTTTAAGGAGTTTGGATGCACACGCAGTATTCCCGCTTAGTACATGTGAAGGCTAGCAAAAGACTGGGAAGCGACCAACTGAGAGAGCGACAACAGTCGTAAACATGCATTAAAATTAATTCACACCGAGTACAAGCATGAGTAGGATATAATCCACCATGAACATAAATATCATGAAGGCTATGTTGATTGGATTCAACTACATGCGTGAACATGTGCCAAGTCGAGTCACTTAATACATTTAAAGGAGGATACCACCCCATCATACCACATCATAATCATTCTAATAGCATGTTGGCACGCAAGGTAAACCATTATAAATCATAGCTAATCAAGCATGGCACAAGCAACTATAATCTCTAGATGTCATTGCAAATATGTTTATTTCATAATAGCTGAATCAGGAATGATGAATCATCATGTTTACAAAAACAAGAGAGGTCGAGTTCATACCAGCTTTTCTCTTCCCAATAAGTCCATCATATATCATCATCATTGCCTTTCACTTGCACGGCCGAACGGTGTGTATAATAATAAGAGTGCACGTGCATTGGACTAAGCTGGAATCTGCAAGCATTCTCAAGAGAAGACAAGCAATATGGGCTCTAAGTTAAATAATCAATCATGCATATAAGAGCCACTAAGCATTTTCAATATGGTCTTCTCGACCCCCAAAAGAAAGAAAAGAAAATAAAAACTATTTACACGGGAAAGCTCCCAACAAGTAAAATAAGAACGGGAAATATTTTTTGGGTTTTCTTTTTAATTCTACTACAAGCATGAAAAGTAGACTAACTAAATTTTTTGTTTTTCTTAAAGTTTAACAAACACACAAGAAGAAAACAGGAAAAAGAAATTTAAACTAGCATGGATAATACAATGAAAGAGTATGAGCACCGACATCTAGCAATGAGTGTGTGTGAACATGAATGTAATGTCGGTGGTAAATGAAGGAAATATGCCCTAGAGGCAATAATAAAGTTATTATTTATTTCCTCATATCATGATAAATGTTTATTATTCATGCTAGAATTGTATTAACCGGAAACATGATACATGTGTGAATACATAGACAAACATATAGTCACTAGTATGCCTCTACTTGACTAGCTCATTAATCAAAGATGGTTATGTTTCCTAACCATAGACATGTGTTGCCATTTGATTAATGGGATCACATCATTAGGAGAATGATGTGATTGACATGACCCATCCCGTTAGCTTAGCACGTGATCGTTTAGTATTCTGCTATTGCTTTCTTCATGACTTATACATGTTCCTGTAACTATGAGAATTATGCAACTCCCGTTTACCGGAGGAACACTTTGGGTACTACCAAACGTCACAACGTAACAGGGTGATTATAAAGGAGTACTACAGGTGTATCCGAAGGTACATGTTGAGTTGGCGTATTTCGAGATTAGGTCTTGTCACTCCGATTGTCGGAGAGGTATCTCTGGGCCCTCTCGGTAATACTCATCACTTAAAGCCTTGCAAGCATTATAACTAATGAGTTAGTTATGAGATGACGTATTACATAACGAGTAAAGAGACTTGCCGGTAACGAGATTGAACTAGGTATTGGATACCGACGATCAAATCTCGGGCAAGTAACATACCGATGACAAAGGGAACAACGTATGTTGTTATGCGGTTTGACCGATAAAGATCTTCGTAGAATATGTAGGAACCAATATGGGCATCCAGGTCCCGCTATTGGTTATTGACCGAGAATGGTTTTAGGTCATGTCTACATAGTTCTCGAACCCGTAGGGTCCGCACGCTTAACGTTTCGATGACAGTTTTATTATGAGTTTATAAGTTTTGATGTACCGAAGTTTGTTCGGAGTCCCGGATGTGAACATGCACATGACGAGGAGTCTCGGAATGGTCGAGACATAAAGATTGATATATTGGAAGCCTATGTTTGGACATCGGAATAGTTCCGGGTGAAATCGGCATTTTACCGGAGTACCGGGAGGTTACCGGAACCCCCCGGGGGGTTAATGGGCCTACATGGGCCACGAGGGAGAAGAGGGAAGGAGCCAGGAGGGGGCCGCGCGCCCCTCCCCCTCCTAGTCCGAATAGAACAAGGGAAGGGGGGCGGCGCCCCCCCTTTCCTTCCCCTCTTCCTCCTCTTTCCCCCCATCTCCTACTCCTACTTGGAAAGAGGGAGTCCTACTCCCGGTGGGAGTAGGACTCCCTCCCTTGGCGCGCCCTCTAGGCCGGCCGCCTCCTCCCCCTGGCTCCTTTATATACGGGGGCGGGGGGGGCACCCCAAAGACACACAAGTTGATCTACGGATCGTTCCTTAGCCGTGTGCAGTGCCCCCTTCCACCATATTCCACCTCGGTCATATCGTCGCGGAGTTTAGGCGAAGCCCTGCGCCGGTAGAACATCATCATCGTCACCACGCCGTCGTGCTGACGGAACTCATCTCCGGAGCCTTTGCTGGATCGGAGGGCCGGAGATCGTCATCGAGCTGAACATGTGCTGAACTCAGAGGTCCCGTACGTTCGGTGCTTGGATCGGTCGGATCGTGAAGACGTACGACTACATCAACCGCGTTGTGCTAACGCTTCTGCTTACGGTCTACGAGGGTACGTGGACGAACACTCTCCCTCTCGTTGCTATATCATCACCATGATCTTGCGTGTGCGTAGGAAATTTTTTGAAATTACTACGTTCCCCAACAGTGGTATCAGAGCCAGGTTTTATGCGTTGATGTTATATGCACGAGTAGAACACAAATGAGTTGTGGGCGATACAAGTCATACTGCTTACCAGCATGTCATACTTTGGTTCGACGGTATTGTGAGATGAAGCGGCCCGGACCGACATTACGCGTACGCTTACGCGAGACTGGTTTCACCGTTACGAGCACTCGTGCTTAAAGGTGACTGGCGGGTGTCTGTCTCTCTCACTTTAGCACCAACTTGACAAACTATCGTTGTGGTTTTTTTGATGCGTAGGTAAGAACGGTTCTTGCTAAGCCCGTAGCAGCCATGTAAAATTTGCAACAACATAGTAGAGGACGTCTAACTTGTTTTTGCAGGGCATGTTGTGATGTGATATGGTCAAGATGTGATGCTATATTTTATTGTATGAGATGATCATGTTTTGTAACCGAAGTTATCGGCAACTGGCAGGAGCCATATGGTTGTCGCTTTATTGTATGAAATGCAAACGCCCTGTAATTGCTTTACTTTATCACTAAGCGGTAGCGATAGTCGTAGAAGCAATAGATGGCGTAACGACAACGATGCTACGATGGAGATCAAAGTGTTGCGCCGGTGACGATGGTGATCATGACGGTGCTTCGAAGATGGAGATCACAAGCACAAGATGATGATGGCCATATCATATCACTTATATTGATTGCATGTGATGTTTATCCTTTATGCATCTTATCTTGCTTTGTTTGACGGTAGCATTTTAAGATGATCTCTCACTAATTATCAAGAAGTGTTCTCCCTGAGTATGCACCGTTGCGAAAGTTCTTCGTGCTGAGACACCACGTGATGATCGGGTGTGATAGGCTCTACGTTCAAATACAACGGGTGCAAAACAGTTGCACACGCGGAATACTCAGGTTATACTTGACGAGCCTAGCATATACAGATATGGCCTCGGAACATGGAGACCGAAAGGTCGAGCGTGAATCATATAGTAGATATGATCAACATAGCGATGTTCACCATTGAAACTACTCCATCTCACGTGATGATCGGACATGGTTTGGTTGATTTGGATCACGTGATCACTTAGATGACTAGAGAGATGTCTGTCTAAGTGGGAGTTCTTAAGTAATATGATTAATTGAACTTAAATTTATCATGAACTTAGTACCTGATAGTATCTTGCTTGTCTATGTTTGTTTGTAGATAGATGGCTCGTGCTGTTGTTCCGTTGAATTTTAATGCGTTCCTTGAGAAAGCAAAGTTGAAACATGATGGTAGCAATTACACGGACTGGGTCCGTAACCTGAGGATTGTCCTCATTGCTGCACAGAAAAGTTACGTCCTAGAAGCACCGCTGGGTGCCAGGCCTGCTGCTGATGCAACTGACGATGTTAAGAACGTCTGGCAGAGCAAAGCTGATGACTACTCTATAGTTCAGTGTGCCATGCTTTACGGCTTAGAACCGGGCCTTCAACGACGTTTTATGAAGTCTCCAATAAGTTCTATAGCTGCAAGATGGAGGAGAATAGTTTTGTCAGTGAACACATACTCAAAATGTCTAGGTATAATAATCACTTGATTCAACTGGGAGTTAATCTTCCTGATGATAGTGTCATTGACAGAATTCTCCAATTACTGCCACCAAGCTACAAGAGCTTCATGATGAACTATAATATGCAAGGGATGAACAAGACTATTCCCGAGCTCTTCGCGATGCTGAAAGCCGCGGAGGTAGAAATCAAGAAGGAGCATCAAGTGTTGATGGTTAACAAGACCACTAGTTTCAAGAAGAAGGGCAAAGGGAAGAAGAAGGGGAACTTCAAAAAGAACGGCAAGCAAGTTGCTGCTCAAGAGAAGAAACCCAAGTCTGGACCTAAGCCTGAAACTGAGTGCTTCTACTGCAAGCAGACTGGACACTGGAAGCGGAACTGCCCCAAGTATTTGGCGGATAAGAAGGATGTCAAAGTGAACAAAGGTATATGTGATATACATGTTATTGATGTGTACCTTACAAATGCTCGCAGTAGCACCTGGGTATTTGATACTGGTTCTGTTGCTAATATTTGCAACTCGAAACAGGGACTACGGATTAAGCAAAGATTAGCTAAGGACGAGGTGACGATGCGCGTGGGAAATGGTTCCAAAGTCGATGTGATCGCGGTCGGCACGCTACCTCTACATCTACCATCGGGATTAGTATTAGACCTAAATAATCGTTATTTGGTGCCAGCGTTGAGCATGAACATTATATCTGGATCTTGTTTGATGCGAGACGGTTATTCATTTAAATCAGAGAATAATGGTTGTTCTATTTATATGAGTAATATCTTTTATGGTCATGCACCCTTGAAGAGTGGTCTATTTTTATTGAATCTCGATAGTAGTGATACACATATTCATAGTGTTGAAATCAAAAGATGCAGAGTTGATAATGATAGTGACCCTTATTTGTGGCACTGCCGTTTAGGTCATATCGGTGTAAAGCGCATGAAGAAACTCCATACTGATGGGCTTTTGGAATCACTTGATTATGAATCACTTGGTACTTGTGAACCGTGCCTTATGGGCAAGATGACTAAAACGCCGTTCTCCGGTACTATGGAGAGAGCAACAGATTTGTTGGAAATCATACATACAGATGTATGTGGTCCAATGAATGTTGAGGCTCGTGGCGGATATCGTTATTTTCTCACCTTCACAGATGATCTAAGCAGATATGGGTATATCTACTTAATGAAACACAAGTCTGAAACATTTGAAAAGTTCAGAGAATTTCAGAGTGAAGTGGAAAATCATCGTAACAAGAAAATAAAGTTTCTACGATCTGATCGTGGAGGAGAATATTTGAGTTACGAGTTTGGTCTACACTTGAAACAATGCGGGATAGTCTCGCAACTCACACCACCTGGAACACCACAACGAAATGGTGTGTCCGAACATCGTAATCGTACTTTACTTGATATGGTACGATCTATGATGTCTCTTACTGATTTACCGCTATTGTTTTGGGGTTATGCTTTAGAGACGGCCGCATTCACGTTAAATAGGGCACCATCAAAATCCGTTGAGACGACGCCTTATGAACTGTGGTTTGGCAAGAAACCAAAGTTGTCGTTTCTTAAAGTTTGGGGCTGCGATGCTTATGTGAAGAAACTTCAACCAGATAAGCTCGAACCCAAATCGGAGAAATGTGTCTTCATAGGATACCCAAAGGAGACTATTGGGTACACCTTCTATCACAGATCTGAGGGCAAGATTTTCGTTGCTAAATTCGGATCCTTTCTAGAGAAGGAGTTTCTCTCGAAAGAAGTGAGTGGGAGGAAAGTAGAACTTGATGAGATAACTGTATCTACTCCCTTATTGGAAAGTAGTTCATCACAAGAACCGGTTCCTATGACAACTACACCAATCAGTGGGGAAGCTAATGATAATGATCATGAAACTTCAGATCAAGTTTCTACAGAACCTCGTAGGTCTACCAGAGTAAGATCCGCACCAGAGTGGTACGGTAATCCTATTCTGGAAGTCATGTTACTTGACCATGATGAACCTACGAACTATCAGGAAGCGATGATGAGCCCAGATTCCGCAAAATGGCTAGAGGCCATGAAATCTGAGATGGGATCCATGTATGAAAACAAAGTATGAACTTTGGTAGACTTGCCCGATGATCGGCAAGCTATTGAGAATAAATGGATTTTTAAGAAGAAGACTGACGCTGATGGTAATGTAACTGTCTATAAAGCTCGACTTGTTGCGAAAGGTTTTTGACAAGTTCAAGGGGTTGACTACGATGAGACTTTCTCACCCGTAGCGATGCTTAAGTCTGTCCGAATCATGTTAGCCATTGCTACATTTCATGATTATGAAATTTGGCAAATGGATGTCAAGACTGCATTCTTGAATGGATTTCTAGAAGAAGAGTTGTATATGATGCAGCCGGAAGGTTTTGTTGATCCAAAAGGTGCTAACAAAGTGTGCAAGCTCCAGCGTTCCATTTATGGACTGGTGCAAGCATCTCGGAGTTGGAATAAATGCTTTGATAGTGTGATCAAAGCATATGGTTTTATACAGACTTTTGGAGAAGACTGTATTTACAAGAAAGTGAGTGGGAGCTCTGTAGCATTTCTAGTTTTATATGTAGATGACATATTGTTAATTGGAAATGATATAGAATTTCTGGATAGCATAAAGGGATACTTGAATAAAAGTTTTTCAATGAAAGACCTCGGTGAAGCTGCTTATATATTGGGCATCAAGATCTATAGAGATAGATCAAGACGCTTAATAGGACTTTCACAAAGCACTTACCTTGACAAAATTTTGAAAAAGTTCAAAATGGATCAGGCAAAGAAAGGATTCTTGCCTGTGCTACAAGGTGTGAAGTTGAGTCAAACTCAATGCCCGACCACAGCAGAAGATAGAGAGAAAATTAAAGATGTTCCCTATGCTTCAGCCATAGGCTCTATCATGTATGCAATGTTGTGTACCAGACCTGACGTATGCTTAGCAATAAGCTTGGCAGGAAGGTACCAAAGTAATCCAGGAGTGGATCACTGGACAGCGGTCAAGAACATCCTGAAATACCTGAAAAGGACTAAGGATATGTTTCTCGTATATGGAGGTGACAAAAAGCTAGTCGTAAAAGGTTACGTCGATGCAAGCTTTGACACTGATCCGGACGATTGTAAATCGCAAACCGGATACGTGTTTATATTAAACGGTGGAGCTGTAAGTTGGTGCAGTTCTAAACAAAGCGTCGTGGCGGGATCTACATGTGAAGCGGAGTACATAGCTGCTTCTGAAGCAGCGAATGAAGGAGTCTGGATGAAGGAGTTCATTTCCGATCTAGGTGTCATACCTAGTGCATCGGGACCAATGAAGATCTTCTGTGACAATACTGGTGCAATTGCCTTGGCAAAGGAATCCAGATTTCACAAGAGGACCAAGCACATCAAGAGACGCTTCAATTCCATTCGGGACCAAGTCCAAGTGGGAGACATAGTGATTTGCAAGATACATACGGATCTGAATGTTGCAGACCCGTTGACTAAGCCTCTCTCACGAGCAAAACATGATCAGCACCAAGACTCCATGGGTGTTAGAATCATTACTATGTAATCTAGATTATTGACTCTAGTGCAAGTGGGAGACTGAAGGAAATATGCCCTAGAGGCAATAATAAAGTTATTATTTATTTCCTCATATCATGATAAATGTTTATTATTCATGCTAGAATTGTATTAACCGGAAACATGATACATGTGTGAATACATAGACAAACATATAGTCACTAGTATGCCTCTACTTGACTAGCTCATTAATCAAAGATGGTTATGTTTCCTAACCATAGACATGTGTTGTCATTTGATTAATGAGATCACATCATTAGGAGAATGATGTGATTGACATGACCCATCCCGTTAGCTTAGCACATGATCGTTTAGTATTCTGCCATTGCTTTCTTCATGACTTATACATGTTCCTGTAACTATGAGAATTATGCAACTCCCGTTTATCGGAGGAACACTTTGGGTACTACCAAACGTCACAACGTAACTGGGTGATTATAAAGGAGTACTACAGGTGTCTTCGAAGGTACATGTTGAGTTGGCGTATTTCGAGATTAGGTTTTGTCACTCCGATTGTCGGAGAGGTATCTCTGGGCCCTCTCGGTAATACTCATCACTAATGAGTTAGTTATGAGATGACGTATTACAGAACGAGTAAAGAGACTTGCCGGTAACGAGATTGAACTAGGTATTGGATACCGACGATCAAATCTCGGGCAAGTAACATACCGATGACAAAGGGAACAACGTATGTTGTTATGCGGTTTGACCGATAAAGATCTTCGTAGAATATGTAGGAACCAATATGGGCATCCAGGTCCCGCTATTGGTTATTGACCGAGAATGGTTTTAGGTCATGTCTACATAGTTCTCAAACCCGTAGGGTCCGCACGCTTAACGTTTCGATGACAGTTTTATTATGAGTTTATAAGTTTTGATGTACCAAAGTTTGTTCGGAGTCCCGGATGTGATCACGGACATGACGAGGAGTCTCGGAATGGTCGATGCATAAAGATTGATATATTGGAAGCCTATGTTTGGACATCGGAATAGTTCCGGGTGAAATCGGCATTTTACCGGAGTACCGGGAGGTTACCGGAACCCCCCGTTAATGGGCCTACATGGGCCACGAGGGAGAAGAGGGAAGGAGCCAGGAGGGGGCCGCGCGCCCCTCCCCCTCCTAGTCCGAATAGAACAAGGGAAGGGGGGCGGCGCCCCCCCCCTTTCCTTCCCCTCTTCCTCCTCTTTCCCCCCTTCTCCTACTCCTACTTGGAAAGAGGGAGTCCTACTCCCGGTGGGAGTAGGACTCCCCCCCTTGGCGCGCCCTCTAGGCCGGCCGCCTCCTCCCCCTGGCTCCTTTATATACGGGGGCGGGGGGGGGGCACCCCAAAGACACACAAGTTGATCTACGGATCGTTCCTTACCCGTGTGCGGTGCCCCCTTCCACCATATTCCACCTCGGTCATATTGTCGCGGAGTTTAGGCGAAGCCCTGCGCCGGTAGAACATCATCATCGTCACCACGCCGTCGTGCTGACAGAACTCATCTCCGGAGCCTTTGCTGGATTGGAGGGCCGGAGATCGTCATCGAGCTGAACGTGTGCTGAATTCGGAGGTCCCGTACATTCGGTGCTTGGATCGGTCGGATTGTGAAGACGTACGACTACATCAACCGCGTTGTGCTAACGCTTCCGCTTACGGTCTACGAGGGTACGTGGACGAACACTCTCCCCTCACGTTGCTATATCATCACCATGATCTTGTGTGTGCATAGGAATTTTTTTGAAATTACTACGTTCCTCAACAGTAAATACGTACTCCCCCAAGCTTAGGCTTTTGGCCTAAGTTGGTCTATTGCCAGGGATGGCCTGGCGGATATCCATAGGTGAAGCTGGGGTCGTACCGTGACGCAGCGGCTATTGCCGCCTGAGCTGTAGCATGGAGTCGAGCAGCCTCCACTCTCCTTTCATACTCATCTGCCTCCTCTCTGGTAATAATATATCTTATTTTTGCCTGTGAATCAAAGAAAGCAGGAGCAGGAAGAGCAATATGGACTACACGACGTCTGTCAAAGATTAGTCGATACTGGAGAGGTGGTTCAGTCCTCTCAACAAACCTGTGGGAAACCATAGAATCAAAATCTAAATAAGAAGGGGGTACCTCCATGTCACCCTCACGAATGTCTACCTCAAGAAAATTAGCTAAGCGGGTTGCATAAATTCCTCCAAAGAAATCTCCGCTATGTCTATTCTCATGCAACCTGCGAGCTACAATGGCTCCCAAATGATAAGATTGGTCTCCTAACACAGCACTCCTGAGAATACTGAGATCAGGGACACACATGTGACATGCTTCATCCTTAGCATTTATACATCTTCCTATGAAGAGAGCAAAATAATGTATAGCAGGAAAGTGAATGCTCCCTATAGTGGCTTGTGTTATATCTCTAGATTCCCCCACAGTTATTCTAGCAAGAAAGTCTCTATATTCGGATTTAGGGGGATCCCTGACATTACCCCAAGATGGAAGTTTGCAAGCAGAAGTAAAATCCTCTAAGTCCATGGTATAAGATTTGTCATAAAGGTCAAACATGAATGAAGGAGAATTTCGCGAAGTTGAAAACTCAAACCTCCTCACAAATGAACTTGTGAGATCATGATACTGGGGGCATTTGTCAGCTTCAAAGTCCTCAAGACCGGCGTTACTCAAATATGCGCTAAATTCTTCTTTGATTCCCACTTGATTCATAAAATTTTCCGACGGCCATTCACAGGGCCTCACAGGAGAGTCTCTTGGTGGTTCCTCGTCAGCATCTCGTATTGCAAGCCTGGGACCTTGCTTCCTTGAAGGACCACCTTGGAACATCCTCCTAAGCATATTGTTTCCTCTGAAAAATTTCTAAAATTTTTAGTAACTTCAAATAAAGGTGAACCAACTTCAATAAAATTGATAGCAACAACTCCCACAAGTGCCTATGGCCTATATCAAGCATTAGAACTACTTGGAACCATATAAATTTGTCATGCAAGCTCAAGAACATGGTCACCTATGCAGCACAAATTTGCAAAGAATAAAGCACTAGAACAAAAACTAATTGGACCAATGGAGGAGTCACATACCAAGGAACAATCTCCCCAAGCAGTTTTGCAAGAGGTGCTTTGAGCAAGGAGATCGAAAATCACAGCAACGGGGGCTGGAACTCGTGCTTGAGTTGGTTTTTCGTGTTTGTGTGAGGTAGAGGAAGAAGATGGGTGCAGGAATAAGTGGAGGAGGGCCACCGTGGCCCACGAGGCAGGGGGCGCGCCCTCTACCCCCTCGTGGCCAGGTGGCAGCTCCCCTCGTGGTAATTTTTGCACAGTAAATTCTCAAATATTCCCGAAAAAAAATCATATTAAATTGGCATGGCATTCTGAGGACTTTTATTTTCGGGATATTTTTATATTGCACGGATAAGTCAGGAAACAGACAGAAAAATATTATTTTACTTTATTTCTACTAAATAACAGAAAATATAAAGAGGGTACAGAAAGTTGTGCTTCTAGTTTCATCCATCTCGTGATGATCAAAATGAACCCACTAACAAGGTTGATCAAGTCTTGTTAACAAACTCATTCCGAATGATCCCGGAACCGGAGAAATTTCGAATGACACTAAGTTACCTCAATGGGGATATGAAAATCCCCAACAATAAGAATATCATACTTTTTCTTGATAGTAGGGAGAGGAAATTCGAAACCTCCAAATATAATCGATGGAACTTTTCCAATAGAGTTGATACTATAAACTTGAGGTTGTTTCCTCGGAAAATGCACCGTGTGCTCATTGCCATTAACATGAAAAGTGACATTGCCTTTGGTGCAATCAATAACAGCCCCTGCAGTATTAAGGAAAGGTCTTCCAAGAATAATAGACATACCATCATCCTTGGGAATATCAAGAACAACAAAGTCCGTTAAAATAGTAACGTTCACAACTACAACAGGCACATCCTCACAAAAACCGACAGGTATAGCAGTTGATTTATCAGCCATTTGCAAAGATATTTTAGTAGGTGTCAACTTATTCAAGTCAAGTATACGATATAAAGAGAGAGGCATAACACTAACACCGGCTCCAAGATCACATAAAGCAGTTTTAACATAATTTCTTTTAATGGAGCATGGTATAGTAGGTACTCTGGGATCTCCGAGTTTCTTTGGTATTCCACCCTTAAAAATATAACTAGCAAGCATGGTGGAAATTTCAGCTTCAGGTATCTTTCTTTTATTAGAAATAATATCCTTCATATACTTAGCATAAGGATTTGTTTTGAGCACATCAGTTAATCGCATACGCAAAAAGATGGGTCTAATCATTTCAGTAAAGTGCTCAAAATCCTCATCATCCTTTTTCTTGGATGGTTTCAGAGGAAAAGGCATGGGTTTCTGAACCCATGGTTCCCTTTCTTTACCATGTTTCCTAGCAACGAAGTCTATTTTATCATAACATTGATTCCTTGATTGTGGGTTATCAAGATCAACAGCAGGTTCAACTTCTACATCATTATCATTACTAGGTCGAGCATCAACATGAACATTATCATTAACATTATCACTAGGTTCATGTTCATCACCTGATTGTGTTTCAGCATCAGAAACAGAGATATCATTTGGATTCTCAGGTGGTTCAGCAATAGGTTCACTAGAAGTTTGCAAAGTCCTATCATTTTTCTTTTTCTTCCTTTTAGAAGAACTAGGTATATCAATATTGTTTCTCTGAGAATCTTGCTCGATTCTCTTAGGGTGGCCTTCAGGATACAAAGGTTTCTGAGTCATTCTACCAGTTCTAGTAGCCACTCTAACAGCATAATCATTTTTCTCACTATTCATTTCATCAAGCGCTTCTTTCTGAGCTTTAAGTACTTGTTCTACTTGAGTGGTAACCATAGAAGCATGTTTGCTAACAAGTTGAAGTTCACCTCTAATATCAGCCATATAATCACCCAACCGTTTGATCATAAAGGTATTCTGTTTTAATTGTCTACCAAAATAAGCATTAAAGTCATCTTGCTTAAATATAAAGTCATCAAACTCATCCAAGCACTGACTAGCAATTTTAGTAGGAGGGACTTCAGCTTTATCATATCTATAGAGAGAATTTACCTTCACTACCTGTGTCGGGATATCGGGAGGTTCTTCATTAAATAAGTAATTGAGATCATATGCTTCTTCAACAGGCGGTAAATTAAGATCATGTATTTCTTCAAAAGGAGGTAAATTCTTAACATCTTCAGCTTTAATACCTTTTTCTTTCATAGATTTCTTTGCCTCTTGCATATCTTCGGGACTGAGAAATAGAACACCTCTCTTCTTCGGAGTTGGTTTAGGAATAGGCTCAGTAATTGGCTCAGGAACTGACTCAGGAGGTAGCTCGGGAGGTGCCCAATTATTTTCATTAGCGAACATATTATTCAATAGAATTTCAGCGTCATCCGGTGTTCTTTCCCTGTAAAGAGAACCAGCACAACTATCCAGGTAATCTCTGGAAGCATCAGTTAGTCCATTATAAAAGATATCAAATATTTCAGGTTTCTTAAGAGGATGATCAGGCAAAGCATTAAGTAACTTGAGAAGCCTCCCCCAAGCTTGTGGGAGACTCTCTTCTTCAATTTGCACAAAATTGCATATTTCCCTCAAAGCAGCTTGTTTCTTATGAGCAGGGAAATATTAAGCAGAGAAGTAATAAATCATATCCTGGGGACTTTGCACACAACCAGGATCAAGAGAATTATACCAAATCTTAGCATCACCCTTTAATGAGAACGGAAATATCTTAAGTAAATAAAGGTAGCGCGATCTCTCATTATTAGTAAACAGGGCAGCTATATCATTTAACTTAGTAAGATGTGCCACAACAGTTTCAGATTCATAGCCATAAAAAGGATCAGATTCAACCAAAGTAATTATATCTGTATCAACAGAAAAATCATAATAATCCTGATCAGGAACACAGATAGGTGAAGTAGAAAAAGCAGGGTCGGGTCTCATCCTATCTCTAAAAGATTCTTTACTCCATTTAATTAGCAACCTCTTAAGTTCATATCTATCCTAGCAAGCAAAAATAGCTGCAGAAGATTCAGCATCAAAAAGATAACCCTCAGGAATAGCGGGCATAGGTTCATCATCACTAACATCATCGTGTTCAGGTTCAATAATTTCTCTTTCTCTAGACCTAGCAATTTGCTCATCAAGATATTCACCAAGTGGCACGGTAGTATCAAGCATAGAAGTAGTTTCATCATAAGTATCATGCATAGCAGAAGTGGCATCATCAATAATATGCGACATATCAGAATCAATAGCAGTAGTAGGTTTAGGTGTTGCAAACTTACTCATAACAGAAGGAGAATCTAGTGCAAGGCTAGATGGCAATTCCTTACCTCCCCTCGTAGTTGAGGGCAAAATAGTAGTTCGATCATCTTTTAAGTTCTTCATAGTGTCCAGCAGATATAAATCCCAAGTGACTCAAAGAATAGAGCTATGCTCCCCGGCAACGGTGCCATAAAATAGTCTTGATGACCCACAAGTATAGGGGATTGCAACAGTTTTCGAGGGTAGAGTATTCAACCCAAATTTATTGATTCGACACAAGGGGAGCCAAAGAATATTCTCAAGTATTAGCAGCTAAGTTGTCAATTCAACCACACCTGGAAACTTAGTATCTGCAGCAAAGTGTTTAGTAGCAAAGTAATATGATAGTGGTGGTTGTTGGGGAACGTTGCAGAAAATTAAAATTTTCCTACGGCTTCACCAAGATCCATCTATGAGTTCATCTAAGCAACGAGTCATGGGAGAGAGTTTGCATCTACATACCACTTGTAGATCGCGTGCGGAAGCTTGCAAGGTGATGATGTAGTCGTACTCGAACGTGATTCAGATCACCGATGCCAAGTGCTGAACGGACAGCACCTCCGTGTTCAACACACGTACGGGACGAGCGACGTCTCCTCCTTCTTGATCCAGCAAGGGGGAAGGAGAGGTTGAGGAAGACAGCTCCACCGGCAGCACGACGGCGTGGTGATGGTGGAGAAGCAGTACTCCGACAGGGCTTCGCTGAGCACACAACGAAGGAGGAGAGGTGTTGGGGAGGGAGAAGGAGGCAACCAAAGGCCAAGGACTCAGGGTATGAAGTCCCTCCTCTCC
The DNA here is from genome assembly GCA_963921465.1 of Triticum timopheevii. NCBI lineage: Eukaryota > Viridiplantae > Streptophyta > Magnoliopsida > Poales > Poaceae > Triticum > Triticum timopheevii. The sequence goes on along the minus strand of OY997272.1, from coordinate 39,002,927 downwards.
CCCACTATATATAGGAGGGCCAAGGGGGGGGTGGCCGGCCCTAGGAGATCCAATCTCCTAGGGGGCGGCGGCCAAGGGGGGTTTCCCTCCCCCCCAAGGCACCTAGGAGGTGCCTTCCCCTCCTAGGACTCTTGCCCCCTTGAACCCTAGGCGCATGGGCCTATGTGGGGCTGGTGCCCTTGGCCCATGCAGGCCAAGGCGCACCCCCTACAGCCCATGTGGCCCCCCCGGGGCAGGTGGCCCCACCCGGTGGGCCCCCGGGACCCCTCCGGTGGTCCCGGTACAATACCGATAACCCCGAAACTTGTCCCGATGCCCGAAACAGGACTTCCCATATATAAATCTTTACCTCCGGACCATTCCGGAACTCCTCGTGACGTCCGGGATCTCATCCGGGACTCCGAACATCATTCGGTAGTCACATACTTGACTTCCTACTAACCCTAGCGTCACCGAACCTTAAGTGTGTAGACCCTACGGGTTCGGGAGACACGCAGACATGACCGAGACGACTCTCGGGCAATAACCAACAGCGGGGTCTGGATATCCATGTTGGCTCCCACATGCTCCTCGATGATTTCATCGGTTGAACCACGATGTCGAGGATTCGATCAAACCCTGTATACAATTCCCTTTGTCAATCGGTACGTTACTTGCCCGAGACTCGATCGTCGGTATCCCAATACCTTGTTCAGTCTCGTTACCCGGCAAGTCACTTTACTCGTACCGTAATGCATGATCCCGTGGCCAACACCTTGGTCACATTGAGCTCATTATGATGATGCATTACCGAGTGGGCCCAGAGATACCTCTCCGTTATACGAAGTGACAAATCCCAGTCTCGATCCGTGTCAACCCAACAGATACTTTCGGAGATACCTGTAATGCACCTTTATAGTCACCCAGTTACGTTGTGACGTTTGATACACCCAAGGCACTCCTACGGTAACCGGGAGTTACACGATCTCATGGTCGAAGGAATAGATACTTGACATTGGCAAAGCTTCTAGCAAACGAACTATACGATCTTTTATGCTATGCTTATGATTGGGTCTTGTCCATCACATCATTCTCCTAATGATGTGATCCCGTTATCAACGACATCCTATGTCCATAGTCAGGAAACCATGACTATCTATTGATCATAACGAGCTAGTCAACTAGAGGCTCACTAGGGACTCATTGGGTCTAAGTGTTCACACGTGTATTACGATTTCCGGATAATACAGTTATAGCATGAACAAAAGACAATTATCATGAACATTGAAATATAATAATCCTTTTATTATTGCCTCTAGGGCATATTTCCAACAGTCTCCCACTTGCACTAGAGTCACCAATCTAGTTACATTGTGATGAATCGAACACCCATAGAGTTCTGGTGTTGATCATGTTTTGCACGCGAGAGAGGTTTAGTCAACGGATCTGCGACATTCAGATCCGTGTGCACTTTGCAAATCTCTATGTCTCCATCTTGAACATTTTCACGGATGGAGTTGAAACGACGCTTGATGTGCCTGGTCTTCTTGTGAAACCTGGGCTCCTTGGCAAGGGCAATAGCTCCAGTGTTGTCACAGAAGAGTTTGATCGGCCCCGACGCATTGGGTATGACTCCTAGGTCGGTGATGAACTCCTTCATCCAAATCGCTTCATGCGCTGCCTCCGAGGCTGCCATGTACTCCGCTTCACATGTAGATCCCGCCACGACGCTCTGCTTGCAGCTGCACCAGCTTACTGCTCCACCATTCAACATATACACGTATCCGGTTTGTGACTTAGAGTCATCCAGATCTGAGTCGAAGCTAGCGTCGACGTAACCCTTTACGACGAGCTCTTCATCTCCTCCATAAACGAGAAACATGTCCTTTGTCCTTTTCAGGTACTTCAGGATATTCTTGACCGCTGTCCAGTGTTCCTTGCCGGGGTTACTTTGGTATCTTGCAACCAAACTTACGGCAAGGTTTACATCGGGTCTGGTACACAGCATGGCATACATAATAGACCCTATGGCTGAAGCATAGGGGATGACACTCATCTCTTCTTTATCTTTTGCCGTGGTCGGTGACTGAGCCAAGCTCAATCTCACACCTTGTAACATAGGCAAGAACCCCTTCTTGGACTGATCCATTTTGAACCTCTTCAAAATCTTATCAAGGTATGTGCTTTGTGAAAGACCTATGAGGCGTCTCGATCTATCTCTATAGATCTTGATGCCTAATATATAAGCAGCTTCTCCAAGGTCCTTCATTGAAAAACACTTGTTCAAGTAGGCCTTAATGCTGTCCAGGAGTTTCGTATCATTTCCCATCAAGAGTATGTCATCTACATATAATAGGAGAAATGCTACAGAGCTCCCACTCACTTTCTTGTAAACGCAGGCTTCTCCATAAGTCTGCGTAAACCCAAACGCTTTGATCATCTCATCAAAGCGAATGTTCCAACTCCGAGATGCTTGCACCAGTCCATAAATGGATCGCTGGAGCTTGCATACTTTGTTAGCGTTCTGAGGAACGACAAAACCTTCCGGCTGCATCATATACAGCTCTTCCTTAAGATGTCCATTAAGGAATGCCGTTTTGACGTCCATCTGCCATATCTCATAATCATAGTATGCGGCAATTGCTAACATGATTCGGACGGACTTAAGCTTCGCCACGGGAGAGAATGTCTCGTCGTAGTCAATCCCTTGAACTTGTCGATAACCCTTAGCGACAAGTCGAGCTTTATAGATGGTAACATTACCATCCGCGTCCGTCTTCTTCTTAAAAATCCATTTATTTTCTATCGCTCGCCGATCATCGGGCAAGTCTGTCAAAGTCCATACTTTGTTTTCATACATGGATCCTATCTCGGATTTCATGGCCTCAAGCCATTTGTTGGAATCCGGGCCCGCCATTGCTTCTTCATAGTTCGAAGGTTCATTGTTGTCCAGCAACATGATTTCCATGACAGGGTTGCCGTACCACTCTGGTGCAGAACGTGTCCTTGTGGACCTTCGAAATTCAGTAGCAACTAGATCTGAAGTACCTTGATCATCATCAACATTTTCCTCTTCAGTTGGTGTGGGCATTACAGGAATGGTTTCCTGCGCTGCACCACTTTCCCGTTCGAGAGGTAGTACTTCATCGAGTTCTACTTTCCTCCCACTTACTTCTTTCGAGAGAAACTCTTTCTCCAGAAAGCATCCGTTCTTGGCAACAAAGATCTTGCCTTCGGATCTTAAGTAGAAGGTATACCCGACAGTTTCCTTAGGGTATCCTATGAATACGCATTTTTCCGACTTGGGTTCGAGCTTTTCAGGTTGAAGTTTCTTGACATAAGCATCGCATCCCCAAACTTTTAGAAACGACAGCTTAGGTTTCTTCCCAAACCATAATTCATACGGTGTCGTCTCAACGGATTTAGACGGTGCCCTATTTAAAGTGAATGTAGCTGTCTCTAGAGCGTATCCCCAAAATGATAGCGGTAAATCGGTAAGAGACATCATAGACCGCACCATATCCAATAGAGTGCGATTACGACGTTCGGACACACCGTTTCGCTGAGGTGTTCCAGGCGGCGTGAGTTGTGAAACGATTCCACATTTCCTTAAGTGTGTACCAAATTCGTGACTTAAGTATTCTCCCCCACGATCTGATCGTAGGAACTTTATCTTTCGGTCACGTTGATTCTCTACTTCACTCTGAAATTCCTTGAACTTTTCAAAGGTCTCAGACTTGTGTTTCATTAAGTAGACATACCCATATCTACTCAAGTCATCAGTGAGAGTGAGAACATAACGATATCCTCCGCGAGCCTCAACGCTCATTGGACCGCACACATCGGTATGTATGATTTCCAACAAGTTGGTTGCTCGCTCCATTGTTCCGGAGAACGGAGTCTTGGTCATTTTGCCTAAGAGGCAAGGTTCGCATGTGTCAAATGATTCATAATCAAGAGACTCTAAAAGTCCATCAGCATGGAGCTTCTTCATGCGCTTGACACCAATGTGACCAAGGCGGCAGTGCCACAAGTATGTGGGACTATCGTTATCAACTTTACATCTTTTGGCATCCATACTATGAACATGTGTAATATTACGCTCGAGATTCATCAAAAATAAACCATTGACCATCGGAGCATGACCATAAAACATATCTCTCATATAAATCGAACAACCATTATTCTCAGACTTAAATGAGTAGCCATCTCGTATTAAACGAGATCCAGATACAATGTTCATGCTCAAACTTGGCACTAAATAACAATTATTGAGGTTTAAAACTAATCCCGTAGGTAAATGTAGAGGCAGCGTGCCGACGGCGATCACATCGACCCTGGAACCATTCCCGACGCGCATCGTCACCTCGTCCTTCGCCAGTCTCCGTTTATTCCGCAGCTCCTGCTGTGAGTTACATATGTGAGCAACGGCACCGGTATCAAATACCCAGGAGTTACTTCGAGTACTGGTAAGGTACACATCAATTACATGTATATCAAATATACCTTTGGTGTTGCCGGCCTTCTTATCCGCTAAGTATTTGGGGCAGTTCCGCTTCCAGTGCCCCTTCCCCTTGCAATAAAAGCACTCAGTCTCAGGCTTGGGTCCATTCTTTGACTTCTTCCCGGCAACAGGCTTACCGGGCGCGGCAACATCTTTGCCGTCCTTCTTGAAGTTCTTCTTACCCTTGCCCTTCTTGAACTTAGTGGTCTTATTGACCATCAACACTTGATGTTCTTTCTTGATTTCAGCCTCTGCTGACTTCAGCATCGAGAACACTTCAGGAATGGTCTTTACCATCCCCTGCATGTTGTAGTTCATCACAAAGCTCTTGTAGCTTGGTGGGAGCGACTGGAGGATTCTGTCAATGACCGCCTCATCTGGGAGGTTAATGTTCAACTGGGTCATACGTGCGTGCAACCCAGACATCTTCAGGATGTGTTCACTGACAGAACTGTTCTCCTCCATCTTACAACTGTAGAACTTGTCGGAGACATCATATCTCTCGACCCGGGCATGAGCTTGGAAAACTAGTTTCAGCTCTTCGAACATCTCATATGCTCCGTGATGCTCAAAACGCTTTTGGAGCCCCGGTTCTAAGCTGTAAAGCATGCCGCACTGAACGAGGGAGTAATCATCAGCACGAGTTTGCCAAGCGTTCATAACGTCTTGGTTCTCTGGGACGGGAGCGGCACCTAGCGGTCCTTCTAGGACATATTGCTTCCTGGCAGCTATGAGGATGATCCTCAGGTTTCGGACCCAGTCCGTATAGTTGCTGCCATCATCTTTCAGCTTGGTTTTCTCTAGGAACGCGTTGAAGTTCATGTTGACATGAGCGTTGGCCATTGATCTACAATACATATTTGCAAAGGTTTTAGACTAAGTTCATGATAATAAAGTTCTTAATCAAAATTATGAACTCCCACTTAGATTAGACATCCCTCTAGTCATCTAAGTGTTACACGATCCGAGTCGACTAGCCCGTGTCCGATCATCACGTGAGACGGACTAGTCATCGTCGGTGAACATCTTTATGTTGATCGTATCTTCCATACGACTCGTGTTCGACCTTTCGGTCTCCGTGTTCCGAGGCCATGTCTGCACATGCTAGGCTCGTCAAGTTAACCCTAAGTGTTTTCGCTGTGTAAAACTGTCTTACACCCGTTGTATGTGAACGTAAGGATCCATCACACCCGATCATCACGTGGTGCTTAGAAACGACGAACTGTAGCAACGGTGCACAGTTAGGGGAGAACACTTCTTGAAATTTTGTAAGGGATCATCTTATTTACTACCGTCGTCCTAAGTAAACAAGATGCATAAACATAATAAACATCACATGCAATTATATGGTTGTGACATGATATGGCCAATATCATCAAACTCCATTGATCTCCATCTTCGGGGCTCCATGATCATCTTGTCACCGGCTTGACACCATGATCTCCATCATCATGATCTCCATCATCGTGTCTTCATGAAGTTGTCACGCCAACGACTACTTCTACTTCTATGACTAACGCGTTTAGTAATGAAGTAAAGTAGTTTACATGGCGTTCTTCAATGACACGCAGGTCATACAAAAAAAAATAAAGACAACTCCTATGGCTCCTGCCGGTTGTCATACTCATCGACATGCAAGTCGTGAATCCTATTACAAGAACATGATCTCATACATCACAATTCAGCATTCATCACAACTTCTGGCCATATCATATCACATGATCAATCGCTGCAAAAACAAGTTAGACGTTCTCTAGTTGTTGTTGCATCTTTTACGTGGCTGCGATTGGGTTCTAGCAAGAACGTTTTCTTACCTACGAATCACCACAACGTGATTTTTGTCAACTTCTATTTACCCTTCATAAGGGCCCTGTTCATCGATTCCGCTCCAACTAAAATGGGAGAGACAGACACCCGCCAGCCACCTTATGCAACTAGTGCATGTCAGTCGGTGGAACCGGTCTCACGTAAGCGTACGTGTAAGGTTGGTCCGGGCCGCTTCATCCCACAATACCGTTGAGCAAGAAAAGACTAGTAGAGGCAAGTAAGATGACAAGATCAACGCCCACAACAAATTGTGTTCTACTCGTGCATTAGAGAACTACGCATAGACCTAGCTCATGATGCCACTGTTGGGGAACGTTGCAGAAAATTAAAATTTTCCTACGGCTTCACCAAGATCCATCTATGAGTTCATCTAAGCAACGAGTCATGGGAGAGAGTTTGCATCTACATACCACTTGTAGATCGCGTGCGGAAGCTTGCAAGGTGATGATGTAGTCGTACTCGAACGTGATTCAGATCACCGATGCCAAGTGCTGAACGGACAGCACCTCCGTGTTCAACACACGTACGGGACGAGCGACGTCTCCTCCTTCTTGATCCAGCAAGGGGGAAGGAGAGGTTGAGGAAGACAGCTCCACCGGCAGCACGACGGCGTGGTGATGGTGGAGAAGCAGTACTCCGACAGGGCTTCGCTGAGCACACAACGAAGGAGGAGAGGTGTTGGGGAGGGAGAAGGAGGCAACCAAAGGCCAAGGACTCAGGGTATGAAGTCCCTCCTCTCCCCCACTATATATAGGAGGGCCAAGGGGGGGGTGGCCGGCCCTAGGAGATCCAATCTCCTAGGGGGCGGCGGCCAAGGGGGGTTTCCCTCCCCCCCAAGGCACCTAGGAGGTGCCTTCCCCTCCTAGGACTCTTGCCCCCTTGAACCCTAGGCGCATGGGCCTATGTGGGGCTGGTGCCCTTGGCCCATGCAGGCCAAGGCGCACCCCCTACAGCCCATGTGGCCCCCCCGGGGCAGGTGGCCCCACCCGGTGGGCCCCCGGGACCCCTCCGGTGGTCCCGGTACAATACCGATAACCCCGAAACTTGTCCCGATGCCCGAAACAGGACTTCCCATATATAAATCTTTACCTCCGGACCATTCCGGAACTCCTCGTGACGTCCGGGATCTCATCCGGGACTCCGAACATCATTCGGTAGTCACATACTTGACTTCCTACTAACCCTAGCGTCACCGAACCTTAAGTGTGTAGACCCTACGGGTTCGGGAGACACGCAGACATGACCGAGACGACTCTCGGGCAATAACCAACAGCGGGGTCTGGATATCCATGTTGGCTCCCACATGCTCCTCGATGATTTCATCGGTTGAACCACGATGTCGAGGATTCGATCAAACCCTGTATACAATTCCCTTTGTCAATCGGTACGTTACTTGCCCGAGACTCGATCGTCGGTATCCCAATACCTTGTTCAGTCTCGTTACCCGGCAAGTCACTTTACTCGTACCGTAATGCATGATCCCGTGGCCAACACCTTGGTCACATTGAGCTCATTATGATGATGCATTACCGAGTGGGCCCAGAGATACCTCTCCGTTATACGAAGTGACAAATCCCAGTCTCGATCCGTGTCAACCCAACAGATACTTTCGGAGATACCTGTAATGCACCTTTATAGTCACCCAGTTACGTTGTGACGTTTGATACACCCAAGGCACTCCTACGGTAACCGGGAGTTACACGATCTCATGGTCGAAGGAATAGATACTTGACATTGGCAAAGCTTCTAGCAAACGAACTATACGATCTTTTATGCTATGCTTATGATTGGGTCTTGTCCATCACATCATTCTCCTAATGATGTGATCCCGTTATCAACGACATCCTATGTCCATAGTCAGGAAACCATGACTATCTATTGATCATAACGAGCTAGTCAACTAGAGGCTCACTAGGGACTCATTGGGTCTAAGTGTTCACACGTGTATTACGATTTCCGGATAATACAGTTATAGCATGAACAAAAGACAATTATCATGAACATTGAAATATAATAATCCTTTTATTATTGCCTCTAGGGCATATTTCCAACAGTGGTAATGGTAACAAAAGTAAAGACAGTAAAAGTAATGTTTTTGGTATTTTGTAGTGATTGTAACAGTAGCAACGGAAAATTAAATAAGTGTAAACCAGTATATGGAAAACTCGTATGCACCGGATTAGCGATGGATAATTATGCCGGATGTGGTTCATCATGTAGCAGTCATAACACAGGGTGACACAGAACTAGCTCCAGTTCATCAATGTAATGTAGGCATGTATTCCGTATATAGTCATACGTGCTTATGGAAAAGAACTTGCATGACATCTTTTGTCCTACCCTCCCGTGGCAGCGGGGTCCTATTGGAAACTAAGGGATATTAAGGCCTCCTTTTAATAGAGAACCGGAACAAAGCATTAGCACATAGTGAATACATGAACTCCTCAAACTATGGTCATCACCGGGATTGGTCCCTATTATTGTCACTTCGGGGTTGCCGGATCATAACACATAGTAGGTGACTATAGACTTGCAAGATAGGATCTAGAACACACATATATTCATGAAAACATAATAGGTTCAGATCTGAAATCATGGCACTCGGGCCCTAGTGGCAAGCATTAAGCATAGCAAAGTTATAGCAACATCAATCTCAGAACACAATGGATACTAGGGATCAAACCCTAACAAAACTAACTCGATTACATGATAAATCTCATCCAACCCATCACCGTCCAGCAAGCCTACGATGCAATTACTCAGGCACGGCGGTGAGCATCATGAAATTGGTGATGGAGGATGGTTGATGATGACGACGGCGACGAATCCCCCTCTCCGGAGCCCCGAACGGACTCTAGATCAGCCCTCCCGAGAGAGGTTAGGGCTTGGCGGCGGCTCCGTATCGTAAAACGCGATGATTTCTTCTCTCTGATTTTTTTCTCCCCGAAAGCCAATATATGGAGTTGGAGTTCGCGTCGGAGGGCCACCAGGGGGCCCACGAGGTAGGGGGGCACACCCCCACCCTCGTGAGTAGGGTGTGGGCCCCCTGGTCTTCATCTTTTGCGAGGATTTTTCTTTATTTTTTCTAAGGTGTTTCGTGGAGTTTCAGGACATTCCGAGAATTTTTATTTTCTGCACAAAAACAACACCATGGCAGTTCTACTGAAAACAATGTCAGTCCGCGTTAGTTCCATTCAAATCATACAAGTTAGAGTCCCAAACAAGGGCAAAAGTGTTTGGAAAAGTAGATACGACGGAGACGTATCATTGCCCTAAATGCCGCCACAGTAAAAACAGCGATAACAAAGCAAGAAAGAATAATACCCCGGTCGACTCCAAAGGAAACGAAGACCCCATGAACCCACTGATGGAGCAGGATGAGCCAGGGGACGGTGAACATAGACCGGAGTCGACGTCCGATGACGCCGATCCCGAGGGTAAAATTCATCAACATGTCTCCAGAGAAGAGAACAGTCCGGACGACGATGCACTCATCATCCCGGAAAACATTTGGAACAAGAGAACCTCCAAAGAAGGCTTCTTGCCACCGCGAGGAGCTTGAAGAAGCAGAAGGAAAGGCTTAAGGCCGCGCAGGATACGCTCAACCGTAGATGGAACAAAGTGCTCGACACTGAAGAAAATTACGATGGTGATCGCCACACAAAGAGCTATCCAAAGCGCAAGTTGCTGCCCGAATTCGACGATGAGGCTATAGAGCCCATCCAGCCGAAAAATAAAACGGCCGATCAGCCGGACCGATCACCCCGTGGCCGCGACAGGGCAGCTAATGATGCCGCACACAAGTCAGCACACAATTTACATGAGCTCCTGGACAAAAAATCCGGTATGACGAGGTCTGTCGGTGTCAAAACCGGCGGATCTCGGGTAGGGGGTCCCGAACTGTGCGTCTAGGCGGATGGTAACAGGAGACAAGGGACACGATGTTTTACCCAGGTTCGGGCCCTCTTGATGGAGGTAAAACCCTACGTCCTGCTTGATTAATATTGATGATATGGGTAGTACAAGAGTGGATCTACCACGAGATCAAGGAGGCTAAACCCTAGAAGCTAGCCTATGGTATGATTGCTGTAATGTATGTTATGTCCTACGGACTAAAGCCCTCCGGTTTATATAGACACCGGAGAGGGCTAGGGTTACACAGAGTCGGTTACAATGGTAGGAGATCTACATGTCCGTATCGCCAAGCTTGCCTTCCACGCCAAGGAAAGTCCCATCCGGACACGGGACGGAGTCTTCAATCTTGTATCTTCGTAGTCTTGGAGTCCGGCGGACGATGATAGTCCGGCTGTCTGGACACCCCCTAGTCCAGGACTCCCTCAAGGTCCATCTATGGAACTAGGAAGCATGCTCCGGCACAGGATCACAACCACCAAAACGATCATATTGATCGAATACCAGCTCGGAATCAACACCGAACACAACAACCGTCGACAGGATGCCATGACACATCCGAATACAGGGGTGTCGTGCACCCCTATGCTTCACCGATGAGGTGTTGGATCATGAATTTCTAGAGGGATTCAAACCCGTGAACATAGAGGCATACGACGGAACAACAGACCCTGGGGTCTGGATGAGGACTTTATCCTTCACATCCACATGGCTCGCGGAGATGATCTCCACACCATCAAATACCCGCCCCTCAAGTTGAAAGGACCAGCTCGACACTGGTTGAAAAGCCTCCCCGAAAACTCAATTGGAAGTTGGGAAGAACTTGAGGACGCTTTTAGGGCCAATTTTCAAGGGACCTATGTACGACCTTCGGATGCAGACGATTTAAGTCACATAATTCAACAACCCGGAGAGTCAGCCCGAAAGTTTTGCAACAAATTTATCACTAAGAAGAATCAAATCGTCGACTGCCCGGATGCCGAAGCCTTAGCGGCTTTCAAGCACAGTGTCCGGGACGAATGGCTTGCCAGACACCTCGGCCAGGAAAAGCCAAGGACAATGGCAGCCTTAACAAGCCTTATGACCCGCTTTTGCGTGGGCGAGGACAGTTGGCTGGCCCGTAGAGGTACTAGTGACCCAGGCACATCCGAAGTTAGGGATGACAACGGGAAGCCGCGACGCAATAAAAACAAGCGTCAAAACAATGAAGACAACCGAGATAACATGGCGGTCAACGCCGGATTCAGGAGCTCTCGACCCGATCAACGGAAGAAGCCATTTAAAGGCAGCAGAGATGGACCGTACAACCTAAATAAGATTCTAGACAAATTATGTCAGATTCATGGCACCCCCGAAAAACCTGCAAATCACACCCATAGAGAGTGTTGGGTTTTCAAGCAGGCCGACAAGCTAAATGCCGAACACAAAGGGACGGAGGCGCCAAGTGAAGACGAGGAGGAGCCTCGCCAGCCGAACACTGGGGGATAGAAAAATTCCCACCAGAAGTCAAACAGTGAATATGATTTACGCAACTCACATACCAAAGAGAAGGCGCAAACGCGCACTCCAATACGTATACGCTATAGAGCCCGTCGCCCCCAAATTCAATCCCTGGTTGGCCTGCCCGATCACTTTTGATCACAGGGATCATCCGACTAGTATCCGACACGGAGTATCGGCTGCCTTGGTGCTCGACCCAATAACTGACAGATACCATCTCACCCGAGTCCTCATGGACGGTGGTAGTAGTCTTAATCTGATATATCAGGACACTGTCCACAAAATGGGGATAGAACCGTCAAGAATCAGCCAAAGTAATACTACCTTCAAAGGAGTAATACCAGGCGTAAAGGCCCGCTGCACAGGCTCTCTAGTACTAGAGGTTGTATTCGGTTCTCCCGACAACTTCAGAACCGAAGAATTAATATTCGACATCGCTCCATTCCGAAGTGGCTATCACTCACTACTTGGAAGAACGGCCTTCGCTCGTTTTAATGCAGTACTGCACTATGCTTATCTCAAACTTAAGATGCCCGGTCCATGTGATGTCATTACAGTTAGCGGAAATACAGAGCGTTCTTTACATGCGGAAGAATATGTGGCGGCCTTAGCAGCCGAACACTAAACGGCATCCCCAACCAGAATAAATGATCGGTCGTCAAGACCACGAACACGGTTAGACGAGTCCAGCGCACCACCTGTTTGTAACAGCTCAGATAAACCTGAGCTGGGGACGATGGATATACCCCCATAGATGGCGCTAGGGGTTGCACGCATGTAAAAAAGCCCATAGCTCGGCTTGACCCTATTAATACAATAACAGATTGCATTTTCATGGTTTGTCCAGAATAAACAACTTTTTCGCACGAAGTGTTTCACCTGGGTTTTTCCTTTTTACAGATGATCATCGTGCTACAGCCTTCCAGGATATGGCACAATGGAGACAAAGGCACAGACGTGCAGTAGGGCCCCGCTCAAAGGTCTCTTTTTAGATTAAGACCCTGTGTAAACCTTTTTTAATGTCTCTTGTTGCCTCTTCCCCTCCGGACACTTAACACAACCGAGAGGGATACAGGCGTTATTGGCATTTCGCCAAGCCAGACCAATGCATGTACCTGGAAACTTAGGGCTCATTATCAAGGGTGTTACTCAGCCCGGTATATGTTGTAAAGTTCGAATACCTTAGGGAGTGTTTGACGTTGCGAGTTTGGCCTTATATGCATCAGCTCCGAATCATGTCTTTGGTCAATAGTTGGGTTTGCCCGGCTCTCGTGTTTTGCTACCTTACGTTCCGCTCTATCGGCTAAGGTGGCACCGGGAGAACTACTGCGATTGTTCCCTGGTTCATCTGGATGAGCATCTCAGTAGAGAAAGTCGAAAATTGACTGTCATGATATAGCGCGAGACTGGTCAACCACTCGATGACTTAGCGGAATCTTCGCGATTCCTCCGCATTAACAAAGGACTGGTTTCTCGGTCATGTACGTACGCGCACCGTATTCGGATGAATGCGGAAGTACCAGGGGCTATATAGTAGCCCCACCGTCAAACTCCTATGGCTAAGTGAAAGTTTTAAAGCTATATAGTATGATTGCCTGGTTCGCCGCGCTATCACCTCCTTAATGGACCAAGACGTTGGATCAAGTGTGATTACGCGCTTTTCTGAACACCCCCGCATTATATGCGTGGGGGCTGAAGCCGACGAATGCAAACTTTCAGGTTATATACATACATACATAAACGGCCGCACAGGAGGCACTATAATACTTTCAGGCAAAAGTATAAACATAGCTCTTATAATGAAAATATTATTGTTTTTACAATCCAGATACATGTCACTTGAACATGGTACTCTTCGAGCACTGAGCCTCTATTAAACGGGCACCTTCTAGGACTTCTTAAAAATAGTGCTCGACCGGGTCATGGCCTCCCGCTGGACCCCGGGTTGCAATAGCGGTGGCCTCCATTCCTGCCCAGTATGTCTTAACATGGGCAAGAGCCATCCGTGCACCCTCCATGCACGCCGACCTCTTCACAGCGTCGATATACGACACAACACCAAGGAATTGTTGCACCAAACCAAAATAATTGTCCGGCCTTGGTCCTTTTGGCCAAAGATGATCCACGACAGACCTCATAGCAAGACCGGACAACCTATGGAGCTCGGCTCATGCGGCCATTTTCTCATTCAACGGCACCGGACGCGTCGGGGCACTGAACTGCGACCAGAACAACCTTTCTACCTCATGATCTTTCAGATCTTTGTAAAACTCAGTCGCATCAGCAGTACTCTTTGCCAAGTCCGCATACACGTCTGCAGCACTCCATAACTGGTCCAGAGGGGCATACTTCGGATCTCTGAACTTCATCCGCAACAAAAAGGGCCTCCCAGCCAAGATATCTCCGGCTTCACGAAGCTCCTCCCTTACCCCTCTAATTTCAGAGCGGGTTTCCTTGGATGCCTCCAAGGCTTTCTTCAGGTCAGACACTTTCGCTTGGCTTTCCTTTTCGAGGAGCTCATAGCGGTCGGCAGCATCTCTCAGCTCAACAGCCATCTTGGCTATTTTTTCTTCGCTCTGGCGATGAGCAGCCTGTTCGTCTCTTAACTCTTCGACCGCCTTCAGGGCGGCCGCATCACTTATTCTGGCTTGTTCCTTAGCTCGGGCAAGTTCCGCCTGAAGGGTCTCCACGGCGGCAGCTCCATCTGCAGTCACAACATATTATAGATACTAGCATCATGCTCCTCTTAGTATTTGCTGATAAGCCGAAGATACATACCCTGTGCCTCGTCAAGCCGCTTGTTCACAAGCGCGATGTCGGCATCTACCACGTCAAGCTGCCGCTTCAGTTCGGCAAAATCAGCAGTCCGGTCAGCCGCCGGACTATGATCCTCTGTTTGCCACCTCTGGATGGCACCAGAGTCTCAGGGGCTACTATTTATATAGAGCACAACTAGCGTGTGTGCGGTACCGCCAAAAATACATATGTTATTTTCCGTACCTCAAAGCCTCTTAGCAGGCTCGTAAAAGCTTCATTCAAACCGCTTTTGCGGATGAAATCCTCTCAACCACCGTACCCATTAAGGTATGATGCGCCTCTGAGATAGCCGCTCGCTCCAAAAGACCCATCAGTGTGTCCGGTCGTGTGCTGGACAATCCCGGACTCTTTCTGTTGCTCTCCTTGGGAGTCGAATACTCCGGACTTCGGGCAGCCGGAGTGTTAACCTCTGGCCTTGGTAGATCAGGAGAAATCCTCCATGACGACACCTCGGGGTTGTCCGCCCCATGTGGCGGGGAGGCAGGAGGAGGCGTTTTGCTCTCCATCATCTCCGGAAGAAGATCCTCCAAAGACGAACTCTGTGGAGAAGGGCTACGAGCCGGACTGCAAGATATATGTCTCGGTTATTATTCTCAGAGATAAAGCAAGATATATTTACCGAAGTACTTTTTTTACTTACAGCTCAGTTGAGGGCTGGCCCCCTTGCGGGCGCTGTGTGTTAAGAACGCCCTCTGGGGCTAGGCCCCCTGGCGAGGGTTTCTTCCCTCGTTTGGAAACCTCTGTTTCCAAGTCTTTAGAGGCGGCCCTTTTCTTCCCATGAGGAGAGGGGATTTCAGATTCACCTCCCCGATTATCCTCCTTCGCGGAGGCACTTACTCCCCCGATTCAGATGTGTAAAGTATGAAGCCCGCCTGTGGCTTCTCTACTCCTCCCTCATCTTCTCCTGATGGCACCTGATATGGTGCGCGCTCAAGCATCCTAGTTAATATAGGATCCGGCGAGCCTTCGGGAAGGGGGGCCGAACACCTGATCCTCTCTGCCTTTCTTATCCAGTCCTGGCAGAGAGCAATTTTTCGGAATGATGTTGTAACAAAAATAAAGGAGGGCATGTTCGGTAGTGGAATTACTTACTTGAGTATCCGGACGGTTGCCGTTGAGACCCGCATCCTCGGTGGTGTCCGGACACTTTATTCGTGATCCGAAGAACAATCCATACGTCTCTTTGAGCGTCACGCCGAAGAATTGTTGAATAGTTCGTGGTCCTTCCGGGTTGAACTCCCACATGTGGAGAGATCAACATTGGCATGGCAGGACCCGACGAACCAGCATTACTTGCATTACCTTGACAAGACTGACATCCCTCTTAAGGAGGTCTCGGATGCGGCTTTGCAGTGTCAGCACGTCGTTAACTGGCCCCCAGTCCATCCCCTTGTTGACCCCTGACGCCAGTTGAGGCGGAGGGCCCGAGCGGAATGCTGGAGCGGCTGCCCGCTTTGTACCTCGGGGAGCTGTGATGTAAAACCACTCCCGTTGCCATAAGTCGGAAACTTCCGTGAAGGAACCCTTTGGCCATGGAGAGTCGGCGCCTTTGCTTATTATAGCACCTCCACACTCCGCGTGACGCCCGTCAATCATCTTCGGCCTCACATTGAAGGTCTTGAGCCATAGGCCGAAGTGGGGGGTGATGCGGAGGAAGGCTTCACACACGATGATAAACGACGAGATGTGAAGGATGGAATTCGGAGCTAGATCATGGAAATCTAGCCCGTAATAGAACATGAGACCTCTCACAAAGGGATCAAGACTAAAACCTAGCCCTCGGAGGAAGTGGGAAATAAATACGACACTCTCGTTGGGTTCGGGAGTGGGGATGACCTGCCCTTGAGTAGGCAGCATGTGCGGGATTTTGGCGGAGAGATACCTGGCCTCCCTAAGCTTCCTGATGTCCTCCTCTGTGACAGAGGAGGCCATCCACCGGCCTTGAAGGTTGGATCCAGACATGGTTGAAGGTCCAAAATGCTTAGCTTTAGCCTTGGGTGTTGGAACTCGAGGTGGGGGAAGGGAAGGATCGAGCGTGGGAAGAAAAGGACAGACCTTGACCCCCTTGTAAAGAGGACGAATATCAAGCGTCCCCCGCGTGGCCGTTTGGAACTTGCCTAAAATCGAGGAGTCATATTAAACAAGCGCGGTTGGGTTACCCACACCTGTATTGATGAGAATCCCGTGATAAGGGGAACACAATCTCTACTTCGACAAGACATGCCAATAAAACTGTCTCGCTACACGTGTTGTGGCTGGTTGAGAAAAACGGTTCGAATAATGACCCGGCTGTGGCGTGATGTCACGCTATGAAAAGTTGTCAGCAGATTAGATTTGTGGAATATTGTGCTCTCTACGGTGGTATGTGGAATTTGTTTTGCAGAGCCGGACACGATCCTCGTGTTCAAAATCTTCTATGGAGTATTCGGAGAAGGAACCCACCTTGCAATGCCGAAGACAATCTGCGCGCCGGACTCATCGTCATTGAAGCCTGGTTCAGGGGCTACTAAGGGAGTCCGGGATTAAGGGGTCCTCGGACAGCCGGACTATATACTTTGGCCGGACTGTTGGACTATGAAGATACAAGATTGAAGACTTCGTCCCGTGTCTGGATGGGACTCTCCTTTGCGTGGAAGGCAAGCTTGGCAATTCAGATATGTAGATCTCCTTCTCTGTAACCGACTCTGTGTAACCCTAGCCCCCTTCGGTGTCTATATAAACCGGAGGGTTTAGTCCATAGGACAACAACACTCATAATCATATGCTAGCTTCTAGGGTTTAGCCTCTACAATCTCGTGGTAGATCAACTCTTGTAATACTCATATCATCAAGATCAATCAAGCAGGAAGTAGGGTATTACCTCCATCGAGAGGGCCCGAACCTAGGTAAAACATCGTGTCCCCCGCCTCCTGTTACCATTAACCTTAGACGCACAGTTCAGGCCCCCCTACCCAAGATCCGCCGGTTTTGACACCGACACTCACCACGGTGGTGCCGGCAACCAGATCGGCACGGGCGATCGACGGAGGTGAGGACGGGGACGGGACAGGACGAACCACCAAACCTAGACAAATCTTGAGGAAAATGGAGTTTGGACAAGGAGCTTCGAGAGGAGAAAGCTTAAGTGTGGCTCAGGCATTTCATCGAACACCTCATGTCCATAGGAGGTGAGTTAGAGCACCACAAACCTCTCCTACGTCTGGCCAAAAAAACAGAGCAGTGCACTGCTCTGCTCGTGGGCAGGGGGTATATATAGGCCTCTCTTTAGTCCTGGTTGGCGGCTAAAACCGGTACTAAAGGACCACATTTGGTCCCGGTTACAGACACAAACCGGGACTAAAGGTTGTGGGCCAGGAGCGAGGCCCATTGGTCCCGGTTCGTGTCTGGAACCAGGACTAAAGGGGTCAGACAAACCAGGACCAATGGCCCCCGAGGCCCGACCGGCCCCCTGGCCTCACGAACCGGGACTAATGCACCCATTGGTCCCGGTTCATAGGGGAACCGGGATTAATGCCCTTTTTATGCCTGGACCAAAGCCCTGTTTTCTACTAGTGTGGACGTCCTCATCATCATCTTCACTTATCCACCGAGTATAGTCATCCATGAAACCATTCATCAACAGGTGCTCCTTTAAACTGCCATGATCAAAAGGGTCCAAAAGGACTCCCTCTTTGCTTCTTGTACACGGACATCTAATCCTAGTCCGATTATTTGCATACATGTCCATCACCGCGGATTGCACGTATCGCTCCACCTTCCATCCACTCACCTTCATGGCTGACTCCATAGTATAACAAGCAAAAGGGTTATAAACAAAATGCATGCATGCATCAAAGTCATATAAAAATTTGGAATGAACTTGCCTAAAAATAGGACATATCGAGTTTGCTCGAAATTCACCAAAATGGAAACAGATCGACATTTCGGCAAAACATAAGCAACCTGGGGGCATGTCACTCGCACAAATCCCTCCATATCTCAAACACACACATTCCCATTCCTGGAATGCACAACTTTTTACTCACCTATCTTCCGAGAGAGATTGAACACGGTTAGATGAGGCCTTCGCTACCTATAGGGATAATCTAAAAGGTGGATGGCTCAATAGCTAGCTAGATCTAGTTTGTTGGGAGGAGAGACAACTGTAGCTAACTAATGGAGAGGGAGAGAGATGAGCTAGCTAGATCTATATGTATGGAAGGGGGGAGAGCCAAATAAATGAGGTAGATAGTGAAGAGAGGCCATTTATGGAGGAGAATTATGGTGGAGGGGAATTAATGGGGAGAGAAGAGAGCTAGAAGGAAGAGAGAAGAAGGGCAACAATGGTGGAGAAATAACTTAGAGAGGGGAGAGGGCAAATGAGGGAGGAAGGGGATGGGGAGGGGGAGAGGGGGTGAAAAGGTGGAACCAGCCACGCCTAGCAGTGGCGCTGTTTCCCAGACACCGATACTGCTATGGTGCTCAATAGTAGCGCTTGTCACGAGAAGAGCTACTACTAAGTGCGTCCCATTAGCAGTAGCGGAGTTGTCAAAGCAAGCGCTACTGCTAAAACCTTAGCAGCAACACTTTGTTTTGGGCTGTGCTGCTACTACAGCAGCGTCGGTGGGCTCGTTGGGTCCCACTTATCAGTAGCGCTTTTTTCATTTCCAGCGCTACTGCTAAATCATTACTTGTAGGGCTGCCCGAGAACAGCGCTGCCGCTAATTAGCATGAACGCTTATTGTTTTCCAGCGCTACTACTGATGTCCTACCTATAAGCATTTCCCTAGTAGTGATAAAGTATACTTAAGGAAATTGGTTATCGGAGTATTTAACCACTGATTTCTTAGAGCATCTCCAGCCGCGCCCCAACAAGGCCCCCAGGCGACTTTTCGGCCGCCGGCGCCAAAAAATCGACCCAGTCGCGCCCCAGGGGCCCATTTTTCGCCCGCCCGGGCCGAAATTGGCGCCGGCGGACCCAACCCGAACCCAGCGTGCTGGAGGCGCTCAGGAGCGCCGGGCAAATTTTTTTGGCGCGAAAGCGCCGTGGGCCAGCCGCGTCAGCGACTCGACTCTCTTCTCGCCGCTTCGTCGTCCTCATCGCCTCGTTTCCCATGGCGAATAAATGCCAAAGCTGCGCACGCTGCCGCACCGGTCAGCCTCCATTGATGCCTCACGGGTGGCGCAGTGAAGTCCGGGCGGTGCGCGTCCCCTCGCCCGCCACGCCTCCCGCCACGCGTAACGCGCCGGTCAAGCCTACCGCGCGGCGCCTCCGCCTATATAAAGCCGAGAGCCAGCGCGCCGGAGATACGCACACACACTACACCGCCGACGCGCCCACTTCTCCCCTTCCTCCTCTCGCCGTCTCCAGCTCAGAAGGATGTCCGAGCGCTTCCCGGGCGACGGCGCGGCGGCGAATGGTTTCGAGCGCCGCCATCTGCACGAGGACGAGGCTCGCCTCCTCTTCGAGGTCGAGTACCCGGCCCTGCTGGACATGCGGGTGCCCGGGGCATGGAGGATCAGTGCCGGCGGCGTGCTGGTGCCACCACCACCCACCAGGGCGGCGCGGCGTGCGGAGATCGCACACATTCGCGCGTCCCTGCCGCGAGCGGCGATGGAAGGCCCACGGTACACCCCCAACAGCCCGCTTTGGGAGCCCTATTTCCGCCGCCGACACGCCGAGGAGCTCAAGGCGACGAACTGCGTCGTGCCCTCCGGCAGGCTCAACTCCGAGGACCGGCGCCGGTGGTGGGGCGTACCCGGCTGCACGTTGGAGCCCGTCCTCGAGTACATCGAGGACGGCAACACGTCGCGCCTCGAGTACCCCGCTCCCCCGACCTTCTCACGCCGTCGTGGGAGCTCCTGGACGCCGAGGCGTATGGAGCGGCCCGGTGCGTCCTTCTCCTTGTCCGGCCGCTCGTTGGGCTCTTCCTGCCTCCGCCCTGTCAAGCCGGAGCCCCAGGACACACCGGTCAGCGCGCGCACCCGCAGCTCCGGCGTCCGCATCGGCGACTCCACCCCCCCATCCGGCCGCTTCATCCTTGCCGAGCCCAAGCCGGAGCCCAGCCTCCCCGCGGAGTACGAGGAGATAACCCGGCACGGCTTCTCCGACGAGGACGCCCTGCAGTGGGCGCGGGACGACTACCTCCGCGACGAGATGGTCCGGCAGCGCCGGGCCCTGGAGGAGATCGAAGCCCGTAAGCGTGGGCGCGAGGACGAGCACGGCTTCGTCATCCTCGACAGCGATGACGACGAGGACGCCCCCGGACCGTCCAACCCGCCGCGCCAACCGGGGGAGGGATGCAGCAGGGATGGCGGCGGCGGAGGCGGCGACTACACGCAGTTCTACAGCCTCCTCGGCATGTAGAACTGCGAGGGCGGGCGGCGGACGGCGGGGAGCGGCGAGGCAGACGGCGGGGAGCGGCGAGGCAGACGGCGAGGAGCGGCGATGGAGACGGCGAGTGGCGGCCCCTAGTAGCTTTTTCTTTTTTATATAAAATATGTTTAAGTTTAAACGAACTCGCCGAAGTTTGCAATGAATTTGCGCCGTGTTTGTGCCGTGTTTAAAATTTTCAAAATAACATGGACGCCGCGACTAGGGGGCATCACGCCCCCAGCGCGCGGGTTAGCGCCGGTGCGCCCCCAGGGGGCGATTTTTAGCCCCTCCTGGGGGGCCAACGGGTGGAGATGCTCTTAATACCGTTATTCATCATGAGTTCTTCAAAAGTCACACTTTCTTTTCGATAAAATTCATACCATATCTTTATATGGGTGGAAGATAGACATAGTTGATGTGAACCACAAAAAATTGTATGTCCCTGTTGCAATGCACATACAATTAGCTATTCTAAATAAAAATTGGTATTGATAGCCACTTAATCCCAATTAGCAATTTTATATACGACCAAGCAAAAAAATCAGAATTGAAGCCCATCTAATAGCAAAAGAAAAAGAATTCATGCCCATTTCAATACGTAGGCTGATTTTGGGTTTGAGTTATTTTTCAATTCCAAATACGTATTGCAGCGAATCAACCTGTGGTTGAGTTGGTTAGGTGGACAGTGGTATCCCCAACCCACCAGGGTTCAAATCTTGGTGCTCGCATTATTCCTGGATTTATTTCAGAATTTCCGGCGATGCGCTTTCAGTGGGAGGAGACGTTCACGTCGACGACGAGGCGCCTATGGTGACTTCGTAAATTTCAAGATGATATGCCGGCTCAGTCTCTCGGAGGTGCTCATAGGGGTAGGGTGTGCGTGCGTGCGTTCATAGGGTGAGTGTATGCGCGTGTATATGAACGCTTGTGTATGTACTGATGTTAAAAAAAAATGTATTGCAAATCTCTGCTCTCTGATTGGTTCATCTGGGGCTCCCACGGATCACTCCCACTGCCCGCCACGCTCCCCTCAGATCCAACGGCGCTCGCAGCACGTCACGCGGATCACTCCCCCTGCCGGCCTCCAATAAAAGCCGCGGCCTCGCCGCCGTTCCAACACACAAACTCAGGGCACTCCGATCCAGCACCGCCGCCGCCAACACCACAACATCTCGAGTAGTTTCCAGCTCGCCGGAGACGCAGCAAGCAAGATGGCCGGAAGGAAGGGCGGCGACAGGAAGAAGGCGGTTACCCGCTCCGTGAAGGCCGGGCTCCAGTTCCCCGTCGGCCGCATCGGGCGCTACCTCAAGAAGGGCCGCTACGCCCAGCGCGTCGGCTCCGGCGCCCCCGTCTACCTCGCCGCCGTCCTCGAGTACCTCGCCGCCGAGGTACGCGCAGATCTCTCCTGTCCCCGAGCATCTGTTCTGCTCTGTCCTTCTTGTGTTCGACGGATAACTGACAGATTTCGTTTTTGAATCTCAGGTGCTGGAGCTTGCCGGCAACGCGGCCAAGGACAACAAGAAGACCCGCATCATCCCGCGCCACCTGCTGCTCGCCGTCCGCAACGACCAGGAGCTCGGCAGGCTGCTCGCCGGCGTCACCATCGCGCACGGCGGCGTGATCCCCAACATCAACTCCGTGCTGCTCCCCAAGAAGTCCCCCGCCGCCGCCGAGAAGGAGGCCAAGTCGCCCAAGAAGAAGACCACCACCAAGTCGCCCAAGAAGAAGACCGCCACCACCAAGGAGTAACCGCCCCCATAGCCTAGCCAGTGTTGCTTGGATCCATTTCTCATGGACTAAGATGAGATCCTGTATGTAATGCTCTGTAGTGCCCGACTGCCCGTTAGTTTCGTCGAGCAAGGATGACATTGTATCTGCGATTTCTATGACAATGGTGAAAGATGCAATCATTTCAATCTTGTACTACCAAATTCTCTCTTCTGGCATCCGAATTTTTCCATTAATCTGCAATTTGAGCCATTTATATGTAATCAAGCTTATAAATTGATGACGGTCAAGATGCTTCAGAAGTCCTGCGGTCAAACATTTCAAATTAGATCTTGACCATGCTGAAGCATTTTGCAGGCAATGTAACCTCTGTAGTTGAGCTGGTTAATGTTGCTCTGTTTGACAAAAGAGTACTTGCATTTGGAGTTGAGCTGACCAGAGTTGCTCTGTTTGATCTGAAGTTCAGATAGTTTGATGTAGGTAGATGCAAACTAAAATAACTAGCCAGATGAGGTGCTGATTTTGTATAATCAGCTAAGTCAGAAACAGATATTGACAAATTTAGATAGGATTAGTCAGGCTCTTCAAAGAGTCCAGTAGAAAAATGTTCTCCACCGGAGTGCACAAGATTCCTCGGTAAATAAGCAAGATGATGTTGCACGGTGGGAAAACTAATAAGCAAGAATTTCAGTAAAAATGTATGAATAGAAAAAAAAGGTTAAATGTAGAGTGGGTATACCATATATATATTTTTTTATCGAGGAATGAGTTTTTTTTAGCCACTGCACTACCTGCGACTTCATGTCTAAGAAGGCATCCGAGTTTATATGAAATATCAGCCGCGATACATTTCTACTTATTTTGTTGAACCGTGATTTTTTTTAAAATTAAATATTCGCTGCAACACTATATTTTTTGAGGAAAGAGGAACAAAATTGAATAATTCAATATTGTTTGAATTTACGAACATTTTTAGAAACATAAACATTTTTTGACAAACATGAAAAGACTTGAAAACATGGCATTTTTTGAAAATAACAAACACTGTTTCTAAATCATGAACGTTTTTGTATTTGTGAACGAATTTTGAAAACGTGATTTTATTTAATTTGCAAACAAATTTGGAAATATGAAACATTATTTGAAATTCCCAAACATTGTTTAGATTTCTGAACAAAAAATAAAAGTGCGAATGTTTTCAAAATTACTAGACCTTTTTTTCGAATTTCAGAACAAATTTCCAAAACATGAACAAATTTCAAAATCGTGAACAAACTTTGAAACCGGGAACATTTTTTCAAGTTTGCGATCATTTTTTGAATTTACAAGCAAATTTCAAAACATTAACATCTTTAAAATTTGTGGAGAAATATTTGCAAATGGGAACATATTCTGAAATTCCCAAAATTACTGGAATTTGTGAACAAAAATTTAAAATGCGAATATTTTAAAATTTCTGTCCATTTGTTAAAAAGAAAAAAAACTTGAAAAGAAAAAGGAAATAAAATAAAAAGGAAAACACAAGGGGGTAAAAAAAAGAAAAGAAAAATGGAAAATGAAAAAAATATATAGGAAAAACCAGTTCAGAGAACCTTCTGGAAGGTTCCCAAAATAGATAAAACCAGACATGAACATGCATGAAGGTTCCTAAGACCCAAAGTAACATATCACATAACTAGGCCGGTCAAGTGCACTCGATCCCGCTCGATCCCCGTGCGTTTGCTCGTCATTATGACGCCACGACTGTCCAATAGGGATTTCCCTCTAGTTCATCCCTCGTATTTTGGCAGGTTAATTTTTCTCCAATTTGCTTCCCCATTCAAATTTAAAATTTGTTTGGGAAAACAGGCGTGTGGTAGTTCTGAAATTCAGGGGATGATTGTTTAGATATTTTCTGCTTTAGAAAAATAAGCTAGGGAAAACAGTTCAGGTGTTTCATTCTAGCTAAAGAGTTAAGGGATCTAAAGACGTTTTAATCTTCCGGCATAGACTGACGGGCATGTTGATGCATGATGTAGACATGTTCCAATAAAAGACTTTGTGAATCGGCATGAGCGGTGATTCTGGTTCGATTTGTGGTATGATCGAATGCGCTCATACCACTGCTCATCTTCTGTTTTGTTAAAACTATGGCTTGTGGCCGACCATCGGTAGGAGTGGACAACCTTGAAGACGCGCTCATACGAGTGCCCGTCCATCCTTGTGATAACTTGCTATGGTGCAACCAAGGGCTTTTGTATCATCGGTCAACTAATGGTGTTACGGCCTAGGGGTACCTCATCTTGTCGGTTACAGGTCCAAGTAGGACGGCCCGAGGGCCCCTAGGCCGGTTCCGCCTGGGCCATCATGTCAGCCCATTGGCCCTCTAGGAGAAAGAATTTGGAGACCTTTTCGTTCAAGACAAAGAAGTCGGATCCGTGGAGGACTCCTCTCCACCGACATAGTCAACTAGGACTCATATAACCCTAGAGGGCGTATTATCTTAAATAAGCCAGGTTTGGGCTAGTCGACAAAACATCTTAGGCATTACAATCCTTCGGTATTACATGTACTTTTTACACCCTAATCAAAATATACACATAGCAGGAGTAGAGGTTTACCTCCATCGTGAGGGCCTGAACCTTGGTAAACTCGGCTCTTGTTCCCCCTCTAACCTAATCACTACGTTGGGATAGCCTACTGAGGGATCTGCCAGAATCGTCTCCGACACCATAGAAGGACCAGATCAGCCGCAAAACAACACCACGTCAACACTAATACTATAGTACCATCAGAGGGACCAACTTACTGCTACTAATCAAGCTACAATGAGGAGTACACATCCCATAAGAAGCAGGACTACCATAACCCAAAGAACAAGCTACCTAAACCATAAGGTAGGAGATAAGGATGCTCTCAGGTAGCATAGAGGTGGATGGCTGCTCCAGATCCACGCAGAGGCACGACGGCGCGGTCCAGTTCCCAGTATGCCAAGCAAGCGTTTGCATGCGAGACTGGGCGCGGCGAGAAGGTGCACGTGGTCCAGATCCGCACTATGCGTGATGAGCTGGGGTAGGCCAGTGCAGTAGGGAGTGAACATAAGGTATTTTGTGGTCCAGATCCGCGTGGTGTGCACTCCTAGTGGCGTCTTGTCGTGTGTGCGCACGTTGCTGCGCGATGGAGGAGCTGGACGCGGGATGCTAAGCGAGTGGTGCGATGTGGAGCGGCCTGTTAGGGGGTTGACCGAGTCGTGGGGCTTGGAAGGTGAGGTTGCCGGTGAAAATTGTACCTTGATGACTGCGCCTTCGATCGTCATTTCCTTGTTGGAGGCATCAAGCTGGCAGTCCTCACTTTCCCTCCCGGCAAGCTACATGGAAAAGTCTAGACCTGGTTACCGAATTGGGCGATGGCAACGTTGTTTGCTTTGCTTGGCGTTGCACACATTCGCCCTTGAGGGCATCGTTTTGGAGGTGCCGGTCGGAGGGGACTCGTGGCTTGCGGAGTTGGCCGGCGACGACTAGAGTGGTTTCGCCCCTGTGGCAAACATCGGTTTGACAATGCTGATTCATTGGCGGTGGGAAGTAGGAGCATCGTTCACATGCGAGTTGCGTCGGATAAGCCATGCCAGCCAAGCTCGTGGGATCGAAACTGCATGTATTCGATTTATCAGACATACCATTCCTCTCTGGTGTCGTCGTGGTTCGGACAATCTTGTGACAAGCCCGGACTAATGCAACGGCTCTCTTCTTTATCCCGTTGCTGATGAATCAATAGAGAGAGACCTCCCTAAAAAAATCAATAGAGAGACATGGGGCTGCAATGTATTTTTTGAGCATCCTCCAACCAAAAGGAAAAAAAGAACGCTTCAGGATCTTTTCATGCTCTGCGACGTGCGGTATGTACGGTACACGGTGCTGGAGCGTACGTTCGACGAGTGCGCGGGAGTCCACAGCCCATCGATCCGCGCCCCGCCCGCGTACGTCCTCGCCACGTCATCGATCCGCGCCCAAGCGCATCCAGTCCGTCCGTCCCAAGCATCACCGAACGGCTGGAACCACTCCACGGCATCGATCCGAGGCTCAATCCTCTCCGCCAACCACAGCCAACCTCCTTCCTCCTCCCCGCTCCCTACATAACCCCGCCGCTCCCATCCGTCTCTGCACACCACAAGCATCCGCAGCCCCCCTCACAACCCACCACCCCACACGCTCGAACCACCACCAGCAGCAGCACCCATGGCACCCAAGGCGGCGGAGAAGAAGCCGGTGGCCACGGCCGAGAAGACGACGGCGGGGAAGAAGCCCAAGGCGGAGAAGCGGGCGCCGGCGTCCAAGGAGGCCGGCGGCGAGGGGAAGACGAGGGGCAGGAAGAAGGGCAGCAAGGCCAAGAAGGGCGTGGAGACGTACAAGATCTACATCTTCAAGGTGCTGAAGCAGGTGCACCCCGACGTGGGCATCTCCTCCAAGGCCATGTCCATCATGAACTCTTTCATCAACGACATCTTTGAGAAGCTCGCCGGGGAGTCGGCCAAGCTGGCGAGGTACAACAAGAAGCCCACCATCACGTCCCGGGAGATCCAGACCTCCGTCCGCCTCGTCCTCCCCGGGGAGCTCGCCAAGCACGCCGTCTCCGAGGGCACCAAGGCCGTCACCAAGTTCACCTCCTCCTAGACAGCTTAGGCTTGATCCTCGTCGCTTCATGCGTTCTGTATGTACGTAGTCGGCAGTATGATGTTACAATCTTTGTAAGGATTGTGCTGCTTGCTTGCGGCCTTAAGAAATAGTGATGTTGCTGTTGTCTGAATCAATGTTCATGTGTGCTTGCGTGTCGCTTCAGAGTTCAGACTCTTCTTGATGCCATTTGTTTATGTCAGCAAATTTCTGCGGTGACAGTTTATCTAATTTTAATTTGCTACCATTTATCTACTGTGGTGGTTTCTATGTCTGCAGATAGAAACCTCTAATTTTAAATCTAGTATACCCTTTGAAGTTTGAAATTCTGAACTAGTTAAATTCGTGAACTGATTGCGGCATTTTGTATGTGGTTTAGCAGTACCATGTTACAACCTTTCTAAGAATTGTGCTGCCTGTGGTTCTGAAGAAACAGTCATGTCGTTTGAATCAGTGTTCATGTCTGCCTACGTGTTGCTTCAGACTCGTCTCGCTTTTGGCATGTCTATTACAGTCGCTCCCATCTTGAAGGTGGTTCTGTACATCTTGCTTTTCTGTCGAACTTGACTATCTTTTTTCTTCTTCTGATTTTTGTTTACAGTGATAGTTTGGAAGTCTGCAGATACAAACCTCTAACTTAAATTCTACACTCTTTGGAGCTTTGAAATTCTGTAGTTAAATTCATGAATTTTGCAGTTGTTTATGTGTTTTTATTTTATTCTCATTTGGCGCCATGTAAGTTTTTGTTTTAAAACTGAAGTTGGCGAGTTTTGTTAATCTCTGACGGAACACTACAAGTTTTTTCCTCGGTGGACTTGTCATCCATACGGCAAGAAGCCAAGAGCAGCTTGCCAGGTCGTGCTCAGTAAGGCATAATTAGTTAGATTTTGATTAAACTTCTTGAGGTAAGCTAGAGGCTTTTTGCAACAAAAAAGAAGAAGAGATAAATTAGAGACAGTGCACCCATGTTTTTAGAGCCAAGGAACATGGCAGTTGCAACTATCATTTTATTAGGATGACACACAGAAAGTTTGCCGTTGCTGCTATTGAGTACTGACTACTGAGTCAGCAGAGTTTTTTCTCTATATATGTTTACATGTTTAGAAATTTCATCAATACCAACTTGCGAAAACGCTCAGGTACAGCAACATATTCCTATACAGAACTTTTCGCCAAAGCTTGCAACCAAAGACGGGCATCTCCGTGGGAATCGTTGGTACAAGTGCAGATACAGTTTGGTGTTCTTGGTCACTTTGTCAGCAAGATCTTGCAAGAGAGTCCGCTGTTTTGGACCCTTTTGGTTCAGGATCATGAGACCCGAACTGCAGACATAATCTCTTTTTTTGACAATAGAACGATAGCCCATTTTGATTGAGGGTCATTTATGCTTTCTGTCATGCTGATTTTGCTCCTCAAATAATATTCATAGACAGAAGGTTATTAATGATTTGTACCCAAGGTTCAGAAATGCTAGGTAGAGATTGGAAGTTCAAAATAAATGTGTGATTAGAGTACAACAGAAAACTTTTTCTGAATACAACCTTATTGTTCTTAATCTGTAGAATTTATAATATGGCAGTTCCTCAAAATATAACAAAATAGTATCATTCAAACCAATTGTGTTTGGTTTCTAAGATCATTTGTGTTTTTTGTGTGTGCCAATCTGATAAATACAAAGCATAAGACCATCAATACAAAGGAGCACTTACAAAGAATCCGTAAACAAGATGGCAAGTAGAAACACAACAACATAAAAACAGAGGAAAATATAACCATGACAATATAAATTTACCACATGATATTGTTTCCAGTAGTTTGCAAACTATTGGATGGAACTTTCTGTAATTCTGCAGCTATGAAAAGCTAACTGCAAGGCACTAAATTAACTAATGACACGAAGTGATGAGGAAAAGAGAAGCAAGTGCAGAAGTTCACCAACGAAATCAAGCAATGACCAGTATCTGAAGATGGCCCATCACTGAACACTGATACTTCCCAAGTTACTCTTAAAATTTCAATATGGGAAAAAATGGAACTAACAACACATAATTCGTTGAGCGATGATTTAGAAAAATATAATTAGATGAGACCATTCAGCCATGTCATCCAGGCTGGCAAGGAGTTCGGCTTTTTACCGGTACAGGCACACACTTTGTTTTGTCAGACACTGCTCTGGCTCACCACCGAGGGGGTGAAACAGATGAATCGTGAACTACTACCCGTCGCCATCATGCTTGGCTTCTTCCCACACTGCGAACCCACCTCCTCACCGCGCTCTCCCAATCCCAGGGTGACAGAAGGTGGCTCCTTGTCCCCCAGAACCCAATGCGTTTGTCATCAACTTGGGCACCAGTCACCAGATGGAGTCATTGAGATACAATCGCCAATAGCAATGGGGTCACCTCACAGCAAGAAAGAGAAGACAGTAGCATCTAGAATAATAGATAGTACAGTGTATAAGGCAGATCTGTGTGATAGAGGCCATAAATATAAGAATACCAGTAAAGTGTTCTTGTGAGTCTAGAGTGTGAAACAGGGCCTTACAGACAAGTTGATCCCTGGCTATTGTTGGCACTATTTGATAACACAAAGTCGGTAATGAAAATACTAATGGGAGGTGTAGGGCATAAGAAAAATGATAGCACACTGAGACTGTGTATACCTGGAAGATTGTCCAGCAGGTGTGTGCAGAGGCATGGATTCGACAGCTCCACCAGTTGAATCTTAATCAGACGGCAAAGAGTATTGATCTGGCGAGACCATACATAATATCACTATAAGCATATTAGTGGAACAAAAAGAAAACTGAGCTATTATCTGTTTTTTCTTCCATCTTCCATTAAATGTGGTAACTATCTCATACTTAAGTACTAACTTCCTCTGTTCCAGAATTAGTTACCTGGGTTACAAACTTACAAAAGAACCAGTTTGGTCAACTTAATTAGTCTTAGGCACGTGGAATTGAAGTATACGATTCAAGGCAAGCATAAGAAAATAGTTGCGGTTCCCTCAATACAACCACCCAGTCTCAGGATGGAAGAATCATGTTTTTCCTATAGTACACAACTAAAGTATTCGTCCTTGTGTGGCAGTACATCAGTTGCATCAATGGAAAGTAGATTCATATATATCAGAGGGACATTATGCTGAGCGGAGAACTGGCATTACTCCCACTTCAGTAAAATACATATGGTCTACTTTAGTGGCAGCACCATGAGGACCAAGGATGTAAATTAATGGATACATTGGACATACATACATAAACATCAGTATATATAGATAAGGATGTTTCATATAAGTACCTAGCTTTCGAGAATGTCCATGTTGAGAAGCTTAGTGCCATTTTCTTGTATTCCAGATTAACAAGTCAATTGATCTCGGAATACATGCCTACATTACATTGATGAAATGGAGCTAGTTCTGTGTCACCCTATGTTATGACTGTTACATGACGAACCACATCCGGCATAATTATACATCACTAATCCGGTGCCTACGAGTTTTCCATATACTGGTTCTCGCTCATTTACTTTTCCGTTGCTACTGTTACAATCACTACAAAATACTAAAACCATTACTTTTGCTGTCTTTACTTTTGTTACCGTTACCACCACTATCATATTACTTTGCTACTAAATACTTTGCTGCAGATACTAAGTTTCTAGGTGTGGTTGAATTGACAACTCAGCTGCTAATACTTGAGAATATTCTTTGGCTCCCCTTGTGTCGAATCAATAAATTTGGGTTGAATACTCTATCCTCGAAAACTATTGCGATCCCCTATACTTGTGGGTTATCAGTGGAATGTACTCGCAAGTTGCAAAGGAAGGTATAACAAATTATACATGCAGGGTAGTATTGGTGGAGGTTTCCTTTGCATAAAATCAATTTTCTCCTATACTAAATTTTATAAACTCCTTTTGAAATAAAAAAATAGTTTTTAATTAAAAGATAGGAGTGAGACACTTGGATATATGCATTAGTGTTCATTCTCCAAAATTAGTTAAAACATCCAGGTTGAAGTGAAACACAATCACTATGCTCAATCCTCAACTTTAACCCTTAAAACAGACTTTTAGAAAAGAGAGGGGAGATTCTTCTTCAATCCAAGTCTTTAGTTGCTCAAATTGCCCGTAACCGGGGGCACGGCTAATCGATTAGGTTAAACCCTCTGCAGAGGTCGTACAAGTTCCCCACATGATACAACCAACCCCATTTATCGTTACACACTTGGGTGTACGACTACAACCCGCCTCGGATGTCGGAAGACCCGCCGGCCGGTCAATGATTGCCGTGATAGATGAGCACAATGTAACTCAGTCCGAACGCTAGTATGGAACCGGATCCTCTGCCGTGCCGCTGGGCACGGCACAGGTACCGTGCCTTCTTACGACGACCCAGCGACACACTGATATGGGCCAGAAAAATAAGAAAGCCCATTCACCCAGTCACCCAGCCCGATCTACCAAGCCGTTCTGGTGCCAAAATACGCCGCTCTATCGTCTTCTGGCGCCAAAACACAGAACAGAGCATCCTGAGCGCGGTAAGGCGGCCGATGCGGCGGAGCTTGCACTCCTCCCCCACGAAGCGTCGCGAGCATGTGCCGGCAGGTCATCTGGTGATTCTTCCTTTGGGTCCGTCACATACCCTTGATCGATCGGCCTCTTCTCTGAGCACTCCGCCGGCCAGATTGTGCTCCTACTTCGTCGCTCATACCAGCCAAACCCTCCATACACTGTGAAAAGGTAATCTGAAAATCAGGTTGACCACATGCATAGATCATATTGTTAGTAACTAGATCCACTTCTCATTGATTCTCAGTGTTATATGTATTTCTTTTTGTAGCCTGCAATATTTGTTGGCCTCTGCCATTCTTCATTGCTCATCAGATGGAAAACCAGACCAGTACAAATTCAAACAAAATTGGTGAAGAGGACAATGAAGGAGCGAATAAGTAAGTCAAATCTGACAAGTACTATATTTAATCTCCTCTGTTTAGAGTGTTCACACCAATTTTTGAATGGAAAGATGGCAAAGGGCAGTACAGTATATGTATGTTGTGAACACTATGCTTTTGATGCAACTCAACTAGCAATCAAACATTTGAACATAAATTGCTCTTGACCTGCTCTTTTGTTTTTTGCAGGAAAGTGACATACCTAGCTGGGCACCACAGATTGGTATGAGATTTAGCACTTTGGAAGAGGCCTGGAACTTTTGGGAGTATTACGGAGGTTGAATTGGGTTTGGTGTCAGGAAGAGGTACGCAAATCCAAGTAAGTTTGACGGTGTAATCACATCAGTCAGATTCGTGTGTCGCAAAGAGGGACATAAGAAATCAGACAAAAGAGATCACCTGAGTAAGCAACCTCGAGCTGAAATTAGGACCGATTGCCCAGTTCACATTGGCCTTACCATAGACCGAGAAGTGGGGAATTATGTAGTTTTTGATCTTGTTCTCGAGCACAATCACAAGCTGCAATTGCAGGAAACATGTCATCTTTTGCCATCATAGTAGAAGATTTCTGAAATTCAAGCTTTTGATATTGAAAATGTCGATGAGTCCGGTATTGGGCCAAAAGCCACACATGAGCTAGCTAGTCGACAAGTTGGTGGATCTTTGAATCTTACATACACTCCTCGCGATCACAAAAATTATTTGTGTAGTAAGCGGCAAAGGGAGCTAATTTATGGTGAAGCAGGGAGTATGTTGAAACATTTTCGGGATAGAACCATTGAGAATCAATCATTTGAGTATGCCATACAACTGGATTGCGAAGAACAAATTGCAAATATTTTTTGGGCTGATGCTAAAATGATCATTGACCATGCTCATTTTGGTGATGTTGTCACTTTTGATACAACCTTCGGAACAAACAAGGAGTATAGACCATTTGGGGTATTCCTTGGATTCAATCATTTCCGAGAAACGGTTGTTTTTGGTGCTTGTCTTCTATGTGATGAAACATTTGATTCTTTCCGGTGGTTATTTGATACTTTTTTTGTCGACACACAACAAGAAGCAACCTAGGACAATATACACGGATCAAGACACTGCAATGGGAAATGCAATCAAGGATGTATTTACAGAAGCAAGGCATGGACTATGCACTTTTCACATAATGCAAAATGTCATCAAACATTTGTCTGCTCATTGCACTAAAGAATCAAATCTTATTAAGGATTTTAGCGCTTGTGAGTTCGGGTATGAGGACAAGGAAACATTTGTGGAGGCTTTCTACACCCTGAGAACTAAGGTAGAGAAGCAAACTTGGTTTGATAGCATCTATAAAGTAAGAGAAAAGTGGGCTGAATGTTATATGAGGGATGCTTTCACCTTAGGGATGCGAAGCACGCAACTAAGCGAGAGCCTAAACAATGACTTGAAACTCCACCTGAAATCAGACCTTGACCTTGTTCGTTTTTTCAAGCATTTTGAAAGGGTTGTGAAAGGGAAACGAGACAATGAGTTGAATTCGGAGTATGAGTCCAGAGAGAAACTACCTAGAATCAAAATAACTACACCTATGTTAGTCCAAGCAAGTGAGGTATACACTCCTGGCATATTTGAAAGTTTTCAAACAGAGTATGTTAGATCTATAGCAGCCTGCAGTAAAGTACTGGATGGGGATTATGTATTTGCAGTGGCAGTTGGTAGCCTTCGCGGAGATCCAATATTTGAAGATGAGCGCACGGTTGTTGGTAATCCGTTGGAACAAACAGCCACATGTAGTTGTGGGCAATTTGAGAGAATTGGACTACTATGCGCCCATGCTCTAAGAGTTCTTGATTTGATGAACATTAAGTTAACTGCCACCACATTATATTTTAAAGCGTTGGACTCTAGGTGCACGGTGTGGAACTATCCAAGATAGAAGTGGAAGGAATGTTGTTGAGAATCCAATGCTGGATGCCATTCTTAGCTGTAAATTTCTCACACACAAATTTGTCAACTTAGCCACTCAAGCACTAAGCTCCTAGCCGTGTCGTATTTTACTTGACAATGCACTTGATATCCTCACTAAGGAAATTGAAGAGCAATTGAAAAAGGAACGTGAAGGTCACCTTGTCGAGGATTGTGATACCCAAGTGGTACCTCAAGAATCAAATCAAGATTTAAGTGATGCACGCCTAAAGAAAAAATCTCCACAGAAAAAAGGTTCGAAGCGGAAGTCAACTTGGATCGATAGGCAACACAAGAAATGGAAGACAAGGCTATCTGAAGATAAAGAGACAAAAGAATTACCTACGGCATGTTATTTATATCCTGAAAAATAATTACTTTGTTGACCTTTCAAATATAGTATGTTTGTATGATTGAATCTCTATGTTCATTTTGTTTTCAGCAACCAGAGAATGAGATTCAGCAACAAATGAAAGGGCGGAAAAGACCAACCAAAGCTAAGAAGACACAAGTATTTCCTACAATATGTCTTTCGTATGCAAAGACATTTACTTTCTTGTCCATTCAAGTATAGTCTTTTACTTTGTTCTCCTTTTACATGTAGCAGCAAGAGAATGGAATCAAGAAAACCAACAAAGGAAGGAAAAAGTCTACGAAGACCACCAGTGCACATGACTTGACTATGGGTTCCCAGCAAAACAAAGATGAGACTCATTCATTGACAGAGAAAGATACTGGGAGCATTGAGAATGATTTTCATGGTTATGGATGTATTAAGAGTTACACTGAATTATTGATGGTATGCTTCATCCCATTTACCATTGTGCTTAACTTACGGTTTCAGCAAAATCAATGTTTTTTTCTAATATGAGCAATCCTTTAATGATGCAGGGTTCTAGTGTCGAACAACTGTACATAAATGACATGTTTCTATCAGATCCCTTTTGTCATCAGTAGACTTGAAGATCCATTTTATCACAGGAGGACTTGAAGAGTACGTGGTGAATGCTAAAGATTGGATGGATGCTGCTGGTCATGCATTCATTTTCTTATAGTGTTGGTCATGTACTAATTAGTTAAATCTGCCCTAGGGAAAGCATGTGGAAATTCTAGTATTTTAACTTTTGTACTGCTCTCGAATTTGTCAATGCGAGACCAGCAGTTGGTTAAGACTATTAAGTGGAATTCACTTGGTTGTAACCTGCACAGGTTGATTCTTCAGTTTCGTAGCAGGTTCAGTTCAGAAGAGTGTGATTCTTCAGTTTTGCGGCAGCTTTTTTTTTTTTAAAGAAAAGTTTTGCGGCAGCTGTGAACGGCTGATTGCATTCCCGGCTGGGTAGATGGGCTTTCTTGGCCCATGTCAATGCGTACGCTAGGCTCGCTGGGGTCGTCGTAAGAAGGCACGGTACCTGTGCCGTGCCCAGCGGCACGGCAGAGGATCCGGTTCCCCCCTCCAATGCCGTAGGCCGTCACCAGGGCGAGGCCCTGAACTGTACGCATCGTCATCGACACATCACACGGTCCGCCAGCGATCTCGCCGAAGGTCACATGTACCATGCCCTGCAGCCAGGGGAGTGGAAAAGTAAAAAAAAGAAACATGCTCAAAATGAACTCGAATTTGACTGACATGATCGGCTCAAATCCCTACGTGCCTGCAAGATCGAGGAGAGCACGCCAGATGTTCCCTCCAGATGTTCGGGGAGGACCCGTCTTACGTCTTAGTACACGCCATATAAGGCCAGCAGCTGTTCATGTGCAGCTCTTCAAGGTTTTTCTACATATCACAAATGTGAGACAGAATGGATATTTAAGTGTGGAACAATATCCACAAATAAAACTCTAGTTCTCACAACAGAAACTCAAAAGTTGATGCACAAAAAATGTCATCAGATGAGTACTCTCAAAATGAGCAACAAAAATAAAATTAGCATTGCATAGAAACAGTTTTGCGGGGCATGACGGT
Organism: Triticum timopheevii; assembly: GCA_963921465.1. Taxonomy (NCBI): domain Eukaryota; kingdom Viridiplantae; phylum Streptophyta; class Magnoliopsida; order Poales; family Poaceae; genus Triticum; species Triticum timopheevii. The sequence continues at coordinate 38,966,789 of OY997272.1, read as the reverse complement.
TGTTGCAGCTTGCGAGCATATATCCGCAAATAAAGCTAAACCGATGATGCGAAGCTACTGGGCAAGTAATGTTTGTGAAACCGATGAAGGAATCTCACACACATGTCTACTATTTTGTTAGGACAAGGAATTTTGTTCTGAGAAAACCAAACACTACAGAGAAGCCATCATGGCTAGATCAACATCATATAAAGAAAATATAAAGGAATACCTAAAGCAAAATTACTTCAATATCCCAGCTTAGCTTACGGAAGGCGCAACATATGTAGCATGTTTCCCAAGAATCCCATGAAGGCACAAAAGAACTTTTCTCTTAAACTCCAGTAATCACTGATCTATTTTAAGAGAAGAAAGTGATAAGAAAGTGATTTTTCAACAGAATTATTTAAGCTCAGTCCCGATGCTCTGAAAACATAAGAACTCATGTCATACATATGCTGGTGTGGTAAAGGAAATATTGATAAAATACCTCTGGCTCTGTCTCTGTCTCTGAAGAGTCTAAGCTGAAGCATATGAAAAAATGGCTGAGATTGCACCTTACTATGGCCCTAAGTCACAATTAAGTTTTAAAAGCCAAAGCATGAGAAAACAGCAGACCAAAAAATCTAGCTTGCAAATTTAAAATATGGTTTGACAAAAGACATATTACTTATTTCATGATATCGAACAACTTTCTTTGAGTTAAGGCAGATAACTTTTAAGCTATGCCACTAAAGAATAGGGACACCAAACAGAATATAGTCAGCTTCCCATATCCATCCATATATGAATGTTTGCAACAGAACCCTGAACATGACTCTGCAGCAGATACAGATGTCCCTGGATAGTATCTGGCTGCCACAAATTCGAAGAAAAGGCTGATTATTCATATCCTCGCCTATATAGATATATCATATATGTAGTGTGATATTCTTCAGCGGCAGGCTTCCTACTGTGATGTGCATTCTACTTTTCCACTGATTTTTCCTTTTTTGTAGGGGCAAACCTAACCCTGTTTCACTGAACCATGCAACTAAAAACAGAGTTTACAATCAAAGACAGAAGATTGCATTATGGCACTTGAGCAGAAACCAATACAATTAATCAGGCATTGGTGCGCCAGTGTTTTATTCATGAGACCATTTATGGAAGCCAACAAAATTATACAAGACAAAGTATGTGGAGGCACATGGATAGTTTCCATCTTCTGTAAGTAAATGAGATGTCGACAAACAATCTATGGTGCTTCACAGTACTAAACTGCTAATGGATGACTGACTGAATGTAGGTCTGAAATAAAAAGCTGAGTACCCCAAAAATTGAGCGATAAAGGAATTAGCATTGCATAGAAACAATTTGTGCGACACGATGGTTGCTGCAGCTCACAAGCATATAAAACTGCACAGAAAGCTAAGCTGCTTCTAAGAAGCTAGTGGGCAACTAATATACGCGAAACCGACAAAGGGAACAGAGGAGCCATCATGGCTGTATCAATATCATATTAAGAAAGTGCAATGGAATACCTAGAGAATAATTACGCCCAGCTTAGCTTACATAAGGCACCACATATGTTGCATGTTTCCCTTGAACCCCATGAAGGGCTTTTCCACATCATCCGGAAACAATAAAAGGAATGTTTCTCTTGACCTTCAGTAATCACCAATGTATTTTAGGATAATAAGTAAGTGATTTTTCAACAGAATTAGTTAAGCCCAGATAGTGTTCTGAAACCATAAGAACTCATGCCATAAAGACGCGGGTGTGGTAAAGGAAATTATTGATAAAATAGAGATTTCACCTTCTATTAATTATGGCCCTAAGTCCTGATGAAAATTGAAAGACACAGCATGAGAAACAAAAATCCAGTATGCAATTGCAAATTTAGAATATGGTTTGACAAAAAGCATGTTGCTTATTTCATAATATCGAACAACTTTGATTTGAGTCAAGGCAGATAGTTTTGAACTATGGCAAACTGATTTTCTGAATCTACAGTCCATCGACAGTTTTGTTGCTAAAAGATAGATGCAGTTTTGTGAACAGCTGTAATATCACATATGCAAGCACTGAATAGTAGACTCTGACAAGACCGATTCATGCCATCTTCACTGGCTTAGTTCCACAATTAATGACATATGTTAATGGTTTAGACTAATCTGTTGGTCATGCTTTAGCAGGTTACTTCATCAAATTTGGAAGAAAAAACCCCAGCGAAAGTAAGGCCATCTACTATTCAGTGCTTGCATATGTGATAATCCATCATTAAGAATAAGGTGAAAGAAACCAAAAGGCATAATAAGCATACAAAAAATCATAATCTAATTATTGAAAACTGAACTGCCATTTTAGAGAGGATAACAAGCGTCTGTCTGTTTTGGCGAACAACACAGGGAGGGGACTAACCAGTTTACCGCACAGAATGTAAACTTTGCTGTGCCATACACAGTTACACATTTTAACAGCAGGATCCTGGTTCAATCAAATATGAACCTAGTGGGTACTTCTCCTCGGCAAGCAGCCGCATAGTCTTCAGCAAGGTGCGGCGCAGCTTCGATGTGAGGGTGCACAAACTTCTTCACGAAAACATTCTCCGTCAAACCAACCGCGCAGATGTAGCTCTGATCACGATCTAGCAAACCATTTGCCTTGACAAACTTTAGAACGTAGTGCCAGGGCCTGAGCCGGCCCTCCAGGCTGTAAGTGAGCACTATCGGGCGATGAGCAATGAGCGTTGGTTCCAACCCCACCTCAGATACCAGGAACTCGGACTTGCTCTGCAGCGTGTCCTTTGACCTCCTCAGCAGCATCGGAGCCTTAGACACAGCGATGCCCACCTCAGCAGCAGACCACCTGAGCGTGGTCTTCAAGTAGTCCACTTTGGCGGCAATCTTCTCCTCGCTTTGGAACGCGACAGCATACAGCGCTTGTCTGAACATCCCAGAGCCACGGGGCACGCCTATACCTTCGGCGCATGCCACCATCGCCCGGAGGCGGCCCAGGTTGGTGGTCAGGATCCCCCGCCTATACATGACCAGCTTGACAATATCACAAGCAGCTACCCCGCACTCGTGCGGAAACGCGACATTGGGCTTGATCATCTTATCAAGGTCCCGCGAGAGAAGATAGGAGGAGCGCTCGTACGCCCGGAGGAAGTTGTGGAAGGAGCCGAAGAGGGGATGGTAGTACTGCAGCTTGGAGACGATGTGTCTGGAGCGGAAGCACTCGGGGCCTAGGGAGACGAGGCGGGCGATCTCAGGACGCGAGAGACCTATGCCGGCGAGCCCGACGGCCTTAGGGGCCAGGTTTTTGTCCACTTTGGCGCAGAGTAGCCGCGGGTCTTTGGCGACGGTGGCGGCGGCGGCGGCGCCGGAGAGGCCGAGGCCGGAGAGGAAGGAGAGCACGGCGTCGGGATTGGCGGGCGACTTGAGGTGGGCGAGCTTCGGGGAGGCCTTGATGGCTTGGGCCCGGGTGAGGCCGCAGGTGTCGACGAGGTACTCCTCGACAGCGAAGCCACTGGAATTCGGGGAAATGGGGGCCGACGCAGTGGCCGAGAGGAGACGGCGGAGTGGGGAGGTAGCAGAGTTGGAGGGTGAAGCGAGGAGATGGGAAACGACGCACTCCCGGAGCCGGAGCATGGCGCAGGAGCGGCGGCGACGGCGGACGGCGGACGGCGGCGGCGGCGGAGATGTGTTCGATGGATTGCAAATGCTACTGCGTGTCGTCGTCGGAGTGAATGGGTCGTCGTCTTTTTGGCGATTGGAGCAGAGCTTGATGGGCCTGCGTGTGGATGGGTTCGCATCCACATTTTTTTATCTGCCATCCATTTTTCTGGTTCGCTTTATATTTATATTTTCATTTTCCTTTTATTTTATGTGAAATATGTTTTCTTGCATTTTTTTGTTTTGATTCCACAAATAGTTTCATTTTTGGATTTTTCCCACCATATACTCCCTCCGTTCCTAAATACTTGTCTTTCTAGCATTTCAACAAGTGACTACATACGGAGCAAAATGAGTGAATCTACACTCTAAAATATGTCTACATACATCCGTATGTAGTAGTCATTTGAAATGTCTAAAAAAACAAATATTTAGGAACGGAGCGAGTACAATGTACTAGCTTTTTCTTTACAACTTGCTTACATAAATGGATATTTTTTCTTCTACTATGTATATAATAGATAATGGACGCATATATCTGGCGGTCGATCGCCAGGGAGGGAGGCACTGAATGGAATTTGTCGTCGGGCGAGCTGCTCCAGAAAGTGGTAAAGGGCCAAGTTTACTGGGTTTTTTTAAATGTCGTGGACCAAAAAAATATGTATCTTTCTTGTACAAACAAATAAAAAAATGTCATGGTATTACAAAAAATGCCATGTACCTAAAGGAAGACATCTTTAAATAATAAAAATACCATTTCTTATATATATATATATATAAAATCTCATTTCTTCAAAATAAAAAATGTCATCTCTTAATATAAAAATTTCATCTCTTTAAAATAAAAAATGTCATCTCTTAATCCAAAACGCCATCTCTTTAATATAAAAAGATGACATCTCTTAAAAACATCTCTTTCCTCAGCAACAGCCAGGTGAACCAGTTCTGTGCACAAGTGCAGCAGAAAATTTACATCAGACTAATAAGGTTCATTTTTCTTTTATTTGAGATATAGGTAGATGGACTTTCTGAGTAAAACATAAGTCCAATCACAGTGAATAAAATTCTGAATCTGATCAAGTAAGACCCGTTTATGGAAAGTTCTGAATCTGATCACCATAGTGATTTTCTCCTAGTGGCAATATGCATAGATATATCCATCCTATTTAAACCAAATATCCCGTTCATCAGTCTCCATGTAAATATAAAGCACTGATCAACACAAGCATGTACATCTTGCCAAAGTTTTTTTTTCCTCTTGTGTCTCTCAAGTTCTTCTCTGTTTTGACCATGAAATTCAGGAAAAGCAAGTTAACTTACCTCAGTTCAAGTCAGTGAGCAACAGCAGCCCAGATCTCCTGACACTCTGCATAAGCAATAGAACAGAGGCACACTGCATCCGACGTGTGACAAAGCGAGTTGTTGTCACTTTTCCTACATGAATTAGATTACATATTAGAAATAATTTCAACTTTCTAGGTTTTTCAGATTTGATTTGCTACTTTTAGGTTTTAAATGCAATTTTGGCATTTTCATCCGAAAATTAGGAATCAGCCAATATGGTTGAAAAAATGCAAAAGTTTGCATGGGCTCATATTATGGGATTAGGAGATAGGTGAAAAATTCTCACGAGATATGACATTTTTTTATTATACTTTTCTTTACCATGGATGGATCTTCTACGATGATGATTATATATTCAAGACACATGTATGTATTGTTCAGTTTATTGTTTTCGTCATGATGCATATGGGATGAATGGGACCAATACATACCTTAATGCTATGATTGAGTTTACTTTAATGAACGTGTTAGTTTTTGCAGATGCTTGCTAGTAGTTCTAATCATAAGCACGTATGATTCCAGGTATGAACTGTATGTTAACAGAGGCCTCTCCCACCATATCAAACTGCAATGAAGACGATCAGTATAGTAATTTAGCCAATTGCCTATGGACAATTTCCCATATCCTATCACCACTTTTTCACCCTCGCTATCTTTGTTTTATTGTATTTTTACTTAAACAACACCGACCTTTATTTTCTAGTTATCTCTTACCTTGCAAAGCTATCCTTTTATACCTAGAACATAGTTATAGTTCATTTCCTAGGTGAAGCAAAGGTTTAGTGTACGTGTGGTTGTACCAGTGGCAGATAGGACCTGATAGAATATTAATCCTACCTTTAGCTTCTTGTCAGATCCACACTCCATACTTACCACATCCACCTTCGGAAATTGCTCGACATCGCTAGGTATTGGAAACCAGCGTCCCTGCTCGAGACAGAAAAGATCTCGCCCGCGCGTGCCTAAGGAACGACGATGGCGCAGGTACCCATCCCCCCCTCCACGGCTCCGCCCTGGGCTCCGGCGGCCGACGACCCTCCACCCCGAGCTCCGGCGAGCGCAAGCAGCCCATCCCGAGCTTCAGCGCCCAGCGCCACCCTCCCGCTCCGCCTCCAAGCGTGAGCTCCGGCGGCCGACGTCCCTCCACGCTGAGCTCCGACGGCCCGCGCCACCCTTCCGCCCCGCCTCCACCGCGAGATCCAGCAGCGAGCGCCACCCTTCCGCTCAGCCTCCACCGCGAGATCCAGCGGCCAACGCCACCCTTCCGCTCAGCCTTCACCGCGAGATCCAGCGGCCGCGTGCCTCCACCCCGTGCTCCGGCGCGGGTTTGTTGTTGGCTGCCTTCCTACCCTTTTGTAGAGATCCGGCCTTCTCCCCTATCCCCTATCCGGCCTCCTCTTTGCTTGATGTCTCGGCAAAGTCTCATTCAACTTAATTCCTCACTTTGACCATCCAAATAGAACTTGGCATTCAACCTCAATATCAACCCGTGTTCCAAATACCTAAACATCCAAACAGAAATATTGGCATTCAATCTCAATACCAATATACTGTGATATTGGTATTCAACCGAATGCAATGCCAAGGCTCCCAATACCAACATCCAAACGGAGCGTGCTAGAAATTTGTGTAGTCAATGCAATACACATGCTGCTTTAGGAAGAATAAATACTAAACACCTCCCATTCCAATGTTAGTACAATGATAATGACAATGACACATTAGCTTCTCATGCCAATGGTTATCACAATATACTACTCCCACCGTCCCAAAATAAGTGTCTCAATGTTGATACAACTTTGTACTAATATTTTGGGACGGAGGGAGTATTTGATAGTACTAAATATTCTTACGAGTGCTGTTAAACCCTAGTGATCCATCGTTGTTGTGAGAAGGCAAATGTTCTGTGCAAAGGCTTGCATTTAAGAGGAATATTGTAAAACATAAAGAATGATAAAATATACTCAAATGATATTTATTATATGAGTTTTTAACCATCGATTTACTTAATACCGTTATTCATCATGAGTTCTTAAAAAGTCACACTTTCTTTTCGATATAATTCATACCATATCTTTAAGTCCACCCGTGAACTCATGTTTTCTCCACCTTTTCTTCTACTGGACCAACTTAGGTTTCCTATGTCTTCAACTTTTCTTTTTCATCCTACTGCCATGTAGAGGCTAGATGGATATTGATGATCTGTACGTATGTTTTTTTCCTTCTTGGAATTTTCACATATACACAATTCCACAATTATGTGTCTAAAATCCAAAGTGTGTGGGTGACAGTTGAAGGGGGATTTTGATCAGATGAGCCATCAACATAGGTGGTAAGACTGGATTGGGGAGACAGAGGTGGTGAGTGGAAGATAGGCATAGTTGATGTGAACCAAAAAAAAAATGTGAAGTCGGATCCTCTGACTTGCAAGAGGCAAGCAAGAGAGCTACCATTCGTCTTTACATAGAACGGAGAAGAGGAGTCAGGAAGATTGCACCGTTCTACAAATCATTGTAGATGTATTCCTGTTCACGAATCACTGTTTGTGATTACTATTAGTAAATCACTTGTTAAATCGTAATTTTTGAAAGGCCATTGAAGGGAAGTTAGGGTACTGTACTATCCTCTGACTTCAGGAAGTCAGAGGATCTCAATCCAAAATATGTATGCCACTTAATACCAATTAGCAATTTTATATACTACTCACTCCGTTCGGAATTACTTGTCGCAGAAATGGATGTATCTAGACGTATTTTAGTTCTAGATACATCCATTTTCGAGACAAGTAATTCCGAACGGAGGGAGTACCAAACAACAAAATCAGAATGGAAGCCCATCTAATAGCAAACGAAAAATAATTCATGCCCATTTCAACACATAGGCTGATCTATGCTCTCTGATTGGTTCATCTGTAGCTCCCACGGATCACTCCCCCTGCGCGTCACGCTCCCCTCAGATCCAACGGCGCGCGCAGCACGTCACGCGGATCGCTCCCCCCTCCCGCGACGCTCTCGCCTCCCATAAAAGCCGCGCCCTCGCCGCCGTCCAAACCCACAAACTCAGAGCATTCCGATCCAGCACCGCCGCCGCACACACCACACCTCGAGAGTCCTCGCCGCCGGAGAAACAGCAATCAAGATGGCCGGAAGGAAGGGCGGCGACAGGAAGAAGGCGGTGACCCGCTCCGTGAAGGCCGGGCTCCAGTTCCCCGTCGGCCGCATCGGGCGCTACCTCAAGAAGGGCCGCTACGCGCAGCGCGTCGGCTCCGGCGCCCCCGTCTACCTCGCCGCCGTACTCGAGTACCTCGCCGCCGAGGTACGCACAGATCTTCCCCATCCTCCAGTGTTCTTCTACCAATCTACCCTGCTTCTGGATGGTAACTGACAGATTTCGTTTTTGAATCTCAGGTCCTGGAGCTTGCCGGCAACGCGGCCAAGGACAACAAGAAGACCCGCATCATCCCGCGCCACCTGCTGCTCGCCGTCCGCAACGACCAGGAGCTCGGCAGGCTGCTCGCCGGCGTCACCATCGCGCACGGCGGCGTGATCCCCAACATCAACTCCGTGCTGCTCCCCAAGAAGTCCCCCGCCGCCGCGGAGAAGGAGGCCAAGTCGCCCAAGAAGAAGACCGCCGCCACCAAGGAGTAACCGCCCCCATAGCCTAGCCTGCGCCGAGGAACCGTGTCGTGTTGCCTAGTTAGTTGGATCTTGTAGGTAGCGTAGTGGCCCTTTCATCAGATCACGATGAGCAAGGCCGGCATTGTGTATCTGTGATTTCCGTGGCAATGGTTAAAGATGCAATCCTTTCAATCCTAATTCTCCTGTGAATCTGAATCTTGTGAGTCTTTGTCACTGCCTTTGCATCTGAAACATTTGGTTTGCATCTGAAAATGAGACTTGTCCGTGCGTTCTTGACCAATCTGAAGCGTGGTGCTCAACTTCAGTCAGTCATCTTAATTTGTTGTCCTGAATGTTATCTTTCACTTTTCATCCAGCTGTAGGGATCTGAATGAATCAACAGTAAAATTACATCTTCTCATTTTGAAAGATAAAAATGACGAGGGCACTAAATTGGAGCGATAAGCAAAATTCTTCAAAACTTATGCAGCGCACAGTTCAACTTTGATCCATCCTTGCCCCTGTAGCTGGGCTAGATGCAAAACAGACTTTCGACGGCTCTGATTTATGTTAGCCAAATGAGGTACTGTTAATTTTGGATTCACCCATTTTGCAAAAATACTAAAAAATTGGATTCACCCAAGGATGAAACAGATATTGGAGTAGCAGCGTTTGTCTATAGAAAAACTCTGTTTTCATCTCTACTATTAAAGGGGGATCGAACGTCGTGATGGTTCGACCTCCTTCGATCCCCCGCTTCACAACCATCGCTCAAGCAGGCCAAAATCCAATGCAACTCAGCCCATGTACAACGCCAACTCAGCCCACATACGGGATCCACAGCCAAAAAACACAGCGGCTCAACCCACGAACAAGGTCACCCAACAAAAAAACGGTTTGGCAACCCACGACGAGGTCCATCGACCAAAAAACAAACCACCTACGAGCTCCATCGACCCGCGAACGCACGTCGCCAAGGAGAGAAACGCCAGTTATTCGTCACGTACGAGCTCCATCGACTCGCGAACGCACGACGCCGAGGAGATCAAACGCCAGCGCACGGGAGCTCCATCGACTCGCGAATGCACGCCGCCACGAAGTCGCCGTCCGGCCACGTCCTACGACGCCAAGGAGGCACGGGACCTCCATCGACCCGCCCGCGCGCGTCTCCAGGAAGTCGCTGTTCGGCCACGTCGCACGCGAGCTGTGCGAGCTGCAGCCTCCGCCGCTGCCACCGCCGGGAAGTCGCCTCTGCTGTTGCCATCAACCTCTGATCGTCCTCATCATCCAAAATCCAAGAGCCCACCGTCCCAAGGTAACCCAGTCGCACAGCCCACCGTCGGAAGCCAACTCACGCATACCCATCTCCCCCGCCACCGTACTTCTTCCCAATCACAGCCGCCGATCCAGGCAGACCAAGCTTCTTGACTTGGTTCAGTTTTTTTGGGCCAATTTGGTTTACTTGCATGGACGAAATCCCTTCCTCTCTTTACTTAACTCACTCATGATCCAACCCTTGTATAAAGTAGGGTACAAGACATAGGTAAAGATTGTTGAAGGTAGAATACATAGGTACACATCGTATGGTGCTGAATATTTTGTACTTTTTCCTATAAATACAAAAACAATGTACATGATGTGCATATATAAGAAGGTCTTCTTAGATGTAGTTATATGGCATACAAATGAGTCTTGCATGTGATTGTGATAGGATGCTGGGTTTGTGAAGTGTGAGCAGTGGCCAACACATATATTCCTCATGTGATTTTGATAGCTTGGTGAGGAGCACCATGTGGGAGGGCGACCTGCAGGAGCGTCGCGTCGGTGGCAGCGACAGACGACGACGACCCAGGTAATCTCCCTTACACTTGCGCCCCATCTTCTCCCTATATAATGCACTCCCGCACCGGACCAAAGGAAAAGTGTAACAGAAATTAGAGAGTTGGAGGGTTCTCAGATTATCATAGATTCAAAAGCCCCAAGGATAAATTTGGAGCTGCAAATGTGACATATATTTCTTGAAATATTCACATCATTTATTGTGACTGATTTTTCTTTTTGAAGGAACCAGGGACTAATTACAATTGTATGTAATCTTGATATATAGGTACGCCAACAGAGGTTGTTGGATGTCAACTGCTAATCACAACATCTTTGTATTTATTACAAACTCTATTTTTCTTCGATTTACTAGCATTTTGATGGAAAAGACAATACATTATTTGGTTTCCAATGGTATCAATTTGTATCTCTGTTGTTGTATTCCATCTTGACTAGAGATTATGCTAGAATGAGTGAACCGCTACCATCCGACAATGTGAAGGTGAGACTTGTTTCTTTCCATTTTAGGTGTTATGTAAAAATTATTATGACATGCAAAATCTGAAACTGGACAGTCTTTTATTCGTGCAACTGAAATATGTGTGTATGGTGCCTTTTTGAATTGCCATGAAACTTGTACTAAGCGTCTATGAAAAAATGCCTTTTCTGCTGAGTAGTATCAACCAAATCCAAAAATAGTCATTGGAAATGATAAGTACTTGACGAATTCTCAAGTGTGGAACAAACTGTATCAAGTAGGAAGTCGATGCTTGATTTGCAAAATTATCAAGTTTGTTCCATAAATGTAGATTGTGTTGAAGGTTTCTTGTTTGTGGCTTAGATTTTTGAATTTTTCACAAGTTCAGTAGCAAACATGCGTGTACAAAAGTGTTTAGATGGCTGTTTGGATCAGTGCACATGTCCATGTAGATGTATCACTTAGCTTTGTGGTTTTAAATGCACGGGTGGAATCAGTTGTTTAGATATGAAGACCAATTTTAATTAACATGTTTATTTAGAAGTTCTCCTGTAATTTGAGAAATCTTCAGAAGAATTGGTTTGACTATGTAATTAGAGACGCCATAATGAGCCGATGTTACACACAAGATATTGAGGTAGTAGGCATGGAAATTTTATTGTTACTAAGCACTAATGTGTTACAAAATGCTATTTTTCCAGATTGTTATGCATTATTTCTCAATAACTGTACCAAGCATACTTAGTGGTTGAGAAAGTAGTTGTGTTTTGGATTATCAACATTTTTTTATCTGAAAGTGTGGAAATATATTACTATTTGATAAGAAAAAACTGGGCATAGTTTAATAGGCTAAACTCATCTTGCTGATTGCAGCTATCAAGCATATTGTGCAAGATTTCAAGTAAACAAACTTGGGCCATTCGACATAGGAGGGGTTAATTCTTATTGATTTGTGTTAAATGTCATGTGAGCAGATTTGACTTTGTGATCACTATGTAAACTTATGCCTACCACAATTCCTCATGTTATAAATCTAATTCATGCTTCTTGAGTATGCTGGGATCAGATCTAAAGCGGATAACCACTACTTTATTGGTTGTCTCTCGCTTCAATGTTGGTTCCTCTGCTCAGACTAGCATGGCTGGTGTTGTACCCGTTGAGATGCACAACGCTCCATCGCAGCTACACAAGTGACCGCGCATTCTGTTTTCCTTGATGCTGATATAACGGAGGGAAAGGTTGCTAGAATTAACAAAGAATGAAACAGATGAACCAGGCCTCCGGTCAGATTGAGGGAAGGTGTTGCAGGTTTCAAAACACATTGAGAAATGTAGAGGAGATAAAGAGAATTAGGCTCGTGGAGAAAGCCGAAGGAAGGGTAGAGGCGATGGGTACAACGGGACTAATGGAGGAATGAGTTGGATGACGAGTACAACAAAGAGGAATGGAGCTGAAGGTGGCATGACGACCAGATTGCGAAGGAGAGCAACATGATATTGGTGTTTGCTGAGTCAATAATGTGTACATATCTATCCCGTAGTATTACTATTTTGTTAAATTTGTAAGTGAGACTGAAAATTCAATTTGGCACTCGGGTACCTATGCTCTTGCTTCCAATTTTCAAAATTTCCATTCGTAAAAAAGCGCTAGAAAATTCACACTATAGTAATCTACATGTTTGTTGAGCCTATAAATCTTCATAAAATAATTGAAATTAATGTAGTTTGTGCAAAAATAAAGGGTTGGTCGTATTTCTGCATATTTCTATTTGCATTCCGTTCACCGGTGCTTGTTATTTTTGCACATTATGCATATCTCATTGTTATTATTTTTAACCTTTTGATTCTCCGGATGAGTATTTATGGCCTGCACCGGGAGTGCCCTAAGAGCAAAAAGGTTGGGTTTGTACAAGATAATATTTGTTTGAATACTCATAACCCGTGTGCGACATACATGATGTAACTTATAGTGATGATTCGACAAATATCTCTTTGTCTAAGTTTGTTACATATCCCGTGGCAACGCACGGGCATTCGACTAGTCATTATTAAAGGAAAAAAAGGGTGAACACTGTGAAAAAGTTAACTGGTAACAATTTCAGTAGATCTATGAATAGTATAAAATGTTAAATACAGAACATATATTTCAAAACTAAGTATTCTGTGGGCACTGGCTTCCAGTCTGTGTGTATTGGGCCTGTAGCTGCACTCCCACATGCCGATGCATCCCAGCCCCACCATCCCACTCCCCCATTTTTTTTTCATGCGTCTCTAGTTTCTCACCGACCCCTAAAAAGAAGATTTCACACCGAAAGTATTGTTTTAAGCCCGAGCTATGTGAGCTCGGATGAACAGTAAAACAAAAAAAATGGATTATTTTAGAAAATGGTGAGCATCGTGAATAATTTCAGTAGATATACGAATAGTATAAAATGTTAAATACAAAACAAACTAAGTGTCCCTCTTTTACCATTTCTTTTCGACATCAGACGTCAATTTGTAACTCTGTTTTCATAATCAAAATACTTAAATTGCCACATTAATACTAAATTTCCGATGCATGGGAACTGGGCAAAAAAGAAAAGAAAAAACAGAGCAAACAAGGGGAACAACAGCTGTGGATTTTTTTTTCTATCTTTTGAACGTTCCGTGAATTTCATTCCAGTTGTGTCCAAAGTACGGAACTTATGGTATTTTAGAAATGGCCCCATATGACCGTATTTCATACTCATGTATGACAATATTTGTGACGCCGAGCCGTGGAGATAGATTAGTTTTTTTTTCGAGCAATCTTGTTTCAAGTTTTTTTTGAGCAAATGGACATTGAAATAAAATTATTTATTCTCTGGGCACTGGGCTTCCAGTCTCTGTGTATTGGGCCTCTAGCTGCACCCTCACATGCCGATGCAGCCCAGCCCCACTATCACAATACCCCATTTATTTTCATGCAGCAGCCATCTGTCGTGATCGAGACGGTTCCTATCTTGGGTCGTTAGTATTAGTGATCCACGGCATAGTGGATCCAGCTTGTCTGAAAGCTTTAGCTTGCCAAAAAGCTCTTTCACTGGCGCAAGACTTGGGTATGCAACATGTCCAGATTGCATCGGATTGTAAACAGGTTGTGAATCATATTCGCCAGGGCGTGGGAGGAAGCTATGGAAGTGTTATTAGAGAGATCCTAGAAACCGTTAGAAATTTTACTTCTTGTAATTTTGTTTTCGAGCCTCGAGTTTCAAATACTAAAGCTCATAGGTCAGGTACTTCTCTCCCTTATGGACGCCATATTTGGTTGGGCACGTCGAGTGACCCAATCGCTTTTCCGGTAAACATTGGAATTAATCAATAAAGCCCTAGCTTTCGTGCTAAAAAAATATATTTTTCTGCATATCTAGTTTCTCACCGACAACCTCTAAAAAAAGGTTTCACACCGGTGTTGTGGCGGTTTTAATGTTCTTTTCCTGGCTTGTCCCATTGAAATTTTATTTCGTTTGAAGAAGTGGACCTATGGGATTTGCAAGGTAGGATGTAGTTTAGAGATTTCCTGTTGCAGAAAATACTACCTAGAGAATAATTTAGAGGTTTCATTTCTAGTTAGAGATTTTCTTCATTGAATTAACCCTTTGGCAATATGATGTACTTGCTTTTGGTGTGTGAGAAGGACAAGGATATATTATAAAGTTTCACCATAAGTACAAAGCACCCCATGCGTAATAAAATATACATCGAGAACCTTGGATCACTAGCACTGTCAGAACAAGTCACCGACGTACATGCCGATGTAGCCGCTCCCGTACCGGAGCCGACATGGCCTAGTCGGTGACAGACGCTAAGTCATTGTGCACGTGCCCACAAGGACCAGTGCCCTAGAGCCAAGGTTGTCGCCATTGAACCCTTGAATTGATTCGAAGCACCTGACACCAAATCTCACCGGCACGTACGCCCTAGCCTTGCTGTCCAAAGGAGACGACAAAATATACATCTAACCATCATTGACTCCGTAGTGATGGACGAAATCGAGGATGATCAGAACCTGGAAGACCAGCTCAAAGCTGAAGCACCACCCCTATGAGGAAAAATCCATACCTAAACTACAAGCAGGAGCCAAGGTACTGTGACCCCCCTCCCTGCCACCGGTCGCCCGAGGAACATGTGGAGGGGAGGTGGATCCAATAGTCTCGACTATGAAGCTTGGGGGGAAGAGTGCCCTAGCCACCGCGATCGCGTGAGGTTGAGGGAAAGATGTGTCGTTCAATTATGTTGGGTATAACATATTTTTAACGGAACCGGTAAGCTTAAAAAGTAGGACATCGAACCAATAGTTGATAAAATTGTGAAATGGATTGCATGATGGAGAGGTAAACTATTGTCCTACCCTGTTAGGCTTGTATTGATAAAAGCCCGCCTCTTGATCATTCATGTGTACCTCCTCTTTTTCTTCAAATTTGCAACATGGGCTTTAGATATGATTAACAATTCGTTATGAGTGATTTTGAAGGGAATATGAATCTTCACTTGACCAATTGACACCAACTATCTATGAAGAAAAACATATTGGACTAGGCATCCCCAATCTTACATATGTGAACTTGTGCCTCATAGGAAACCGGGTTAAAAGATTTTGTAAAAAAGGAAGACTAAAATTGGAAAACCATAGTTATCAAGTACATTAAAAACTAACATATTTGCCAACAAACCCCTTAAACCTTCCCGGTTCTCGCAATGAGTGATGTGGGCTTGCAAGGTTTTGAAGTTTGGGTACATGTGGATGGTGGGGGGTGGAAATAAAATCATATTTTGGAATGATATTTAGTTTGGTGCATCCCCCCTGTATGTCCAATTTTTTTGCATCGTTACACTACTCACCACCGGCGATGTTCAACAATTGCAAATGTGATTGAGGGCCAGGCCTTTAAACTTACTTTTGGAACGATTTTCTCACCTGGGTTAATTGAAGGCTGGTAATGTCTTGAGCAGATTGCCAAATGCGCGTCTCTTTGAAGAACCGATGATGCACTAGTTTGGCAATATGACTCAAATGGGGCATACACTATTGTCTCTCTTTATAGCATCATTAAGGATGGTGCCTTGGAGAAGCGGGAGAGTTTTATACAAACGCTCTATGCAGTGATAAAGCGCCTCAAGGCTTGATGAGGTCAAATAAATGCTCGAGACTGGCATTAAAGGTGCAAGTATTAGTTGAGCGCTCCTTAAGGAATTCTCCTTGTCAGATGCGGTGGACTGTTGTCTTCCCCTCCCCGACATGATCACCAATGTGCCTTGAAGATGGCCAGTCTCGGCCCTTGCACACTGCTAGAGCTTGTGCCGTCCACAACTCAGTACATGCTGAACAAGACCAAGTTCAGGGGAAGTTGTTGAAGAAGACCAAGTTCATCGATCTCCCTTCATCACAGGTCTGACTGTTTGTAAGATAGCTAACTGCTATGTCCAACGGTGTTCTTATTGCCTTTTTTTGTTTTTTTGTTTGTTTTTTCTTTCAGTTTTCATCCATGATTATTTATTCATTTAGTAAGCATGATTCCTTTTGGGGAGAAAGTTCCAATCTATTCATCTTAATCATGTCGGTACAACGAATACCAAAAATAATAAAAATTACATTCAGATTCGTAGACTATAAACCGATGACTACAAGCATTGCGAGCCGGAAGCGTGCCGCCGTCGTCGCCCCTCCCTCCTCGGAGCCTTCGTGCTAAGTCCACATACGACCAACGCGTCAGAACAGCAACCGCCACCGATGAAGAAAAGCTTAGATCAAAAGGATCCAACCTGAAGACACATGAACAAAGACGAACAAAGACCGGATCCGAGAAGATCCACCAAAGACAAGCACCGACCAAATCCCGTGAGATCCGTCGAAGACACACCTCCACACGCCCTCCGATAATGCTAGAGGAAATATCGCGTGGAACAAATAATGCCAAACACGATACAAACGAGGGGAAAAACATGATGTAGCACGAAGACGAGTTTTTCTTTACGGGGCAATCTGACAGGCAGGTGAGATGGCACGGGAACCGAACAATTTGTACTAGTACGTGCGTGCTATGCTCTGCTGCGGCCGCAATCACAAGAGTACGGTAGCTGCTTCTGCCGCCTGCCCTGCCAGACTCGTTGACCAGCGACGCAATCGTGGCTCGTGGGACTGCCGAAGCTAGAAAAAGAGAGAGGCGCAGGCTCTGTTTGGCCGAAACCAGATAGAGAGACAACGGCCAAGAAACCCGGCCATTAATTGGTCGTCTCTCTGTCGGTTTCGCCATGCTCCGTCTGCCCGGCCAAGGAGACAAGACACGCGTCGCAAGCGTGCGCTTCCACCAGCACGCGCCAGTAGCGCCGGCCGTGCACCTCATTTGGCCACAACATGCGCGCTCGTAACATGCACGATCGCCCGATGGGAATGGGATGCCGTTGCACGTATGTATTATTGTTTTCCAATATAAATATACTCCCTCCGCCCATAATATAAAAGCGTTTTTTACACTAATATATAAGCGGAAAAGGGCACCATGCATTGGGTGCAATGCTATGCAGATGATGCAAACGACCAAAGGTTTTGATCACGGCACTAGTATTTTCTCGGCATTCCTATCCAAATGACGCGCCCATGTGATTCGTACCCGATTAGCTACCCACGTAGTGATAACACTTTAGCAAAACATAAGTTGCTTCTTTTTTGGACCAGTCGATTTGGGAAAAAACATGACACGGTACAGTCCCAAAACCGCATACGACATTGCCGGGGCAAGAGTAGGAAGGCCTTGGGATGCCGGCGAGGACTCGGCCAACAATAAACCGAGATGAAGACAACGCCGTGAGTCTTGGGCGGAGGTGAGTCAAAGGTTACTGGTTAAGGCGGGGGAAGGGGAAGGGACTCGTCAGAGAAATTTGGTGCTCGGGAGTTTTAGAGGGATGGCCATAGTCGGTAGATGCACGGCAGTGGGCGATGTTGAGGAAAGGCAGCACACGGTGCCGAAACTCGACAAGCCGTAGGCAAACCTAGGCTGGATCACAATCAGGGGAAGAAGATGGGTAGATGAACAATGTTTTCTCGAGGCAACTCGATATTACGACGACGTGAAACTCCATACAAATGTTTACCCTCTTGCTTAATTTTAATTGCTCACTTGAGAGTTACGCGCGGCATCAACCGAACAGTAAAACTCATTCCGTAAAATAAGACTGGAACATTACATTTCACGACAAGGAGGCCGCACCGGCCTTTCAATAATTCCTTTCACACTATATAAATCCACCCACCTCCTTTATAGCACATGTACCGTGTCTTACCACAATTGCCCGATCAAAAGTTAACCACCCGGGTAGCACAACAATGACTTCTAGCTTTAAGACAATGCTGCATAAATTAAAACTCTTACCTAACATTAGTTGTCTTATTTATAAGGACATGTTCATACACAAATATGAACGCACATCTCGTGGTCGAGAATCCAAGCCAACACACAAATACGAACTCACACACCGTTGTCCAAATTCCAAGCCAAGGTTATGGATAACAAAGGCCAAAGTTGGTCCTAGTTTGGTTCTGGCATATTAGTTGCCAGACTACAGGTGATACATGACACGATGACACATGCAATATATTTCTTAATCATAATCATGCAATGAAATGACATAACAATAAACTCTAACCTTCAAGAAGACCTCACACATCACATTTCACTTCATTATTTGAGAGGTGAGGTCTACACTCGACTATCAATAATTCATTTCCACACTCTATACTCCCGCCCTCCTTGTCAACACACGTACTGTGCCTTGCCACAACTGGTTGATCACATGTTAAGCATTGGGGTAACATGCTAGTAAGGCCTGTCTTTCAAAGGAAGTTACGCACCCCAAATTTCCTACCCAACATTAAACGTATACCACAAGAATAGATTCACACAAGTAGGGAACCATTTTTTGTTGTATGAACTCCCAACTAACGTCCCAAATACAACGTCTAAATTGGTCTTATTGCATTTTGGATAACAAATAATGGCTGATACACAACGTACCATTGAATATTTTTTTCAATATGATTCGTGGCAAGTAGTTTATTGTTGGATTTGCAACCTCGTGTGATTCTTGGCTTCAGTATAGAATTGATCAATAAAAATGGTATAATGGTTCACATATACCAATTTTAACAATATATAACCATGAATCAATGGATAGACAAGTGGAGTCTCCTCGAGTTAACTTAGGCCCTGTTTGTTTTGGGCTTTTGCTTCTGCTTTTGCAACTTTTCCACTTCAGCCAAAAAGCCATAAAAGCTTCCTAAATAGGCGCTTTTGGAGTTTTTATGGCTTTTGAAGCCGAATATTGTTATATTGGTTCATCAGAGTCATAAAAGCTCCAAAAACACCTATTTAGGAGTTTTTATGGCTTTTGGTCAAAATGGAAAAGTTGCAAAAGCAGAAGTAATAACCCAAACAAACATGGCCTTAATACGGTGATATGTAAATCTCTATATAAATAATTGCCTCCTTGCTTAATTAGACGCAAATGTTATGCCTCCGCATAATTGCTATGTAAAAAGTTACATACTTTAATAACCTAAGAACAAACTCTTCCAGAAAAAGAGGTTTATATTTCACAAAGAAGGCTACATTGGTCTCTTACACATTCATTGCGTATTATATCCTCCCACCTCCTCGATAGCACACATATTGTGCATTACCATGAATTGGTCGATCAAAAGCAAACCACCTGGGTACCATTACCAATAAGTCCTAACTTTAAGACCAAAGCCACACATATACAAGTTGTTTTCCTGGACCTCCTCGATAGCACACATATAAATTTTCCACCTAATACAAGTTGTTTTCCTAGGACATATTCATACATAAATATGGACATCACACACAACAATCCAAAATTCAAACTAAGGTTGCCAATACCAGCTGCTAGAGTTGGTCGTAGCTTGGTCTGGCATATTGGATATCAAACACTATGTGATATACAACGTCATGATCGGTGCAAAACCAATTTCTCAGTTGCACACAACAGTCCAAATTTCAAACTAAGGCCACAAATAGCAATTGCTAGAGTTGATCCTAGCTTGCCTCTGACATACTGGATATCCAACTCTATGTGATATACGACGTCATGACCGGTGCAAAACAATTTCTAAATCAACAATCATACACTAAAATGGCATTACAATAAACTGTATCCTCGAGAAGAGACCCAAACCTCGCATATCATGGCGTTTTTTGAGGGGCCTACACCTGTCTATCATTAAAGTAATTGCCGCACTATATATCCCACCACATTGTTAGCACACCTATTCCGCCTTACCACATTTGCTTGACCACAAGCTAATCACGGGGTAAACATTGCCAATAAATTTCAACTTTAGCAGGAAATTGCGCACATTGAATTTCCTGCCCGGCATTAACTGTATTCCACAGAAAGCCAGTAGATCCATACATAATATTTCGCAAACAGCAAATGTTGAAGCCGGTCCTTGCGCATCTCGGATATCAGACCCCGGTCGGTGCACGGCGGCACCGTCGAGAAAGCAGCCCCGTAACACAAATGTGTCAAACCCGGGGGGCCTTGGTGCATATTTCATGCCTACGGTCTTTTCACATAAAGGCCCACCCCTTCCTCCGAATTTGCCATCTGTCACTCCCGGCCAGCGCTCTATATCCCGACCCTCCCCCCCGCACATTAAAAAAAAGAGAGAAAAATCCGCCGGCCGGACGCCAAGGTTAGGTCTTGACCGCCCCACCGGAACCCCCCGCAGCCCCTCGCCGGCGGCCGTCCGCGGCGGCGATCTGACCCCGCGCCCCCCCGCGCGCCCCCCCACGATCCAGATCTCGCCGGGGACGCATGAGGCGGCCCCGAATCGGCCAGATCTAGGAGCTTCCGTCCCGTCATGCAGCCCGGCGGGGCGCCCTCCGGCAGTTCGCCGGCCTCGTCGCCGCGGCCGGAGCAGCCGGCCGCGCCGTCGCAGCAGCAGCAGCAGCAGGCGCAGCACCTAGGGTTCGCCAGGAATCAGGTGAGCCGGCCTTGGTGCTCTCTCTGCCCCGACCTCGGCGGCAGGGCGGGGGGTTGGAATTTATTTTTCTGGTGGTGGGTTTATCTCCGCGGGCAGTAGACGCCATTGGTGGGGAAACGCGCACTCTGCGCGCGCGCCCGCGCGTGCGGTCGTTGGGATCTGGCAGAAAAAAAAGCGGCGCCTTTATTGGGGCCGGCTTCTCCTGCCCGGCCGCAACGGTAGCCACTGCCAGTGGAGTGCGAGCGCGTGCCGTGGGTGCGTGTCCTGTCCCATCCGCCCGAGCTCCTCCATTCGTGGGGTTCAGTGCGGCTTCGGTTTGCAGTTCCATGCGTCTTGCGTCTCCGGTCCAGGTTTCTCCGGCGACGGCGGGGTCCCGTGCGTCTGGAATTTGTGCTTCTTGGTTTCTTGCTGGGTTTGGGACTGTTGCGCGGTTCAGTCTTGGGATTGTTCCTGGGCCGATTTGGAGCAGCCCTGTTCCTCTCTGCGATCGAACTGAATTTGAGTTTGTTTCTGAAGAATGTTCAGATTTTTCATGTGGGCGATGCGATTGTCCGACTGGGGGTTTTGGGTTCTCTCTTTGCCTTGATTTCTGCGAGTTTGTGATTTCTGAACGGGCTGCCTTGTGTTATTGCAGGCGATGATGCAGCAGCAACAGCAGCAATCCTACCAGGCCGGTATGCCGCATGGTATGATGGGCGGAGGGGGCGGCTTCCCCCAGTCCTCAGGCCCGATGGGGCCGTTCCAGGGCCAGAGGGGCCTGCCCCAGCCCGGTGGACCGCAGGGCCTGGTTCCGGGCCAGCAGTACAGCCAGAGCACAATGCAGCAGCAGCAGGCGTACATGCAGTTTCTGATGCAGCAGCAGAAGTCCCATGGGATGCAACTCCAGCAGCAGCAGCAGCAGCAGCAGGCCAAAATGAATTTGGCAGGACCGTCCACAAGGGACCAGGATGCGGCTGCCAACCCCGCGAAGATGCAGGAGCTCATGTCCCTTCAGGCCCAGGCCCAGGCTCAGGCGCAGGCCCAGGCACAGGCGCAGGCGCAAGCGCAGATGCTTAAGAGGCAGTCCGAGCATCTTCAGCAGGCGGAGAAGCAGCCAGAGCAGGGGCAGCGGGCTGGTAGCGAGCAAAGGAGCGCTGACATGAGGCCTCCTGTGCCACCACAAGGAATCCCGGGGCAGCAGATGTCATCAGCTGGTATGGTGAGGCCGATGCAGTCCATGCAAGGTCAAGTGGGCATGGCCAGCATGGGTGGTATCCCGTTGCAAGCTATCCATGCCTGGGCAAAGGAGCAGAAAATCGATCTGTCTGATCCTGCAAATGCAAGTCTCATTTCTCAAATCATACCTATCTGGCAGTCCAGGATGGCCGCCATGCAGAAGCAGAACACGACAAACATGGCTGCACAGCAGCAGCAGCAACAGCAGCAGCAGCAGCAGCAGCAGCAACAGCAGCAGCAGCAGCAGCAGCAGCAGCAACAGCAGCAGCAGCAGCAGCAGAATCAGCAAATGCTTCCTAGGCAGGCGAACAGTGATGCCCCAGTAAATGGGAATAATCCTGGTCAGGCTCCATTGAAGCCCCGGCAGCCTCCCCTGCCTAGTTCTTCTGTTTCTGCTGGAGCAGAGACAAAGATGGCGAATCCGAGCAACTTGCAGATGCAGCAG
The DNA here is from genome assembly GCA_963921465.1 of Triticum timopheevii. NCBI lineage: Eukaryota > Viridiplantae > Streptophyta > Magnoliopsida > Poales > Poaceae > Triticum > Triticum timopheevii. The sequence goes on along the minus strand of OY997272.1, from coordinate 38,944,208 downwards.
CAGTTTTCTGCCCAAAGTTCAAATGAGAGGGCTGTGAGGCCGCCCATGACAATGGGCAACGCCGGGCAAATGATGCATATGACCCAAAGTTCTGTACACGGGAATAAGATTTCTGAGCAGCCCAATCCAAAGAATACCCTTGCGAGTTCAGAAGCCATGCAGCTGCAGTATGCAAGACAGTTGCAGCAGGCTAATCGAGCTACCGCCCCTACAGCAACTCCTGGTGAAACAGGAGGATCACAGGCCCCAACTCAAGGTGGTCGGCCGAATTCGAATTTCACTAAACATCAACTTCATGTACTTAAAGCTCAAATATTAGCTTTTCGGCGTCTGAAGGTACGAGAAAGCTAAATTTGGATGTGTCTTGTGCTCATGCATTTTTTTTTCTCACGAGTTCCAGTATAATACAATTTTACTCTGGTTTAAGCTGATCAATCTCATACTGCTGCAATTCTTATTTCTCTTTTGTTGCATCTCAGCGTGGTGATCGTACGCTCCCACCGGAAGTTCTTGAATTAATCATGTCTCCTCCGCCACTGCCGGAATCACAGACACAGCTGGTCTCTGGACCTCCAGTAATACCCAATCGTGAAAGGGCTGCTTCAGTCAATGCTGATGAACAAGGAAGGCCCATGGAGAGTGGTGATAAAGCTCCTGAAAAACCTCTATTGTTGAAGGGACCCTCTTTACCAAAGGCGGAGGTTTCTGCTTCGGAAGAGAAAACTGGTTCTGCAAGTGGGCCCATGCAAGTGACGGAAGTTCCGCCCAAGGAGCCTCTTAGAATTTTACCAGTTTCTGCACCTGAACAAAGTAACACTGCTCCCATTAAATCTGAGCAGGAACCAGAAAGGGGTGCCCAGCGAACACCTGGGAGAAGTGATTACAGTGGTGAAAGGGGAAAATCTGTACCGACCGATAGTGGTTCGGCAGATGCTGAGCAGGCAAAAAGAGCTGCCTCTACAAGTAGCGCACCATCTCCAAGGGATGTTCCTAGAAAATATCATGGTCCATTATTTGATTTCCCGTCCTTTACTAGGAAACATGATTCCATGCCCCCTGCAAATTACAACGGTAGTCTGGCACTTGGTTATGACATGAAGGATTTGTTGGCTCAGGAAGGCATGATGGTTCTTGGCAAGAAACGAGAGGATAACTTGAAAAAGATTAGCGGCTTGCTTTCAATTAATCTAGAGAGGAAAAGGATCCGGCCAGATCTTGTTTTGAGGCTACAGATTGAAGAAAAAAAGCTGAAACTCCTAGAGCGTCAGGCTCGCATGAGGGATGAAGTTGAAGAGGTGCAACAAGAAATATTGGCGATGCCTGATAGGATATACAGGAAGTTTGTCAAGCAATGCGAGCGTCAACGCGTCGAGCTTATAAGGCAAGTTCAGCAGATGCAAAAGGCCTCGAGAGAGAAGCAGCTGAAATCCATTTTCCAATGGCGCAAGAAGCTTTTGGAAGCACATTGGGCTATTCGTGATGCACGAATAACTCGTAACAGAGGGGTGGCCAAGTACCATGAAAGGATGTTGAGGGAATTCTCAAAGAAGAAGGATGATGATCGAAGCAAAAGAATGGAGGCACTAAAAAACAATGACGTGGAACGGTATCGTCAAATACTATTGGAACAACAAACTAGTGTTCCTGGTGATGCAGCTCAAAGATACAATGTTCTATCTTCGTTCTTATCCCAGACTGAAGAGTACCTTTATAAACTCGGTGGGAAAATTACTGCTACCAAGAATCAGCAACAAGTAGAAGAGGCAGCAAATGCTGCAGCAGCAGCTGCACGCGCACAGGTATTATGACATTCTTTTCTTTTGAAAATGAAATTAGCTTTTCTGCCACCTTTGGTTTCTTAGGTTGTTAGATTCTATAGACAGTATCACATTCTATTTCAACTTTTTAAAACCATTTGTATAAAAGTGGTTGGTGGTGGAACATGCTCATTAACCACCTACTCTGGGAAATTGCCGCCAATCAGAAGGAGCTTAATTTTCTTTAGCTCTCTTCTCCCATGGCTGCCCAAGTGCCCTTTGGCCATTGGGCTACTAGATTGCTCGCCGAGTAACCAGAAGACAGATTACAAAACTGTACTGGATGAGTCAACAATTTTCAGATTCAACCATTGTTTCTTTCTAATTCAGAAAAAAAGTTTAATGACCAAAAAACTGGAACTAACTGCAGTGCTGTTCAACCTCCAAAGCAAAACAAATTTAGCATGCGCCCTTTATTTACCTTTCATCGATTATTATTGAAGGGGCAAAGGCCATTAATCTGTATCCTTTGTGTGTAACTATACCGGAGTATATTGCATTATCAAAGAAGTCGGGTATAATTGTACTCCAATGCACCGCACATCCGCCACAGGCTGCAGTCTTTACTCTTTATTTAGGTCCCTAGTGACTATTCTTGTAAATAATGAGTTTGCTGATGTTTAACAGGGTCTTTCTGAAGAAGAAGTGAAGGCTGCTGCACAATGTGCTGGCCAGGAGGTTATGATAAGAAACACATTCTCGGAGATGAATGCACCAAGGGAGGAAAATGCATCTGTTAACAAGTAAGTAATTAACTAATGAGAATGTGGTTCTATTGGAATGTTCTCTTGACCCACTATATTTGTTCCAGAGAGCACTATAAATTAAATTTATGTATGCTACTGACTTCTGAGTAAATTTCACATACAATTGTTCTCTAATTTGGAACCAACAATTGTTCTGTTTCACATCTGGGATAAAGTTTGTGCAGATCAACAAGGTCTGGAAAATGTACCTTTTAGACTTAACAAACTTTGACCTGTTTTATTCTTATAGGTACTACATGTTAGCTCATGCTGTGAGTGAAAAAGTAACAAAGCAGCCCTCACTTTTGAGATTAGGAACTTTAAGGGACTACCAACTGGTATCATTTCCCTTCAACTCAACTATTTGTCTTTAATACTAATGTTAATATTGTTGTGACCTGTCAGTCTGTCACAATTTGTTTTTACAATTTTGTTTTTACAATTTTGTTTTGCTGGTTGTCCAGGTGGGCCTTCAATGGATGCTTTCGCTCTACAATAATAAATTGAATGGCATTTTGGCTGATGAGATGGGTCTTGGCAAGACTGTACAGGTGTGCCTTCTTGCTGTGTTCCACCTGCTGGACTTTAGTTATTTCACCATGTCGTCGGATTGCTCCACTCTTCCTTCAATTGCATGCTGCTAGGATTGACTTTTCATGGTTGTTCACCTTTTTTGCTTAAACAGGTCATGGCATTGATTGCATACTTGATGGAGTTTAAAGGGAATTATGGACCACATCTCATAATAGTGCCAAATGCTGTCTTGGTTAATTGGAAGGTGCTTTTTTTTCCCATATCAGAGTTTTGTGATACAAAAATTAGCGTAGAAGCATAAGTTTTAACTTAATTTTCTGTTCTTGGTTCAGAGTGAACTGCTAAATTGGTTACCATCCGCATCTTGCATCTTTTATGTTGGTGCAAAGGATCAAAGGCAAAAGTTGTTCTCTCAAGTAAGTTGCTACATCTGTACTTATTATGCTTTAGCACTCAAAGATTCTGATGCATATTGCCTTTTAGATATATTTTGTTGTAAGCAAAGACAATCATCTTCTAACATGCATAACAGTCCTAGCTATGCTGTTTGCTGAACAATATTCTAACAGCGGGAAAACATAAACCATTCATCATCTTATTTAGAAACTATCTGCTTACTGATTACTATCGTCGCTTCAGGCTTTCACCTTATGCGTCAAGGCTTGACTTCTATTATAGTATTTTGCTTGCTCTAAAATTAATTCTGTATGCTTGGTTTTACTATAAATGGGGAAAGTGACCTACAAGAAATGGGTTACTGGCACGTACAAACTTCTTCACCAAACTGTACTGTATCCATATATATGCAAGTCCATATATATGCAAGACACAGAGTCATCATTGCACATGCCCTGGTTTTATTGAGTAAATGAAACTCTGTAGCACATTGTGGTTTTTGTTTTTCATACCAGTGAAGCTACGCTTCAGGTGCATGGTTATATTATGTCCCTGTTTATACCTGAACAGGGTTTAATATGTTTTTTTCCCATAGATAAGCTTATTTGGCGGCAAATGTATGTGAATTTCATTATTGATTTAGCTTTTGTTGAAATATTTGCTTCTGAACCTTTTTCTCTCGGATTTCATCTTGCAGGAAGTTTTGGCTGTCAAATTTAATGTTCTTGTGACAACATATGAATTTGTTATGTTTGATCGTTCTAAGCTTTCAAGAATTGACTGGAAGTACATTATAATTGATGAGGCCCAACGAATGAAGGACAGAGAGTCAGTCTTGGCCCGTGATCTTGATCGCTATCGTTGCCAGCGACGTCTCCTTCTCACTGGCACTCCTCTACAGGCAAGCCCAATAAATATTTACCGATTATTCAACTAATACTGATATAGGCATATACTGATATGTTGATGGAGCCTCAGTTTCTGGAAGTTCCTTTTCTCTTGTATGCCACGGTATTTGTTTTACCGCATGGTTATTGTTTATTTTCGATTGTTATTTAATACATTCTTACAATTTTTTCAGAATGATCTCAAGGAGCTTTGGTCCCTTCTAAATTTGTTGCTTCCAGAAGTGTTTGACAACCGCAAGGCATTTCAAGATTGGTTCTCAAAGCCTTTTCAGAGGGATGCTCCTACACCTAACGAAGAAGATGATTGGTTGGAGACCGAGAAGAAAGTGATTATTATTCACAGGCTTCATCAAATTTTGGAACCTTTTATGCTACGTAGGCGTGTTGAAGATGTTGAAGGTTCACTTCCACGGAAGGTACCATAATTTTGCCCTTGTCATTCTATGTACAAGTTTTGAAGTTAATTGCTTTTTTGTTGGTAATTTGGTTCTTTAAACTCACAGCTTTATTTACTTGGCATGCAATGTGCAGGACTCTATTGTTTTGAGGTGCAAAATGTCTGCCATTCAAGGCGCTATATATGATTGGATCAAATCCACTGGCACCATTAGAGTTGATCCGGAAGATGAGAAAATACGTATCCAAAGAAATCCAATGTACCAGGCCAAGACATATAAGAATCTCCAAAACAAATGCATGGAACTGAGGAAAGTCTGCAACCATCCTTTGCTGTCATATCCCTTTATGAATTACTACGGGAAGGATTTTATTATCAGATCTTGTGGGAAGTTGTGGAATCTTGATAGGATTTTAATCAAGCTTCATAGATCTGGTCACCGTGTTCTCCTCTTTAGCACTATGACAAAACTTCTTGACATCCTGGAGGACTATTTGCAATGGAGGCAACTTGCTTACAGGCGAATTGATGGAACAACTAGCTTGGAGGACCGTGAATCAGCAATTGTTGATTTTAATAGGCCTGGTTCTGAGTGCTTTATATTCTTGCTTAGTATCCGTGCTGCCGGTAGAGGTCTGAATCTTCAGAGTGCAGACACTGTTGTAATTTATGACCCCGATCCCAATCCACAAAATGAAGAACAAGCTGTTGCAAGGGCCCATCGTATAGGACAGACTAGGGAGGTAAAGGTTATTTACATGGAGGCTGTTGTTGATAACATCTCAAGTTATCACAAAGAGGATGAATTGAGGAACGGAGGAAGTGGAGATCTGGAGGATGACCTTGCTGGAAAGGACAGATACATGGGTTCAATCGAAAGTCTTATCCGCAATAATATCCAACAATACAAAATTGATATGGCAGACGAAGTCATTAATGCTGGTCGTTTTGATCAAAGAACGACCCATGAGGAAAGGCGCATGACCTTGGAGACCCTGCTGCATGATGAAGAGAGGTATCAAGAAAGTCTTCATGATGTTCCTTCGCTGCAGGAAGTTAATCGCATGATTGCTCGGACTGAAGAGGAAGTCGAGCTCTTTGATCAGATGGATGAAGAATTCGATTGGACAGGAGATATGATGAAGCATAATCAGGTTCCAAAGTGGCTTCGTGTTGGCTCTACAGATGTTGACTGTGTTGTGGCGAGCTTAACCAAAAAGCCTGCCAGAAATGCATCTGGCAGTGCTCCTGACAATGGTGACAAACTCGAGAAAAGAAGGGGGAGACCCACGGGGTCTGGTAAGTACTCTATCTACAGGGAGTATGAAGATGAAGATGATGAGGAGTCTGAAGAAGATGATGAAGAGAGGAATACACCATCTCACCCTGAAGAAGAAGCAGGAGAATCTGAAGAGGAAGAGGAAAATGATGATTCAGTACCCGATGATGATAACAAAGATCAATCGGAGGAAGAAGAGCCTAACAACGATGATGGGTACGATCTTCAACAAGGGACAGGAAGTGGAAAAGGTCACAAGTCTGAAGAAGCTGGCTCTACAGGATCTTCATCTGGAAGCAGGAGATTACCACCACCCGCCCCTTCCTCATCTTTGAAGAAGTTGCGGTCTCTATCTGCATTAGATTCCCGCCCAGGCACTTTTTCAAAAAGAACTGTATGTTTGAGACCTGGCACTTATTTCTTTCTGCTTTCTCTTTTTATTTCTGCATGAGAAGTTAACTGTACAATTGTTCTTTGTACTGTTGAATTTACAGTCAGATGACTTGGAGGACGGAGAGATTGCATTATCAGGGGACTCACATATGGATCTACAGCAATCAGGAAGCTGGAACCATGACCGGGATGATGGTGAGGATGAACAGGTCCTGCAGCCAAAAATAAAACGCAAAAGGAGTCTCCGAACTCGTCCAAGACCTAGCACCGATAAACAGGAAGATAGATCTGGTGCAGATGGTACCTTCCCCCAACGTGGTGCTCGCCTTTTATTCCCAGGAGATGGTGATTATGATTCACAGCAAGATGCCCATGCTCTTGCAGATCCTACATCCAGGCAGCAAGACACAGTTCATCCAATAGTGAAGCAGAAGCGTAACATGCCATCTGGAAAGGCCTCTCCTGCTTCTAGGGCAGGGAAGTCCACCCACTTGTCCGGGTCTGCCGAGGGATCTGCTGAACACTCTAAGCAGAATTGGAGCAACAAGGTCATTAGTTCTGCTAGCACAAAGATGTCTGACAGCATGCAAAGAAAGGTTAGCATAAAACCTTCTTTTTTTGTATTCCTAAGATGGTTTGCCCTGTTGAAAGTACTCATTGCCTCTTCTGTAAAAACATACTGGGCAACCACGAGAACTTTTGTATTTTACTTTATTGCATCTTTAGCAAATGTGGTGATGGGGGCATGTTTGGATCTCACCAGGGCCAACATTAGATCAGGGCGCCAGGGTTAGCAACGGTAGCTAGCTGTTAGATCGGTTTCTTTTGGAAAAACATGAATATGGCATTTGCTTAATGTCCCACACTATGTTTATTTCAAAGTCACAATCATGTTTATTTTGAAGTCACAATCATGTTTTGTGACAGAAACATGATAATATGCAATGAAAACAAACATTGCCCTGTGAGAGCCAATTTGGGCTCTCCTGAGTCCTTCCCATGTTTGCTCGGTAAGCAAGATTTTGGAGGCCTATGATCACGTCACCTTGATAGGAAATGCTAGATAAACATTTGCGTGGGTTAGCAAGAGAACCAGACACGCCATTTGGTGTTTCATTGCCTGTACCTTCATTAATATTGGGATGAGATCTCTGCAAATAAGAAATTAGCACTACTGTTCTGTTTTGTACATATGGCGTTTATCACAGAGCAGAATGATGTTGAGTTATCAGGAACATGTGATCGCTTCTGCTTGGCTTTTACTCGTGTTGTTTGGCCTTCCAGAAATCAGCTTTTGATTGCTGGGTTATGATTTATCTCATCTTTGATGACTGCAGTGCAAGAATGTAATAAGCAAGCTTTGGAGGAGAATCGGCAAAGAGGGACACCAAAAAATACCCAACATAGCTTCTTGGTGGCGAAGGAATGAAAATTCTTCATCCAAAGGTGTGGCTGGAAGCACCCTCGACCTACAGAAAATCGAATTGCGAGTTGACGGATTAGAGTATGGCAGCGTAGCTGAGTTCATAGCGGACATGCAGCAGATGTTGAAGAGTGTGGTTCAACATTTCGGCTACAGACACGAGGTAACATATAGCATTAGACTAGGCCTCCCTTTTGCCTTTTGTACCGATGTTGTATTAATCTTATGAGCACTATGTTACTTTGTTCCTGAAACATGCCCCACGAGTCAAGAAACATTGTCCATGATCAGACCTTTAAGTTGAGATATCCAGCTTTTATATCTCCGAAGAGCTAACATTAACTTGATACATGATGTACCTGCAATAAGTATATGATATGGATTCATAATACTAACTGCACACATAATACGAACTGTCTGTGATTGTTGTCAATTTACTCAGACCAACGTGCAAACAACCATCAGAATAAGCGGAAGTAGAGGCAACTTAGGGAAATTCGAATTCGTCTTATTAGTTAGCTGAGTATCCATCTTTTTAGATATATGGGTCAACTGAAGTAGTACTTGCACGGTGGCCTCTTAAGTTAGCTGATTATTCATCTTAGTAGTTGTAGTTGGACTACTACTGGTTGGTCTTTTTATTACTAAAAATTAATATTATGGCGATTATAGAACGATATGTCACCACATACTTTTGCTGGTCATAGTTCTGTAAACATGTAGTTACAATACATATTGCAATCTTTGTCCAGTTAATCATGATGTGTGTGCTTGGTGTAATAGAATCTTAATTTGCTCATGGAAATGCAGGTCCGGGTAGAAGCTGAGATTCTCCACAACCTATTCTTCAACATAATGAAGATCGCCTTCCCAGACTCTGACTTCCAAGAGGTGAAGGACTCGCTGTCGTTTTCGAATCCCGGAGGTGCTGCAGGCAGCACGGCTGTCCCATCAGCAAAGCACCTGGCTTCAGGCCTGAAGCGTCGTTCCGCCACCACTGAAGTGGAGCAGCATGGCCCTGGCAGCGGCAAGCACAGCCATCACGCGTCGGCCGGCGAGGCTCCTAGCCGGGCCAAACCCGACAGGGACTCGAGGCATTCAGGATCAGGCAGCAGGGACCAGAGCCTCGACAGCCCAGGGCTGCCGCTGCACCCTGGCGACCTGTTCATCGCCAAGAAGAAGAGGCAAGACCGGGTTCGGTCCAGCATCGGGTCGCCGTCCAGCTCAGGCCCCCGAGGACCGCTCTCCCCGACCAACACTGGCCGGTTGGGCCCAGCCCCCTCGCCCAGAGGCGCAAGGACGCCGTTCCAGAGGGACTCTCACCCGTCCCAGCAGTCCATGCCCGGGTGGGGCGCGCACTCGGACCGCGGGGGGAGCTCGCCGCCTGGCATCGGGGACATCCACTGGGCCAAGCCCGCCAAGCGGCAGCGGACTGACACCGGAAAGAGGCGGCCGAGCCACTTGTGACGCGACAATACACATTCTCCGTGCATCATCATAGCCGCCATGCGTCGCGGACTTACGGCCATGAGAAGAAGGGAATGCTGTGTGGGTTAGGAGTATTTTCTTGCTGTATGTTTGGTATTTATTTGTTTACTGTAAAGAGGAACACTTCCTTTACTAGCCTTTGTTATGTGGTAGGTGCAACCAGAAGATGCACGTGTTCTCATGTGAAAGGGACAGTGATAATGGAAATGAGCTGGTGTTTAGTTAATAATCAGTTAGTAATTATCATCTGTTGTATGTTTCGATAAGCAAAGTTGTTACCAGGACCTGATAAATTAATTAGCAGCGCTTTCCTACATGCTGCATCGTGTTCTGCTTTGTCGTTGAAGCACGAAGCTGATGACTGATGTTACCTATCTATATGTCTGGAGTATCTTGGCACGCAATCGTTATCTACTCTAGGGATGTAAATGGCAAATTAACAGTGTCCGCAAGTCCCAATTAGTTAGCTTTACCTAGATTGATAGTTCATTCCCCCGAAGAACAAACAGTTTATTGAACTGTTTACATCCCTAATGCCTATTAGTTTTGTCATAAGTCAAATTTTATAAAATTTGATGAAGTTTCTATAAAGAAGTGTGAACATTTACAACATGTATATATGATGTGAAATATATTCAATGATGAATGTAATGATATTTATTTGTTATTATGGATGTTAATTTTTTTATAAACTTGGTCGGGATTTATAATGTTTGATTCAAGACAAAGCTAAAAATGGAGGGAGTACATCTAAAGCTAAAACAGATAGATCCTTAGAGCATCTCCAACGGCCGCGCGAAACGACGCGCGCGCGCGGTAAACGCAGCCTTTAGCGCGCGCGCGGTAAACGCAGCCTTTAGCGCGCGCGGGGCGTTTTGCCGCGCTCCAGCGGCGGCGGGAAAATCACGTGCGCGGGAACCGCTTGCGCGCGCGCGCGAAAAAACGCCAGCTCGCGCGCCATATTTTGCGCACCGCTTCCGGCGCGCCTATAAAATGCGGCGCGCGCCACGCGCCTCTCTCGCACCTCCTCTTCTCCTCTTCCTCTTTCTGCCACGCGCCGCTCCAGCACCCCGCCACCGACGCGCCTCCGCCGCTCCAGCGCCCCGCCACCGCCGCGCCGCCATGCCGCCGCGCCGCCGAGGAGCGTCCGGCTACCGCGGCGTCCGCCTGCGCCCCAACGGCGTCTACACCGCGGAGATACGCTCCGGCGGACTCCGGCTCGGCCTCGGCACGTACGAGACGGCGCGCCAGGCCGCCCGCGCGTACGACGCGGCGGCGTGGCGCCTAGGCTGGCCGCGCGGCCAGATGAACTTTCAAGATGTGTACACGCTCCAGCAAGCTCTCGACCTCGCCCCTCTGCCTCGTCTGCACACAACGGAAGACCGTGCGGAGCACGCCGAGCGGCAACGCCGCCTCCTCGTCGCTCAGGAGGACGAGCGGGTCATGGCGGAGTGGCGCCAGCGCCACCCGGAGGACATCGCCTACGAGCAGGCCTACTGGGCAAGGCGCCGCGCGGAGGACACGCAAAGGCGCCGCGAGAAGCGGTTGGAAAGGCGTCAGCGGAAGGCGTTGGCGAATGCGCAGTCCGACATCGTTGCAGCGGGTGGGCAGTCGTTCTTCATGCCGGACGATGATCGGTGGCTGGACATCTGGCTAGACACCTCGGACGACACCGCCGAGGATGATAGCGATGGTAGCGACGTAGAGTAGTTTCTATCTAGTTGCGCCGTAGTTTATCTATGCTTTCGAACTATCTATCTAGTTGCACCGATGTAAAGTACCTTTGTATCGTTTTTTATTTATGCAATCTATGCGTTCGAAAATTAAAAAAAATGTTTTGTGCGCGCTGCATTTTTGCGCGCTGCTGGAGCGGCGCGCGCGCGCGCTAACAGGTTTTTTGCGCGCGGCGCTATAGCGCGGCTGTTGGAGATGCTCTTACTACTAGTACAAGACTTCTGAAAGAGGCAGGGTTCCTGCCAAAACGTCAAACTAAGGCTCTAATAGCAAATTTTGCAATAGCCCACATTTTAGACCATCAAAGTTGTCACAAAATTTTAAACATAGCTCGGAAAACAAAAATGACAAATTAGACACTGCATAGTAGATAACATATGCTGGGCTTTAGATTTGGCCCATTATCACATTGATGTCAAATTTGTCATTTTTATATTTGAGCAATATTTCAAATTTTGATATGGAATTTTGTGACACATGTATATATGATGTGAAATATATTCAATGATGAATGTAATGATTTTTATTTGTTATTATAGATGTCAATATATTTTTTATAAACTTGGTCGGAATTTATAATGTTTGATTTAAGACAAAGCTAAAAACAGAGGGAGTACATCTAAAGCGACTTTTGAAAGAGGCAGTGTTCCTGCCAAAACATCAAACTTAGGCTCTAATAGCAACTTTGGCAATAGCCCACATTTTAGAATATTTGAAAAATTCTGAAATTTTGTAACACATTCACACACCATTAAAGTATTTTGTCACAAAATTTTAAACCAAAATTCGAAAAACAAATTCGACAGTGATAATAGATAACACACGTTGGGCTTTTTAGATTTGGCCCATTATCACATTGATGTCAACTTTTCCATTTTTATATTTGAGCAATATTTCAAATTTGATATGGAATTTTGTGACAACATGTATTGATGTTGGGTCAATGTGCGAGATTTTTTCTCCAGATTTTTTTCAATATTTTACAATGCGCTACGGCAGCAGGTGCACCGATAGCACCACAAGGGTGTGTCTAGCATATACATTCCCCAAATGGGAGATGTTCCCGGTTCCTAAACCCCCTAAAAGTGTCTTCGACTCCGATGACATTTCTGAAATCCGAGTCCCCATGTGATTTCTTTCTCCCTTCTCTTGCTCCATGGCGTGTGGCGGTGCTGCGACAGGCCCGGTGACAAGGCAAGTGGCAGCAGCGACCACCCACGACATCATTGGGGGCTGGAAATTTGCTCACGCCATCGTACCTGCTTGATGGATGCTGTGTGGGGGAACCCCCGGTACTAGCAGCCTGTTCGCTAACGTTTAGGGAAGGGGAACATAAGTTTGCACGAGGGAATTCACCAAAGGATTAGGCGTGGGACATAGTTTTGTACTCCCATTCCCTTTCGGTACATGATGGGAATCCGTCTGTGTTGGACGTCTGATGGACCACGTTGTTCATTGTTCAGTTAGGTGCCTCTCACAACATCTTGTGCGCTGGAGGGGAGGCGGCTGTACGGCTATACCATCTCTTAATCGAGGCATCCACATGTAATTGCAATCACGTTCCACACCTTGCTCTCATGACAATTTAGAAAACAATTAATGTCGATGATTGTATTTAGCTGGTCTATTCTTACTCTTACGGCTCATCAAGGCACATTGGTAGGTTTGTAGACCACAAAAGAACACAAGAACATGAAAAAAATAGGATTGGAGTGGCATATGCCTACTTCAATACTTGAATCCTACAGGATTAGCAAACCACATAAATTTGAACTAGAGAATATTTGATGCCACAAGAAAAACAATGTAATTGTAAAAAGATGTTGGAGTGAATGCTAGATTTTCTATGGAATGTAGTACAAACAATTCCTTGGGAAAAAACTCTATGGGATCGAATCATACGAATCAAACGAGCAATGTAGGAAAAATTCTTAACGATTCTAATCCTCCAAAGCCTCATTTGCTTCCCAAGATACTAACAGCGCTGGAAAACAAAAAAACACAGCAATTGAATATGAATGCATGTGTAAAACAGAAGACTGGAAAACGTAGTAATTTTGTGGACTTGAGTGTTTGGTTAACACAGGAATCCAAATAAACACAGTCAAACCACATGGAAAGGTATGGCATGTTATTATGCCACTATGGATCCCAGTCTCGTTCTTCGTGCATAAGAATTTGGAAATGGGGTCCAAATGAATTGTAAAAAAAAAAATCCCATTTTCCCCTCTGAAACTGAGGCCAAAGGAAAATTTCCTCCATACAACTTACTCCCTCCGTTCGGAATTACTTGTCTTGAAAATGGATGTATCTAGAACTAAAATACATCTAGATACATCCATTTCTACGACAAGTAATTCTAAACGGAGGGAGTAGAAACCAAAGGCTTGAATAGTGCCACCACAGGAAAATCTTCTATTCATACATGTTTCCTCCACTTCTCATTTGAACCAAGGAGACCCCAAAACTCCTATGAAATTTCACTGAATCAAATGAGTGCTTAGTTTTCTCATGTCCTGACCCACTACAATAATTATAACAACTCCTGGAATAATTGTGTGCATGGCTAGCTGGACTTGTAACAATACTTGTAGTCAGAGGTATCAGATAGGAAAATCTAGTTCATTCCACAAATATGAAACAAGGTGTGCATATAAGCTCTGTCAAGGCCTTAAGCAGAAATCAACATTTTCTTTGAAACAGAAAATGGTTGTGTTGGATGACCATCAATGCATTTTCGTGCCCTATTTACTAGCTTGAAATATAAGTTTTCTTGATATGGGAAAGTAGTCATAGTTATTGTATGATTTAGAATCATGATGTGTCGCCAGTTTATAAACCCGTCAAAACAGGCGGCTCCTTCCTTAACAAGAATACCAAAGTTCCATTTCTCCAGGAAAAGGGAGTAAGCGAGTAAGTACAAAGAAAATCACGGTGTGAAATCACATTTCTTAAGTTATATACGTGTATGGCGCGTGCCTTTTACTAGTATGTACATATGTATGTATATTCCACTTGAATTTTTTTTTGAAACGGAGGCAAAAGATTTGCCTCATCGATTAATTAAGCAGAAGAGAATTGCCCAGTTAATTAACGGAAAACCGGGCGAAAACCGATACAGACCAACCACACGTAGACTACTCGCAGGGCTTGCAACATGACAACCAAACCCAACACCTAACGACCACCAATACATCGCAAAGACACCCCAACAAAAGTAACTCGGCCGAAGACCACGGGCACACCCAAATCAATGAAAACAAGTCAGGCCATAAGGACAACCCAAGAGACTGATAACCATCTATCAAGTAGTTGCGGACGCCTTTTCTGTGACGCCACTCTTCTTTTCTTTGCTCCTGAGAGCCTCCTCCACAATCGCCTTGCCAGATCCAGGGCTCATCCTCTCCAAACGTTTGAGCAAGCTGTGAAGCTCTATCTGAAAGAGAATCTCATTGACCTTGTCACGCACAGAAACCTGCCCAACAATCACGTGTGAGTGGGTGCCCGCAACATCGGAACCTCCACGCTCCACAGGGGCGAGCTATTGGTTGGGCTTAGAAGGATCGGGCGCCAATGTACCAACCGCCTCAACATCATCAGTCACAGGTATCACTGACACGATGGACTCAGGCGTCTCCACTTGCTCAGAGTTAGGTGCCAACACACATGTCTCATCAACCTCTCCACTCAAAGACGCCACATGCCCAATGGCCATAGATGAGGCAGTGATATAACCAACCAAGTCTCCATTGTTCGCAAAGGCGGGCGACTGAGGTAGCGAGGGTGTCATGGCCTCCACCAAGGACTCCAATGAGCCCAGCTCCATCGGTAACACCATAGATGATTCCCCATAAAGCTCCTGCAACTCAGGCATAATCTGCATAACTGGAGCCACAACCTCGGAGATGACCCCACTCCCCGGGGAAGACGGCGTCGCATGTAGAGCACGAGGAGAAAAATCTCCGAAGAGGCATTCAGCCTCCTCAAAGGAACCAATCGGGAGCTCAGGCAACAAAGGCACAACCGATACAACCTGAAGTTAGGCAAGTGCGTCGTGAAGCTCAGTGCGAAACAACTCAATCTTCTGAAGGAGCTCCGTACGAAGCAAGGCAAGCTGGGATTCAAAAGTAGAGTCCAAAAAGACACTAACATTGGAATCCTTACAACACCCAGATTGGGACCTTGCCGACACACGCAACGACGAACGGCCCACGACCTCTGCCCAACTCCTAGTCAGCGAAGTACAAGTCTGGACGGACGGGGAGTGGCTCGGCTGGCATGGAGCGCGAGTGACCGAAGAGCCAACGCGAGCGACCGGAGAGCAATCTCGAGCAACCGGAGAGCGATCTGGAGCAACCGGAGAGCGAGCACAACAGAATCTCTCCCTATGACCAGGGCGACGATAGCGAATGCATCTGAATGGCCCATGGCATGCACTCACTTGGTGGCCACGCACAAGGCAACGGAATTGTTTCTTACCAGTTTGGATTCAAACAGATACATAGAGTACACACATTTCATGACTTCATGTCATGGTACACACGCATAGTAAGTACAGTATCGTATCACCACATTGATGTTGCTTTTGATTGATGTCCTCTTTTTCCTGTATTAGTAGTATCCATACCCATGAACCATGATGATGGTTGATATGGTCAGATCTTTAAGGCCTCCTCGACGCTCTCTTTGCATGCGCCGACCGTATTGTAGATGTGCATGAAGTCGCGGAACGCGACCCTCCGGTACCTCGCCGACCTGCCCTCGACGACGAGCTCCTTGGCAGGCCCCACCACACAGTCCACGGTCGGCATGATTAAAGCAGCCACCGTCGTCCTCCCCACGACGACGTTGGGCACGGTCCGATGCTCCATGCTCCGGAGCACCCCGTTGGTGGCGATCTCCAACTGGTGGCCGAAGTTGATGACGAGCGCTCCCGGTATGGGATCGACGTCGATCCAGTCACCATTGTACAACACTTGCAAACCACACACGTACCCGGGTTGGAGTAGCACGGTGATGAGGTTCCAGTCACAGTGTGGCGGCAGACCGAGGGTAAGGTTCGGGTCCGCGCATGGCTGGTAGCGGTTCGCGTTGATGATCACATCGCCGCCGGTGAGGCCGCCCTCGAAGTAGTCCGGCTGGAGCCCGATGCCCTCACAGAGGAGACGGAGGAGTTCCATCGCAATGCTGCGAGCAGGGATAATGAAGTCCTCAAGGGCCGGGCGGAGTCTGACAGGCTTTTCGGGCCAGGAGGGCTTGGTGCGCTCGACGGGGTGGCATGCGAGATGGAGGCAATGGCACGAGTAGCTCTCACCAGCGGCGGACCTGTACATGGTGCTCGATAAGAGCCGGTTGGTCTGCTCGCTGTCTTCTGAGTACAATGTGGCCTTGTCCGTTGTCGGGAGGCGGAAGAAGTCGCCGCACGCCATCTCCATCTCCCTCATTGTTCGCTCTGGCATGCCATGGTTGATCACCTACACATTTAGCATATTCATTCTCTTACTAAACTCAAATAGATTCAAAGTTTCGTGTCATAATATTGTTGAAGTTGTTCAAGATAATTTGATACTGTTTTTACCCTACTGTTTATAGTAAAAAAATTGATAATTTGATCCTTGCATTTAATTCACTCTCGCTTTCCTCTTACGGAGTATGAGTAGCATTTGATTCAAGCCGTCGTCCATTCATGAGGGCAAATTTGTCCATAAGAACTCGAAAAAATGACCATAAGAATTTTAACTATGACAAGTTTTGGTTGCTTGTTATACACGAGAGTTTGTATGATCTTTCCGGTTCAATCATTGATTACAAGAACACAATTTTACTTCACGCTACATATAACAAATATTATGATACTATGCTTCTCGATCACATTAGTGTCCGTAAGCTCTAAGAGCAACTCCAAGAGCTCCCCTAAAAAATGTTCCGTAAAAGTCGCTTTACGGGACGTCTGTATAATTTACGGGAAGTTCACATGCTAGAAGAACTTAACTTTAGCAACAAATAAGAACTTGATCTTTTTAGCAATAAAAATTATATATATGCATGTTCGTACTTGATATGGTCCTCTGTCTCTTTGCCAAAATATTTTACCCTAGTATTATGTGATCTTAGGAGAGATAATAAATGGAAGAAAATCCAAGCGACTCTCGGTACATGCTCGATATGTGGAGTGGAGGACGAGAATACGTTTCATGCGCTTGTTACGTGCCCCAAGGCTCGTGCATTGCGTATGGCCATGGGAGATATTTGGGAGTTACCGACGGAGGTGCATTCAGGTATACTGGGTTGGAATGGTTTCTTGTTCTTCTAAGTCAAGTGGGACAGTCTATGCGGAACAAAATTATTTTCATTTTCTGGAGAGCCTGGCACTTGAGAAATGATTTGATTTTGGCAAGGACACGGAGTCGGTAGCAAATTCGACCAATTTTATAGATAATTATTGGTCATCCTTTGGCTCAAGTCATTCAATGCCATTGGAGGATTCAAAGAATAAAGGGAAAATTCCGATGAGTGGTCTGCAAAGTGCTCCAAATACTTTGGAAGTTCAGATGGTTGGAAGCCCCCACCTTCAGGTCATATCAAAATTAATGTCGACGCAAGCTTTGTGGAAAGTATTAGCACGGCAAGTGTGCGTGTGGTGGCTAGGGATTTTGCTGGCAAAGTCATGATCTCTTCGTGGGACTACATTGGGAGGTGTAATAGCGTGGAGGAAGCGGAACTCTGAGCTTGCATTGCTGGTTTCTATATAGGTATAACACTTCATTCTCCTACAATTTTAAAGACTGGCTGCGCTTTTGTTGTGGCGACTTTTGCAAAAATTTGATGATAGATCAGCTCTGCACGATCTGAAGAAGGAAGCATGGAGTATTTCTAAGCTAGCGGATAGCTTCAGAGTTTCAAAGATTAGGTGTTTCGGCTAATGAGGTGGCCCATCTAATAGCTAAGTTTAGTTTTGATAATAGAGTGAATGGGATTCTTGTTAATGATGTACCCCCCTGCGTGATGAACTCTGTAATGAACGATTGTAACACGTCCTTTGGTTAATTAATATATGAGGTGGTGTTCAGAAAAAAAAGGGCTGCTAATTATTTTTTTCTTCAGAAATGCTAAAAGTCCGAAGCCAAATTTTTAGCATGACAAATTAAACGTTTCCCATGCCAATTTATGTTGGCGCGAGGATGACAAATTTAGTTTGCAAGCACGGCAACTTTCTGACAAAAGTATGAACAGAGGCGGATTTGCCATGCTCATGAGCTAAACCTGCCATCCCTAACAAATACAATTTGCCATCGAAAATGTTTGATTTGCCACGTCTAAAAATCCGACGTTCACTGATGTTGGACATTCATTTTTTGTGGGTGACCATCAGTTAACTGTCTATGATAATCATATCAACTCTGGTATAGTGTTATTGCTATTTGTGTACTCCCTCCTTCGGGAAAAGTGTCCCAAACTTGTCCCTCATGGATGTATCTAGCACTAACGTGGCGTTAGATACATCCATTTGAGAGACAAGTTTTCTCGGACGGAGGGAGTGTGATTTTCCTTCAATAAAATCATTAGCTTCGTTAATTGCAGGGAGTGCAAAGTTTATATTAGCCCTGTGTACGTGTTGTCAACCGTGGATGAATTACCTGCAAAAGGGCACTAATAGTATCATCAGCCTTTTGAACTGCGACAGAAAGGGGCAGCAGCTTCTTGCCGGATAAATGCACGCACGTACGTCATCGACCTCTCCCGCGGCCGCGACGAGGTCCGCCGGGCCGTGCTCCACGCCGGCAAGGAGATCGGCTTCTTCCAGGTACGTACGTGCTCCCGCGGCCGCGAAGAGGTGACACCCTCACCCTCTTCGCCCAAGCTCGACGCGGCTCCATCGCTGATCAGCAGCTTTACGGACCTCCAAAGTAATTTGCCAAAAGCAAAACCATAGCCGTTGAAAGAATCAGACCGGGGCAACATGTCCCCGGACACGCCATCGAACTTCAGAACTGACACCCTTGCATGACGACGACGTCGGAGAAGGAAACCAGAACTGTCCGCCTTCGACCACAGACCCAACACAAGATACTCTATCTTCCAGCTGTCACTTGCGTAGACAACCGCCTGCGCGTACTCCTGAACGACAAAACCTCCCTGCTCCACCATGACGTCGGAGACAACGCCGCAGCAACGGGGACAGAGCAGAAGGAGAGACACACCTGATGGAGTTGCCGCCGCCACCTCGTCAACACCATCCATGAACCCTAACGCTGTCGATCTGAGGGATCGACAGAGACATGATGCCATCAACTCCGAGACACCGCCATGAAGGACACCGCCGGTGTGGGAGTGGGGTTGAGGCAGATTTATTCGTCCGGGCGTCGCTCCCACCACCCCAACGATGCACCACGACCTACAAATTCAAAACCTAACTACAGAACGGAGGAACGGGGTCCCCCCTCCCTCCTGCCGCCGGAGCAGCAGTCGAAGGGAGAGGGGGCCAGCGCACCGGCCGGTGGAGATCGGAGGAAAAAGTGCCTCGCCCTAGTCGCCTGGTGGCGGCGGCGGCTAGGGTAGGAAAACGGATGAGTCTGAACGCCGTCCGGGTGGCGCGTCTGCTTGTTACACAACACACACCTAGAGGAGATGCAGATGGCCGCATCCACAACCCTCTCCGTAGATCGGTCATGCGTGTCAACCGAAGGTACAAATTACATTGCTAGAAATAGTCAACTGGAGGAAAATTTTCCCTTTTTTTATTAATGAGACGAGGCAAAGTTATTGCCTCCGTTTCAAAAAAAAAAACATTGCTAGAGATAGTCAACTGGAAGAATTGGTATGAAAAGGTAGAGGTAAAAGCATATTTAGGGCATCTCCAACGCTATCCTTTAAAACAAACACACTATCCGTCCATGGACTGCGTCCGGACGCATCCGCTGACAGTATAGAGAGTCGGTCATCCAACCATGCCCCTTAAATAGGCATCAAATCTGGACATCAAAGGAGGGCCAGGCGGGCGTAGAGGACAAAGCACATGGGTTGAGAGGACATGTGGTCCAACTGAAAGTGGGCCAAGCAGACCACTGCATGCTACCCTACATGGGCCGTGAGGACATGTGGTCCAACTGACAGTGGGCCAAGTAGACCACTGCATGCTGCCTCCCCCCTCCCCCCCCCACCCCATCCTCAGGTTGCTTCTGATTTGAGAGAATAGACAAGTGGATTGGTCCTTAGACGTTTCGTTTAGGGTCCCATTGGATGATAAAAGTGGTCCGAACACCATGGTACAGAGAGTCTGGTTCAGAGATGCCATTAACCGAACTCCTAAAATATGGGCCCTCAAATGTCTTCTCGAATCACAACTTCCAAATTTGAGGAGTTACCAAAACACCAACCTAACCGAACTCTGAAATTTAACCCCCAAACGAACTAGACCCCATAATGAAGTCTCTCTTCCTCTTCTTCCTAGTTCATTCTTCTTCCTTTTTTCCTTCTTCTTTCACATGGCCAACAACAACTTCTTATCACTAGATGATATCCTTGAGCTAGCTAGGACGTTGGATACATGCCCACAAAAGTAATTTGATGGAGGCTCACCATGTATGACATAAGCGTATCATGAAGTAGTCGAGAAAATGGGCGAAGTTCCTTCTCCACGGGCCATGGCTTGGGCACTTTTTTTTTGTATGAACGGGTTCTTCCTCTCACCCTTCTCCTAATGACGCGGTGGCGATGCGTTTCTGTTTGAGAAGTTAATCCCTTTTAGGAGTTCGACTAGAGATGCCTAAGTGAGCAGATCTCACCTCTTCCCTGCTTGTCCCGCGCACGCCATGTTACCAGTTGGCCCTATCTCTTGATACGAAACTGCCTCATGTACGATCAATTGTCATACAATTTGTACGACAAGAGACATGCCCGTTTCCCGAGGTCTGGGCCCACCACACCAGATGAGTCTTGTCGTACAAAGATCGTACCGAGTTTGATCGTGCGTATAGCAGCTCTCTTCTTGATATACGTAAATAATTATATTAAAATACATGTTTTTGGCCCGTCCAGTTTTTGCATGGTTCTCAAGAATCAGATCAAAGCGGTACCCAAGAAGATGCTCCTAAGGGGTTTTCCACCTTTTCAGCAACGAAAATGAGGCTTAGAATGCGTTTGGTAGCTCAATGTGTTTTTGTGTGTTTAGGAATACTGTAATTTTTCTAGAAACCATAGTTTTAAGTTTTAACACTTGGAGGTGTTTAGATCAATATATATCATAATTTATTTATAAACTGTAGCATCCCCAATGTTGTGTTTTTTTAGCATATGAGAAAGAGATCTCTACCTCTTGGAGAGGCGAGGTGGGAGAAAGCTGCATTGGAACACTGTGATATTAAATTACTTCGACATTAAATTACTAGGGTTTTGAGAAAGCCGTGTTGCTAAACAGGGCCTTAGCCTTTTTCTCTGTATACTACCTCCGTCCGGGTTTATTGGTCCCCATTATTTTTCGTGCCAAATTTTGACCATAGATTAAACTAACAAAATGTTCACGCATGTCACCAAACATTATATTTTTGAAAACTATGTTCAAATACGAATCAAATAATACAATTTTTCTTGACATGCATTAACATTTTGTTAGTTAAATCTTTAGTCAAAAGTTGGCACAAACTACAAAGGGGACCTATAAACCAGGACGGAGGTAGTAGGACCGCACCGAGCCACTGTCCAAAAAACAGAAAGAAAAACAAAACCACTAATTAATTAAGTAGCACTCTTTACAAAGGTCACTTCAATCTTCTCGGGTTGTGACAAGTAGCGCAGTGCATATGCGCCACTTGTCGCAACCTGTGACTTTTCCTTTTTTCAGATCTGTTTATTTAAAACGTTTTATCTCTTAAACCATGCGTTCAAATTTTGAACCATTTTCACCGTTGGATTTCTCGCGTCGATATCTTAAAAAACTGGATCCCATGTTGATAGATTTTGATGGAATTTTTCACAAAAAAGGGACAAAAAACAAACTGGAAGCATGGTTTTTTCCTTTCTGAAAAGCGAGGCACAACTGTGCCTCTCGCGGGAACAGATCCGTTCCTCCACGAGAAGTAACCCCGCTCCTCTCGCGGAAGGAAAAAAATAAAAACACTTTTTTTCCGTTTTCTAGAGGCACGGGCATGTCTCTCGCGGAAGAAAGAAAGGAAAAAAAGGTTTTTTCGTTTCTGAGAGGCACGGCATGCGGAAGCAAACGGAAGGAAAATAACGCATTTTTTGCATATTTTTTTCATTTTTAATCCAAAAGCTAAGAAAGACTGGTGAAAAACCGAAAAGCCAAAAAACACCTATATAATTAAAAATATAGAAACGCGTGTGAAAAAGTAAAAAAAATCCAGAGGAAGCGCTCAGAGCTCTCTTGACGCCTACTGTGGTGACCACAACCACAACAACTCTGCCGGTAAGAAAGGCACTAACTATATAGAAATCCCCTAGCCTCAAAAACATTGGCTTCTTTTCTTATGGGGTCTATCCAGACCATCAAGAACAACTATACTGGACAGTACATTGTTTGGACATGTGATTCGTATGATAGCAACCGCAAAAAAAAAGCAACGATTTATAAGATGAGCCAGCCATGCGTGCAGTAGCTAGATAGTTTCGGAATTCAGACTTTCAGTACCTACAAGCTCGACTTTGCTTTGTTATTCCATAATGGAAATGCACCAGTTGTTTGGTGCAATCCAGCTC
Organism: Triticum timopheevii; assembly: GCA_963921465.1. NCBI lineage: Eukaryota > Viridiplantae > Streptophyta > Magnoliopsida > Poales > Poaceae > Triticum > Triticum timopheevii. The sequence continues at coordinate 38,921,381 of OY997272.1, read as the reverse complement.
TTCATTGAGCTGATGTTTTTTATATGTTGCTCAGTGATAATTTGTACCGTGTGGTTAATTTACTAGATGTACTGCACACCTAAAACCAGCACTCTGTAAAGATCCATTGTCTCTACTGCTCGCCATGGCCCATGGGGCATGTGGTTGGTGCTCGTGCTAGCGGCAGAGTACACCGTTGTGGCATGATCTTGGTTGGTGCTCGTGCTAGTGGCATGCTCAAGCGTGGTGCAAGCAGCGGCCAAAGCCTCATCGCCGCTGTGAGTACACCGTTCGCACCAGGTTCATGGCATTGTAAAAAGAAATCTTTATTCAAGATAAATGGAGCCTTTTCTATATAGAATCTACTCCCTCCGTAAACTAATATAAGAGCGTTTAGAATACTAAATTAGTGATCTAAATGCTCTTATATTAGTTTACAGAGGGAGTACTTATTACTGAAGGTTGCATCGATTGTTTGTTGGTTATTCTGTGTTTCTAATTAACCTTTATTAATTTTTAGGGAGGAGGAACTTTTCAATTTAGATGGTAGTCAGAGGAGTCGGCTGGGTACTTAGCAAAAGCTTTAGCTGCTTTTTCAAGAACAGAGATGGAGGGTGGATGGCTAACAAGATCCAACGCAAAACGTGAAATAGTGTGATTCCGTCCAACAAGGAAAGATGCTAGAGAGAGGGAACATCCAACCCGAGAATATCTGGTGCACACGGTCCTTTTGTTGGCATCCTTTAATGTTTTAAAAAACATCTGGTAAATATGGTTGACATTCTTAAATATTATTGAAATGAAAATCTAAAAAATATACAACATAGATAAGATAGGCCATATTTGCAACATGGAACACTCGTGTCACAAATTTGAAGTCAAATTCATAACATAATCCGAGAAAAAACCCGCAACTCTGATAGTACACAACATTAGTTGGGTTTTAAATTTGGTTCATTACTGATGTCAATACTATTTTTTGTTTCTCGAGTTGGGTTTCAAAAGGTACTTAATTTTCATGATATTATCGGTTCATGGTGTGCCTATCTAAGAACTTTTTCTCAGATTGTTTATAACGTCTGTTAGTATAAGCCGATGCCGGGTGCACCAAGGGAGATGTGTTGCCGGTTGAAAAGATAGCCGTAGTTAACAGCTCGGGCCTAATATTTGTCATGTACTTCAACAATTTGCAATGTTCTTTTCCAGGCTGATTGTTGCTGCGAAACGATTATGCTATTGATAAAGAACAATCTAAGAAATTGCATCACTCTACTATCATTGCTGAAATTAAGAGGTGCATTACAAGTCTAAGGAATTGTCAAGTTTTGTGTACCTTCTAATAGTAACATGATGGATGTGTGAGGTTGAGTGATACTAATGCTATTTAATTATGGATGGTATATATCCAGTTATAGTTTTTTTTTTGTGACAAGCGACTTGCTCGTTAAGGAGACACCAAGACCGCCGAGAAGTAAAGAAGTGAAAGAGAGTTTGTATTTGTAGTTGTATGATGGAAACGAGATGCCACCATGCTTAACGCATATTTCTGAATTAAAAGAATAATTGATCCATGTGCCTATTTTATTACTATTCCGTGACAACGCACGGGCATTCGACTTCTGCCCGTAGCAACGCACGGGCATTCTATTAGTAGTAGTTGAGGTAGCGGTGAGTCAAATGAAAGAAGATGTCGTTGGATACATGTGCATTAGTTTGCTTTTTCAGATAAACTACCATTAAATTATTTTCATGATATCATTCCCACGTTTCATACTATTTTTTCACTGGGTAAAACGCTTGCATCAGGATGCCACATAAGCCCTCCTTGGTAGGACCGGCTCCGCGCGCCATGCGGATGTAGCCATTTTCACCCCATTTTGCCCCCCATGAATTCTTTATGATCCAGTAATCTATGCGTCTTGTGGGGTCATGGTCATCGGTGGTGCCGTACCCTACCACCAACATTGAGTGGGTCCGATCTGTACCACATGGACCCACAAAGACGCCTCCTCCATAGCGCCTGAAGGCATTCGGGTCAACCACCACAACAACGGGTTGGGTTGCCACCGCCTGCATCAATGCCACCTCATCCTTTTGCGGCACCTCTTTGATGCCATCGATGGTGATGACAGGGTGACGTTTCGACGCTAAGCAGTAGCTATGCTTATAGGCAACGTATGGATAGTTAGCCTCTGTGGTGATGCCGCCGTGATTATAAATGTACTTTAAGGCTACTAGTGCGCCGCCGCCAACACAACCAGTACTTCCCTTGTCACAGTCTATGAGCTGTTGCGCAGACAATGACACCAGGTTCCTCGTCTTGATGGAGTTGATGCCCTCCACTGCTGCTGCCGCCGCAAAAGCCCAACAAGCCCCGCACCCTCCTTGTTTCTTCACGCTTGTCACAGCCGACGGGCGTTGGTCATAGCCTGTCATGCGCCAGTCCACGTACATTGGTAAGTTGTCACGCGCGAAAACAACTCCATGTGTGAACTGGTCTTGGCTCCGCTTCCCGCTGTCCGACCTAATGTTGGAGCAGCGACCGTACATGTGGTCGACCTCTTCATCAGTCATGTCGCCGAAGAGGTTGAGGCTCAGTTTGTAGGGTGCGTCACCTTGGTTGAATTCATGGATCATGCGAGCGTTCTCCTTGAACACTTTGAAGCGCCCGGCCTTGTCGCTGAGGTCGCGTCCCACATTGTGATGCTTGCACCAGCGCTCGTATAGTGCCCATAGGGACTCCTCAGATGCCAAATCACTATTTGTGATGTCCATGGCGTGTGTCCTCGGCGTAGTGGCAACAAGCACAATGGCCATGAGTAATATCATTACAATTGCTCTTGCCATTGTAAGTACTAAGTGGTTGCTTCGAGTGTCTTAGATATCTATCGGGTAATGTGGAGTGTGCTAGGTAGCTTTGGTCCTCCTTATATAGCCGAATTCTTAATTGACTCGGAAATGCTGAAATAGTGGACCGACCCACATGCAAGGTCGCCACTAGAAGATTTTGAGCTAGACGGTGAATCTAGTAGTAATTGTTCGAGATATTTGTGCATATCTAGGACATATATCTATTTCTATCTCCATCTCTATCTCTATCTATCTATCTATCTATCTATCTATCTATCTATCTATCTATCTATCTATATACTTAGTGGGCTTGTAGAGTATCGCACCATATTGTCGGAGGAGAAAATCCTAATCTTGAACTATCGATGCCAAGACGCACTTTTCCGGTATACCCGTAAATTACTTTTATTGTCATCCACTTAAGGTGTGATGTTTGGCAACCCCAAAGTACCCATTCGGTGTGTTGGTATACAATATTACCATTTTCCAAGGACGTAAGTAAAAATTAACATCATACTGAAAATACCGAAAACATAACAATGATTCTATCTCACAGTAATTCATAAGTTGGGTCTTTTTTTGCGAAAGAATTCATAAGTTGGGTCTATCCAACATCATTGTGCCAATAACAATGTGCTCTCATTATTGATCGTATCCTTGTTACTTTAACAATGACCATGATCAGGGAAACGGATCATCATCAATACATGAGTGTCCTAGAGGCATGACGAGGGATCCATTTGGTATTTATGTTTTCACACGTACAATTGAGTTTCCCCCTGAATGTTATATTCAAGAATCAATGCAAGTATAATACAGAAATATAAACTTTATCATGAACATAAAAATACAATAATACAATTATTATTGCCTTAGGGCATATTTCCAACAACATGTGTTGTACTCTCATGAATGAATATATGTGAGATATAATTCTGCAATCTATCTGTTCGACTGGCATCGGATAGGCGGGAAATTGGATCTTTTGCCCTAGTTTACTTCTAACTTTGATAATTTGCCCCCGCCCCCTCGACATTGACAGGTGGGGCCGGGACAACTAGCCATTAACACAACCATGGGGCAAGTCATCAAACCCCGTGTAAAGTGGTGCAAATGATCCCCCCCCTTTTTAGAAGGGCCAAGACACACTTTTTTCGGTATACCCGTAAATTACTTTTATTGCCATCCACTTAAGGTGTGATGTTTGGCAACCCCAAAGTACCCATTCGTGTGTTGGTATACGATATTACCATTTTCCAAGGACGTAAGTAAAAATTAACATCATACTGAAAAAATACCGACAACATAACAATGATTCTATCTCACAGTAATTCATAAGTTGGGTCTTTTTTGTGAAAGAATTCATAAGTTGGGTCTATCCAACACCATTGTGCCAATAACAATGTGCTCTCATTATTGATCGTATCCTTGTTACTTTAACAATGACCATGATCAGGGAAACGGATCATCATCAATACATGAGTGTCCTAGAGGCATGACGAGGGATCCATTTGGTATTTATGTTTTCACACGTGCAATTGAGTTTTCCTCTGAATGTTATATTCAAGAATTAATGCAAGTATAATACAGAAATATAAACTTTATCATGAACATAAAAATACAATAATACAGTTATTATTGTCTTAGGGCATATTTCCAACAACATGTGTTGTACTCTCATGAATGAATATATGTGAGATATAATTCTGCAATTTATCTGTTCGACTGGCATCGGATGGTGGGAAATTGGATCTTTTGCCCTAGTTTACTTCTAACTTTGATAATTTGCCCCCGCCCCCTCGACATTGACAGGTGGGGCCGGGACCACTAGCCATTAACACAACCATGGGGCAAGTCATCAAACCCCGTGTAAAGTGGTGCAAATGATCCCCCCCTTTTAGAAGGGCCAAGACGCACTTTTTTCCGGTATACCCATAAATTACTTTTATTGCCATCCACTTAAGGTGTGATGTTTGGCAACCCCAAAGTTCCCATTCGGTGTGTTGGTATACGATATTACCATTTTCCAAGGACGTAAGTAAAAATTAACATCATACTGAAAAAATACCGACAACATAACAATGATTCTATCTCACAGTAATTCATAAGTTGGGTCTTTTTTTGCGAAAGAATTCATAAGTTGGGTCTATCCAACATCATTGTGCCAATAACAATGTGCTCTCATTATTGACCGTATCCTTGTTACTTTAACAATGACCATGATCAGGGAAACAAATCATCATCAATACATGAGTGTCCTAGAGGCATGACGAGGGATCCATTTGGTATTTATGTTTTCACACGTGCAATTGAGTTTTCCCCTGAATGTTATATTCAAGAATCAATGCAAGTATAATACAGAAATATAAACTTTATCATGAACATAAAAATACAATAATATAGTTATTATTGTCTTAGGGCATATTTCCAACAACATGTGTTGTACTCTCATGAATGAATATATGTGAGATATAATTCTGCAATTTATCTGTTCGACTGGCATCGGATAGGCGGGAAATTGGATCTTTTGCCCTAGTTTACTTCTAACTTTGATAATTTGCTCCCGCCCCCTCGACATTGACAGGTGAGGCCGGGACCACTAGCCATTAACACAACCATGGGGCAAGTCATCAAACCCCGTGTAAAGTGGTGCAAATGATCCCCTCTCCCCCCCTCCCCCCTTTTTAGAAGGGCCAAGACGCACTTTTCCGGTATATCCGTAAATTACTTTTATTGTCATCCACTTAAGGTGTGATGTTTGGCAACCCCAAAGTACCCATTCGGTGTGTTGGTATACGATATTACCATTTTCCAAGGACGTAAGTAAAAAATTAACTTCATACTGAAAAAATACCGACAACATAACAATGATTCTATCTCACAGTAATTCATAAGTTGGGTTTTTTTTTGCGAAAGAATTCATAAGTTTGGTCTATCCAACATCATTGTGCCAATAACAATGTGCTCTCATTATTGATCGTATCCTTGTTACTTTAACAATGACCATGATCAGGAAACGAATCATCATCAATACATGAGTGTCCTAGAGGCATGACGAGGGATCCATTTGGTATTTATGTTTTTACACATGCGATTGAGTTTTCCCGTGAATGTTATATTCAAGAACCAATGCAAGTATAATAGAGAAATATAAACTTTATCATGAACATAGAAATACAATAATACAATTATTATTGTCTTAGGGCATATTTCCAACAATATGTGTTGTACTCTCATGAGTGAATATATGTGAGATATAGTTCTGCAATCTGTCTGTTCGACTGGCATCGGACAGGCGGGAAATTGAACCTTTTGCCCTAGTTTACTTCTAACTTTGATAATTTGCGCCCCCCCCCCCCCCCCCAACCTCGACATTGACGGATGGGGCAGGGACCACTAGCCATTAACACAATTATGGGGCAAATCATCAAACCCCGTGTAAAGTGGTGCAAACGATCCCCTCTCCCCTTTTTTAAGAAGGGACATGCACCTCTCTCCCAGTCCGGTCCTCCACAACCCAAAACTGCACAGCTGAACAAACAGCATTTATGCCAAAGCCCAGTACCCAAGAGCAGCCCAAGTCCAGCCCATCTAGCATCTAAACAGACAGGCAGTTCCCGACGGCGACGGTGGTAGCTGCGCGGCGGCGAGGTAGGTCGCGAGCGGCGTGTCTTCGGCCGTGCCGGCTGGTCGGCGAGAGGGAGCATCCGCCTGGTCTGCCACGACTGCCGCGTCACGCACGCCTGCCTTCGAAGGATTGGACGACCCGCGCGACTTCGTGTGTGGCGCCGAGGAGGTGGGGGCTCGGGTGCGGTGCCGCTACGTGCAGGGGCTGCAGGTGATCCTGCACCCAGCAGCTGCAAGTGCTGGTCGAGAGGCACCGGGTGGGCGCGCTCGTCCGCGGCGTGGTCGGAACCGTATGGCTGCGCTGGGTGGCCGCCTCCAAGGTGTTCGACGAAATGTGGGCGCGGAAGGTGCTCGCCGAGGCCGAGGCCGCGCAGAGACTGAAGCTCTCCGCCAGTGGAGGTGTTCAGTTTACGCCCTTGTTGAGTTTGCCATTGAAGGACTAGGACAAATTTAATGAACATATGTAGTATCTCCTGTGTGCAGGCGAACAGCTATTGCCATTGAAGGACTACAACAATTTTAATGAACATATGTAGTATCTTCCGTGTGCAGGCGGCAGGAGGTGAAGTGTGAACGGGCGGACGAATCCTTGCCTCTGAAAGACAGGCGAAGGGTTGAGTTCATCTTTCTGCGCTCATTGAGGACGACGCTGCCGCTGTACTCGACATTGTCCGTCAGTTTCTTGGCATGCCATGTTGCCCGGGAAGCTCTCCTACCGACCGACATTTCTAGGTGGGCGATGGAGGGTAAGCTTCCTTACATGGCAGTTTTTACCCAAGTTGACAAGCTTCTTGGGAGCCCTACAAAACACTGCCCATATAACAAAATTACCAAGGGGCAAGATAATAGAAATAGATTTGCATTAATGTGCCACTGAAATGTTCAGTCACAGGTGAAGAATTATTCCAGATATCATGGAGCATCAAGGAGTATATTGCTTCGGCATTTGGAGTTTGTGTCGATCTGCTTACACAATCTATTGAGCAGAGCACTACCATTCGTCTGAAGAAACAAATTCAGGCATCAGTTCCCCTGTTCAGACAGAGTCTGCAGAGTTGCCCCGGAGCCTGAGGGCGAAGGCTTGCAGCGACAGGAGCATCTTCCTGACCTGCTCCTTGGTCTCTGAATCGACGAGGTTGCCGTCAGCGTCGAACTTTTTGGGGGGCAGGTGTGCCTTGGTGAAGACCTCCGGCTTGTTGATGAAGTGGATGTCAAGAAACACCCCGACCTGCCGGACGTGGTACTGCGACCGGCTGCCGCCAGAGCCGCCCGACGCGCTCAGCATCGCCGCGGCTCGGTCGGCCCAGCAGTTGGGCGGCCGCGACCCCCAGTCCAGCGCGTTCTTCAGAGGGCCTGGTAGGACCGGAGGAGAACCGCAGAAAGCAGATATGCAGTTAGAGAAGGAAGGAAGGAAGGATTCCGGTGGAGTGAGAGTGAGGAGAGTTAATCGGGCACCTGAAATGGAGTAGTTGTACTCGGGCGAGGCGAAGAGGAAGCAATCGGCCGCGCGGACCTTGTCGCGGAACGCCTCGATGGCCGGCGGGAACCGGCCGTTAACTTCGAGGTCGGTGTTGAGCAGCGGCAGCTCCGAGATGTCGACGTGGTCGATGTGCAGGCCCGGGATGGACTCCCTGCAGATCTCCGCGGCTGGCTTCACACCCAGGTCGTGAGCCACACAAACCGACGGACGGTAAACAGGAAGGAGACCCTGAGTGCAAGGGACTTACCGGCGCGGATGAGGCCGGTGTTGGCCGACGCCCTGCGCAGCGAGCCGGAGATCGCCGCCACCCTCAGGACGGTCTTCGGCGGCGGCTGCGCCGTCGGTGCTGCCATGCGTGATGCAGTCTGGACTCTGGAGCTGCAGAGGGCGGTGGCCGGAGCACACAAGTCACAAGCAGATATGAAAATGACTGAATGAAGAAAACGTTCACTTTTGTGCCGCCTTATCGACAAGACCCAGCTCACCAACCATCTGCATCCAATCCAGAGCATGGTTGGTACGTACGCCCCCGTCTCTTTCCACGCATAATAATTTATGATAATTCCAAATTGCTGGAGTGGAACATGACCAGAATGCTGATAATAATTCGACAACATTTCATCTACTCTCTTCACCATCTGGCAGACAAAGTGGCCACGAACAACTGCATCTCTACTTAATTTGTGATACTCCCTCCGTCCCAAAATTCTTGTCTTAGATTCGTCTAGATACGGATGCATCTAATACTAGACGAATCTAAGACAAGGATTTTGGGACGGAGGGAGTATATGGCAGCTATTTGCTGCCTATGCTGATTATGCGCGCATTCTAGATTTTATATATGGCAGCTGTTTGCTGCCATGTTTATGCTACACCATATCTGCATTGTCTGGACTTTTTTCGCTATATGCAGCTGTCAATGATGGTTTATGTGGCTATCAGGTTGTGCTTTAATTTGTTCAACCATGGAAACCGCTCTAGTTGAACCGGTCACATACTCTTGTTCCAAAAGGGCATTTGCCGTAAAAAAAAAACTTTAGAGATATCCTTCGGTGACGTGTCATATCGTATCACGCTCGAGTCGGAGGCAACCGGTGACGTGATCGTGTCTGAACAAAGTGCATACAAGAAACCAAGGAAGCATGATTGACATGAAGAAATATTTAATACTATCGCAACGTATTTGAGTCATTGCAGAATCATTGAAGTTTGAAATCCAAAATTAGCATATCTTGCCAAGACATGATTTAGGTACATCAATCTGTGGTATGTGAACTAATTTTACCGAACTAAGTGGGTGGTTTTGTGAACTTTTTCATCTACAATAGTAGGACAAAAGCATTAAATCAACGCATATAATTTTGAGCAGATCATTTTGAGTTACTATACATCCTAGCAGTAGCAGAATAACTTGAACATTGGACGATTAAATTGCCATGTTTATTGCAAATAAATCAGAACTAATTTGGGGTGATGAGGATGCAAACCGCCGCTCGGTGGAGTCGACGCAGCTTCAGTAGCCGCTGCTGATCAAGATAGGCAAGCGGATGATGCAAGGTGAAGCGGCCACCTCCCACACTGCCCCATTTTGATGGCGAAGGCCACCGTCACAATACGAGCACATCTGCTCAACCCTACACTACCCTCTTCTGCAGTAGGGCAGGGACCTCATATACAAGGCCTTGAGCGGCGACATGCTGGTATACTGCACAGGGGTGCGCCCCGTGGGCCGCCTGTTCGCCCGCTTGTGCTTGCTCTTCTGTTGTCGGTATGTTATCTCAAGGAAGAAACCGGCTGCCTTTTACTTTTAATTTTAAAAAATTGGCGAAATCAATAAGTGTTCATGAATTTGAGAAGTTTTCCAGTCGTGAATTAAAAAAATTGATCATGAATTAAAAAAATTTTCACAAGTTTTTAAAAATGTCACGAATTCAAAAAAGTTTGCAAATTTCAAAAAAAGAACACTCCACAACATAAGCCCATGTCAACCCTACTAACCTAACTCCAGCCCATATCAACAGGCCGAACAAAAAAAAACCGGCAGTTCTGCAGCTAGGTGATCCGCTGCACGGCGACGAGCTAGGTCGCGAGCGGCCGCTCCCATGGATGACGAGGGTGGCGCCTTCCCGTCCCACCACGGCGGCGGCGGCGGCGGCGGAGGAAGCATCCGCCTGGAATGCCAATGCGGCTTCAAGGACGACTACAGCCTCGACGACACCGAGGACGGCCGCTTCTACTGCGGGCGGTGCTACGGCGACCTCGACACCCAGGCGACCGCCGTTGACCACCAAGATTTCCAAACCCTGGGCAACATCTCCTTCCACCGAGTCTCCCAACCCACCAAAACCCCTATCCCGCGCCCTACCCAACCCCTTCCTACACCGGGCAGCCCCCCTGCTGCCCCTCCCTTCGAAGAAGAAACCGACGAGCCGCGCGACTTTGTGCCTTGGGGCAAGCCAGAGGAGGTAGGGGCTCGGGTGCGGTGCCGCTACGTGCAGGGGCTGCAGCTGATCCTGCACCAGCAGCTGCAAGTGCTGGTCGAGAGGTACCGGGTGGGCGTGCTCGTCTGCGGCGTGGCCGGAACCGTCTGGCTGCGCTGGGTGGCCGCCTCCAAGGTGTTCGACGGAATGTGGGCGCGGAAGGTGCTCGCCGAGGCCGAGGCCACATGGGCGCGGAAGGTGTTTGCCGAAATGCCGAGGATGAGGCCACGCAGAGACCGAAGCGCTCTGCCAGTGGAGGTGTTCAGTTTACACTCTTTTCAGTTACTTCCATTGGAAGACAAGACCAAATTTAACAGACGTATGTAGTGTCTTATGTGTACAGGCGAGCAGAAGCCTCAAGGGGTGAAGTGTGAATGGGCGGATGAAGCCTCGCCTCGAAAAGACAGGCGAAGGGTCGAGTTCATCTTTCTGCGCTCATTGAGGACGATGCTGCCACTGCACTCGACATTGTCTGTCTGTTTCCTGTCCTGTCATATTGCCCGGGAAGCCATCCTACTGACCGACATTTATAGGTGGGCGATGGAGGGCAAGCTTCCTTATGCGGCAGCATTTACGGAAGTGGACAAGCTTCTTGGGAGCCCTCTAAGACACTGCCCTCTGAATGCAAGACAACTGTTCAGGCCAGTCCGAGTGATTGGAGCGTCGCAGCTGGAAGCGGCAGCTGGGTTCGTAGCACAAAGAATAGGCTTGCAGCTTCCTTCAGTTAATTTCTATGCTATTGCTCAGCGCTACTTGGATGAGTTGTCTCTGCCGGTAGAAAGAATCCTCCCTCACGCTTGCCGCGTCTATGAGTGGGCAATGCCTGCAGAACTGTGGTTGTCTAGTAATCCAGCCAGGGTTCCTACACGGGTCTGTGTAATGGCTATACTAATAGTTGCTTTAAGAGTTCAGTATAACATCAATGGTCAAGGGGTATGGGAGGTGAGTATTCTATATAGAGTCACTCTTGTAAGATCTGTCATAAATATGATGGGCTGAACTTCTTTTTTTCTTTCCCAAGGAGATTTGCGAGGCAGCAAGAAATGGAGCTGGGTCTGACGGTGATGCAAATTTAGCACCATCTATGAAGCCTGATGGCGGCAATAGTGAGGAGTTTGGCGCAAGAGAATTGCTATGGACTCTTGTAGATGCCTATGATAAAATTGACGTTGCACATGGTAATTGTTTGACCAGTGCTTTGCATCTACATCAATTTAAATATGTTCATGTCAGGTCTCATGTTGTCAATTAGTGATTTATATACTTACCTTTTACATGCTATTCTAGCTTCTAGTACAGTAACTAAGTCAGAACAGAGAATATGACGTAATGGTACTATCTACCATGGTAGCCATGTCGTATTTTGTCTGTTAATAGGTTAGACCCTCCTATGTATAGAGCCACTAGTCTATCTTGCAATGTACTCCCTCCGTTCCTAAATATAAGTCTTTTTAGTAATAAACTGGCAAGAATTGTTGGAACAAAATTTATATTTTGTAATGGATAGAATAATGCATCGATATATGGGTGGAGTTTCTGGCCTCGTTTGCAATAAATAACATTTCACATTTCCAGGATCTCAACCTCCCCACATACAAATAGAGAGCTTCATAATGCTTGATAGTGACTAACACAAGATTTGAACATTTATGGGGCATTTGTACCAGGCAGCATTACAGAAATCAACAAACAATGCACCAGTATCTTCCACTGAAATATACTGTTTTCTGCTAGTACCTTCAGATTATCCAAAAAACATATTCTCGTTCTTTCTTACGCAAACATAGAGGTCTGAAAAAGAGTATTCTAGAACATTTCATTATGTTTCAGGGGACCCCATGTTTCAAACATTCAACCAGGACAGAGCTGCACTTCTCTCTCTTTTGTACGGATGGTGCTCAGCAACTCCCCTTTAGTGAGAACAGAGCATCACTCTGTTAGCATGGCACGTGCGCAGCCAGCTCGCCTGCGTTCGAGTCTTGGCTCTCTTGCCTTGTGCTCAAAGATGCCCTTCTATTAATGTAGCCCCCAAGGGCTAGACCTGGTTGGTCTGGTTTGTTATTATCATATAATATGTCAAGGAAAGCTTAGAAGTACAATAATGTCAAAGTATATTGGATAAGAAAAATGTGCATTCCATTCTCATCGTTCATGGTGATATATTTGCTCAGATTTTTGTCTGAGTGAATGCATTCTAGGGTGTACTTTTTGCTAGACCAAATGCTTAAATAGTGGTACCAAATTGACGAAGTTTTCTAATTCTGCAGACTATTCGAAGGACCTTCACTCATATCTCAGATATTTCAAAGATGTTGTTTTTCCTGGGATTGCATGTTCAGTTGAAGAAGAGCACTTAATAGAGATCTTCCAGGATCTGTACAAAGGACGAGAGGTAATGCACCCAACTTGATGTTGTTGTCAACTCTTATTCCTTTTTTATTCACAGCATATTTGAACTTAAAATTTGTACAGATGTAGCACCTCGAGGATTATCTACATGTCTTTTGGTGGTGATTGTTGTTGATTTGATGTCTAAACATGTTGCATTGTAGGGTGAGAATTCAAAAGCGCACACCACAAATGGAGTGAATAAACGAGGTCGGGATGGGTCTTCTGTTGGTGCAAGGTGCTTTTCTGCATCATCATCGTCAGGGATACAAAGTATCATGTCAGCAATGGAAGACCATGGATTTTGTTACATGCCGCCAAGGAAGTGGCCAAGATCAGATGGTTACCTTCACTATAGAAGGAAGACAATGATTGGCCGTCTTGTTTGTGCTGGACATGCTGATTATTACCTGTTGCTACGCTCATTTGCCAAGCTTGCGGAAGTTGATATTAGGGTTATGCATGCTAGTGTGTTAAAACTTGAGAGGAGACTTGGCTGGATAGAAGAAAGAATAGGCAGAAGCCTGGATGCCTTGCAAAATCTACCTAGGTAAGCAAATGGTGCGAAAAGACATGTTTCAGGCTGAAGTTTTTTGATGGATTGCCAGTTGCCAAGTCAGTAATTGGTGATGGGTTATCGTTCTATTTGTCGATAAAAAAGATTGTGTTTGTAGTTCGGATCTCATGATCCTGGACCATACGATGAGGATCCAAACAACGGACTCTCTTGCAAGTTCTTGCTGACAAGGTGATCAGGAACAGTAAACCTACCTCTACCTGTGCTAACAATTCCCATGGAGATGTCCCTAGACTGTAGTTCACTTTGGTGGCAAGCTTTGCCAACAAGTTATAGTCATCATCTGCAAGATTTATCAGCTCAATTGTAAAAAATGACCAAGGCCACTACGAAGTTTATTTTAGTTGACAAGTTTTCACCCTTTCTTATTTATGGATTATCCACCTCACCGTTTGTATGTAGGAATATGCAGAGTTTTTTTTTGCCTCATGTCTATGAAGCCTTGGTTGTTTTTTAGGTTATTGATTTGTTTTGTACTACTCGATTTAGCTAGGAAAAACTAATGTTAGAAAAAATAATGTTAATGTCTACATGAAATAATTCTTCATGTTTGTTGTGTATTCATATCTCCAAGCAAAATATTGACCTGCAGATCAATTTGGAGAACTTCCCAATGCCATTCTTTGCATGATATACACATTTTTCTTTTAGCGCATGATATATGCTAAAATGATTTTTTAACGCATGACATATGCTAAAAATGTTGCCCCATCATTGAATCCACAACGAAAAAATGAAACACCCGAAACGCCGTTTTCCTCGTTCCCACAAGTGGCTCCAGGCGATTAGGGTGAAGGGCCCCTGCTCCTGCATCTAGTGCACGGGACGCCATATCGCATTGTAAAATGTGTGAAAAAATAAATCTGAAAACAGTCTAGCACATTAAGACAAGGAAAACATCAATGTATGTTGTCACAAAATTTCATATCAAAATTTGAAATATTGTACGAAATACAAAAAATGAAAATTTTGACATCAGAGTGATAATGGAGCAAATCCAAAGCCCTTATGTTATGTACTATTCAGTGTCGAATTTGTTATTTTTGTAGCTCGAGCAATGTTTCAGATTTTGTTTTAAAATTTTGCGACAACATACAAAGGTGCTCAATATTTTTTCAAATTTTTTTTGAACATTTTAAAATGCGCTACGGGCACCGGTACCCGATACATTCCCCCTTTTAGGTGTTTTCTTAAAGCTTGTTTACGGTTTGTGTTTTGCTCAGAAGGATGAGGCTCGCAGTAGCATCGTCAGAGGGTATGTGGAGGTGTGGCTGTAGCGGTTTTAGCAGGATTCAGTCAATGTTTGTCTTCGGTGGATCTGTTTGAATCCAGTTCGCGTGTCTATTGGTTGGACCCTTTCAATCAATGCCTTTTCCCATTGGCGAAGGTTGTTGTTTTGATGCGTTTGTCACTCGAGGCCTTACATGATGACTTCCTGACTATTTACTACAATAAGATTTGCCCCACTCCGACGAGAGAGGGGAGATGATGGCGGCGTGATTTTGCCTCGCTTCCATGTTTGTTGTCGTGATTAGGTGGTCTACGGTGATGGATGTAATTTATTTTACTCTTGGTGTTCTTTGTACCGTCATATGAAAAAATAGGAAGACCACCAGGGAAAAAAAGATCCTGTTACGCTGACCCGTGGGCCATAGGACTGTTTTTTTTTACTGCTTCTTTCTAATCGCCGTCTCCTCCCGCTCAGGCGGCAATCCCCCACCAAAACCTTCCTTCCCATCCCACCTCACCTCGGCTTCTCATCTCCCATCCCCACCGCCGTCGCGCGCGCGATCTCTCCCGCCGGCGAGGGCTCCGGCACCGGCGATCCGCTCCGCTAGCCTCTCCTCCCGTCGCCGTCGCGCCCCCCTGAGGTAAGGCTCGCTCGCCCGCGCGCTCCGATTCCCCCGCCCCCCGCGCGCGCACGCGGGAACCCTCGCCGCCGCGGAACCTAACCCTAGCTCATCCCTCTTCCTCCTCCGCCAGCTCCAGGTGCCCGCGAAGGCGTTCCCGACCTCAAGCCGCAGCGCCGTCACCGCCGGGCCTCGTCTCGTCGCCCCTTTCATCACCGATGCATCAGGAGGTACCTATTACATGCCTTCCCCTCCCCTTAAGGCTTATGATTTTTTGCCCGATGGATTGGGTAGGATTTGCCGATCCGATTCCGCTTACTGGTGCTCTGGATTGATGATTCGATTCGATCTAGATTCTAGAATGGGGCGAGAGATCGAATTTTCGAGCTCAATTTGTCGTGGCAACCTGGTCCTAAATGCATACTGTCTGTGCTTTTGTGCATTTCACAGGTTGCTAGATGAATTATCGAGTTCAGATTGATTGCAGTGCTGCATCGCGAGATGTATAGCAGACACTTGGGGAGAAAGGCTGACCACCCAATTCACTGAACTCATGTATTTCCACATGTTGATTGCATAGGAACTGCGTAAGAGTGTCAAGGCATCTTACAAAAGTAACAGTCAGCACTTCTGCACTTGTTATCCACTATATGCATGCATGTGCAATGAACTGTACCTTGTGATCAAGCATGGTGAAATGGTGTGTAAAAAGGTACTCGTGCATAAAATAGAAATAGTTTGGACTACAAGAGAACTGACAAATGGCAATATACATGTTGGATGTCTGACAATAAATATAGAGTATTTATCTTTGTCTCTCTATCCAACTTTCCATCAGCTATATGATATCTTAATACAAATGATGTTGCACCATAACACAGAACAATTGTAAAAGGGGGGAGGGAAACTTTACCAGGTTTCTGCGTTTTAGAGGAAGAAATAATTAGATCATTGACTTTCTTTTCAGCAGCTACAGTCTCAGTTGATTTTGTAAAGTTGTCTTCTAGTTTCCTTGTTAACATGCTCATCTTTTTGTCATCAATTTGTTTGGTTGACCTAGTAGAGGAATCTGATTTCAGTTATTGTGTTTCTCCAGATATGCTTCCAGGACCGCCACCACCTCTTCTTAATCTTATGGGATATCCCTCTGTACCGAGCGCATCACCCTCAGCTGCGCCGTCATCATCCATAGGTGCCAGCATCTCCATCATCGCTATCGTCATCATCGCGTCGACCCTCCTGATCTTGTGCATTAAGGTCTTTTGCCGTAGCTCCCACCCCCCTCGCCCAGCTGTTCATGCTTCCTCGGGGGCCGGTGCTTCGTCTAGAAAGCATGCAGAAGGTTTGGTGTTTGGATTGAAGGTCCCTGTGCCATCTGCGCCCTCTCTACCAGAGGTGGAGCTGGTGATCTTGGGGTTGCTCTCGCAACCCCCCGTGCTGTTGCAGCAGGGGATGTTCTGCTGCATCTGCGCCCAAGACTTTGCACCTACTGATATGATCCTTGCCCTTCCGGCGTGCTTGCATAAATTCCATGAGCGATGCATTATCCCATGGATTCGTGGCCATGCACCTTACTGTTGTCCGTTCTGCGAGGCTTCTATCACCATGCCCTGCCCTGACCCTGACAAAACCTACAGCTCAGATCGCTATGACGTCGAGGCACAGACAGTGATTGCGCCAGCTCCGCCTGGAGAGGAGGTGGCAGAGGCTGTGGGGGACTCTCGTGGGTGGCTGCGCTCTTCACTGGATAGACTCTCAGGCAGCTGGAGGGGATGCTCCAGCAGTCATGCCACTGCAGTTGTAGTACCGGTGTCCTGACGGCGTACCACGGGAGCTGGAGAGTGAACAACTTAGACAAGGAGGACGTAGAGGCTGTTGGTGGCTCTCGTGGGTGGCTGCACTCTTATCTGGCTACACTCTCAAGCACCTGGAGTGGGCGCTCAGACAGACGTTCCACTACAATGGTGTCGTCAGTGTCTTCAGGGTGCGTAACTGGAAGCCTGAGCCTGGTACTGAGTGGCTGCGGCAGTACTGATTTGTGTTCCAGGAGCTGGGATCCTGAGGCAGCCATACAGAAGACGTAGTTCTTCGAAATCGATCGTGTCAGAAACCAGGCAAGTTTTTTGTTCCGAAAACTCTTAGCTGCACCACTAAACGTTAGTTTTGATACATGCTAGGCAATTGCCCCTTGTGCCAATTTAGTTACGTAAGACGTGTTTCAGTTTTATGTCTGTTCTCTTCTCATTTCAAGTTCTGATACAAGTCCTACTTTCGTCTTTGCAGGCTGAAATGCTGCCACACCCTACCAACAAGTAGAAAAGATGGAAAAAGGTAGAGAAAAGTCTGTGTAGGATACACGAAATATGTCATGAGAATAGCATCATATCTCCCCATCAGAAAATAGAGATATCTGACAAAGGGTTCTGTCAACTGTATGCCGTCCACGAAAAATCAAAGGTATATATAGGTGTTATTGTACCTGTTTTCCTCCACATTAACTTGGACTCGACCGTTGTTGGTACCCACCGCGCGATGATTTTGTGTCGTTGTGATGTTGCTATTAGAACACATTAAAATGTTTTTTTGCAAATGCTTTTTCAGTGAGTGTACTGTGTAACCAAGTATATATTATATCTCATCCATCCTGTTAGTAGCCATTACTTTCGTGGTCGACGCCGTGGCTTCGATATGGTAACTTGCGCTCTTCGTAATGCTGACTTGAACCACCACATGCTGTCGCTATGGTGTGTTTACTGTAAGATCATGATGGATGATATTTTTACTGAAGGGCGAAGGCTTGGTCACACTTGCTCTTTGGATCTTGCCTATGCTCTGTTCGGTGGGAATCATTGGCCTGGAGCCTAACCTGCCTTGCTGGCTTCTGTTTTCTGTCGACGAACTGCTCTAGGGTTGGTCGCTTCTTGCACTGAAAACATCACAGCACATTGATCGATCCCTATATCTACTATTGAAACTAATAAGTAGAGGG
Source organism: Triticum timopheevii (assembly GCA_963921465.1). NCBI lineage: Eukaryota > Viridiplantae > Streptophyta > Magnoliopsida > Poales > Poaceae > Triticum > Triticum timopheevii. The sequence continues at coordinate 38,903,161 of OY997272.1, read as the reverse complement.
AGCTAGTCTGCAATTTATAGTTTATATCAACCTGCAATTTATAGGTTAATTGTAATCTGGTGTTGTTCATCTTGATACTTCTCCGTAACCCGACGGACCGAAATGCATGAAGATACTATTAGGTAATGTACCTCTATCGCGTCATCATGTATTGCTCTACAGTTACAGTATCTGTTCACACAGAAGAAATACATGGACGGCAACCAGTGGATGCAGGTGCCTCGAAGAAGATAATCATAAATTTTACAATCTGTCATGAAGATGTGTTCTTCTGCTTCGTATAAACCGAGTCGGCGCCCGACGCAGGGCCATCCTAAGGGCGTCCATGGTCAAGGAGGTGATGGTTCTGTATTACTCCCTCCGTCCCATAATATAAGAACGTTTCTAGTGGCAAAAACGTTCTTATATTATGGGACGGAGGGAGTACTGTATTAGCCTCCTTGGATTATTGGTCGTTGTGGATATGTACAGAAGACTTGTTCAAACATATATATTAATTTGATCCTGCCGTCCAATATACGTACATACATATATGCATATGCGTAGCAGGCTGTCCAGATCTAAGCACACGCTCTGCAGGCTGCCCACATCACAAGACTTGTTCCTACCCAACCCATGTATACACATACATATAAATATGATACATGACACTATGGCAGGATCTCCCTATAAATACTAGCCTCCATTATTGCTTAGACATCGCACAGTTGAAGCAGCACAGCAACCAATTCCAAAGCTTGACAGCGAGCACGTTCCTACCAGTGTCAACACTGCTTGGTATCTTGTTTTAGTGAGGTGAAAACAGAGACATGGTGGCCATTCGTGTGTTGCTCCTTGCAGGAGCTCTCTTGGCCTTTGCGTGCTCACATGGCGGCGTCACCGCCTCCGACCCAAGCCTCCTCCAGGACTTATGCGTCGCTGACAAGACGTCTCAAGGTACGTGCATACTGGATTACGGATTCATATACTCCGCAGAATTATAGTCGATCAATCACTCATCTTGGCTATCTCACATGGATGCATCCAATCCCCGCAGTGCGTGTCAACGGACTGCCTTGCAAAGATGCGAAGGAAGTCGTCGCCGAGGACTTCTTCTTCTCCGGCCTTCATATGGCCGGCAACACGGCCAACAAGCAGGGCTCCGCAGTGACCGCCGTCAACGTCGCGCAGATCGGTGGGCTGAACACCATGGGCATTTCCCTCGTCCGCATCGACTATGCGCCAAACGGCCTCAACCCTCCTCACACCCACCCGCGCTCCACCGAGATCTTGACCGTGCTAGAGGGTTGTCTCCATGTTGGCTTCGTGACCTCGAACCCTGAGAACAAACACTTCACCAAGATTCTCGCCAAGGGAGACGTGTTTGTCTTTCCCAAGGGTCTTGTTCATTACCAGTTCAACAATGGGAATACTCATGCGGTGGCCATCGCGGCGCTGAGCAGCCAGAACCCTGGAGTGATCACGGTAGCCAATGCAGTGTTTGGATCGGAGCCTGCCATCTCAGATGATGTTATTACCAAGGCATTCCAGGTGGAGAAGAATACGGTAGATTGGATCCAAGCACAGTTCTAAAAAGTCTCGTGTTCCCACGTGTGTTTGTTTGTTGAAGTACTATTTTATCTTTAGCTTCATTTGGGTTGCATTGCATGTTCTTCATAGTATTGTATGTTGAGGATTTTTAATTCTCATGTGTATGTTTTTTCACCTGTATAACATTGATGTGTTGTGGTACACACCCCTATTTGTTTATTGCAAAGGTAAATTATTTGTTAAATTTGTCATTATTTTCCTTTGCTTTGGTTTGGTACTCCCTCTGTGAACTAATAGAAGACCGCTAGGAAGTAGTAGTGAATATCTACTGCCGGTGATTCGTGTACTTCACGCTGCCCACATGTACTTATGGGACACAAATCCAAGTGAACCATGCGGTGGAGCTTCTTGTTGGAGCTAACCTTGTTGTATGCTGTTCATCATCTTTGGTTTTCCTTGCTTTGAGTTTGGGTCATGCATATAGCCGAGTCATGTTACCGTGTGCACGCATAGAGAAGTGATCATGTGTGTACGTGCAAGCTGAAAGTGAGTCTCGTTAGCAATAAGTGTGTGCAGATTAGGGAAGCTGTGAACATGGCAAGTTTGGTCAGGGCGCTCATTTCTTTTTTTGATAAAATTTTGGGGGGAGTCAGGGCGCTGATGTGTCTCGCCCGCAGCAAGATACAAGCCCGTCCCGCCTCAAGGACGCCTTAAACAGGTTGGCCCATAATCACGCATTTCAATAAAATGTTTGTGACATTTAAAAAAAATATTTATACAATGTAAAAATGTTCGTTTAAATTTTTTTTTGTATCATTGATTTTTTAACACGAATTCAAAAAAAGTTCAAAAACATGTATTTAATAAAATGTTAATCATGTATTTGAAAAATGCATGGTAAGTATGCATAAAAATATTTTATATGTATACCAAAAATGTAGAATGTGTATGAAAAAAGATATGAAAACATATATTTAAGAATGTAGAATGTGGGGATCCCATCTGGTTCAATTCACGCTCATAGAATAAGCTTCCTTGCCCAACAAATTTCACACTTAAGATTTAAGCCATGCGAGAATTTCTGTAGAAACAGAAAAACAAAAAGTAAATAAAAAGTTCAATGTGTCATACAAATGTGGTGAAATTTAAAACTCGCTATGCGCAATTTTATCTTGAGTTGAAATTCACAATACATGTTGCAAGATAGAGAGGCTCATGTTCAGATGGGGCCAATGTCAGTGGACCAAGCTAACAAATCCAGTGGCTACAACAATTTGAATGATGTGAAAGCGTACAATGCAAGTGCTTCAAAATAGTCATTGAACGACTTGTACCGGGCGTCTGTATCTTCCATCAAACCCTTACTTTTCCGATCTATTGTTTGGCTATATTTTCTTTCTTTACAGAGAAATGCAAAACCCTACTTCGAGCCCATCGTGCATAACTGAACACTGCAGACAGGATTGCACGAATGCTTACAAAGGGAAAACTGTCAAGGAGGCATATTGTGCTGGTTTTTCTTCCTCTCTGTTTTGTGCCTGCGTCGTTTGTGACTAGAAGTATAATAAGCATGTAAAGAGACAATGCAACATTGCATTTTGGGAGTCACTTATTTTTTCTGAACAACACAGGAGATAATTAAGTAATAAAGTTTAACAATAAGTGTTATGTCTTTTTTTTTTGCATACTTACCATCATGTTTTATTCACACATCCGGTGTGCCTCCAGAGGCTAGAAACCTGAAAACAGGTTCGAATTTACGAATATTTAAAACCGATTTGCTATTTCTCATGTTGATGAGAAATAACAAAGTCTCATCTAACTCCAACACCATTTGATTGAACAAAACAAAAACTCCCTCTGGTCCTTTTTACTCTGTGTATTAGAATTTTTTTTCAAGTCAAACTTTACAAAGTTTGGTCAAATTTATATTAAAAATATATCAACATCTACAATACAAAATATGTATACTATGAAACTACATTTCACAATGAATCTAACAATATCGATTTGGCATTGTCAATGATGATAGTAGAGATACTTTGACTTTGGACAAAACTTATATGCAGACTAAAAAGGACCGGAGGGAGTAAAAGAAAAGAAAAAGTCTTCACGAATCTTCATGTAATATCCAACGGTGTAGGGGTTACACGAGGCATAGTTATTTCTTCTAAATATGTGGTGAATTTGCAAATATTATAGTTAATCAAACAAGTAACATCACATTCATCGATTCAGCCATTCCCAAAATCACCATCTGTATCCATCTTCTCTCCTCCCCTCCCCCTCGATGGACGTAGGAAAAGGGTCAGATCCCGAAATTTTATCAAAGCAAGGTCAAATCTCACTCAACTTTTGGAAAATGGTCAAAACACCAAATTTGGCCACGGCCGAGGGGGTCTGAAGACTTTTCGCCTGCGTCGACTGCAATTCTGCTAGGTTGGTGGACATACCGCATACGCAAGCCAACCACTCGCTAGCTCAGCTCCTGCTCCACAAAAAGCCGTGAGCTCCTTTTTTTGCAAGAAACTTTCACTTTTATTAATTTTTAGTCATGATCCTCATGATGAATTCCACGTGGCGGGAGCGGAACCGGCGGGCCTGGACGACGATACTACCGACCATGAAAGGATATGATATCTAAGGCTACTCATAGTGGAGAGTGTCATATACTAGTATCATGCTACCTTTATAGTGTATGATACTACCTTTATAGTGCATAAATGATCATATTTATTGCCATGCATGACACAAAGTAGCATAGTATGATACGGTATTTATTTATGTTACTCCGACCCTCTCTCTTCTTTAATTCTCTACCACATGAGCGTGTTTGCCATTCACGAGTGCATGATACCGGCTAAGATACTGTCACTGTGGCCAGCCTAAGTTTTAGTACGAATATATAAATAAAAACCATGATAAAGCAAACAATAGACAAGTCTCAGATGGAACCCAAGGCACCACAAACGAAACGAAAAGCTAGTGGAATACGCGTGCAATAGTCGTCGGTCCCTTTTACTCTTGTCGTCGATCGATCATTCGGGCAGACAACGGCCGGCATCTACTTTGACTTGGCTGGCCAACGATGATGGCGTGTCAGCAGCTGAACCGAAGCTTCGATCGGCAGCGGCGATCACGAGGAAGATGGCGTGCGTGCCAAGACCATCTACTCCTGCCAAGTCTTTGAGCTAATCAATGGCGGAGCAGTATTAATTATGGCCCGTGTCTCATCTCTCGGCCACGGCCTGACGACCGGACGACCGAGCAAGATGGTTCCAGCTCCAGCAGCCAGCAAGATGCTGTTCGACTCGCCGGCGTTCCGCGTCCACGAGGACGGCCGCGTGGAGCGCTTCTTCGGCACGGACACCACCCAGCCGGGCTTCGACGCGGCTACCGGCGTCACCTCCAAGGACGTCGTCCTCGACGTGGCTACCGGCGTCTTCGCCCGCCTCTACCTCCCCGCGCTCCCCGACGGTCCCGGCCGCGGGAGGAGGCTGTCCATCCTCGTCTACTTCCACGGCGGCGGCCTGGTCCTCGGCTCGGCCGCGTCCCAGATGTACCACAGCTACCTCAACTCCCTCGCCTCCCGGGCCGGCGTCCTGGCCGTGTCCGTCAACTACCGCCTCGCGCCGGAGCACCCGATCCCGGCCGCCTACGAGGACTCCTGGCTGGCGCTCAGCTGGGCCGCGTCGAGGGCCGACCCGTGGCTGTCGGAGCACGGCGACGCCGGCCGCATCTTTCTTGCCGGCGACAGCGGCGGCGCCAACATCGTCCATAACATGGCGATCAAGGCCGGCGGCGCCAACGATCAGGACGGTTTGCCCGCGGGGGCGCTGGTGGAGCGGGTGATCGTGCTGCACCCCATGTTTGGCGGGAAGGAGCCGGTGGACGGCGAGGCGGCCGACACGAGATATCACATGGAGAAGCTCTGGGCGCTGATATGCCCGGACGGCGACGGTCTAGGGGTGGACGACCCGAGGCTGAACCCGATGGCTCCTGCGGCGCCGAGCTTGCGCGCGCTGGCTGGCCGGAGGTTGCTCGTCTGCTCCGCCGAGAGGGACTTTGGGCGGGCGAGGGCCGCCGCCTATTATCAGGCCGTCAGGCGGAGCGGGTGGCCTGGCACGGCGGAGTGGCTGGAGTCCCCCGGGGAGGAGCATGGTTTCTTCCTCCTCCATCCGGAGCACGACGAGTCGTCGGTTCTCATGGATCGGGTGGTCGCCTTCCTCTCCGGCGAATGAATGATCTGCAGGAGATCGACTTTTGTGGTCAATAATAGATGGTATTTTTTTTACCTATCAATAATACTTTAGGCCGCGAACCAACCTGTAGTTGGATGGTTAGAGGGACTGTGGTGGATTTATTTTAGGATTTCCGGCGATGCGCATTCAGTGGGAGGAGACGTTCTCGTCGACGACGAGGTGCCTACGGCGACTTCATAAATTTCAAGATGATATGCCGGCTCAGTCTTTCAGAGGTGCTCATAGAAGTACGGTGTGCGTGTGTGCGTTCATAGGGATGAGTGTATGCGCGTGTATATGAGCGCTTGTGTCTGTACTGATGTTAAAAAAAAATCATACTTTTCTGCACCAGTGCTTGAGTCTCATGGCCATATATTGGGGTGGATGAATTTTTTAGAGTACAAGACAAGGTAGAATTAATCCTATCTTATCCTATATTTCATATCTAATCATACTCAACAAATTGTTTTTTAGAAAACATCGTGGACTAACTGAATAAAATAAAACTCTAGCTAACATAATAAGCAAAATAATGATCAACGGAAAAAAGAAAAAAATATATCAACAACATTCAAATACCGATGGACATGCTTGAAGATCGCTGAACTGAAGGTACAAGTCGCATTTTTAATATCAGAACCCACAACACGAATAGTAGAATGACCAGTCGCTGAAGAATGGTCATGTGCACTAAAGATAAAAATATGCAATCTATAATATCAGCTATGTTCTTTTCTGGTGCCAAATGAACAGCTCGCCGAAGAGCTAAGGCCTTGGCCATCCCCGGCTCGATGTGGGACTATCTGAAATCTGTATGAACCTTCTATTACAGCACAAAGGGAGCTAGCTTAGTTGGTTGCATCTTGAGGTGACGAGTTCGATTTTGCGCGCCAACCACTATTATTTCCGGAAACACTAACGCCCACACGTGTGGGCGTTTGCATCTCGCCCACACGCGTGGATCTGTGTCCGTTTGTAGGTGCACGAATCTTCGCATGTTTGTGATGCCACGTAGGACTGGGCTGGTGTGTGGGCATTCACCCGGTCGCCCACACGTTCGTTTCATCACACGAAGGGGCTGGTGTGTGGGTGTTTATCAGTTCGCCCACACGCCAGTTTTCATTCTTGCACAAGGGCTGGTGTGTGGGCATTTGCCATCTCGCCCACACGCCCGTCTCCTCTCTCCACACCAAGCTGCCAGTTGCCATGCATTTTGCAGTGTACATGGCAACTGCCCTAGCATGCTTGTAAGCTACCAGTTGCCATGTGTTTTGCGGGGTACACGGCAACTGCCCTCGTGTGCTTGTAAGCAAATGGAAACTCTCTCTTTTACACGAACATGTTGTTTTGCCATGTCTCTTTGTAGCGCTACACGGCAACTGCCTAGTGTTCGTAGGTGACAACTCCTGAGGTTTTCAAATCACGACAATTGTAGTAAACCAGACTATATATACATGGCAACTGCTTAGTGTTAGTAGGTGGCAACCTCTAAAGTTTTCAAATCGTGACAACTATAGTAAACCAGACCATACATGGCAACAACTGCAGTTGTTCTAAATGACATCTGGCACTTGAAAAGAGATGGCAACTGTCTAGTGTTAGTATGTGGCAACTCCTGAGGTTTTCAAATCATGGCAATTGTAGTAAACCAGACTATACATGGTAACTGCTTAGTGTTAGTAGGTGGCAACCTCTAAAGTTTTCAAATCATGACAACTATAGTAAACCAGACCATACATGGCAACAACTCCAGTTGTCCTAAATGGCATCTGGCACTTGACCTGAGATGGCAACTGTAGTTGAGCAACCATGGCAACTGTAGTTGTCCGACATGGCAACTGTAGTTCAGTGACATGTCAACTGTAGTTAAACGGACATTGAAGAGAGTCCGGACCATGGCAACTGCGGGGACGCATGGCGACTGTCACGCGGGGCGTGCGGGACCGTGAGGTAGGTGGCTGAGAGAGGTGTGTGGGCGTTATGCATTTTGCCCACATGTAGGCGTGTGAGAGGGACCGCAAGGAAAAAAAAGAAGCGTGTGGGCGCTAGTTGTTTTGCCCACACGTAGGCGTGTGGGCTGGTCCTCTTAGACACCACACAAAACGTGTGGGCAAACCCCTTAACGCCCACACGTGTGGCAGTTATCGTCGTCCATTATTTTTGCACTGTTGGGGTGGGTGGGCCAGAAAAATAGGTAGGTTGTTCACCTTCGAGTGGGCTTGGAAAACCAGGACGTGGATTTAAAAGATCAAGCGACTCAATCGAGTCTGAAGTACGACAGACGAAAAAATCGAATGTATGAAACAGACGAAAATTTAGGAGGAAGAAGCGTTTATCCTTTTTTAATTATTATTATTATTACCACATTATTATTATTATTATTATTATTATTATTATTATTATTATTATTACTATTATTATTATTATTATTATTATTATCCCACACATCCCTAACAGAATAATCATGACTGAAAACCTCAATGGATTCATGTGCATCCCATCTATGTTGGTGCTTACCCTCCTTCCCACCCTTGTCGATGGTGGCCTTAGTGCTCACAATCACAAACTCACTTCAATGTGGCCAATTCTAAGGTGTCTCTCTTTCTCTCAACATAAGATGAGAAATCTGTTTTTTTCCAACTGGAGGTTTTACCGAGTCGTGCATACGTGGTTATAGATGGTTTCTTTCTTCCCAAACTAATTTTGCCGAGGTGTTGATTTCTAACCCCATCTACACAGGTACAAAAGAAAGATGGATCGTGCGCTATTTATTAATATTGTCCCCTAAAAAGCATTTAAAAATTGTTTAACTGGTAAAAGAACATCATATTCAGATTGTACACATTTTTTCTAATCAATTTCCATATATAAAATGTCAAAATTGGAGTGAGGGTTTAGAAGATATGAATATTTTAAAAAAGCATTTTAATCATTTAATATTTAAGATGTAAAATAACATCATATTTAGATTCTAGACATTTTTTTAATCACTTTTCATATATGACATGTCATAATTGGAGTTACGTCTAAAAGATATGGATATTTAAAATAATAATTTGAACTCATTCAATAAAAAATAATTTAGAACTGCGGGTTAATTAACTAAAAGATGGGGGTGGGGGTCAGAAAAAAAGCGAATCATTTTTTCACTTAAATTTAGAACTGCGGGTTAATTTCTTAGAATCTGGGGGACTTTTTTTTTTGGAAAATTGAGGACGACATACGACTGGAAGCAATATGCACTTTATTATTAGGTAGAGATATATATAGGTAATAGAAATGGGCATTGTTTCTTTATTTATTTTTGTTTTTTGATCCTTTCGTACGTCATGATCACGTGTACATGCTTTTCTAGGTTTCAATATTGTCCTGGCATAAAAAAATCATTCATGCAGCCTACCTCAAATACAGACTACCAAAAATAGTCTTAGCACAACATGTCTCGTCTGATGCAGCCTGCCAAACACAGTCTGAGCTCAGCATGCGTCAGTGCATACATTGCTACCAAACAACTGCAATTACATGTAGTAAGCATGTCTCAAGAGGAAACAACTATGCTAGGGTGGGAATAGCTCCCAAACACACCCTAAGAGCATCTATAGTCGGGCACCCCAAACTCCTCTCAAACACCCGGGCAGACGACCCGGTCAGTGACCAGCCAAAAAAGCTTGATCCAGACAGGCGCCTCAAATGCTCGTGCTGACCGCCACCCCTCATGTCTAGCCCAAATGTAGGATGGATATGGTGAGGCCCGAGCGCGCCCGGGCTCGTCGGCAACGTCGGACTGACGATGGGGCCCCATAAGAAAACATCCGGAAACCCGACGGTCCGACGACCATATTCTTCGGTGGGATGTGAATGCCGTGTGGTGTCGCTCCAGCTCGTCGCCTGAGGGCCAAAGTTCGGCTATTTAAGTAGCCGGACGACACCCCCGTTGTTGGAATATGCCCTAGAGGCAATAATATTGTATTATTATCTATCTTTGTTTATAATTAAGAGTTTATATTCTATTTTATTACTGCTATGATCCTGAAATATGCAATTCAGTGAAAACTCATATGCACATGTGGAATGGTAAATGGTAAAATATGATTCCTAGCCTCACCTCAAAGACTAGCTCAAATGTTGTTAGCGATCAGGTTTTTTGGATCTTCGGATATCGTTAAGTGTAATGATAGTCGTAGAACAACTTTGAGAATATGGCGTTAAAAGAATGATCATATTGAATCGACCCAAGTCTTGTTTGTTATACTTTGTGATGCAATCGTCAGAAGTCAATTGTTATAACATGTGAATTAGTTTCTTGCATTTCAAATTCCAGTAGGAATATACAAGACATGCTTTGAAATTCTTGCAATTTCCCTAGCCATGTGTTTTTCCTACCATGCATTCCAAACATGTCCTTAAGTATTGCACAAGTAGCTGGGGCGATTGGACCCTGAATGTTTTTTTTTTTGGTTTGATTGGATGCCATGTGGAAGTATAATAGATTGGAAGCTCTAGTTTTATATATTTAGGGATTTTTAGTTGAAGATTTGCATTTATTGGTTTGATGTTCAGGAAAGTTTCTTGGAATTGTGGTCAAAGTTGTAAGAAGTTTTGTGGCAGCTAGTTGAAAGTTCGTTGAAGTTGAGAGCCTTTGAAATCTTGTTCAAAGTTTGTATTAGATATTTAGATTAGTTGGCAACATATGAAATCTAGTTGAAAGTTTGTAGAAGTTTAGTTGAAAGCATGTGAAGTCTCGCTAGAAATTTCCGATCATATTGTTGGAAGTCACGTGAGATGCCCAAAGGATCAAAAGTGCTTTGTTTGGGACGAGGAAAGTGTATTTGGTCGATTTTGACAACTTTGTGGTGTCACCAAAGTCAACAGCGACACTACATGCATGCATACGACCCATAACTAGCCATCTCCGATTGGCTATCCTACTCCATGTACACGGGTGTCACTCGAGCTAGAAACGAGACCATATAGCGCAGCTTCGTGTGCGTCTCGGCTACTTTTGTACATTAGATATTGGGCATGTTGTTTTGTTCGCTCGTCACAGTCGATTTCTGACAATGCCGCGGTTGACTCGAGGTGGAGTCGTTGTCGATGGGGGATCAGCTAGAGGCAAAACTAAGAGCATCCCATCAGGCGTACAAAAACTGCTCCACGCGCTAAAATTCGAGTTTTCTGGGCACCGGACAGATGTAACAGAACCTGTAAAATAGTGCACGTGCAAAAAAGGTTTGGGCACACGCTATCAAAAGCTGTAAATTTGGGGCGCCGAATTGCGCACGCTTCACAATTTGCACTGCGTGTTTTTTTGGGCGCTCGTTTTTGGCATCTGCTATAAATTAATGTTGGGTCCGGCACGCTAAAAGTGCTACAATGGGGCGCGCTAAAACTATTTTAGCATGCGAAATTTTTGTGCGCCGGTTGGAGATACTCTAACGGAGACCAGTAGAAGCTACAGTCAGTCAACAGTATATGATTTGGTTGTGCTACACATTCACTCATTTTGGATATATTCGGACAGGTAGGGGATAACGGTTGGTAATGATAGGATCCAATATAGCCCAAGTCCAAACGATGTACACGCATGTGATGATGTATCGGACAGGTAGGAGATACCTCGTCAGTGATTGCACGCTTGGATCTTGCGTAGGAACCAACAGGCAGCCGACTAGCACGTAGATCCCAGATCCCACAAGGAACCTCGCAGGCACCGCTTGTGTGCATGCTAGCTCCCATTGTCTTGTACGCAAGCAGGCACACAAGAGTGAATCGGTCCAATTTGCTACGTACGCAACGCTGCCTCGTGAACATCGATCATCTTCTCGCCAGAACCATCCACGGCCACGTTATTAGTACCTAGCCAAGCTCTCCACTCCACTAGGTAGAATAGATTTGCTAGATATATATAGATCCATACGGCCGTGTCGTCCAGGTGAGAAGAGATAAGGCAGCCGCATTGATCCGTCGGTCAGGGTCAGGCATGGAACTGCTGTCCAACCGCGCGGCGCACGCCTCCGTGCCGGACAAGTACGTCTTCCCGCCGGAGAAGCGAGCCGCCCTGCTCGACGACGCGCCCAGCTCCGACGTCGCGCTCCCGGTCGTCAACCTCCAGCGTGCCGCCCTCTCAGACGCCGGCCGCCGCCGCCTCGTAGCCGAGGAGATCGTCAACGCCGGCAAGGAGTTCGGCTTCTTCCAGGTATATATACGCTACGCACTTCTCATTAATCTTGGCATGTTTTCGGTCATGAATTCATGATTCATGCGTACGTGATTGCTTGCAGGTGGTGAACCATGGCGTGGCGGAGGACGTGGTGCGGGCGTTCCGGGAGGCGTCGGCGGAGTTCTTCGCGATGCCGGCCGAGGAGAAGCTGCCCTACTGCTCCGACGACCAGAGCAAGCCCTTCCGCGTCGCCTCCAGCACCTCCTACGACCGGAACCAGACGCGCTACTGGCGGGACTACCTCAAGCTGCGGTGCCACCCGGTCACCGACGACCTCGTCGGCCACTGGCCGGCCAAGCCGAGCTTCAGGACCTCCCTCGCCGAGTTCTCCGCGCAGGTGCACGAGCTGGCGCAGACGCTGCTCCTGCTCATCGCCGAGGGGCTCGGCCTCGACGGCGGCTTCTTCGCTGGCGACCTCAGCGGCGGGGACACCCAGATGAACGTCAACTACTACCCGCCGTGCCCGGACCCGAGCGTCACGCTGGGCCTGCTCCCGCACTGTGACCGCCACCTCCTCACCGTGCTCTCCCAGGGCGACGTCGCCGGGCTCCAGGCCAGGTACCGCGGGCGGTGGCTCCTCGTCCGCCCGGTCCCTGGCGCCTTCATAATTAACTTCGGGCACCAGATGGAAATCGTCACCAACGGCGTGCTGGCGAGCGTGGAGCACCGCGCCCTCACCAACTCCGCCGTGGCGAGGATGTCCGTGGCCACGCTCATCATGCCGAAGATGGATTGCCTTATCGGGCCGGCGCCAGAGATGGTGAGCGAGGCGAATCCGCCAAAGTTCAGGGAGTTCGTGTTCAGGGAGTTCATGGCGGCGTACGACACCGCCGCTGCTAGCAGGGAGGACGTGCTGGACTACTTCAGGATCCAACAACACTAGATCGATGCTGATGGATCTACATCTATGCCTAGACTTTCTTCCTAGCAGCTTGATGTACCAAATAAACAGAGCTCCGCTCCGGATCCTTGAACTCTCGTGTGGTTGCATCCTCCTGATGCCATGCCACAAATTAATGAAGCTTTCGTATGTGGTTGTGTCTATGGTTTTGGGCGTGTTTGGTTACATTGCCAATTGAGTCTGGCCCTCGTGCGTGAGGATGTTATGGAACATGTTGCTCGTATGTGAGCATTGGTCTTTGGGTGTTTTCTGTGAGTTAGATGTTGGAGTCCTGGATATTTGGTGTCGTCGGGTTTTCGCCCCATGGTGAGTAATCTCGATGGCGAGTGCTCATGGTGGGTTTCCCGGCGATGCTTGAACCGGCTTTCCTCTTTCCCGTCCTATTCTGGTGAACTTGGTTGTATTTCCGTTATGTTCAAGTAATGGAAAGGGGATTTGCCCGGTTCCAAAAAAAAAAAGTCTGGCCCGGCGAGCCTCGCTTTAGTGAGCCGGTTTGAGTGGATGCAGTCAAAAAGGACCCCAGATGCACATAGTTTGGTTGCCTGCATGTACCTTAGTTGCATGAGATAACCATTTTTGACCCGGCGTTTGATTGCCCGTATTGCATTAGACGCACATATGCCATGGTGTTTGGTTGCAACCTGCATGAGGTGTTGTCACCACTTCTAACTAGTGGTGATCTTACCACACATAATCTGAACATGTAGTGCTAGCTAGTTAAACAAATGACAGTTCAACCTAACTACTATCAAATGACAGAACAAATTATTAAGAGTCGTTGGCTAAATAGGGGATTGTTCATCGGTGTTGCTGCTACCAGATCCTCCTCTTCATCTTCCTCTTCCTCTGCTTCTGCTTCTGCTGCTTCTTCTTCTTCTCTTCTTCAAATCCTGCACCGACCTCTATTAAGCCACATTGCCTCTGCCAACTCCAATTTTTTGTTCTTTCAAGCGTCATTGTCAAATGCCTCCGCACCATGGCCGGAGCTAACAACATCGTCAGGCTCAACCTCTTCCTCCTCAGGCATGTATTCATCAAAGCCCCACTGGAGGATCCAGCTATGCAGAATGCAACAAGCAAGAACAAGCTTAACCTGAGTGGAGTATGCGTGGAATGGCTTCTGATCCAGGATCTTAAACCTATTCTTCAGAGCTCCGAATGCCCTCTCAACAGTTACTCTAAGGCTGGAGAGTCTGAAATTAAAAAACTCCTGTGCAGTCCTAGGATAGTTCCTATCAGAGGACTCCTTGAGATGGTACTTGAAAGTGCAACTATCCCTAGGTGGTTTTGGTAATTCATAACAACATATAGCTCATTGAGCTAATGCTATTCCAAGACTATTATTTCAGGAAAACTCAATGAATGGCATGGCACGGATGATGAAAGTGGATTCCTCAAAATACTAAGGACAAAGGATTGGCTCAAGCTCAAAAGCTCAAGACTCTTCATTTTACATTTTAGTGATCTAAGATCACATTGAGTCTATAGGAAAAGCCAATACTATCAAGGAGGGATGAGGTGTTGCTTAATGAGCCTCTTGCTTCAAGTGCTTAGTGATATGCTCCAAATACCCTCAACTACTTTCTCACATCCTCATATGACCTAAAACTAAAGCCAAAATCGGTCACACCGATTCTTTCTATCCTGCGCCACCGAGTTTATATGTCATAGCCACTGCCACAAACCCTAGGCAAATCGGTCTTACCAATAGGGATCTCGGTCTCACCGAGGTGGGATTGTAATCTCTCTGTTTCCCTTCGTAACGTTTCGGTCTAACTGAAGTGAGCAATCGGTCCCACCGAGATTGCAATGTAAACTCTCTATTTCCCTTTTGTAACATTTCAGTCTCACCGAAAAGAGCAAATCGGTCCCACCGAGTTTACCTGACCAACTCTCTGGTTAGCTAATTACCAAAATCGGTCTCACCGAGTTTGTGTAATCGGTCTCACCGAGATTACGTTATGCCCTAACCCTAACCATATCGGTCCTACCGAGTTGCATGTCAGTCCCACCAAAAATCCTAACGGTTACTAGATTTGTTGAATCGGTCCGACCGAGTTTCTCAATTCGGTCCCACCGAGTTTGGTAAATTGTGTGTAACAGTTAGATTTTGTGTGGAGGCTATATATACCCCTCCACCTCCTCTTCATTCGAAGAGAGAGCCATCAGAACAAACCTAAACTTCCAACTTACTATTTCTGAGAGAGAACCACCTACTCATGTGTTGAGGCCAAGATATTCCATTCCTACCATATGAATCTTGATCTCTAGCCTTCCCCAAGTTGCTTTCCACTCAAATCTTCTTTCCACCAGATCCAAATCCCATGAGAGAGAGTTGAGTGTCGGGGAGACTATCATTTGAAGCACAAGAGCAAGGAGTTCATCATCAACGCACCATTTGTTACTTCTTGGAGAGTGGTGTCTCCTAGATTGGCTAGGTGTCACTTGGGAGCCTCTGACAAGATTGTGGAGTTGAACCAAGGAGTTTGTAAGGGCAAGGAGATCGCCTACTTCGTGAAGATCTACCGCTAGTGAGGCAAGTCCTTCGTGGGCGACGGCCATGGTGGGATATACAAGGTTGCTTCTTCGTGGATCCTTCGTGGGTGGAGCCCTCCGTGGACTCACGCAACCGTTACCCTTCGTGGGTTGAAGTCTCCATCAACGTGGATGTACGATAGCACCACCTATCGGAATCACGACAAATGTTGGGGAACGTAGCAGAAATTCAAAATTTTCCTACGTGTCACCAAGATCTATCTATGGAGAAACCAGCAACGAGGGGAAGGAGAGTGCATCTACATACCCTTGTAGATCGCTAAGTGGAAGCGTTCAAGAGAACGGGGTTGAAGGAGTCGTACTCGTCGTGATCCAAATCACCGGAGATCCTAGTGCCGAACGGACGGCACCTCCGCGTTCAACACATGTACAGCCCGGTGACGTCTCCCATGCCTTGATCCAGCAAGGAGAGAGGGAGAGGTTGAGGAAGACTCCATCTAGCAGCAGCACAACGGCGTGGTGGTGCTGGAGGAGCGTGGCAATCCTGTAGGGCTTCGCAAAGCACCGCGGGAGAGGAGGAGGACTTGGGAGAGGGGGAGGGCTGCGCCAGAACTTGGGGTGCGGCTGCCCTCCCACCCCTCCACTATTTATAGGTGGGGGGCAGAGGGGGGCGGCCCCCTTAGATCCTATCTAGGGTGGGGGGCGGCGACCAAGGGGGGAGGAGTGCCTCCCAAGTCAAGTGGAGGCCCTCCCCCTTAGGGTTTCCCCCTTCCCATGCGCATGGGCCTTGGGGGGGCTGGTGCCCCTGGCCCATTAAGGCTAGGGCGCCCCCCTACAGCCCATGCTGCTGTATTGGACGTGGTGGAACAATTTCCGAACCTCCGGACCCCTCCGGAATCCTCCGGAACCTTCTGGAAGCTTCCCGGTACAATACCGGAAAAACCCGAACTTTTCCCGGAACCCGAACAACAACTTTCCATATATAAATCTTTACCTCCGGACCATTTCGGAACTCCTCGTGACGTCCGGGATCTCATCCGGACTCCGAACAACATTCGGTAACCACATACAAACTTCCTTTATAACCCTAGCGTCATCGAACCTTAAGTGTGTAGACCCTACGGGTTCGGGAACCATCCAGACATGACCGAGACGTTCTCCGGTCAATAACCAACAGTGGGATCTGGATACCCATGTTGGCTCCCACATGTTCCACGATGATCTCATCGGATAAACCACGATGTCAAGGACTCAATCAATCCCGTATACAATTCCCTTTGTCTAACGTTATTGTACTTGCCCGAGATTCGATCGTCGGTATGTCGATACCTTGTTCAATCTCGTTACCGGCAAGTCTCTTTACTCGTTCCGTAACACATCATCCCACGATCAAATCTTTGATCACATTGTGCACATTGTGATGATGTCCTACCGAGTGGGCCCAGAGATACCTCTCCGTCACGCGGAGTGACAAATCCCAGTCTCGATTCATGCCAACCCAACAGACACTTTCGGAGATACCTATAGTACACCTTTACAGCCACCCAGTTACGTTGTGACGTTTGGTACACCCTAAGCATTCCTACGGTATCCGGGAGTTGCACAATCTCATGGTCTAAGAAAATGATACTTGACATTAGAAAAGCTTTAGCATATGAACTACACGATCTTTGTTCTAGGCTTAGGATTGGGTCTTGTCCATCACATCATTCTCCTAATGATGTGATCCCGTTGTCAACGACATCCAATGTCCATGGTCAGGAAACCATAACCATCTATTGATCAACGAGCTAGTCAACTAGAGGCTTACTAGGGACATGGTGTTGTCTATGTATCCACACATGTATCTGAGTTTGCTATCAATACAACTATAGCATGGATAATAAACGATTATCATGAACAAGGAAATATAATAATAACTAATTTATTATTGCCTCTAGGGCATATTTCCAACAGTCTCCCACTTGCACTAGAGTCAATAATCTAGTTCACATCGCCATGTGATTAACACTCACAGGTCACATCGCCATGTGACCAACATCCAAAGAGTTTACTAGTGTCATTAAACTAGTTCACATCATCATGTGATTAAGACTCAATGAGTTCTTGGGTTTGATCATGTTTTGCTTGTGAGAGAGGTTTTAGTCAACGGGTCTGCAACATTCAGATCCGCATGTACTTCACAAATCTCTAGGTCATATTGTAAATGTTGCTTCCACGCTCCACTTGGAGCTATTCCAAATGGTTGTTCCACTATACGTATCCGGTTTGCTACTCAGAGTCATTCGGATATGTGTTAAAGCTTGCATCGACGCAACTCTTTACGTCGAACTCTTTATCACCTCCATAACCGAGAAACATATCCTTATTCCTCTAAGGATAATTTTGAGTGCCATCTGGTGATCCACTCCTTGATCACCTTTGTACCCTCTTGCCAGACATGTGGCAAGGCACACATCAGGTGCGGTACTTAGCATAGCATACTGTAGAGCCTACGTCTAAAGCATAGGGGACGGCCTTCGTCCTTTCTCTCTTTTCTGCCGTGGTCGAGCTTTAAGTCTTAACTTCGTACCTTACAACTCAGGCAAGAACTCCTTCTTTGACTGATCCATTTTGAACACCTTCAAGATCACGTCAAGGTATGTGCTCATTTGAAAGTACCATTAAGCGTTTTTGATCTATCCTCATAGATCTTGATGCTCAATGTTCAAGTAGCTTAATCCAGGTTTTCTATTGAAAAACACCTTTCAAATAACCCTATATGCTTTCCAGAAGATCTACATCATTTCTGATCAACAATATGTTTACAACATATACTTATCAGAAATTCTATAGTGCTCCCACTCACTTCTTTGGAAATACAAGTTTCTCATAAATTTTGTGTAAACCCAAAATCTTTGATCATCTTATCAAAGTGTATATTCCAACTCCGAGATGCTTACTCCAGTCCATGGAAGGATCGCTGGAGCTAGCATACCTTTTAGCATCCTTAGGATCGACAAAACCTTTCTGATTGTATCACATACAACCTTTCCTTACGGAAGCTGGTAAGGAAACTTGTTTTGACATCCATCTGCCAGATTTCATAAATGCAGCTAATGCTAACATGATTCCGACGGACTTAAGCATCGCTACGGATGAGAAAATCTCATCGTAGTCAACTCCTTGAACTTGTGAAGAACTCTTCGCCACAAGTCGAGCTTCATAGACGGTGACATTACCGTCCACGTCCGTCTTCTTCTTAAAGATCCATTTATCTCAATGGCTTACCGATCATCGGGCAAGTCCACCAAAGTCCATGCTTTGTTCTGATACATGGATCCTATCTCGGATTTCATGGCTTCTAACCATTTGTCAGAATATGGGCCCACCATCGCTTCCCCATAGCTCGTAGGTTCATTGTTGTCTAGCAACATGACCTTCAAGACAGGATTACTGTACCACTCTGAAGTAGTACGCATCCTTGCCACCCTACGAGGTACGGTAGTGACTTGGTCCAAAACTTCATGATCACTGTCATAAGTTTCTACTTCAATTGGTGTAGGCGCCACAGGAACAACTCCCTATGCCCTGCTACACACTAGTTGAAGTGATGGTTCAATAACCTTATCAAGTCTCCACCATCCTCCCACTCAATTTTCGAGACAAACTTTTTCTCGAGAAAGGACCCGATTCAAGAAACAATCCCTATTGCTTTTGGATCTGAATTAGGAGGTATACCCAACTGTTTTGGGTGTCCTATGAAGATGCATTTTATCCGCTTTGGGTTCGAGCTTATCAACCTGAAATTTTTTCACATAAGCGTCGCAGCCCCAAACTTTTAAGAAACGACAACTTAGGTTTCTCCAAACCATAGTTCAAACGGTGTCGTCTCAACGGAATTACGTGGTGCCCTATTAAAGTGAGTGCGGTTGTCTCTAATGCCTAACCCATGAACGATAGTGGTAATTAGATAAGAGACATCATGGTACGCACCATATTCAATAAGGTGTAACTATGATGTTCGGACACACCATCACACTATGGTGTTCCAGGCGGTATTAATTGTGAAACAATTTCCACAATGTCTCAATTGCGTGCCAAAACTCGTAACTTAGATACTCATCTCTATGATCATATCATAGACATTTTATCCTCTTGTCACAATGATCTTCAACTTCACTCTGAAATTACTTGAACCATTCAATAATTCAGACTTGTGTTTCATCAAGTAAATATACTCAACATCTACTCGAATCATCTGTGAAGTAAGAACATAACGATATTCACTGCATGCCTCAACACTCATTGGACTGCACACATCAAAATTTGTTACTTCCAACAAGTTGCTATCTTGTTCCATCTTACTGAAAACGAGGCTTTTCAGTCATCTTGCTCATGTGGTAAGATTTGCATATCTTAAGTGATTCAAAATCAAGTGAGTCCAAACGATCCATCTGCATGGAGTTTCTTCATGCGTATACACCAATAGACATGGTTCGCATGTCTCAAACTTTTCAAAAAATGAGTGAGTCCAAAGATCCATCAACATGGAGCTTCTTCATGCGTTTTATACCAATATGACTTACATGGCAGTGCCACAAGTAAGTGGTAATATCATTACTATCTTATATCTTTTGGCATGAAAATGTGTATCACTACGATCGAGATTAAGTAAACCATTCCTTTAGGTGCAAGACCATTAAAGGTATTATTCAAATAAATAGAGTAACCATTATTCTAATTAAATGAATAACCGTATTGCGATAGACATAATCCAATCATGTCTATGCTCAACGCAAACACCAAAATACAATTATTCAGGTTTAATACTAATCTTGATGGAAGAGGGAGCGTGCGATGTTTGATCACATCAAACTTGGAAACACTTCCAACACATATCGTCAGCTCACCTTTAGCTAGTCTCCTTATTTCGTAGCTCTTTTATTTCGAGTTACTAACACTTAGCAACCGAACCGGTATCTTAATACCCTGGTGCTACTAGGAGTACTAGTAGAGTACACATTAACATAATGTATATCCAATATACTTCTATCGACCTTGCCAGCCTTCTCATCTACCAAGTATCTAGGGTAATTCCACTCTAGTGACAGTTCCCCTTATCACAAAAGCACTTAGTTTCGGGTTTGGGTTCAACCTTGGGTTTTTTCACTAGAGCCGCAGCTGATTTGCCGTTTCATGAAGTATCCCTTCTTGCCCTTGCCCTTCTTGAAACTAGTGGTTTCACCAACCATCAACAATTGATGCTCCTTCTTGATTCCTACTTTCGTGATGTCAAACATCGCGAATATCTCAAGGATCATCATATCTATCCCTGATTTGTTATAGTTCATCACGAAGCTCTAGCAGCTTGGTGGTAATGACTTTGGAGAAACATCACTATCTCATCTGGAAGATCAACTCCCACTCGATTAAAGTGATTGTTGTACTCAGACAATCTGAGCACAAGCTCAACGATTGAGCTTTTCTCCCTTAGTTTGCAGGCTAAGAAAATGGTCGGAGGTCTCATACCTCTTGACGTGGGCACGAGCCTGAAATCCCAATTTCAGCCCTCGAAACATCTCATATGTTCCGCGATGTTTCGAAAATGTCTTTGGTGCCTCAACTCTAAACCGTTTAACTGAACTATCACGTAGTTATCAAAACGTGTATGTCCGATGTTCGCAACATCCACAGACGACATTTGGGGTTCTTCACACTGAGCGGTGCATTAAGGACATAAGCCTTCTACGAAGCAACGAGGACAATCCTCAGTTCATGGACCCAGTCCGCATAATTGCTACTATCAACTTTCAACTATATTTTCTCTAGGAACATATCTAAACAGTGGAACTAAAGCGCGAGCTTACGACATAATTTGCAAAGATCTTTTGACTATGTTCAGGATAATTAAGTTCATGTTATGAACTCCCACTCAGATAGACATCCCTCTAGTCATCTAAGTGATTACATGATCCGAGTCAACTAGGCCATGTCCGATCATCACGTGAGACGGACTAGTCATCATCGGTGAACATCTTCATGTTGATCGTATCTACTATACGACTCATGCTCGACCTTTCGGTCTCTTGTGTTCCGAGGCCATGTCTGTACATGCTAGGCTCGTCAAGTCAACCTAAGTGTTTCGCGTGTGTAAATATGGCTTACACCCGTTGTATGTGAACGTAAGAATCTATCACACCCGATCATCATGTGGTGCTTCGAAACGACGAACTTTCGCAACGGTGCACAGTTAGGGGGAACACTTTCTTGAAATTTTAATGAGGGATCATCTTATTTACTACCGTCATTCTAAGCAAATAAGATGCATAAACATGATAAACATCACATGCAATCAAATAGTGACATGATATGGCCAATATCATTTTGCTCCTTTTGATCTCCATCTTCGGGGCTCCATGATCATCATCGTCACCGGCATGACACCATGATCTCCATGATCATGATCTCCATCATCGTGTCTCCATGAAGTTGTCTCGCCAACTCATTACTTCTACTACTATGGCTACCGGTTAGCAATAAAGTAAAGTAATTACATGGTGTTGTTCAATGACACGCAGGTCATACAATAAATAAAGACAACTCCTATGGCTCCTGCCGATTGTCATACTCATCGACATGCAAGTCGTGATTCCTATTACAAGAACATGATCAATCTCATACATCACATATCATTCATCACATTCTTCTTGGCCATATCACATCACATAGCATACCCTGCAAAAACAAGTTAGACGTCCTCTAATTGTTGTTTGCATGTTTTACGTGGCTGCTATGGGTTTCTGGCAAGAACGTTTCTTACCTACGCAAAAACCACAACGTGATATGTCAATTGCTATTTACCCTTCATAAGGACCCTTTTCATCGAATCCGATCCGACTAAAGTGGGAGAGACTAGCACCCGCTAGCCACCTTATGCAACAAGTGCATGTTAGTCGGTGGAACCTGTCTCATGTAAGTGTACGTGTAAGGTCGGTCTGGGCCGCTTCATCCCACAATGCCGCTGAATCAAGATTGGACTAGTAACGGTAAGCATATTGAACAAAATCAACGCCCACAACTACTTTGTGTTCTACTCGTGCAAAGAATCTACGCAATAGACCTAGCTCATGATGCCACTATTGGGGAACGTAGCAGAAATTCAAAATTTTCCTACGTGTCACCAAGATCTATCTATGGAGAAACCATCATGAGGGGAAGGAGAGTGCATCTACATACCCTTGTAGATCGCTAAGCGGAAGCGTTCAAGAGAACGGGGTTGAAGGAGTCGTACTCGTCGTGATCCAAATCACCGGAGATCCTAGTGCCGAACGGACGGCACCTCCGCGTTCAACACACGTACAGCCCGGTGACGTCTCCCATGCCTTGATCCAGCAAGGAGAGAGGGAGAGGTTGAGGAAGACTCCATCTAGCAGCAGAAAAACGGCGTGGTGGTGATGGAGGAGCGTGGCAATCCTGCAGGGCTTCGCCAAGCACCGCGGGAGAGGAGGAGGACTTGGGAGAGGGGGAGGGCTGCGCCAGAACTTGGGGTGCGTCTGCCCTCCCACCCCTCCACTATTGATAGGTGGGGGTAAGAGGGAGCCGCCCCCCTTAGATCCAATCTAGGGTTGGGGGCGGCGGCCAAGGGGGGAGGAGTGCCTCCCAAGTCAGGTGAAGGCCCTCCCCCTTAGGGTTTCCCCCTTCCCATGCGCATGGGCCTTGGGGGGGCTGGTGCCCCTGTCCCATTAAGGCTAGGGCGCCCCCCTACAGCCCATGCTGCTGTATTGGACGTGGTGGAACAATTTCCGGACCTCTGGACCCCTCCGGAATCCTCCGGAACCTTCTGGAAGCTTCCCGGTACAATACCGGAAAAACCCGAACTTTTCCCGGAACCCGAACAACAACTTTCCATATATAAATCTTTACCTCCGGACCATTCCGGAACTCCTCGTGACATCCGAGATCTCATCTGGGACTCCGAACAACATTCGGTAACCAC
The DNA here is from genome assembly GCA_963921465.1 of Triticum timopheevii. NCBI lineage: Eukaryota > Viridiplantae > Streptophyta > Magnoliopsida > Poales > Poaceae > Triticum > Triticum timopheevii. Next base: position 38,879,795 of record OY997272.1, on the reverse strand, counting down.
ATACAAACTTCCTTTATAACCCTAGCGTCATCGAACCTTAAGTGTGTAGACCCTACCGGTTCGGGAACCATGCAGACATGACCGACACGTTCTCCGGTCAATAACCAACAGCGGGATCTGGATACCCATGTTGGCTCCCACATGTTCCACGATGATCTCATTGGATGAACCACGATGTCAAGGACTCAATCAATCCCGTATACAATTCCCTTTGTCTAACAGTATTGTACTTGCCCGAGATTCGATCCTCGGTATGTCGATACCTTGTTCAATCTCGTTACCGGCAAGTCTCTTTACTCGTTCCATAACACATCATCCCGCGATCAAATCTTTGATCACATTGTGCACATTGTGATGATGTCCTACCGAGTGGGCCCAGAGATACCTCTCCGTCACACGGAGTGACAAATCCCAGTCTCGATTCGTGCCAACCCAACAGACACTTTCGGAGATACCTATAGTGCACCTTTATAGCCACCCAGTTACGTTGTGACGTTTGGTACACCCAAAGCATTCCTACGGTATCCGGGAGTTGCACAATCTCATGGTCTAAGGAAATGATACTTGACATTAGAAAAGCTTTAGCATATGAACTAAACGATCTTTGTGCTAGGCTTAGGATTGGGTCTTGTCCATCACATCATTCTCCTAATGATGTGATCCCTTTGTCAACGACATCCAATGTCCATGGTCAGGAAACCGTAACCATCTATTGATCAACGACCTAGTCAACTAGAGGCTTACTAGGGACATGGTGTTGTCTATGTATCCACACATGTATTTGGGTTTCCTATCAATACAATTATAGCATGGATAATAAACGATTATCATGAACAAGGAAATATAATAATAACTAATTTATTATTACCTCTAGGGCATATTTCCAACAACAAAAACATCCGTGTCTCCAATTGCGTTTGAATCCTCCAAACCCTTCCCTTTACTTTCTTGCAAGTTGCATGCTTTAATTTCCGCTGCCTATATACTCTTTGGATGCTTGCTTGAGTTGTCCAAAGATTGCTAAAATCTGCCAAACTCTAAAATTGGGAAAAGGTTAAGTTTTTAATTAGTCAAGTAGTCTAATCACCCCCCTCTAGACATACTTTAAGGTCCTACAAGTGGTATCAGAGCTTTGGTCTCCATTTGCTTTGATTCCCATAGCTTTTGGTGGTCATAGCCTTGGTTTCACAACCTAGGAGAGTGTGGCATCTAGCGAGGGAAATTATCATCGTAGAGGTCCTTACTTTGATGGCACTAATTATGCTAGTTGGAAACATAAGATGAAAATGCATATTCTCGGACATAACCCCGCCGTTTGGGCTATTATTTGTATTGGCTTGCAAGGTGAATTCTCTGATGGGAGAGAGCCGAACCGTGAAGCTAATGCGGAAGAATTGAAGATGTTGCAATTCAACGCTCAAGCTTGTGATATCATCTTCAACGGATTGTGCCCCGAAGAATTCAACAAAATCATCCGTCCTGAGAATGCAAAGGAAATTTGGGATACTTTGATTGATATGCATGAAGGTACTGACTCCGTCAAGGAATCCAAGCTGGATGTGCTCCAAAGTCAGCTTGACAAGTTCAAGATGAAGGATGGTGAAGGTGTCGCTGAAATGTACTCTAGGCTTGCTCTTATCACAAATGAGATTGCCGGCTTAGGGAGTGAGATGACCAACAGATTCATCATCAAGAAGATCCTAAGAGCATTGGATGGAAAGTATGATACCGTGTGCACATTGATCCAAATGATGCCAAACTACAAAGATCTCAAGCCAACGGAAGTCATTGGAAGAATTGTTGCTTATGAGATGTCACTCAAGGATAAGGAAGAACTTCACAACAAGTCAAGTGGTGCTTACAAAGCCTCATGTGAAGCCCCCACATCATCAAGTGAGAAACAAACCTTCAATGAAGAATTGAGCTTAATGGTGAAGAACTTCAACAAATTCTACAAGAGTAGAAGCAAAGAAAGAAGCTCCAAGTCAAGGTCATACAATGACAAAAGATCTTCTAGTCGAGAGCGCAATTGCTATAATTGTGGGAGACCCGAACACTACTCCAATGAGTGTACGGCACCCTACAAAAGAAGAGAAGATTCTCCAAAAAGAAGAAGCAAAAGAGAAGAATCACCACCAAGAGAGAGGAGGAGTAGAGATGATCGTTATGAACGAAGACCCTCACGGAGAAGCAAGGATTCGGAAAGGAAGGACAAGTCATCAAGGAGCTACACAAAACGAAGACATCAAGCTCATGTTGATGAATGGGTATCCGGCTCCGACTCCGACCATCACTCCGAGAGAAGCTATCACTCTGACTCTGAATATACTCAAGATGAAGGTGTTGCCGGTCTAGCACTTGTGTCAACCAACTCCTACGACATATTTGACTCACCAAATGAAGGAATTGGAAGATGCTTCATGGCCAAAGGTCCAAAGGTAACACATCCCGAGTATGTTGATTTCAATAGTGATGAAGATGACTTGCTAGGTGATGATGATTTACTTGTTGACAACTCTAGTGATGAATACTATGATGAAACGTCAATTAATCATGCTAATCAAGATAAAACGAATGACAATGATAAGGAGAAGATTGAGCTTCTAACTAAAGAACTAAACATTCTTAAGTTAGCTCATGAAACTATCTTCGAAGATCATCGAGAACTTTTAAGGGCTCATGAGAAGTTACGCTTTGAAAAGCTCAATCTTGAGCAAGAACATGAGTTCTTAAAAGCAATCAATGATGATCTCTGTAAGAAAAGTTCTTCTTACATTGCCAAGCGTTTACTCTTAATCACTTACATGCCTCAAGTCAAGTCTAGTAACAAGAACAAGAAAGATTCTTCCTCTAGTAGTAACAATAATATGCTAAATCAAATATTGTTGCTTCTAGTAGTTCTCTTGATTCCACTAATGATTCTCTTAGCCAAGTTACACTTGAGCAAGAAAATAGCTTATTGAAGGGAATTATAGAGAAAGGTGTATACAAGAGCCTTGCCGGGAGTAAGCAATTCAAGGAAATTGTAGGCAAGCAAGAAAGGCACCGGAAGAATCAAGGTGTTGGTTTTGAACGAAAGTTCAATGCCAATGGAGTTGAGTGGGAAGAAGATCAATACCCCAAGACGAAGTTTGTTCCTCAACAAGAGAAGTATGATCCCACTTCCTTCAAGGGAACACAAGCTCAAGATGATCTTCCACCACAAGACCACAAGAACAAAGGCAAGGACAAGCTTCAAGAGGAGATTGATGCATTTGAAGAAGCACCCAAGGCCTTGGTCAAGAGGGTTCCCAAGACTACGTCAAGTTCTACTTCATCAAGTACAACTACAGCTCCAAGGATTCCCATCAAGATGATGTGGATCCCGAAGAAGAAGAACTAGAGAGTTCTTGAGGGTGACTCCGCCAACATTCTTCACTCATATCATTATGGCAAGGACAAGTGCAATCAACTTCCACATCTTGCACTAGTTCAAGGAGTCACAAACCCTCATGTTGGTAAGGCAAGGGATAAGGTAACCTAATGATTTCATGGACATCATCTTGTGTGTGCATCACTCTATGTCTATGGATATTCTTGTTTGTTCCTTGTGGGACTAACCCATGTAGGCATGTTGAAAGTGCAACTCACTCCAAAGGATTGCTCCAAATGATCTACGTCAACATTGAGCATCCACATCTTCAACACCTACATGAAGTCATCATCGACAAAACCCAAGGTTAGTTCATCCCTCTAAAAGGGGATCTCACATCTAGGGGGAGCTTAACTCTAAGAAATGAGTCAAAGTAACTCTAATGGTGTGAACACATCAATGCATTATGTAAAAGTGGTAACCCCACTTGAGCTTAAACGATGAGTATGACCTATGATCAAATGTTCTCATTTGACTCCTAAGTCAATATACTCATATATAGATGACCTAGTCATCGCCAATTGTTTGATAGATGCTAGAATTGGTTGTGCATGCTTTGCCACATATTTAATTTGCCATTCTATTGTGTGAGCATGTTGGTTGCATACTTTACTCATTCGAGGACATCCACTTGTTGCTTTGATTGTTTGGGTTCTTTTTCTTTTGCCAAGTGGATGAACAAGAATGCCTAAGAACCTTCTCTAGCTATCTATGCTTTTCTCGTCTCAAACTCTATTCATGCTACATCACAAAATTTGATCAAGTCAGATTCGAACCACTCTGTGTGAGGAGCACTCGGAGTCCCTGATTCCTCAAAGACTTAAACTTCCAAAACTTCTTTGTGATTCTCGGTCTGACCGATTCCTCCATTTCGGTCCCACAGAGATCACTAAGTCGATCTAGGTTTTCAATCTCGGTGCAACCAATTTAAACTTTTCGCTCACACCGAGTTGCTGAAACTATATACAGTGATGCATCTCGGTGCTACCGAGTAGTTCCACTCGGTCACACCGACAGGGTTGGGCTATATATAGTCACGGGCAAAAAATTGGAAATTCCTCCAAACCCCTTCGCCCGCGCATTGCTCGCTCTGCCTCCAGGGTCTCCGGATCGTCTCCTTGTCGCCAGCCGCCTCCTGTCGCTGGTCTCCGCCGCCGTCAACGGATTTCACCCCCGCCGTTGCCGCCATAGCGAGCTCATCACCGAGCTAGGGTATGGACTCGATCACAGTGCTATCCTCGTCTGATTCCTAGCACAATGTGTTCATCATGTATCTTGCCACGATTGAAGCACTCTTATCCAATCAGAACAATCCTTAGAATAGATGTGATTTGAGAATTTAGGGTTAGGTTTCCGCCGAAACCATCTCGGACCCACCGAGTTGAAAAACTCGGTCCACCGATTTGGCTAATGCCATTGCACTAGTAACTCTCGGTCTGACCGAGAATTACAAATCGGTGTGACCGATTTTAGAACTTTGTGAAACCCTAGCAGTCTCGGTGCCCCCGAACTATGACTCGGTCCCACCTAGTTCACTAGTTTAGGTTCCAAAACTACTTCGGTATCACTGAGTTTGAAAATCGGTTGATCCGAAATGCTTTCTGTGGAAAACTAAAACTGAGTTTTTGAATCATTATTTTGCAAAAATCTCTGCATTTTGTGATGCTCATCCATTCTATCTCATCTATAACTATTCACAGGGTCAGCAGTCAGTGATTTGCAGCATGTCAGACCAAAGTGATAGTCAGAACAAGTCAGAAGAGCAGATGCACATGAGTGAGGGCACTAGTCCCTCTAGCAGCTCAGATGAAGGGAGCAGAAGCACCCGAAGCAATCTGCCTAAAGCTGCCACCAGGTCAAGGAAGAAGAGAACCTCAGAATCTGAGGATGAGGATTATATGGCAGAAGAAGATGAGGCTACTTCCAAGAAGGTAGTGCTCAAAAAGGAGTATGGCTCAGGAAAGACCACTAAACCTGGACTTAATAGGAAGGTCCCTGCCAAGAGGACACCTATGCTGAAGGTCAGAGGGTCAACTCAAATACCTGAAAAGCCTGATTCCAAAGAGCCTGCTGCTGAAGGAAAGAAAAGGAAGGAAAGGGTCAAAAAGACCATAGCCAGAGTTTTTGGGCAACCTTCCATGATGGAAGAGGAAGAAGAGGTTGCTGCACCAGCACCCAAGGCACAAAAGCTGATGGGTGATGCTATAAGATCAGGGGCTGTAACATCAAAGCCCAAAGAAGCACCCAAAACTGCCCCCAAGCCCAAGAATGCACCAAAGAGGAATACCAGGAGTATTCCAGCTGCTGAGAAGAACAAGGCCCCAGCGCCTGAAGTTGCTGATGAGGAAGAGGATGAAGGACAAGTCCTGAGGAAGCTAAAGCCCAAGATTCCAGACCACAATGATACTCATCCTGTGGCTGAGGACATGAATATCAGGAGAGACTCAGGGTTGAGGCTATGGAGAATGACAAATCCATATGCCACCAGGAGAAGGACTGCTGTTGATTACAGGTTCCATACAAAGGAACAACAGGACTTCTATGAGACAATCTTGTTGGACAAGAAGCCCATAGTGTGTGATATGAGGTGGGTCGACTGGACCTACATGAAGGACAATGAAGAACACTATCCTGGAGTGTATGACAGTTTTTTGAAGCTTGCGGAGTTGCAGATTTTGTTGGGCAGAAGCTCACCAACTGGAATGATGAACTCAATGCAATTCTACTCCACAGCACACTTCTATCCAGATGGCAGGATAGTGTGGATGTCAGAAGGTACAAGGTACTAGTCAACCATAGAGGAATGGGCTAGTCTGATCAATGCCCCCAAGGAGAGTACGTGAAGATGACTTGGATGTCTATGCCAAGAAGAAAATGGGACACAATACTATGTCACATATGTACAAGGAGATCCCAAACAAAGCCCTTGAGACTTTCAAGTTTGGATCAGTCCACTTTCTTCTGTCAGGGCTGCCTATGATCAACTGGATTCTAAGGCACACTCTTTTGCCCAAGTCAGGTGACCACAACATGATTAGAGGGCATGCTATCAACTTGCTGCACTTGTTTGATGTGCCACAGAAATTCAAGGTCATGAGCCTTATGGTGGAGACCATTAAGAGGACTACAGCAGACCAGAAGTGAAGTTGTGGATATGCCCCACAGATTCAGGAGTTAATTAACTCAAAGATGGGCACAGGGAAATATCTGTTGGATAAGGAACATTTTGCTCTTTATCCAGACTTTGAGGACAATCAGGTTGTCATGAATGAGAATGAACCATCATCAGTGCAAGCTCAAGAGCAGAAGGAGAAAGCAAAGAGAGAGAAGGCTGCCAAGATGCCAACTCAAGAGGAGGCATCTGATTACTTTTTGAAGAACAAGTAGGAGCAGCTTGGTTACTTGATAGCATCAACACTGAGGATTGAGAAGGGGTTGGCCACCCTAACTCAAAACCAGGAGAGCTTGGAAATAATCATGGAACAAAGATTCTATGATCTAGATGTGAAAGTAACTGAGATTCAGTGAGTTGTGGAGCAGCTTCAGGAAGACATGCAGGAGAGGAAGGGCAAGACAACCACTGATGCATTTGCCAAAGTGCCTAGAGCTCAGAGGTCAGCTGTCGTGCCTGTGACAGACACTAGAGCCACATCATCTGCACCAGCTACAGCTCCTACAGCTCCAGGGCAACCAGCTCCAGCACCAACTCCTGTAGCTCCCTCTACATAAACTGAAGCCTTCGTTCTTGGAGTTCTCCGGACACCACCACCTGAAGATCAAGCCTGAGAGTCGATCTAGCACTATGCATTTTCTATGAACTTTTTGGTAACTTGTTGCCAAAGGGGGAGAAAAATGTATAGATCATAGGCTTCGAGAGAGAGAGTGTTGCTTTTGTTCTCTCTTGCTTTGGTGGTTAAACTTTGTTTACTTTTGATTGCTTGAGATACTATGCTACTATCTATGAGACATTGATGATCATGTGTTTGATCATAAGCTACACTTATGCCTGTTTGATGATATTATCCTACCTATCCTTATATGATCATTCACTTTTCTTGGTGATGAGTGCATGTATTCAATCTTTATTATTTTGAGCGCTCCACCAAGATGTATGTGACATGGAAGAGTGACCCACGAGCCTAATTCCTTGTGCATTTGCAGTCCAAAGCAAATCCTAAACTACGCACAAATTTAGGGGGAGCTCTTGCTTATCACATACTTCTCAATGCGACGATGTTTTTCAATATTATTATCATTTGTCGAAGCTTTGATCTATATGTTGTCATCAATTACCAAAAAGGGGGAGATTGAAAGTGCAACTATCCCTAGGTGGTTTTGGTAATTCATAACAACATATAGCTCATTGAGCTAATGCTATTCCAAGACTATTATTTCAGGAAAGCTCAATGAATGGCATGGCACAGATGATGAAAGTGGATTCCTCAAAATACTAAGGACAAAGGATTGGCTCAATCTCAAAAGCTCAAGACTCTTCATTTTACATTTTAGTGATCCAAGATCACATTGAGACTATAGGAAAAGCCAATCTATCAAGGAGGGATGAGGTGTTGCTTAATGAGCCTCTTGCTTCAAGTGCTTAGTGATATACTCCAAATACCCTCAACTACTTTCTCACATCCTCATATGACCTAAACCTAAAGCCAAAATCGGTCACACCGATTCTTTCTATCCGGCGCCATCGAGTTCATATGTCATAGCCACTGCCACAAACCCTAGGCAAATCGGTCTTACCGATAGGAATCTCGGTCTCACCGAGATAGGATTGTAATCTCTCTGTTTCCCTTCGTAACGTTTCGGTCTAACCGAAGTGAGCGATCGGTCCCACCGAGATTGCAATGTAAACTCTCTGTTTCCCTTTTGTAACATTTCGGTCTCACCGAAAAGAGCAAATCGGTCCCACCGAGTTTATCTGACCAACTCTCTGGTTAGCTAATTACCAAAATCGGTCTCACCGAGTTTGTGTAATCGGTCTCACCGAGATTACGTTATGCCCTAACCCTAACCATATCGGTCCTACCGAGTTGCATGTCGGTCCCACCGAAAATCCTAACGGTTACTAGATTTGTTGAATCGGTCCGACCGAGTTTCTCAATTCGGTCCCACCGAGTTTGGTAAATTGTGTGTAACGGTTAGATTTTGTGTGGAGGCTATATATACCCCTCCACCTCCTCTTCATTCGAAGAGAGAGCCATCAGAACAAACCTACACTTCCAACTTACCATTTCTGAGAGAGAACCACCTACTCATGTGTTGATGCCAAGATATTCCATTCCTACCATATGAATCTTGATCTCTAGCCTTCCCCAAGTTGCTTTCCACTCAAATCTTCTTTCCACCAGATCCAAATCCTATGAGAGAGAGTTGAGTGTTGGGGAGACTATCATTTGAATCACAAGAGCAAGGAGTTCATCATCAACGCACCATTTGTTACTTCTTGGAGAGTGGTGTCTCCTAGATTGGCTAGGTGTCGCTTGGGAGCCTCCGACAAGATTGTGGAGTTGAACCAAGGAGTTTGTAAGGGCAAGAAGATCGCCTACTTCGTGAAGATCTACCGCTAGTGAGGCAAGTCCTTCGTGGGCGACGGCCATGGTGGGATAGACAAGATTGCTTCTTCGTGGACCCTTCGCGGGTGGAGCCCTCCGTGGACTCACGCAACCGTTACCCTTCGTGGGTTGAAGTCTCCATCAACGTGGATGTACAATAGCACCACCTATCGGAACCACGACAAAAACATCCGTGTCTCCAATTGCGTTTGAATCCTCCAAACCCTTCCCTTTACTTTCTTGCAAGTTGCATGCTTTAATTTCCGCTGCCTATATACTCTTTGCATGCTTGCTTGATTTGAGTGATGATTGCTTGACTTGTCCAAAGATTGCTAAAATATGCCAAACTCTAAAATTAGGAAAAGGTTAAGTTTTTAATTAGTCAAGTAGTCTAATCACCCCCGCCTCTAGACATACTTCAAGGTCCTACAGTACCTGATTTTTCTGAAGGGTGGAAGAATACCCGACCGACATGCATATCCAGCATCTCCAAGGTAGAACTTGCTGTCGGGGATGTTGATCCCATCAGGTCGACTCATGCTGTCACTGAGAATGTTAGCATCATGGCTGACCCCTCCCAGCCAGCCAGCACATATGTGAACTTCAGATCAAAGTCAACAGCAGCAAGCACATTCTGCCTTGTGTAGTGCTTCCTCCCCTTGTTTGCTACATACTGTGACCTAGGAACTCCGGCAGTGACATGAGTACCATCTATTGCCCCAATGCAATCCTGAAAAATGGCATCACAAGTCTATGTTAGTGCTCAACTTGAACAATACAAGCATATCAAGCCATGAAAAGTGTGTATTGTCAATGCTCACCTTTGAAGTATGGATACCATCTTGGGCTTCCGCTAATCTTGGGTTGAGTCTGGCCAGATGGTGTCCTGATCATCTCTCCTCTAAGCTCCCCAACAACAAAAAGCACCTACTTGAAGTACCTAGAGATGGTCTCCGTTGATCTCCTGAACGTGTTGTGAATGACCATGAATCTCTGGTAATGGCCATCAACATGGAGAAACATGGCCACTTGCTCTTCCACACTGGTGTTGATGTTATCTTGTAGCAGCCCCCTGCTCCTGAAGTCTCGGCAAGCTTGGCAAATGGTGCTCTTTTCATTCGAAGCATCCACAGAGCCTCGACGTCATTGCAGTTGTAGATGTAGTTCAGATTTTGGATCCTCTCCTGTTCCCGGATAAACATTGGACCATAGCGGATCAAAGGTCTCCCAGCATGACGAACAACTCTCTGGTGCATGAACATGACCCATGCCTGAATCACACTTATCAGTGTTGCTGCCTGAATTATCAGCCTCATCTGTGCGTCCATAACCTAGTCGACATCGGTGGTTCGTTCAGTGGGAAATTGATCCTACACCTTGCCTAACGGCCTAACCACCGACTTAACAAAGGGGGGAGGGATGCTGCTTATCGGCATCGGAGACGAGGATGGCGTAGGGGGAGCCATGGCACAGACAAGGTCGAACAGACGATGGCCAACCGCAAGGGAGCACCAGATCCGCCGCAAACGCCGCCGCCTCTTCCGCCGCCGCCTCTAGCGCAGATATGAAATCGCAGCCGTCGCTGGTGGTGAGGCAGTAGGGAAGAAAGGCGAGTAGGGAAGAAAGTGGCTATGGGTGAGCGAGTAGAAAGGGGGGTGAGGCTAGGTTTGGCGCCGGGACGACGCACCAGATTTCCCATCTCCCGCCACCCCCCCCCTCGCCCTCGCGTCGCACCCGCCCGTGCGACCTTGCGCCGCACTCAGCGTGGCTCGCGAGAAACTACCGATCCGAGCGTTTCCAGCGAGCCAGGCGCTGGGCTGCTCTGAGAAGCGTGTGATGCAGGCCCAACAGTGAAACCAGGCAACCAAACAGGCCTCTTCCTTCCCGCGCGGGCCTAGTTGGGCTCGATGCGGGCAACCAAACATGCCCGATGTGCATCAATCCACGAAGAATCCAAGGATGATCCTCCCTTTGGAGGAAAAGAAATGTGGACCTGTGGTTGCGTAAGTAGAGATGGTGCTAAAAATCAATAAAGCTTTCATCATCTTTTTTTTTTCAAAAGACCAAATAAAACAAAGGGAAATTGCACATTGTATGGAGTGTCTTGCAATGGTGGCTTCAACTTTGGGAATGCACCCGATAATGCTCATGAATTCTTTGGCTCATAGTTACCCAGATTTTTTTGGGTCCGAAGTTGGCACCACCGGATATTTCGTTTCCAGTGATGGCCATACCCGGCAAGAAACATTCAGGTGTCCCAGGTGTGTGAACTCTTTTTTGCGCCTCTAGAGTAATGAGGGTAGCTGGTTCTGATGTGATCCGATCTTTCCTTTGTGTAAACAAGGATGTTATGTGTACTAGTAGAATGCCCGTGCCTTGCCACGGGCAATGGATATTTGTTTTTTCAGTTCAAATATAAGATATTGCATGTCAAACTTCAGATGTATAGAAATGATCTTGCATTATTCAACAAAAAATTGAAAAAGAAATATTTTTTGACATTACGAACAAAAATTAAAAATATGAATATTTTTTCTGAAAAACCTGAACATTTTGAGACATAAACAATTTTCTACTTATGAGCAACATTTGAAACCACGGACATTTTTTGAAATCCCTGAATACATTTTTCGAATTTATGAATTTATTTAACCTTGAATGTTTTCTGAAAAAGAGATTTGTTTTTGAATTTGTGAACAAATTTTGAAACCACGAACATGTTTTAAAATTTGTGAATATTTTATGAATTTTTAAACAAATTTTGTAAACTAAAATAATTTTTTACTTGCTGAAGAATATTTGAAAAACACAATATTTTTCAATCCCAACAAATTTTAGAAAATGTGAAGATTTTTTTATTTAAGAACAGAATTTTAAACACAATCCTTTTTTTGCACTTTAAAAGATTCAAAATTTAAAATTTTCAACAAAGGTTTTTGAAAAGGAAAAGTATATCTTGAAAAGTAAAACAATTTATAAATGAATAAAAAAGGAAAATGACAGAAAAGCAAGAAGAATGAAGAAAACCAAAAAAAGAACTAGAAAACTGGTAAAGGAAACAAAACTGGCTCGCTCCCTGAAGTTAAATGGACTGGCTCACTCTATTCGGGATGGAACGGTTCGCGTGTGCGTGTTCTCAACATTTTTGCACAGTGAGCGTCAAATAGGATTAGCAAACCAGCGACTCCCCACGAAATTGGATTCCACTCCTATATGACGCCAAAATCACAAGTTAAAGGCTACTCCTTGCAAAGGTCGCTCTCACCTTCTCAGCCGTCACTTGTTGTAACCTGTGAGTTTTTTTTAATTTATTTATTTGTTCGAAATGTATTATCTCTTGAACCGTGCGTCTAAATTCTGAACCATTTTCAACGTTGGATTCTAACACCAAGATCTTCAAAACTGGATCCCATATAATTGATTTTGTCAACAAATATTTCATGAAAAAGGGAACAAATAAAAAAGAAGGAAAGAAGGAAAAAGGAACAGAAATGCAAGAAGAATAAAGAAAAAAAACAAAAGAACTAAAAACCAGTAGAGGAAACAAAACCGGCTCCCTCCCTTAAGTGAAATGCAATGGCCCACTACTAAGGATGGAACGGTTCGCCTATGCGTGCTCTCGACATTTCTGCGCATAGGGCGTCAAATCCTGTTAGCAAACCAGCGACTCCCCGCCAAATTGGATTCCCCTCCTATATGATGCCAAAATCACTAGTCAAGGGTTACTCCTTGCAAACGTCACTCTCACCTTCTCAGCCGCCACTTGTCGCAACCTGAGAGTTTTTTTTTTCATTCAGTTATTTTTTTCGAAATGTTTTATCTCTTGAACCATGCGTCAAAATTCTGAACTATTTTCAACGTTGGATTTCTAACACCGAGATCTTCAAAACTGGATCCCATGTAATTGGTTTTGCTGAAAAATATTTCACGAAAAACCCAAAAGAAAAAAATAGAGCCGAAAGCACTATTTTTTCCTTTACTTTTTTCCATTTTCGAGAAACACTGCCATGTTTCTTGCGGATGCTAATCTGTGCCTTCAAGAGGAGCAAACATGTGCTTCTCGCAGAGAAACAAATCCGTGCTTCTCGTACAAAGTTTTTCCCTTTCCACTATGCCTCCATGAGAAGCAAATATGTGCTTCTCGTGGAAGCATAAATTTTATTTCCCTCTTCAAGAAGCATAGTTGTGCCTCTTCGCGGAAGTAAATATGTGCCTTCACATGAAGCAAATATGTGCTTGTGGAAGCATGTATTTTTTTCCCCTTTGCGAGAAGTGTTGGGGATATAACTATTTGTGTAAGCCGCCTAGGAGGGGCCGGGTTACGCAAAGAGGACTCACCAGAAAGAAGCCTAAGACCAAAGCATGAAGATGGCGGTTCAATAGAGGGCTTAAGGCCCACAGGCGGCTTAAGGCCCGTTGTAGTAAACCGCCATAATGGCATGACTTGTATCATAAGGTAGATTTAACTAGTCACCGAGCCGGACACTGTTTATAAGCCGGCCGGGACTCTGTAAGCCACAGGGCATCAACCCGTGTATATAAGGGGACGACCTGCTGGCGGCTTAGGACAAGAAACAACTCATCGAGAGCCGGGCATAGCGTATCTCGCTCCCTGGTCATCGAAACATCAATACCAAGCCAACTAGACGTAGGCTTTACCTTCACCGTAAGGGGCCGAACTAGTATAAACCCCTCGTGTCCTTTGTCCCGATTAACCCCTTCAAGCTTCCTAGTTGCGATGGCTCCACAACTAAGTCCTTTCACGAGGACATCTGACGTGACAATTCCACGATAGTTGGCGCCCACCGTGGGGCCAGCGCACGGTGGATTGGAGTTCTTGAAGGGCAACTTCGAAGGGCTCAAGGGATACGTAGTGGGCCGGATGACCAAGAGTCGTCGCGGCAAGATCTACATCGACGACGAAGGCTGGGGCCCCGACGCCAGCTCAATCGAGTACGGGTACCGGGTCCCCTTCGGCGGAATCCACGTCTTCATTGACCGGATCGGAGAGCCAGGCCCTGAGCCGGACAACCGCACCGACCTCATCGAGACGGCTCAGCGTGCGAGAAAGACCCGAGCTCAACCCGTCATGAAGCGTGCTTTCGTGGGCTGCATCCACGGAGATGAACTCTCTGAAGGATCTGAAGACGGTGGTGAGACGACCGTCCTCTCAGACGGTGATTCATCTGCCGGTTCAACTGATTCGTTGTACCAGGAACAAGACGGCGTGCTCAGGGGCTATTCCGATGGCATCAGTATTCCGGACCCCTGTGAGCCGCCAAGATGGGAAGGAGTCTTCATGGCTGGGACTCAGCCCGGTTCAAACTCTACAATTGCGACAGCAATAACGTCCGGGACAGGAGTGGCCGAGGCAGGAGGCCCTATGCGTCCGTCGGCTCAGGTGTTGATAGAACTCATGGACAAGCTTACGGCCCTGTTAACCGCCATGGTTATCCCTGCAACAAAGATGAGCATGACGCGGAGGTGGCACGGGTGCGTGAGGAAATAGCTCAGTCCAAGGAGGCCTTAGCAGCTGAGGACACTAGATTAGCCGCGGAGCGGGCGACTCTAGATGCCCGGGCGTAGTGGCTGCAGTCAGAAGCTTACCAGCTTAGGATGAGCTTAAACGCGTCCAATGAGGTGATGAGGAGGAGACATCAGAAAACCCAGTCCCGTTTACCTCCGAATTACGACCCTCGGGTTCTTTTTGCTACACCCGGAGCCAGTCCGAGTAACCCGCCAGAAGCCAATCAATTTATGACAGCCGGAGCAGGGGGACCAGCTCAGCCTCGAGAGATGCCACCTCCTCATGTGAGCATGGCACCACTGTGTTATGTGCCGATACCTCCGGGTCACTTTTCCAACCCCATGGAGAACTTAATCGCGGCTTCGGCGCGCTTGGCGGCTCTGCCCATGGACGGTGATGACCTGACAGCGGTGGAGACCCGGAGCGTCAGAGAGCTTCTCCAGACGGCCCTGGCTCAGCAAGAGACCTATTCTTACAGCAGGGACATGATTCATTCAACTCCTCCGACTTGGTTAGCACCGCCTCGTCAGAACCGGAGCCCGAGTTACAGCAGGCACATGGAGTCTGAAGCTTTGTCAAGCAACGCCCGACACCGTAACCAACACGGTGGCTATAACCCGGTGCAAGACCGAGTACGTTAGGAGAACGAGCGGGCGGCTCAGCTGGCGGCTCAACAGGCGGCTCATCAGGATATCCCAGAGTATCCAACGACTTTTGTTGAGGCGGGAGTAGCCACTAGAACCGGTGGTGTTCCTTGTTTGGTACCGGCTTTGCGTAACGTGCGCCTGCCCGAGGACATCAAGGGACCTCGAAAGGTGCCGAATTACACGGCCGACTTGCAGCCTGGAGCTTGGATCGAAAGTTATGAGATGGCCATGGAGTTATTGGAAGTCAGCGACGCAGCAATGGCTAAATACTTTACCATGATGTTAGATGGAACGGCCCGGTCTTGGTTAAAGGGTTTGCCACCCAACTCCATTGACTCATGGGCAAAATTAAAAGCCCGTTTCATCCAGAACTTCAAAGACACCTACAAGCAATCTATGCCGATCGTGGACTTGACGAATTGTAAGCAAGAGGAGGGTGAATCCACCACTCATTAGGTACGCCGGGTCAAGGAGATAATACATTCATCTGACAAGATGGATGCCGGCTCTGCAGTCCTCATGTTGGAGAAGAATTGCCGCTTTGAGCCGCTGAGGCAGAAACTGGGGCGCCTTAAACGTGTCTGCAATGATATGGGGATGCTGATGGCGGCTTTAATCAAATATGCCGGTTCTGATTGTACCAAGGATCCCGCGTTTGATGATGAGAAGACAGGGAAGGTAAAGAGGAACGGCAATGGAAAGGGTCAGCAGCACAACCCGGTGAATCAAAGCGGCAATAAGCGTAAGGCGGACGGCAACCCGGAGTTTGTAGCCAACGCTAATGCACAGGGCAGCAATCAGAGACGTAAGGGCAGGCCGCCCCCTCAGTCTGGCGGGTCAGGCCCATCTCTTGAGCAGCTACTTAATGAGCCTTGCCCGAGACACGGCACCCGGGAACGACCCGCTAACCACTTATGGAAAGATTGCGCGATCATGAAGGCTTTTCAGAATTCCAATACGTTTGGTGACAACTCCGGGTCTGGCGGCGGCTCGGGAGCTGGCGGTTTTCATGGCCCGTGCGGTGGTTCAAACTCCGGCTTTCAGGGACATCTAGGCAGTAATAATCAGCAGCAGTCTGGTCAAGGAGGGAAACAACAACAGCAGTCGGGTTATCAAAGCCATCCAAAACAGTTGAGTGGTGGGCAGTATCACGTGTTTACCACTAGCTTATGCAAACGTGACCAGAAGGTTCATAAGAGGGCCGTGAATTCTGTTGAGCTAGCCATTCCTCGTTATTTGAGGTGGTCAGAACAACCCATTATATGGAGCAGAGAGGATCACCCTCCATGGGTCGATAATCTGGGTCAGTTAGCCTTGGCGGTGGCGCCTCAGGTTGGTGGATATAAATTCACTAAGGTACTCATGGACGGAGGTAGCAACATCAATATCCTCTACTACGAGACCTTTCAACGCATGGGGTTGACTGAGAAGAATTTGAGAACATCCAACACTGTTTTCCATGGGGTGGTTCCGGGAAAGTCTGCTTACCAAATTGGCAAGGTTGAATTGGAGGTGGCCTTTGGAGATGAGTATGATTCCAGGGGTGAGAAATTGACGTTTGAAGTGGTTAAAATCAGGAGTCCATATCACGCTCTGTTTGGGCGACCGGCTTATGCTAAATTCATGGCACGACCATGTTACGTTTACTTACAGCTCAAGATGCTGGGTTACAAGGGCACCATCACTGTGCATGGGAGTCGAAAAGTGGCCTTGGAATGCGAAGAAGGCGACGCAGCTTACGCTGAGTCTGCCTGTGCCACGGAGGAGCTCAAATTTTATCAAGACAATGTTGA
The DNA here is from genome assembly GCA_963921465.1 of Triticum timopheevii. Lineage (NCBI taxonomy): Eukaryota > Viridiplantae > Streptophyta > Magnoliopsida > Poales > Poaceae > Triticum > Triticum timopheevii. The sequence continues at coordinate 38,862,852 of OY997272.1, read as the reverse complement.
CCTGGCGGATATGACCTCCCTCAAGAAACCAACTACTGAGCATGACCCGACGTTGAAGTTTAAATCGGCCGCTGAGACAAGGCTTGTTGACTTTACCCCAGGAGATGCTTCTAAGCAGTTCAACATCAGTGCCAATTTGGATCCTAAATAGGAAAGCGCGCTCATCGAGTTCATCTGTGAGAACCGGGACATCTTTGCATGGAAACCTTCTGACATGCCGGGTGTACCGAGGGAACTCGCTGAGCACACTCACAATATTGATCCAAAGTATAATCCGGTCAGGCAGTTTCTCCGACGGTTCAACGAAGAGAGACGGAAAGCTATTAGGGAAGAGGTCGCCCGGCTCTTAGCGGCCGGGTTTATTGTTGAAGTTTTTCACCCGGAGTGGTTGGCTAACCAGGTGCTTGTACTCAAGAAGAACGGCACTTAGCAGATGTGTGTGGATTACACGGACTTAAACAAGGCTTGTCCGGCTGATCCCTTTGCTCTCCCCCGTATTGATCAAATCATTGATGCTACGGCGGGTTGTGAACGTTTGAGCTTCTTGGATGCTTACTCTGGTTATCATCAGATCAAAATGGCAGTTAAGGACCAGGAGAAGACAGCTTTCATCACTCTGTTTGGAGCCTTCTGTTATGTATCTATGCCGTTTGGACTCAAAAGTGCCCAGGCGTCTTATCAGCGATGTGTCCAGAACTGTTTACACGACCAAATTGGGCGTAATGTTCATGCTTATGTAGATGACATCGTGGTGAAGTCCAGAGAAAAGGAAACCTTGATATCTGACTTGAAAGAGACCTTTGATAATCTCCGAGTTTACAAGATGATGCTTAACCCGGCCAAGTGTGTGTTCGGTGTACCCGCGGGCAAGCTCTTGGGCTTTCTGGTATCAAACAGATGCATTGAAGCTAATCCGGAGAAGATTAAGGCGATTACCTCTCTAGCTAAGCTGGCGTGCATCAATGATGTTCAGCGACTGGCGGGTCGTGTTGCCGCTTTAAGCCAGTTCATAAGCCGGTTAGGGGAGAAGGCCCTACCATTATATCAGATGATGAAGAAAACAGACACTTTTGTCTAGAGTCATGCTACTGATGCCGCCTTTGAGGACTTAAAAAGACAGTTGTCTGAACCATCGGTTCTTGCAGCTCCTATTGATAAAGAGCCGTTGCTGTTATACGTGGCTGCCAATTCACGAGCCGTTAGTGTTGCTATCGTGGTGGAGCGTAAGGAAGCTGGCAAGGAGCATCCGGTTCAACGGCCGGTTTATTACGTCAGTGAGGTGCTCATTGAGTCTAAGCAAAGGTACCCACACTGGCAGAAACTTGTTTATGGAGTGTTTATGGCCAACCGGAAGTTGAAGCAGTACTTTCAAAGTCATCCCATAATTGTGGTAAGTTCTGCCCCCTTGGGGGACATCATTCAGAATAGGGAAGCCACAGGACGAGTTGCCAAGTGGGCCATTGAGCTTGGACCTCATGGTTTGAAGTACATGCCACGTACTGCTATTAAGTCTCAGGCCTTGGTGGACTTTATCAATGATTGGACAGAGTTGCAGGCACCTGAGGAGAAGCCAGATAACACATATTGGACTATTCACTTTGACGGGTGCAGGCAGCTAGAAGGCTCGGGGGCTGGAGTTGTTTTAACTTCCCCTCGAGGTGATAAATTTTGTTATGTACTCCGGCTTATGTTTCCATGTACTAATAATGCAGCTGAGTACGAGGCCTTACTCCTTGGTCTCCGGATGGCCAAGGAGATGAATTTAAGCCGGGTGAGGTGTCTGGGCAACTCAGATCTCGTGGCTCAATAGGTGTCAGGCAAGTGGGATTCCAAGGATCCTCTCATGGCGGCTTATCATCGTGAAGTAGATGCTGTGGCTGGACATTTCAAGGGTTATCAAGTGGAGCACATTGATCGAAGGAAGAATGAGGTGGCTGATGCTTTAAGCCGTCTGGGATCTCAACGCAAGCCGGTGCCACCTAACACCTTTCTTGATGTTTTGCATAACCCTTCTGTCAAGGTGCCTACCAAGGAAAACTAGCGGTGCCAGACCCGGAGGCCCAGCTGGTGGCAGCTCTTCATGTTATCCCGGATTGGACAGTGCCATATTTGGCCTACATGACCCGGGGGGAGTTACCGGAGGATGAGACTTTGGCAAGACAAATTGCCAGGCGATCCAAATCCATGACGATTGTTAATGGTGAGTTGCATCATTGCAGTGTAACAGGGGCGTTTCAACGATGTGTGTCGCCTGCAGAGGGACAAGAGATACTTCGTGAGATTCATGAAGGAGATTGTGGTCATCATGCCGACTCAAAATCTCTTGTGTCCAAGGCCTTCCGTCATGGTTTCTACTGGCTCACGGCTCATGCTGATGCGGAGGATCTGGTCAGTAAATGTGACCGTTGTCAGAAGTTCTCACGACGAGCTCATGTGCCGGCTCAAGAATTGAGGATGATCCCAATTACTTGGTCGTTCGCAGTCTGGGGGCTTGACATGGTTGGACCTTTCAAAAGGTCTAAGGATAAAAAGACACACCTCCTGGTGGCAGTGGATAAGTTTACAAAGTGGGTTGTGTTGGAAATATGCCCTAGAGGCAATAATAAATTAGTTGTTATTATATTTCCTTGTTCATGATAATCGTTTATTATCCATGCTATAATTGTATTGATAGGAAACTCAGATACATGTGTGGATACATAGACAACACCATGTCCCTAGTAAGCCTATAGTTGACTAGCTCGTTGATCAATAGATGGTTACGGTTTCCTGACCATGGACATTGAATGTCATTGATAACGGGATCACATCATTAGGAGAATGATGTGATGGACAAGACCCAATCCTAAGCCTAGCACAAAGATCGTAGTTCGTATGCTAAAGCTTTTCTAATGTCAATTATCATTTCCTTAGACCATGAGATTGTGCAACTCCCGGATACAGTAGGAATGCTTTGGGTGTACCAAACGTCACAACATAACTGGGTGGCTATAAAGGTGCACTACAGGTATCTCCGAAAGTGTCTGTTGGGTTGGCACGAATCGAGACTGGGATTTGTCACTCCGTGTGACGGAGAGGTATCTCTGGGCCCACTCGGTAGGACATCATCATAATGTGCACAATGTGATCAAAGAGTTGATCGCGGGATGATGTGTTACGGAACGAGTAAAGAGACTTGCCGGTAACGAGATTGAACAAGGTATCGGCATACCGACGATCGAATCTCGGGCAAGTACAATACCACTAGACAAAGGGAATTGTATACGGGATCGATTGAGTCCTTGACATTGTGGTTCATCCGATGAGATCATCGTGGAACATGTGGGAGCCAACATGGGTATCCAGATCCCGCTGATGGTTATTGACCGGAGAACGTCTCGGTCATGTCTGCATGGTTCCCGAACCCGTAGGGTCTACACACTTAAGGTTCAATGACGCTAGGGTTATAAAGGAAGTTTGTATGTGGTTACCGAATGTTGTTCGGAGTCCCGGATGAGATCCCGGACGTCACGAGGAGTTCCGGAATGGTACGGAGGTAAAGATTTATATATGGTAAGTCTTGTTTTGGTCGCCGGAAAAGTTTCGCGCATTATCGGTATTGTACCGGGAGTGCCGAAAGGGGTCCGGTGGTCTACCAGGGGGTCCACCTGCCCCGGGGGGGCCACATGGGCTGTAGGGGTGTGCGCCTTGGCCAATATGGGCCAAGGGCACCAGCCCCAAGAGGCCCATGCGCCAAGAGATAAGGGAAAGGGAGAGTCCTAAAGGGGGAAGGCACCTCCTAGGTGCCTTGGGGAGGATGGACTCCTCCCTAGCCGCACCCTTCCTTGGAGGAAGGGCCAAGGCTGCGCCCCCCCTCTCCCTTGCCCCTATATATAGTGGAGGGGAGGAAGGGCAGCCGCACCTGAAGCCCTGGCGCCTCCCTCCCTCCCGTGACACCTCCTCCTCTCCCGCAGGTGCTTGGCGAAGCCCTGCAGGATTGCCACGCTCCTCCACCACCACCACGCCTATGTGCTGCTGCTGGATGGAGTCTTCCTCAACCTCTCCCTCTCTCCTTGCTGGATCAAGGCATGGGAGATGTCACCGGGCTGTACGTGTGTTGAACGCGGAGGTGCCGTCCGTTCGGCACTAGGATCTCCGGTGATTTGGATCACGACGAGTACGACTCCTTCAACCCCGTTCTCTTGAACGCTTCCGCTTAGTTATCTACAAGGGTATGTAGATGCACTCTCCTTCCCCTCGTTGCTGGTTTCTCCATGGATAGATCTTGGTGACACGTAGGAAAATTTTGAATTTCTGCTACGTTCCCCAATAGTGGCATCATGAGCTAGGTCTATTGCGTAGATTCTTTGCACGAGTAGAACACAAAGTAGTTGTGGGCGTTGATCTTGTTCAATATGCTTACCGTTACTAGTCCAATCTTGTTTTGATGGTATTGTGGGATGAAGCGGCCCGGACCGACCTTACACGTACTCTTACGTGAGACAGGTTCCACCGACTGACATGCACTTGGTGCATAAGGTGGCTAGCGGGTGCCAGTCTCTCCCACTTTAGTCGGAACGGATTCGATGAAAAGGGTCCTTATGAAGGGTAAAGAGCAATTGGCATATCACGTTGTGGTTTTGCATAGGTAAGAAACGTTCTTGCTAGAAACCCATAGCAGCCACGTAAAACATGCAAACAACAATTAAAGGACGTCTAACTTGTTTTTGCAGGGTATGCTATGTGATGTGATATGACCAAGAAGAATGTGATGAATGATATGTGATGTATGAGATTAATCATGTTCTTGTAATAGGAATCACGACTTGCATGTCGATGAGTATGACAACCGGCAGGAGCCATAGGAATTGTCTTAATTTATTATATGACCTGCGTGTCATTAAACAACGCCATGTAATTACTTTACTTTATTGCTAACCGGTAGCCATAGTAGTAGAAGTAATAGTTGGCGAGACAACTTCATGAAGACACGATGATGGAGATCATGGTGTCATGTCGGTGACGATGATTATCATGGAGCCCCGAAGATGGAGATCAAAAGGAGCAAAATGATATTGGCCATATCATGTCACTATTTGATTGCATGTGATGTTTATCATGTTTATGCATCTTATTTGCTTAGAACAACGATAGTAAATGAGATGATCCCTCATTTAAATTTCAAGAAAGTGTTCCCCCTAACTGTGCACCGTTGCGAAAGTTCGTCGTTTCGAAGCACCACGTGATGATCGGGTGTGATAGATTCTTACGTTCACATACAACGGGTGTAAGCCATATTTACACACGCGAAACACTTAGGTTAACTTGACGAGCCTAGCATGTACAGACATGGCCTCGGAACACAAGAGACCGAAAGGTCGAGCATGAGTCATATAGTAGATATGATCAACATGAAGATGTTCACCGATGATGACTAGTCCGTCTCACGTGATGATCGGACACGGCCTAGTTGACTCGGATCATGTAATCACTTAGATGACTAGAGGGATGTCTATCTGAGTGGGAGTTCATGAGATGAACTTAATTATCCTGAACATAGTCAAAAGATCTTTGCAAATTATGTCGTAAGCTCGCGCTTTAGTTCCACTGTTTAGATATGTTCCTAGAGAAAATATAGTTGAAAGTTGACAGTAGCGATTATGCGGACAGTAGAAAGCTTATGTCCTTAATGCACCGCTCAGTGTGATGAACCCCAAACATCGTTTGTGGATGTTGCGTACATCGGACATACACGTTTTGATAACTACGTGATAGTTCAGTTAAACGGTTTAGAATTGAGGCACCAAAAGACGATTTTGAAACGTCGTGGAACATATGAGATGTTTCAAGGGATGAAATTGGGATTTCAGGCTCGTGCCCACGTCAAGAGGTATAAGACCTCCGACGATTTTCTTAGCCTGCAAACTAAGGGAGAAAAGCTCAATCGTTGAGCTTGTGCTCAGATTGTCTGAGTGCAACAATCACTTGAATCGAGTGGGAGTTGATCCTGCAGATGAGATAGTGATGTTTCTCCAAAGTCATTGCCACCAAGCTGCTAGAGCTTCGTGATGAACTATAACATATCAGGGATAGATATGATGATCCTTGAGGTATTTGCGATGATTGACATCGCGAAAGTAGAAATCAAGAAGGAGCATCAATTGTTGATGGTTGGTGAAACCACTAGTTTCAAAAAGGGGCAAGGGCAAGAAGGGATACTTCATGAAACAGCAAATCAGCTACTGCTCTAATGAAGAAACCCAAGGTTGAACCCAAACCCGAGACTAAGTGCTTCTGTAATAAGGGGAACAACCACTAGAGCAGAATTACCCTAGATACTTGGTAGATGAGAAGGCTGGCAAGGTCGATAGAAGTATATTGGATATACATTATGTTAATGTGTACTTTACTAGTACTCCTAGTAGCACCAGGGTATTAAGATACCGGTTCGGTTGCTAAGTGTTAGTAACTCGAAATAAAAGAGCTACGGAATAAACGGAGACTAGCTAAAGGTGAGCTGACGATATGTGTTGGAAGTGTTTCCAAGTTTGACGTGATCAAACATCGCACGCTCCCTCTACCATCAAGATTAGTATTAAACCTGAATAATTGTCATTTGGTGTTTGCGTTGAGCATGGACATGATTGGATTATGTCTATCGCAATACGGTTATTCATTTAAGGAGAATAATGGTTACTCTATTTATTTGAATAATACCTTTAATGGTCTTGCACCTAAAGGAATGGTTTATTGAATCTCGATCGTAGTGATACACATTTTCATGCCAAAAGATATAAGATAGTAATGATAGTACCAATTACTTGTGGCACTACCATGTAAGTCATATTGGTATAAAACGCATGAAGAAGCTCCATGTTGATGGATCTTTGGACTCACTCGTTTTGAATAGTTTGAGACATGCGAACCATGTCTATTGGTGTAGATGCATGAAGAAACTCCATGGAGATGGATCGTTTGGACTCACTTGATTTTGAATCACTTGAGATATGCAAATCTTACCACATGGGCAAGATGACTGAAAAGCCTTGTTTTCAGTAAGATGGAACAAGATAGCAACTTGTTGGAAGTAACACATTTTGATGTGTGCAGTCCAATGAGTGCTGAGGCATGCAGTGAATTTCGTTATGTTCTTACTTCACAGATGATTCGATTAGATGTTGAGTATATTTACTTGATGAACACAATTCTGAATTATTGAATGGTTCAAGTAATTTCAGAGTGAAGTTGAAGATCATTGTGACAAGAGGATAAAATGTCTATGCTATGATCATAGAGATGAGTATCTGAGTTACGAGTTTGGCACACAATTAAGACATTGTGGAGATTGTTTCACAACCAATACCGCCTGGAACACCATAGTGTGATGGTGTGTCCGAACATCATAACTGCACCCTATTGGATATGGTGCATACCATGATGTCTCTTATCGAATTACCACTATCGTTTATGGGTTAGGCATTAGAGACAACCACATTCACTTTAAATAGGGCACCAAGTAATTCCGTTGAGATGACACCGTATGAACTATGGTTTAGAGAAATCTAAGCTGTCATTTCTTAAAGGTTTGGGACTGCGACGCTTATGTGAAAAAGTTTCAGGTTGATAAGCTCGAACCCAAAGCGGATAAAATGCATCTTCATAGGACACCCAAAACAGTTGGGTATACCTCCTAATTCAGATCCGAAAGCAATAGGGATTGTTTCTTGAATCGGGTCCTTTCTCGAGGAAAAGTTTGTCTCGAAAAGTTAAGTGGGAGGATGGTGGAGACTTGATATGGTTATTGAACCGTCACTACAACTAGTGTGTAGCAGGGCACATGAAGTTGTTCCTGTGGCGCCGACACCAATTGAAGTAGAAGCTTATGATAGTGATCATGAAGTTTCGGATCAAGTCACTACCGTACCTCGTAGGGTGACAAGGATGTGTACTACTTCAGAGTGGTACAGTAATCCTGTCTTGAAGGTCATGTTGCTAGACAACAATGAACCTGCGAGCTATGGAGAAGCGATGGTGGGCCCAAATTCCGACAAATGGTTAGAAGCCATGAAATCCGAGATAAGATCCATGTATGAGAACAAAGCATGGACTTTGGTGGACTTGCCCGTTGATCAGCAAGCCATTGAGATAAATGGATCTTTAAGAAGAAGACGGACGTGGACGGTAATGTCACCATCTATGAAGCTCGACTTGTGGCGAAGAGTTTTTCAAAAGTTCAAGGAGTTGACTACGATGAGATTTTCTCATTCGTAGCGATGCTTAAAGTCCGTCGGAGTCATGTTAGCACAAGCTGCATTTATGAAATATGGCAGATGGATGTCAAAACGAGTTTCCTTACCAGTTTTCATAAGGAAAGGTTGTATGTGATAAAATCAGAAAGGTTTTGTCGATCCTAAGGATGCTAGAAGGTATGCTAGCTCCAGCAATCCTTCCATGGACTGGAGTAAGCATCTCGGAGTTGGAATATACACTTTAATAAGATGATCAAAGATTTTGGGTTTATACAAAGTCTATGAGAAACTTGTACTTCCAAAGAAGTGAGTGGGAGCACTATAGAATTTCTAATGAGTATATGTTGTTGACATATTGTTGATCAGAAATGATGTAGAATTTCTGGAAAGCATATAGGGTTATTTGAAAAGTGTTTTTCAATGAGAAAACCTGGATTAAGCTGCTTGAACATTGAGCATCAAGATCTATGAGGATAGATAAAAAATGCTTAATAATACTTTCAAATGAGCACATACCTTGACGTGATCTTGAAGGTGTTCAAGATGGACCAGTCAAAGAACGAGTTCTTGCCTGAGTTGTAAGGTACGAAGTTAAGACTTAAAGCTCGACCACGGCAGAAAATAGAGAAAGGACGAAGGTCGTCCCCTATGCTTTAGACGTAGGCTCTACAGTATGCTATGCTAAGTACCGCACCTAATGTGTGCCTTGCCACATGTCTGGCAAGAGGGTACAAAGGTGATCAAGGAGTGGATCACTAGATGGCGGTCAAAATTATCCTTAGAGGAATAAGGATATGTTTCTTGGTTATGGAGGTGATAAAGAGTTCGGCGTAAAGGGTTACGTCGATGCAAGCTTTAAGACCTATCCGAGTGACTCTAAGTAGCAAACCGGATACGTATAGTGGAGCAACCATTTGGAATAGTTCCAAGTAGAGCGTGGTAGCAGCATTTACAATATGACCTAGAGATTTGTGAAGTACATACGGATCTGAATGTTGCAGACCCGTTGACTAAAACCTCTCTCACAAGCAAAACATGATCAAACCCCAGAACTCATTGAGTCTTAATCACATGATGATGTGAACTAATAAACTCTTTGGATGTTGGTCACATGGTGATGTGACCTGTGAGTGTTAATCACATGGCTATGTGAACTAGATTATTGACTCTAGTGCAAGTGGGAGACTGTTGGAAATATGCCCTAGAGGCAATAATAAATTAGTTGTTATTATATTTCCTTGTTCATGATAATCGTTTATTATCCATGCTATAATTGTATTGATAGGAAACTCAGATACATGTGTGGATACATAGACAACACCATGTCCCTAGTAAGCCTCTAGTTGACTAGCTCGTTGATCAATATATGGTTACGGTTTCCTGACCATGGACATTGAATGTCATTGATAACGGGATCACATCATTAGGAGAATGATGTGATGGACAAGACCCAATCCTAAGCCTAGCACAAAGATCGTAGTTCATATGCTAAAGCTTTTCTAATGTCAAGTATCATTTCCTTAGACCATGAGATTGTGCAACTCCAGGACACCGGAGGAATGCTTTGGCTGTACCAAACATCACAACGTAACTGGGTGGCTATAAAGGTGCACTACAGGTATCTCCGAAAGTGTCTATTGGGTTGGCACGAATCGAGACTGGGATTTGTCACTCCGTGTGATGGAGAGGTATCTCTAGGCCCACTCGGTAGGACATCATCATAATGTGCACAATATTATCAAAGAGTTGATCGCGGGATGATGTGTTACGGAACGAGTAAAGAGACTTGCCGGTAACGAGATTGAACAAGGTATCGGCATACCGACGATCGAATCTCGGGCAAGTACAATACCGATAGACAAAGGGAATTGTATACAGGATCGATTGAGTCCTTGACATCGTGGTTCATCCGATGAGATCATCGTGGAACATGTGGGAGCCAACATGGGTATCCAGATCCCGCTGATGGTTATTGACCGGAGAACGTCTCGGTCATGTCTGCATGGTTCCCGAACCCGTAGGGTCTACACACTTAAGGTTCGATGATGCTAGGGTTATAAAGGAAGTATGTATGTGGTTACCGAATGTTGTTCAGAGTCTCGGATGAGATCCCGGACATCACGAGGAGTTCCGGAATGGTCCGGAGGTAAAGATTTATATATGGTAAGTCTTGTTTTGGTCGCCGGAAAAGTTTCGTGCATTATCGGTATTGTACCGGGAGTGCCGAAAGGGGTTCGGTGGTCCACCAGGGGGTCCACCTGCCCCGGGGGGCCACATGGGCTGTAGGGGTGTGCGCCTTGGCCTCTACGGGCCAAGGGCACCAGCCCCAAGAGGCCCATGCGCCAAGAGATAAGGGAAAGGGAGAGTCCTAATGGGGGAAGGCACCTCCTAGGTGCCTTGGGGAGGATGGACTCCTCCCTAGCCGCACCCTTCCTTGGAGGAAGGGCCAAGGCTGCGCCCCCCCTCTCCCTTGCCCCTATATATAGTGGAGGGGAGGGAGGGCAGCCGCACCTGAAGCCCTGGCGCCTCCCTCCCTCCCGTGACACCTCCTCCTCTCCCGCAGGTGCTTGGTGATGCCCTGCAAGATTGCCACGCTCCTCCACCACCACCACGCCGTTGTGCTGCTGCTGGATGGAGTCTTCCTCAACCTCTCCCTCTCTCCTTGCTGGATCAAGGCATGGGAGACGTCACCGCGTTGTACGTGTGTTGAACGCGGAGGTGCCATCCGTTCGGCACTAGGATCTCCGGTGATTTGGATCACGACGAGTACGACTCCTTCAACCCCGTTCTCTTGAACGCTTCCGCTTAGCGATCTACAAGGGTATGTAGATGCACTCTCCTTCCCCTCGTTGCTGGTTTCTCCATGGATAGATCTTGGTGACACGTAGGAAAATTTTGAATTTCTGCTACGTTCCCCAATAGGTTGAGGCGGAGCCAGTCAGTAAGTGTGATGCGGCCACAGCGGTTCAGTTCATGAAAAAGGTGATCTTTCGTTTTGGTTTCCCACACAGTATTATAACTGATAATGGTACTAATCTCTCCAAGGAAGCCATGGAAGAGTTCTGTCAACGATAACATATCCGGCTTGATGTTTCGGCTGTTGCTCATCCTCAATCCAATGGTCAAGCAGAAAGAGCTAATCAAGAGATCCTGAAGGGTATCATGCCCCGGCTCTTTGTCCCCTTAAAACGGACTCCGGGTTGCTGGGTGGAGGAGTTACCCTCTGTGCTATGGAGCATCAACACTACGCCTAACAGATCTACGGGTTACACACCTTTCTTCATGGTCTATGGAGCAGAGGCAGTTCTGCCAAGTGACATCCAACACGACTCACCCCGCGTGGCGGCTTACGTTGAGGCGGATAACGAAAAGGCTCGTCAGGATGCACTTGACTTGTTGGATGAGGAGCGAGACTTGGCAATAGCCCGCTCAGCGATTTACCAGCAAGACCTGCGCCGCTATCACAGCCGCCGGGTTAAGAGCAGAACCTTTCAGGAAGGTGACTTGGTACTCCGGCTCATCCAAGATCAATCTGACATGCACAAGCTATCTCCGCCTTGGGAAGGACCCTTTGTGGTCAGAAAGAATCTGAACAGAGGGTCATATTACCTCTTTGATGTTCGAGAGCACAAAGACTCACGTAAGTCGGAGGAGGAGACCCGCCGGTCGTGGAATATTGCCCATCTTCGGCCTTACTATACTTAAGCCACCGGCTCTTAAGATGTATATATTTTTGACGATGTACATATTATATAAAGCAATAAAGCAGGACCTCTGTCCTTTTTTCCATAAAGAATGTTTTTATGTCTTCTTTATCAGGTGATGGAAACTACCAACAGGGAGCGGATCATATCTAAATCCGGCTTTCCCTTTGGTCCGGCTTATGATCATATCTGAATCTAGCCATGATCACTTGGGGGCTTCCTGTTCAAACATAGGTCGTATTCGAATCAAAGAGAACATAGCTGTCGATACCCACTTGATCGGCATATTGCCAAACCCACATGGGGGCTTCTTGATCATATTTGAATCACAGCTTAACCCCTTTGGGTCTGACGTGGATCGTATTTGAATCAGCGTCATTAAACAACTCTTATGGTCACTTGGGGGCTTCCTGTTCAAACATAGGTCGTATTCGAACCAAAGAGAACATAACTATCGATACCCACTTGATCGGCATCGCCAAAGCCACTGGGGGCTATATGATCGTATCCGAATCTTAGCTTAACCCCTTTGGAACGGTTTACTGATCGTATTCGAATCAGAAGCTTGTAAATGTTGTTTATTATCCATTATAAGCATAATTATTTTAACTATCCTGAGACCTTGTGAAAAGCATTATGAGATGTTTTTTGTCTTTTCCGGTTTAATATTGGTCACACCACGTTGTTAAGTACCAGGTGAGCATCATATCAGCAGGAAAGATTATCAAGGGGATCGCAGGTATGTCATCATGGTTATGTTTAACAAATATAGTCGTAAACCGGCCTGTATATGGTATCTTTGGTTGGTATTCCAGGTTGTTAATACTTTATGTGACCCTCGGCGCGATAAACCGCCAAGGGAATTTTGCTTGTTTTATGTGCAGGATAAGGTAAGAAAATTTAAACGCCAAGGGAATAAACGATCAACATAAGCCATAAATATATAGCAATAGCGGCTTACGAAAGTGTTAAGCGCTAGAAACATGCGCGAAGGCATGACAAACATTGAGAAGTTTTTCTACCCTATTACAAGACTCCTTGAGTCTGAACAAATGAAGCATTGTTTTTTTGCAAAACACATGGCGCTTTACTCCTTCGGCGGGCTTGAAGACTCCGGGTTATCCTTCTCCGCTTCTCCGTCGGCTATTTTGTCCTGGAAAGTTGATAAGGCCCAGTCAATGCTGATCAAAGCTTCAAACTCAGCTTCATCATCTATTAAACCGGCTGGGTCCACTTCAGGGGCAAAAGTATGCTTACGAATTGGAGGGATCAGGCTGACTTGATCATATGGAATGTTTGGAATTCTCCGGTTCTCGCTGTCATAACCCGGCGAATACTTAGTAAGGTCAGTATCGTTCCCAATAAGGGTCGCCACGGGACGTATGACTTTGACACAGGCGGTGAAGTCATGATCATCAAATACAGTACCGTCCTCCTTCAGACTTGGGTATCCAAGGGCAAGGTCGGCCGGATCTAGCTCTGGAAGCCATGCTTTCGCCCGGCTCAATGCGGCTACGGCTCCGGCTCTTGAGGACGCCCGCCTTAAATCTTGGATCTGCTGAGGTAACACAGCGAGGCACTTCAACACATCTTGCAGAAGGCGGGGAGTGGTGTTGGATAAGGCTACAACAGCCAAGGCACGGTGTGACCCGGTGTACAGCTGCTCCACTAGAGTGTAAACCGCCTTAAGTTTAATCAACATGTTCTGCTTAAGGTTGGTGCTCCTGGGGCATGTGTTCATCAACAGAAAGTGAGCCGGAGATAGCAATTACAATAATCATCAAAGAAAAGATTACAATATTTGAGGTTATGAAAAATAACTCACCAAAGATGGCTGAGACCATCTGAGATATCTGTCGTTTTAAGTCAGACAGCTCGGTTGTTGCTTCTGCAAGAGATGCTTCTGCTGTTTTGGCCCGGGTCACCAGTGAAGCCTTCTCATCAGCCCAGATTTTCTTCTCTGACTCAAAATTTTTCTTCAATTTCTCTTGTTCAGAGACACTGAATTCAAATTTGGAGTTGGCTTTTTGAGTTTCAAGTTCTTGAGTTTCCAGCCGGCTCTTCAGGACAACAAGCTCCGACTCAAATTGACTTATGGTGGCCTGCATCGATATCGGGTTATGGTAAGAATCATGGTAAGATAATATTAAGTCCCAAGTACTTTACAAGTAAAGATACTTGACACTTGGGGGCTAATGTATGCTGAAGAATTTTTAAACCTACCATGCCGGGTCACACATATTAAGTCTCAAGCACTTTACAAGTAAAGATACTTGACACTTGGGGGCTAATGTGTATCGCAAATTTAAACTACCATATTATAACCGGGTTAAATATATTCTCTTTAAACCGGGCAAACTAACAGTAAAGCAGATTTCTAAGTCTACAGCATATTTATTCATAAGCAATAGACTTGGGGGCTGGTACAGTAAGTAAGATTCAGGAAAATAGCATAAGTTATACCTCCGATTTGTGCTGTATTTGTTTTACCATGTCAATTTCCAGGTCACGACTATTATGCACTTGATTCAGATAGCCCGAGACTATATCACCAATGCTTAAGTGAGTATAATAGGTAATATCCTGCTTGGCCTTTCGGCGTTCGACAAGTTCTTCCTTGGCAGAACATTTGGCAAGGACAGTAGGCCGCCCAGGTTCAACAAATTGACTTTTTACAAACTCAACTTCCGGTTCAGACGTCTTGACCGGGCTAGGAGCATCCGGGTTATCGGAGCTGTTGAGAGTATCTTCGGCAGGCGGGTTAGAAGTTGGCACTGGAATGTCAGAGGCCGGTTTAGGCGGCTGATGGGTAGAGCTGTCTGAAGCAGACATATCAATCGCCGGTTCAGTTACAATCGGGTCTTGGGACGGCTTATTCTTTTTTTCCCTCTTGCTGGGTTTCACTTGCATGCTATTAACAAAGGCAGAAGGATGAATACTAAAGCATGGGTAAAGTAAAGCTCAAAGTACATAAGGTTACATTCCTCGGGAGCAGTTTTGAAAGCCGGCATGTTTGATTGCATAGACTCACCGGAAGAAGGAGAGGTATCCTGATAATTGGAGTTAGATGAATTGAGAGGCTGGCGAATTAAGCCCGCTGATGAAAAGCAGAACGTAAATCGGAGATAACCTCAGTCCGACGCTTCCTAGTTACATCAGGTAAGCCGGAGGAGAGTTCTGCATCCTTGTTGTTCCGGGTCTGCCTCTAGTTTTCAAGTTGTTGTTGCTTCAAAAGAAATTAAGGATCTTGATAAGCTAGAGGATGTGAAAATCTTACTTTCCGGGTCACCCTTCGGATTTTTTGCTTTGGCAAAGGCTCTGAGTCGGAGGAGATTATAGTTACCTCTTCATCAGCTGCTTGGCTGTTCCCCATATCCTCCTGAAGGGATAGAATGTCAGTCAAGTAATGATAAAGGAATTAAGAAAATTTAAAAGATTACCTCTTCATCATCCGAAGAAGTATCATCCAATTTGAGTAAGTCGAAGGCGCTGGGTTTCTTCTTCTTTGAGGTTCCTGTCTTGGCGGCTTTCCTTTCGGTTTTCTTGGCTGTCCTAGCTTTTTTGGCAGCCTCATGGTCATATTTGACCTTCCAGAAGTTGTTATCGGCCTGTGGAAAAGGATAAGGAATTATGAGCACAAATAAGGTATAACATAGCAAAAAGTATTTATTAAGATTGATAACTCACTGCAGGGGCTGGGTTCTTCTTGCAGAAGGGAAGTAAGCCGAAGGCATTACTAGTTACAGTGCCCTCCTTCAGCAGCGACTGGGTCATAGCATCCACCACATCATCTGGTAAGTCGTCAGGACTATGGCGTAGCGGGTCATTTTTTTCGCCTGTGTAAGTACACATTAAGCCGGAACGGCGGCTTAATGGAAGTACTCGCCAAGTGACCCAGACTTGGACCAGATCGATGCCGTTTAAACCGTTTCCCAAGAGAGATTTGATCTTCTTGATGGTGGGATTGAGAGGCAGACGCTCGACGACTGTCAGTTTGTCCGCTAGCGGATGGTTGGACTCAAGGCGCAGGGCGCGGAAGCCGGGCAGAGGGCTCTCATCAGCCGGTGAGGTATCCTGACAATAGAACCACGTCTGGTTCCAATCTTTTGGATGACTCGGCAGTTCAGTGTAAGGAAAAAGGCAATCTCTCCGCCGCTGAATTGAAATGCTGCCAAGCTCAAGACTAGGCCCGTTGGCACGTTCATTCTGCCGGTTCAAGTAGAAAAGTTCTCTGAAAAATAGCAGACTTGGCTCCTCTCCCAAGTATACCTCGCAGAAGACTTGAAAATTGCAAATATTTGACACAGAATTGGGTCCAATGTCTTGAGGTCTAAGATCAAAGAAATTCAAAATCTCCCTGAAGAATTTTGAGCTGGGAGGAGCAAATCCCCGGTTCATATGATTCGTAAAAATTATTACCTCCCCTTCTTTGGGTTGAGGCCTCTCTTCAGACGAGTCTGGGGCACGATAAGACATAACCTCCTTTTTTGGCAGGTGGCCAGACTTCACAAATTCAGACAGTTTACTCTTAGTGACTATGGATGGGACCCAATTGCAAGTCACAGGGGCTTTGGTTGCCTTAGGTGCCATGACAACAGTTGGCCTACGACAAAGTAAGAGGTTCCGATTCAATTTTAACCCGGGAGAAAATATCTTAATTATTCAAGACGGCGGCTTAAGAAGGGGCCTAATGATATAAGGATAACTATGCAACAGTGTTTAAGCCGCTACGTGTATCAAAAGCAGTTCCAATTTCTTAAGGTTATAAGAAGCAAGGCAGGCTCACAGATCAGTATTATTTATTTAAGCCAGTTACATGGACAGTTGTGTTTAAGCGTATTCGACAGAAGTAGTTTTTCGGGTGATACAAATAGGTTTCATAATCTGCTACTGTTTTTTGAGATCAAAAGGCTGTTCTAGCAAGAAAATTTCTAGACCTAAGACTGGCGTAGATGAAGCTCAATGGCTCGAATGGGGCCTCTGTGGGACAGAAGGGGATCTGGTTGCGTTCAAAATAGGTGCGGGAAATCTACTGCATCAATTTTTACCATATTCAAGACCAAAAAGAGCGGGGGTGATGAAATCTATGAAAGGAAACTACCGAACAGCGAAGAACATGAAGAACTCGAAGGCCCTAATGTAGATCTAAGGAGCAGGAAAGGGGAGACTTACCGATGAAAGGTTGCTGCGGAAGGGTGTCACGCTTTTTCTGATCCAACCAGGTTGATGCAGCGGCCTGAGTTGGTGAAGATGAGGAGATCCGCGGCGGTGGCGGTGGCGGAGCTTGAGCGACAGAGAAGCAGTGAGAGGAGGAAGATGACCGGAAGGAGGAGAGTGGGAAGACCAGGGTCGCTCCTATTTATAAGGGAAGGATAACTGAGGCGGCGCGAGAAACGAGGAGATAAAATTTATTATCCAGCGTCCCCGACGCCTCGGCTTTTGGAACAGACAGTAAAGGCAAAGATCCGTTGGAGGATACGATGAAATAAAAAATGATTTTAAGTAAGGATGACGTCACGGCGGGTTAACACGGATCCAAAAGATGACGTCACGGCGGGTTAAAGAAAACCTTTGTACAGGCAGAGGATTGAATATTTACTGCTTAAAGGTATTTTAAGATTGACATGAACAGGTTCAAATCAATCTGGGGCCTAATGTTGGGGATATAACTATTTGTGTAAGCCGCCTAGGAGGGGCCGGGTTACGCAAAGAGGACTCACCAGAAGCTCAAGACCAAAGCATGAAGATGGCGGTTCAATAGAGGGCTTAAGGTCCACAGGCGGCTTAAGGCCCGTTGTAGTAAACCGCCATAATGGCATGACTTGTATCATAAGGTAGATTTAATTAGTCACCGAGCCGGACACTGTTTATAAGCCGGCCGGGACTCTGTAAGCCACAGGGCGTCAACCCGTGTATATAATGGGACGACCTACTGACGTCTTAGGGCAAGAAACAACTCATCGAGAGCCGGGCATAGCGTATCTCGCTCCCTGGTCATCGAAACATCAATACCAACCCAACTAGACGTAGGCTTTACCTTCACCGTAAGGGGCCGAACTAGTATAAACCTCTCGTGTCCTTTGTCCCGATTAACCCCTTCAAGCTTCCTAGTTGCGATGGCTCGACAACTAAGTCTTTTCACGAGGACATCTGATGTGACAATTCCACGACAAGAAGTGTTTTCTCGTGGAAGCAAATCCGTGCCTCCAGGAGAAGCAAATATGTGATCCTCATGAAAGCAGATATTTTTCCCTATCAAAGAAGTACAGTTGTGCTTCTCGTAGAAGGAAATCCGTGCCACCATGAGAAGCAAATTTGTGCTTCTCATGGAAGTATTTTCCCATGCAAAAAGCCCGCAAATAGAATTCTCAAAAACTTAGGGAAACCGGGCGAAAACTGTAAAAGCTAGGAAAACTGAAAAATATCAATCTAAAACCCAAAAACGCGTACAAAAAAATAAAATAAAACAATTCAGAGGGAGCACTCAGCACGTGAGATGTGACAGTGGTTAGACGCACCACTTGGCATGCTCCCTGGGCACGACCACTGGCGGTTTTGCGTTATACAAGCTTTTTTTTAGACAATCCACGAAGCTTTTATTAAACCGTCACCACATTTACAGGGACGAACTGAAGTTCACCAGGGTTGCCTAACCAAACATGGCGGCCTACCCCTAGCTTCAAAGCATGCTTCACTAGATTGTGAGCCTCGAAATTCAAGCTCCTAAACTCATGCACAATATTGCATGGTTGAAAACTACGAGCGTAATCTATGATCTCATGAATAATAGCACCATAGCTAGGCCTACTCTTCTGACTTATGTCACTTACAATACCCTTGCAATCTGTTGCACTATAGCTAGGACTACTCTTCTGACTTATACAAGCTGGCGACACGCACGCGGAGTCCTGATTGGGCTGGCCCATTGCGATCGAATCCAGAATGTCTCGCTACCAAAGCAGTGGTACCGATACATCGACCTAACGCAGTAAAAAATTGCAAAAGCTAATCGCCCACGCTAGGAGTGGGGTATGCAGGTGACTACTAAGTAGCGCGAGTTATCAAGTAGCGGTAGATTCAAAACTGTTTGTAATTTTTCGAACATTTGCTGGAAAATTGTGAACAAATTTTTAAAAGGAAAACAATGTTTCAGAATATTAATATTTGCTGGAAAGTTGGGATCAAACATTATCTAGATGATCATTTTTTGAATTTGTAATTTTTTGAAAGAATTGATATATTTTTAAAAATTCTAAACAATAGTTTTAAACTGCGCACAATTTTTTAAATTCCTGAATAATTTTTGAAACCAAGAGTTTTTTTTCAAAAATGTGCAATTTTTTGAAGTTGGGAAGAATTTATAAAACAATGAGCAGTTTTTGAATTTGTGAACAAAATTTGGAAAACATGAACATTTTTTGAAATTCTGCCCAAATTTTGGAACCACGAAATCTTGTTGAATTCATGAACAAGTTTTGAAAATAGAACATCTTTTGAAATTCCAAACAATATTTGAATTGTTCAAACATTTTTCAAAAGAAAAAGACATGTAACAGAAAAAACAACAAGCAGAAAACAATTTTTTGGAAAAGAAATAGAAAAGCAAGAGAAAAGTATAATAAGACAAAGAAAACCAAATGAAGAAAACAAAACAGAAAAAACAGTTGGTGATAAAAACTGGGTTATAACTTTGACATGTGTGAAAGCAGGTACACATTTAAATGGGCCAGCCCAATTGATCGCGAGCTTGGCCTTCTGTGTGCGAAGGTCCGACATTTCGATGCTTAATGTGTTAGGCATCTTTAAGACCGACCCGTAACCTTTTCGCAACCGTCCGAACCGTGAAAGCTATCCAACGCCGACCTGCATCAGTCCGTGGAGCGGTCTAGATGCGATTTCTCTCACAAATTGGAGACAAAAGTGTGGGAGGTTTGCGAAAGTCTGGACATCCGAAACTTAGGACTTCGACCCTCCGGGCCCACATAATTCGCCCTTCCGGTCCCATTTTTTTCCACCCCGCCCCTTCTTCCCCTTACTTTGCATCCACACTCTCCACCTTTGTCGCCACTGTTGTTCATCTCCAGCCGCCACAGATGCATTGTTGGACGTTCGCAACCAGCACCGACACGCCCGCTCGCCGTTTCGACGGAGCTTTCAGCTCTGGAGCCGTTTGTACCTAGGTACACTCCGCCCCTTGTCGGCGACCTCCATGGCGGACACCACACCCTGCAGGTGTTCGGTCAAATGTCATTGAGCTTATTTTCAAATGCTATGTCGTTTTTAGAGTACGTGGGATGGTGAGCTACTCGACCATGGAGGATGAGTTGTTGTGCGATGCATGACTGGTCGTATCCGCGAATTCATAGGCAGGACCAGAGGGCCGCCCTTCTGGGAGCAAGTGGATGAAAAGTTTAACGCACGAAAACACATTGCGCCTTATGATATGTACATCATTCACCCATGCAACGTAAGGCCGTTGTCATATCACTGGCAATGCTATCCAGATCGGCGTCATCAAGTTTTGCAACTTGGTTAGTCAGCTCGAGGCAAGGTGACCGTTGCACGTGGACATGGACATCGTGAGTTTTACTTCCTCTTGCTCAACTTGTTGATTGATTCATTCACTCAATGTTGGTCTACACATTATATGTAGCATGCACGCGTCACCGTGGTGTACCACAAGACAGAGGGACGGTTATTTACGTGCACACACTGCTGGATGAGATCCGTTCATGAAAAACATGTTGGGACATCCAGGATGTAGTCAAATTGGAGACGACATTGTTGTACTTATACTTAATTTGCATGTTATGTATGGATGATTTATGCTATTTTCTATCCAAATTTTAATGAATATCGGCCGGTGTGCATGAATTTCGTCCCATAAATTAAAATGCGGTTTAAAATATATACGGCTAGCGTTGCATGATTGTCGCTCTCACACATGTCTGTGGACTAGTCCTCCTGTTCACGGACGCATACGGAAGGATTTTGGCCGGTTGCCTGCCGTTGGAGATGCCCTAATGCATCCAACGTACGCCCACCCCGCCACGCCGCGTCCCGCATCCTCATGTATATATACCTAACCTAACCCCCACTCACCAAACCAAGAGCAAGGCATCGGCACCAATTCACATGGATGTGCAAAAGTATGACTATGGGCTGTTCTAGAGAGCTCTTGCTACAGTGCCCAGGAGTGGCGATTTGGCGAAATGCCGGCGACTGGCGCTATGTCGTTTTCCCATCTCCTTGATTCCTTTTCTTGGTAATTTCCCTCCTGATCTGCTCCTTTCCGTAGTTTCTCCTCAATCCTGGTCTGCTCCTTCCCCTAGCTTCCTTTTCCAATTTCATCTTTCCATCCTTGGAGTCCGGCCGTGACTGCCATCAAGCCGAGATTTCTCCTCCTTAATCCCTAGTCCTGCTTCCTTCCTTTAATCCATCTCTTCTCTGGTATTTTCCCTCCAGATCCGCTTCTTCTCTTTCTCCCCAACCTGCTTTAGCTTCCCATCCTCTTCCTCGGGCTCCCATGCTCCCCGCCTCTGTCCCCAATTCTCCTTTTGTTTCAATTCCTTTATCCGCCCTTGCTCCCTTCTGACTTCATGCCGATTTCTAACCCTGGTGCCTTTCTCGTGTTCTTTTGTCCAGACCCTTCAATCCATCCGGCCAATCTTTTGGGGGAATCTAATCTATCCTGGATTAGGGATTTCCTTTTGTTCTCTGTTCTGTCAGCTTCAGAGGGAACAGAGTGGTTCCTGTAGGCCCAGTTATCAGTCAGTTGTTTCAATTTCAGTAAGAACTGTGTTGTAGCAGGTCCTCTGTATCTACTTTGGAGGGAAGAGAGTCGGACAACTGAATCAATATTTAAACAACAATGAAGATAGTGGCCTGGAATTGTCATGGTTTGGGCAATCACAAAGCAGTTCGAGGGATTTTGGACGTCCAAAGGCGTGAGAATCCAGATGTTTTATTTCTGTCTGAAACCAAGTTGGATGAGAAAAGAATGAAAAAAATTTGTTGGTTACTGGATATGCCCAATATGGCAATTCACAGCAGCAACGGAAAGAGTGGTGGCCTAGCTCTATTCTGGAAGCGCGATGTGGATGTCTTGGTCTGTGATGTTAAGCGCTTATATATTGATGCTTATATTCGAGATGATGGGAAGGTATGGAGGTTTACAGGAATCTATGGCCATCCAAAGAAAAAGGATATGACCTGGCGTGCTCTACGGAATTTGAAACATCAAGGTTCTGGACCCTGGCTTTGCATAGGTGATTTCAATGAAATTCTATTTCAGCATGAGAAGTTTGGTGGTCAACTTAATCCTAGTGTACAAATGGATCGGTTCAGGGAAGTGCTAGAATTCTGTGAGCTTGAAGATCTTGGTTTCATGGGAGATGTTTTTACCTGGCGAAACCATAGTCACAGGTATGACCGATACATCAAGGAAAGGCTGGATAGGGCTGTTGGCAATCGTGAATGGCGTACCATATATCCGGCTTTCAAAGTAATCAATGGCGAACCTCGCCACTCAGACCACCGCCCGGTGATTCTTGACTCTAGTTGTGAACCTGTGTTCGAGCCACCAAGTGACCCAACCTTTCGATTTGAAGCTATGTGGTTGCAAGAAGAAGGTTGCGCTCAAGTGGTACAAGAGTCTTGGAATAATGCCTTTATGAACGGTGCCTTATGTGCATCGGATGGTGTTAGACAGGTTGCAGATTCACTTCGAAACTGGAGCACAAATGTCTTGGGAGATCTAGAGAAGAGGATCAAAAAACTAAAAAAAGATCTTAGATGTTGCCTACGTGGTCCAACTAGTGAACAATCTGTACATCGTGAGCATGTGCTTCGGTTCAAACTTGAAAGACTGGAAGATCAGAGGGACACCTATTGGAAACAAAGAGCTCACATAGATTGGTTGAAAAAGGGTGACCGTAATACACAATTTTTCCACAACTGTTGTACAGAGAGGAAAAGGAGAAACAAAATCATTAAACTGTGTGATGACCATGGGAATTCTATTGTAGGTCAAGGGGCTTTAAAGGAGCACATTCATAATTTCTATAAATCTCTCTTCACTGCACAGCCTGCTACAAACTTGGCTGATTTGCTCCAACATGTGCAACCACGGGTTTCAGACTATATGAATGCTTCCCTCTGTTCTCCCTTCACTGAAAATGAAATCTTTGAAGCTTTGCAAAATATCGGGGACCTAAAAGCTCCAGGCCCAGACGGGATGCCAGCAATTTTTTATAATAGATTCTGGGAATTGGTTGGTGAGAGGGTCAGATGTGAGGTACTCGCAGTTCTAAATGGAGGCCCAATCCCAGAGGAATGGAACAGAACTACAGTTGTGCTAATTCCAAAGAGTAAAAATCCAGAAAGGATTAAGGATTTCAGACCAATCAGTCTCTGCAATGTGCTATACAAAATTATTTCCAAGGTTCTTACTAGTAGAATGAAAGTCTTTATTGGAGACATTATCTCGCAAAATCAAAGTGCCTTCATTCCAGGTCGTTTGATCACCGACAATGTCCTGGTGGCTTACGAGATGTCTCACTATATAAGAAACAAAAGGAAGGGACAGGATGCTTTCATGGCAATCAAACTTGATATGAGTAAAGCATATGATAGGGTAGAATGGAATTTTCTGGAAGCAATGTTGATCAAGCTTGGCTTCCATAATAAGTGGGTTTCTCTCTTGGTGAAGTGTGTTCGATCAGTGACTTACAGAGTTAAAGTGAATGGTGATCTGACAGAGGTGATATACCCCCAATGGGGTCTGAGACAAGGGGACCCACTTTCCCCCTATCTCTTTCTAATCTGTGCTGAAGGATTTTCCTCCTTACTTCATACTGCTGAGGATCAAGGGTTGATTGAAGGCATTTCAGATTTGTCCAGGGGCACCAAGTGTGTCACACTTGCTTTTTGCGGACGACTCCCTTCTCCTCCTAAAGGCTGATTGTGACAATGCTTCAGAACTTCAACGTATCCTTGACCGATATGAGGAATGCTCAGGAGAAAGTATCAACAGGGATAAGAGCAGTGTGCTTTTCAGCCCAAATTGTAATAATATGCAGAAGATAGAAATTATGGATTATTTGCATATTTCCTGTGAGGGACAAAATGAGAGGTACCTAGGGCTCCCAGTTCATATAGGCAAGTCTAAGAAAAGAGTCTTCCAATATCTGAAAGGGAAAATTTGGGCAAGAATCCAAGGTTGGAAAGAGAGAACACTTTCCAAAGCCGGAAAAGAAATTCTTATTAAGGCGGTGGCTCAGGCGATCCCAACTTATGCTATGTCATGCTTTGATATCACTAAAGGGATTTGCGAGGAGATCTCTTCCATGATATGTCATTTTTGGTGGAGTCAAATGGATAAAGAAAATAAATTACATTGGGTTGCCTGGGACAAATTATCTAAGCCGAAGAAGGATGGAGGTTTAGGTTTCAGAGATCTCTATTCCTTTAATATTGCTATGCTAGCAAAGCAAGCCTGGAGGATCCTTCTAAATCCAGAGTCCCTATGCGCTCAACTACTCAAGGCGAGATACTTTCCGCACGAGGATTTCTTGAAGGTCATGCCAAAAAAGGGTATCTCTTACACTTGGAGGAGTATTCTTAAAGGTCGCGATCTTATCAAACAAGGCTTGATCTGGCGTATAGGTGATGGCCAAAAAGTTAATATCTGGGAAGATCCATGGGTACCAAGAGGGAGTACTAGAAGACCTAGTACAGTTAGAGGCCAAATTTTACTTCAGAAGGTTTGTGATCTGATCGACCCTATTTTTGGACAGTGGG
The DNA here is from genome assembly GCA_963921465.1 of Triticum timopheevii. Classification (NCBI taxonomy): domain Eukaryota; kingdom Viridiplantae; phylum Streptophyta; class Magnoliopsida; order Poales; family Poaceae; genus Triticum; species Triticum timopheevii. Next base: position 38,838,119 of record OY997272.1, on the reverse strand, counting down.
ACCAAGATCTTGTTCAACAAGTATTTAATGATGATGATGTCTCACACATTCTGAGTATTCCTATTAAGGAGGGATTTGATGATCTTCCAGCCTGGCATCCCGACCCGAAAGGTAACTTTTCGGTTCGTTCAGCTTACAAACTCAAACTTCAGTTGGACGATGTTGCTGCAGGTCAAACATCAACTTCCACTGTAGCAGATCCGACAATAAATGCAACAAAGGTTTGGACCAAGCTTTGGAGTTTGAAAATGCCTAGGAAAATCATCATGTTCCTTTGGAGATTGAGTCACAACACCCTTCCTGTCCGGTTAAATCTTAAACGTCGTGGAATTGACCTGGATACCATCTGTCCGATGTGCAATCGCCTTGACGAGGATGGTGGCCATGCCTTCCTCAAATGTAAATTTGCAAAGGCTCTTTGGCGGGAAGCTAAACAGGAGCATGTAAGGGGTTTGCTTCTCAGTTGTACTGATGCAAAACAATCAGTCGAAACTCTACTAAGCCTGGAGAATGCGACATCCATGTTCTGCATTTGTTTGATGTGGAATTTGTGGAATGCTAGAAATGCAGTTAATAATGGTGATAGGTGTCCGCTAGCAGCGGCTATCGTTTCCTCTACTGCTATACAAGTTACAGAATTTTCTGAACATCTTCATATACCTTCATGTTCAGTTATTGCCCCTAATGAGCGCTGGTCTAAGCCTCCTGACGACTTCCTAAAGATAAACATTGATGGTTCGTTCCTAAAAGATAACAGTACAGGAGGTTGGGGTTTTTGTGTTAGGGATGCTTCTGGAGATGTCGTCGGTGCTGGCATGGGCCAAATCCACTTCCTGTCGGATGCTTTGCATGCAGAGTCGATAGCTTGTCTGAAGGCGATTGAGTTTGCTACTGAAGTTGGGTTTGGGCGTATCATCATTGAAACAGACTCCACAGTGCTAGCCACAACTCTTCTTTCAAATGAATTGGATACTGCTCGTATCGGAATTCTCTTTCGGGAGGCAAAATTTCTTCTTTTTACTAGCTTTATTGAGTTTAAAGTGCATGTGTGTAAGCGTGCCTGTAACTCAGTGGCACATGTTCTGGCTACCCATGGTGCCCATATGTCCTAGGGAGGTACCATGTATTGGCATGACGCTGTTCCTGACATTGTATCTTCTGTGGTGGCTAGCGATCTAGCTGCTTCTGCTTCTGTATGTTAATAAAGCCAGGTTAAAGTTTTCAAAAAAAAAAAAGAGCAAGGCATCGTCATCTATCACACATAAAATAAAATGGCCCCTGAGCAGTGCCTTGTTTGGATAGCACTCCTCGCGGTGCCTCTCCTGTGCTACATGATGATGTACACCAGAAGAGGTGCCTGCCGCTGGCCGCCAGGCCCCCGGCCGTGGCCCATACTCGGCAACCTCCTCGACCTGCGCGGTGGTAACCTCCACCACAACCTCGCGCGCCTGGCGCACACCCATGGCCCTGTGATGACACTCAAGCTCGGCGTGGTGAGCACCGTGATTGTGTCCTCCCGGGACGCGGCGTGGGAGGCATTCGCTAAGCACGACCGCCGCATTGCGGCGCGCACTGTCCCGGACACGAGGCGCGCCATGGCCCACGCCGACCGCTCCATGGTGTGGCTGCCGAGCTCCGACCCGCTGTGGAAGACGCTGTGTGGCATTGCCGCCACACACATCTTCTCGCGGCGCAGCCTCGCGTCGGCGCAGGGCGCCCGGGAGCGCACCGTGAACCACATCCTTTACACCTTCCGTCGCCGAGCCGGGCAGGAGGTCGACATTGGCCAGGTTCTGTACCATGGCATGTTCGACCTGCTGACCAAGACGCTCTTCTCCCTCGACGGCCAGGACAAGCTGAGGGACATTCTAGAGGACATCGTGGCGCTCCTCGCCGAGCCCAACGTGTTGGACTTGTACCCGTTGCTCCGGGTGCTGGACCTGCAGGGCCTTCGCCGCTGGACGGCCACACACATGAACCGCGTCTTTCATGTGCTAGACAAGATCATCGACACCCGGCTTGGCGAGGGCAAGCATGATCAGGACGTCCTGGACGCGCTGCTGGCATTGATGACCACCGGCAAGATGAGCCGCCGCGACGTTAAGGCCATGCAGTTTGACGTCCTAGCGGCGGGCACGGAGACGACCAAGATCACGGTGGAATGGGCGATGCCGGAGCTGCTGCGGAACCCGGACGTGATGGCGGCAGTGCGCGCCGAGATGAAGGGTACCCTCACGCAAACGCAGGGGAGGATGATCACGGAGGCAGACGTGGCGAAGCTGCCGTACCTACAGGCCGTGGTGAAGGAGTCGATGCGGCTGCACCCTGTTGCGCCGCTGCTGCTGCCGCACCTGGTGGAGGAGGAGGGCGTGGAGATAGGTGGCTACGCCGTGCCCAAGGGCGCCACCGTCATCTTCAACTCATGGTCCATCATGCGCGACCCGGCGGCATGGGAGAGGCCCGAGGAGTTCATGCCGGAGCGTTTCACGGGGAAAACGGAGCTTGGCATGTGGGGGAAGGAGGTCAAGTTCATCCCACTGCCCGGCATTGCCCATGGTGGAGCTTCTCGTGCCATTCACCGTGGCGTCCATGCTGCATGACTTTGAGTGGCGGCTGCCCCAGGGCATGTCACCTGACCAGGTGGACGTGACCGAGAGGTATACGAGCAACGATATCCTCGTTATGGATGTGCCTCTCAAGGTTGTGCCCATGGTCGCCACCTAGTCACCTGCCCATTACAGTATTTTCCACCGTCACTAGCTGCACGCATGGCACTGTATTGGTTGGCATGGCGACGAGCATGCATGCCACTAGCGCCAAACATACGTACGGTGATGATCATGCTTATGTGTATGTTTGACGACCATTATAGAATAAAATATCATCATCTGTAGTGTAAAATAAATATGATAATAATTTTTATGACGGATCAAATGATTCAAATTTAGTATGTATTATTACTGTTGTTTGTTTTTCTAAAACACGGTCGAACATGCCTTAGTTTGACTTTTGAATAAACTAATACATTTTAGAGTCATTCCATGGTTCCCTTCAACAAATACATAGACTTGCAAGGCTATGCCTCAACCTATGACCTTACCAAATTACTCCCACATGGCGATCGGATTACAAGAAAAAATCATTAGAAAACACATCAAGGTGAATTATTTATTAATAATATGTCTTACAATGGTTTCCAGACGCGAGACATAATTACAAAGAATGAAAAACTTAGGGATGAATGTTCCGGTGATGGTGATAGTGATGGTGGTGGCTATGGAGATGGGAAGTGTGGTGGCTAGGGTTGGATGATACTGGTGACGAAGATAGATGTTCTGCGGTTGCTCTGATCTGATTCTGGCATTGGCCATTTAACGAAAGTTGGAGCATTGGACGCCAAGGTGCCGTGGGCATATGGTACGAGCATTGGTACGAGCACGTGCGCTCGTACCAGACGTCGTCTTGCGCTCTGGATAGGTTCCAAACGCCTCCCACTTGATCCTTCTTATCTGCTCTTTGCTCCTTTTCGTATATGTGCTTGATTTAGTCCATGTACTACCATTTTCCCGTGGAGACATCATTAAGATAAGATTTTGATATCCTTTGCATTTATTAGTCATTAGTACGAATATTGGAGCAGATATCTCAGTTTTTATGAAATAAACCGGTTTAAACTCAGATGTGATGAGTGTAAAAGTAACACTCATCAACTCCCTAAATCTTAAACTTGATAATCCTCCAGCAACATAGATAGAAATCCAAACCATAAGGAACTCAGTTGTTTAAAGCGAAATGGCGAGAAGGTTTTGGTTCACTTGCAGTTAGTACACCTAGATAGCTCTCCACTTCTTTACTAGAAACATAATATAGATGTACTGGTGGCATGGTTATCATGCAAGTGTTAGTGAAGGATAGATAATCAACACAGACACTTGCTCAACTAGACAAAATAATAAAGTAGTTTATGTTCTATTTTCTCTGGTTAACACTTTGCTTGCCGAAAAGCACAGAAGAGAATTTTCTTTTTTGAGCAATGAAAACATAAATTAGCTAGGGAGTAAAAGGTATGTAAAGACAACATGATTCTAGAGTAACTCGCTAATACACCCACGAGTGTCTCATCATCAAGGCTCTCAAGCACTTTACTTCAATCATTGTTTGCTAAAACTTTTGTTGTCTGGTGACAGGATTATGCCAAAGAAATATTCATGTATTGGGTTTCCTAGTGGCATAAGTTTAAGTACTATTGACCAATAAGTTGTCTCTTTTCAGCTCTTATGATTAGTACTCGGTTATTACCAAATACACACAGTTCAATAGAAAGTTCAATTATATTCAATGTAGTGTTTCAACTATGTATGGTAACAAACTCACAGCCAAAATCCAAGCCGAAACTCAGATGGATTGTTCATTGGCTAGCGGAGTTCTTAGCATAACATCAATGAAGGTGACGAAGTCATATTTACGCACTGAACGTGCATAGAATGACAAGGCTATGGCTCCAGCGAGAAGCTTAAGCACCATGTAAAAATGCAACACAGATTTTGGCATAATCTCATTCACCTTTCAATTAGGTTTCTCTGGACAACTTTATCCACAAGGGCTAACATCATCTTCTCTAGAAATTTTATCAACACCCAAGTCTTTCTAGAGAGTTTCTCCTATGCATGGTTATTCTTCATTAAAATCACATTCTTTTAAAATTGGTCCCATGCCAAGTCTTGCTTGTCTGGATTAAACAGAATAAATGTTACTAAATTATTTTATCTACAAGAACAAAACATTTGTTTTAACTATTAAGACTTACTCTAACTGGAATAGATCACACAAACTACTACTACAACTATATTCTAAGTAATTCAAGTGCAAACTTCGTAGGACATACCTTCAAGATCATGAATTTGCCACACTTCTCTTCCTTAAAGATGCATACCTCGTTGTTTGGCGTAGATCAACTCCTCTGAAAATATAAACAAGAATGCAAACAAAATCCAGGGCATAAGAAAGAGCAAAGCAAAGATTATTCTATTTTTTGGTTTTTGGGTGTTAGAAAGCTAACTCTGCAAACGAAAAATAGCAATCCGCGAACACGTTTTATGGGCTATAGAAGACCATTTTGGGGGTCGTAGTTTATTTTTATACTATGTGAACAAGTTGCATGGTGATGGCGATGTCTCGAAAACTCATTGTTTACATCGTTTTGGGTATGTTTCATGGGCTAAGCACACTGTTTTGTGTGTTTGGGGTCGATTTTTCCACTCTGTCAGCCCGACGCATGGTTATCGAGATGACACGAAATCTCATTGTTTTTTTCGTTTCGTCGACCATAGAATATTTTGTTTGTGGTCTGGGGTTAACTTTCCCGCTCCTGATCCTGATGCACAATTACAAAGACATCGCGTAAACTTGTTGTTTATGCCATTTCGGAATCGTTCCTGGGATATAGCACATTATTTTGGCAGTCAGGGTCGACCGGTCCAGTCCATGAACCCGGTGCACGACAAGCAGGATTAGGGTCATTACTCATCACGAGAGGGCCTGGACCTGGGCAAAATACATGCCTCGGGTCCATGTGGTAACATGAGGTTACGTTCATTTGTCATAGAAATAAAGTGGGGTTTGCGAACTTCACGAAAAATGTCTTGGGGGTTTGTACACGTGGTCTGGGCAATTAACCACACAATGTCAAAATATGGATGATGCTGACACAGCAAAATTATTAGAAGAAAAAGAGAAAAACGGAAGCAATCAACAGCAATGCATGGCGTACAACAATGACCCTTGGCTCCAACCATCACACATGTTCGAGACGTAGGTAATGTCACGCAGTTGATAACCATAACGATGAAGACTTTAATGTGGGAGAAAAGTTACCGGCATCATCAAATTTGTAAATCGAAATGCTCCTACAGCGAGAAAAAAAATTACAAAACCACCACAATTATGTCATCATTAGCGAAAAATCATCATTTTACAAAATGTGGCAAAAATCACCGCACCGCAAAATTGATAGTAGCAAAAACACTTACGGGAAATGCTGAGTGCTTTGTTGACGTCACTAATTGATTAGGCCCACATGCCGGGCTTATTGCAAAAAAAAAGGTGCCACAAGGGCATGTTGACTCCGTCTCCCCCCCCCCCTCCTCTCTCTTTCATGCATTACATCAAACAGGACAAAATTACTGTTATGACCTATAAGGCTAACAAAATCCCGATTTGACCTCGTCTCAAAAGAAATTTCGATTCTGACCTTTTTGGGTGACGCCAACATCCCTGGCGTCTGGATTGCGAAGCAGACGCCAAGATCCCTGGCATCTGGCCCCTGGCCCGCACTGCCCGCCTGCCCGTTGACCTGCTGACGTGGCAAAGGGGCCAGACGCCAGGGACCCTGACGTCTGGCCCTGGTAAGTGGATAACCCCCACGGGCCGAGCCCACCCACCCATCCCTTTTCCTCCTGGCGGCGCACGAACAAAGGGCTTCCTCTCCTTCGCCCCTCTTCTCCCTCACACCAAATCCTCACCTGATCTACTCCATCCTCCACTCTAGTTCGTGGATCTGGGCCCCCTAAGCATCCTTGAGGTATCCTCCCCCGTCTCCTTCAATTTATTTGGGTTGAGTCCTCTTCTTTTTGATGCATTATTCAACACTAGGTGATGTTAGATGAGTAGATGGTTTCTTTGTTTTAGGAAATTGTTTGTAGTTGATAGATGATTTGGTAGGCAGTAGATGATGTGTAGTTGAACATGTAGGCAAAATCAATTCCGTTTTGTGCATATGTTGTCCATAGGAATTTTTTTAACTAAGAGGGGTGATTTTTGTATGTAAAATAGACTTGTTTGATAATTTGGTTTGATAGGATGTGTGTATGTGGTATAACAATATAGTTGAATTTAAATATGACGTCTCTATGTGTAGATAATCTTATTGTTGGCATACTTTATTTGCAAAAGATATGGTGAAATTTGGTACTCTAGATGATATGCATATGTGACACCATATTATTTGACAAATTTATTTGATTGAGATGATGTTGGTATGTTTGAGAAGAATTATGTGTGCATATGAAGAAAAAAAATGATGTGGTTATGTTCGAGAAGAATGGTGTGTTCATATGGCATAACTTGAAGAAGAAAATTGTATTGTTTTATATTGTTCATGTATTCATAGATGTTTGTGGTTTGTTTTGTAGGATGGCGGATGATGATGGACCTTGGTATGCCGGATTAATCGATGAGTGGGATAAGGAGCATCGTGCTCGTGCCATTGAGAATGGAAAGGTAAGAAGCAAGACTTGTCAAATTTCTTTATTTCTCATTTGTGTTCTTGTATTGATCAAAACATCACTTTATTTGCAGCTTGTAGTTGCTATGCGCATGAGGGGTCATTCCGCTGATGGCTTTACTTACGACCCGCGGTACGAGCCTTATATTCGGAGATTGGGTCTTCTCCCGTTCGTGTTGCAGTTTAAGCGACGCGCTCCGCCGGTGAACCACGCGGCGTTGACCGCACTTGTGGATCATTGGAGGCCGGAGACTCACTCGTTCCACCTTCCATGTGGGGAGCTGACGATGACCCTAGAGGACATGGCTATGATAAGCGGCCTTCCTATCGACGGACAAGCTGTTACCGGTCGTGTCAGCGTCGTTAATTGGCGAGAACGGTCAGGCATTTTAATTGGTGTTTAGCCCGACGACCCTCAAGAAGGCAAGGCTGATACCGCGAGAGTGAGGCATTCTTGGCTAAAACTAGTCAGAGGAGACACCAATCCGTGCCCTCATGGTGCCAATGACGTGGTTGTGCAGCAGTACGCGCGGGCCTATCTTTGGTATGTACTAACCAAGGTAGTCTTCTCAGATGCAACCGGGAACTCAGCCCTCTGGATGTTCTTGGAGCTACTCAATAATTGGGATACCCAGTATAGCCGGGGTTCGGCCGCACTAGCATATTTGTATCGTCAGGTAAGAGATATTTGCAACCATTTATCTTGCATTTGTCATGCGCCTCCATATCTAACATGTTTGTTTGATTGCAGCTTGACTTGGTGTGTCGGAGGAAGGGAAATACATCCTCATTGTCTGGGTTTATTTGGAGCCTATCCGTGTGGATGTGGGAGCGGATCCCGGTTGGACGGCCCGATTTCAAGAACCCCCTCATGGCAAACCCATGGGGTAATCATGACGGGTTGCATGATGATGATCCATATCGGCGCCCTACGCTTGCTTACTATTGGGAACAAGTGACAGTCTACACAGGAAGCTCACATGTGCGATACAAGTGCTATATGAACGAGCTGGACACCTTGACTGCTGAGCAGGTTTTGAGAAGTTCGATGAGATAAAATTTTGTCAAGAATGAAACTTATGTAGCTAACAATGTATCTCTTTGTTTTGCAGGTATATTGGTTGCCTTATGTGGAAGATCGTGACTTTGATCTTAATGAGATGTGCACGCGTGATAGCCATCTTTGGCGGGCGAGGTGCCCAATGATATGCTTCTTCGCAGTCGAGTGGCACTTTGTAGACCGTGTGGCAAGACAATTTGGAAGAAGACAAGGTATTCCAATTGAGGAGAGCAAGGAGGAAATGCTATCTCTGCATCGGTAAGCAAGCATGCCTTGAGTATGTAGTAGAGCATTGAATAAGTCAATGTTTGCTAATGCTTTGTCCCGTGCATCATTTGTAGGTTCGATCGAAGGAACAATCAAGATATATCGGATTGGGAAAACAAACACCGTGCGTGGATAGAAATTTGGAATCAAAGAGACACGTTAGTGCAATCAGAGAATAGACCTCACAATCAGTCAGCATATCAGAAGTATCAAGTGTGGTATGCGGATCGTTACCGGTTAAAGCTGAAGCCTGGTTGGACTCATGAGGAGTGGTCGGAGTTGGTGTCTGAAGACCTAGAGACTGCATAAGGTTATGAAACCTTCAACACGGCTGTGAGAGACACCAGAGGGGCTCACGTTGACTATGCACCGATGCATGATGAAATGGTAGTCTGTTTGACCTATTCTAACATACTTGCATCATGTTGTGTTCTTTCAAATACATAAGTTTGGTGTGTTCATGAATTGCAGGGCAGAGAGTTGCTTCTGTGCGTCAACGATGCCAATGTTGCACTGAGTCATCCACCTGGTGGTGCATTATCTGAGAGGACTCTTAGGAGCACGATGGAGGTGTGATCAATATATTATAAAAGTTTCTTTTTGCGGATTATTTATGTTCATCTCATACCATAGCATATTTTGTCTTATTGCAGAAGTTCAAGAAGCGGTTTCATAAGATGGCAGCAATGCTTTCTTGCCATGGTGCTCAGTCCAGTGACGTGTATGCACCTGGTAGCCGCGCCGCCACAGCTAATAGACGGTGTTACCTACAGAACGATGAGGACATGGAGGAGTTCGATGAAGAAGAGCCAGCACACCAAGAGGAGCCAACACATCATGAGGAGCAAGAGTATGATGCAACACATCAAGAGGATCATGAGTATGATGTTGATGCTCCACAACCATCACAGGTTACACAACCGACACAAGGCAATGCTTGCTCTAGGAAAGGCAAAGCCATAGCTAAGACACCAGGCAAGAAAGGTAGAAAGAAGAAATAGAACACACAATTCCATAGTCCGGAGTATCCTCATAATCTTATCCCAATAGGAATGCAAAGATATAAGGCCAACACTGAGGCAGAGGAGGAGGCATACAACGAAGAGGAGGAGGAGGAGTCTAGCGAAGAGGAGGAGCCTACACTTGCAACCATTGCGAAGAGAGGAAGGAGGAAGTGAGCTTCTTGTTGTCGTGGTAAAAACTTCTTAGGTTGTCTTGAATTTGGTGTCTTATGTATGCACTTGATGTCTTATGTATGCATGAATTTGTCGTGATGAAAAATCTGTGGACTTGTTGTCGTTTGTATGCAAGAATTTGTCGTGGTGAAAATTCTATGAAATGTGCTATCTTCTGTGTTCTATGAACCTGTCATATTATTATATATGTGCTATCTTCCTGTGTCAAATAGCATGTCAAATATTATGTATAGGGACCCAGACGCCAGGGTCATTGTCGTCTGGTCTAAGTCAGGGGAGCAGATGCCATGGTCCTTGGCGTCTGGTCTAAGTCAGGGGAGCAGACGCCATGGTACTTGGCGTCTGGTCTAAGTCAGGGGAGCAGACGCCATGGTCCTTGGCGTCTGGCCCTGGTGTAGTAGTTTTTTCATTTTGTTCATATTTTGTCACAGCATAGTATCAAATGACATATATATTTTGTTCTAGCAAACACCCATAGTATCAAATGACAAACATTAGTATTCACATAATAGCAAATGACAAACATAGTTCATGACCACGATGGTCTACGATACAATGTCTCGAATGACATAGCAAATTACAAACATAGTTCAAATTACACAAATAGTCTCGAATGAGAAGTTCATCACATACAATGTCTCGAATGACATAAGTAGTTCATGATCACGATGGTTGAAATGACATGAATATCACATATAACTCGGTTTCCTGTAGCAATGCAAGTCAACAACCCTTTTCCATTCCCATTCTTCCAGCATTTCTTGAATCTTGTCATCATCAGTTATGTCAACCAATTTTCTTTCCCCGGGGCCATCTGACTGCCTCCTGCTGACGTAGTACACAAAATCCTCTTCCTTCAACCCTTGTTTCAACATGAATTTAGTCTTCAACCAATCGAAAGTGAGGTCCACTTACTAACTTGCACAATACATGGAGACAAACCTTGCACATGAACAACAGGGCTAAGCACCCACTGAGTTTCCTTAGCCATCTACAACACACAAATCTCTTAGTAGCTAACCTATGATACATTAAACCACGAGGAAAACAAACTAGGGTTTTCACAAAAGTATGATAAATTAAACCAACCAAAAAATGGGGGTGGAGTTGATTTACCTTCTAGTCTCGAAATCCTGAAGATCCAACGGTGAAACCGGACCGATTTGTGAGAGATCTGAGGGGGGGTTAGGGTGCTGGATGAGGGAGTGACATTGGCAGGGCTAGAGGTGAGAGTGGGTGGATATGAATGAAATGAGAGGGGTAGAGGTGGAGATGAATGGATGAGAGGGCTAGAGGTGGGCCCAAAAAATCTTATCCACTCGAATCTTATCCATCAGACAGATAACTGCAAGAATGCTCTCTGGATACCATACGCCACGGACCTTGGCGTCTGGATGTCCATTAGACACATCAGACAGGTGTCTGGTCTCCTGCGCGAGCAAAGCGAGCCAGACGCTAGTGTCCCTGGCGTTTGGGTGTGGGAGGCAGACGCCATGGACCTTGGCGTCTGGACCTCGGGAAGAGCCGGATGTCCGGGCCTCTGGCCGGATGTCCGGGCTGACGAGGTTCAGCTTCGGGAGCGTTCTGTGATGGGCGCCGGATTTCCAGGCTATGGCCGGATGTCCGGGTCTGGTCTCCTGCGCGAGCAAAACGAGCCAGACGCCATGGACCTTGGCGTCTGGGTGTGGACCTGGTGTTTTTGCACACACTTCTGTCTTTCGTTAATGTTTTTGATTAGCAATTTGTAGCACACACTGTTAAATATGAACAAAGCATGCTAGTCTCAACCAAAAATATGAACAAAGCATACTAACTAGTCTCGAATGACGAACATAGTTTGCACATAATCTCAAATAGTCTCGAATTACAAGTTCATCATACACGATGTCTCGAATGACATAAGTAGTTCATGACCACACAAGGTCTTGAATAACAAGTTCATACATTAAACAAAGTCTCGACAGTTCATCATCGACGCCGGTGCCTTTCCATTTGTCTACTGAGTAGTACGGGGCCACTTTCCCTTCTTGTCACGTGCCTCGTCCTCCTCTCGTGCATCGCGAGCCCTTGCAAGTTTTCTTGCCCTCTCTTCTTGACGAGCCTCCTTCTCTTTGCGTGCCCTCTCTTCCTCACGCTTCTTGCGCTCACGAGCCTCCTTCTCACGACGCTCCCGCTCCAATCCCCGTGCATAGGACTCCTCGAATAGGCGCTGCCTCCGTAACCAATCTCGACGTTGGTCCTCTTGGACATCTTTTGGTACCTCGTGATCTATCCAAGTGAAGTACTTGCAAAGTGGAGGAGGGGACTACATATAAACCATGTTTTTGTTAGACATATGAGTGACAACTTGTTGATGTTTTTTGTATGTACACCTAACATACCAGTGGTATGTCATATGCGTTAGTTGGCCTTCGACGATCATGTGCATAGTTGGGACACACGAAAAACCTTCTATCTTCTGTCCATGACTTGTTGCGGTCAGTGGACACCTTCAGCTTGCAAACATCAGCACACCAACATGATGGTGTGGGCACATCCTTCTCCTTCTCCTTGTCCAAACTGGCCTCCATCCACGTCTTTGGTGTGTCCTCTTGGTCCGCGCACGCCGGCCTCGTCCTGGAACCGGATGAAGCCATGCCTACAAAAAGAACAATTGTTAGCACAAGACATAAAGAGAGTAAATGCATAAATACAGTAAATGAATAAATGCTAGGAATTGTATGAACAAATAATATATCATTATTATTAGATCAACCATCTGGATTAAGCAAATAACCGAAGGCCGATCCATTATCAACCATTCCTCTACGACCACCACCACCTCTAGCACTTGTGCTTCCTCTCCGACCACCACCACCTCTAGCATCTGTGCTAGCTCGACCACCACCTCTAGCACTTGTGCTAGCTCGACCACCACCACTAGCACTTGTGCTTGCTCGACCACCACCTCTAGCACTTGTGCTAGCTCGACCACCACCTCTAGCACTTGTACTCCCTCTACGAACACTAGCACCTCTAGCACTTGTGCTCCCTCTACGACCACCACTACCACCTCTGACACTTGTGCTTCCTCGACCACCACCACCGTCACCTCTTCCACCTCGTTCACTATCGATGCCGCCTCCACGACTTGTTTTTCTTTTTTTGATTTTCTTATTCTTGCATGTCTGCTCATTGTGTCCCCCTTCACCGCACACCCCATAGTTGATAGTGTCAGGAGCCTCCATGAAATGACCGCTACCAAATTGTTTCATGCCAGTGTATCCAGCCAGGTCATCCATATCACCCCTGAACCTCTTAGTTCTCCTTCTACCCTTCGTATCCACCTTCAGAAGAGGGTCTGGCCTAATATGAGGGCCATGGTACTCAGGCCACTGTGATTGGTCCAAGAAAGGGCGAAATCTTGGCGCCCATGTCAACCTAGTAGCTTCCAGATGGAACTCTTGCATCCGCACGGTTTTTCTATCACAAACATGTATGTTTCTCGCCTTCGCCGCCGTTATCAAATGCGAGCATGGCCAATGATACTTACTAGGCCTCTCGCACTGGCACCACCGAGTCTTCAGTTTCACCTCAAATGCAGGACCACCATATTGTCTACCGTCTCGTGTTGTGCCACCTGGCTCATCAATTTGATAGATCATTTCAATTCTATCGAATATGATAACTTATTGCCGTGAAGACTTGCTTGCTTGTAACTGCAATCATTCATCAACCTTTTCCGGATAATCCTTTTTTTCACCTATCCATTTTGCAGTCTCTTCAGAATGCCTCTGAAAGTACTCATTAAGCTTGAAGAAGGTGTACTCCACTATTGCAGTCACCGGCAATGCACGAGCACCCTTCAACACATTGTTGAAACATTCTACCAGATTGCTCATCATGTCGCCATATCGCCAACCACCATCATCATGAGCGCGTGCCCACTTGTGCTTCTCGCTTAAATTCCTAGTTAAGAAGTCTTTTCCCCCTTCGTTCACCGCTGCAAAGAGTTTGTTGTACCGAGCATCGAAACCTTGGGTGGTGAAGGCCACACATACATGGGTAAGGTCTTTGCTGAGCTCCTTGCTCTTACATGCCCGGTAAAAGTTGGCCACGAAATGCCTCATGCACCATCTGTGGTGAAGCTTTGGAAATCCTGGAATAACAATGTCCATTGCCTTGAGTATGCCATGATGCTGGTCCGATATGATGCATACCTCCCTAGCCCCAATCATGTTGTGCCTAACATGACCCATGAACCACTCCCAGTTGTCTTGGTGCTTGGAAGGCACCAAAGCAAGTGCACACGGCAACACGTTGTCGTTTGATGAGTGCGCCATTGCTACCATTAGTGTGCCCTTGTATCTACCGGTCAAGAACGTGCCATCTATAGACAAGACCGGACGACAATGCTGAAACGCCTCCACACATTGTCCATAACTCCAGAAGGCACGGTGGAACACTCCCTCGTGATCCTCGACCACATGAAACATGCCCGGATTCCTATGTGCAATGGCGGCCAACAACCTTGGGAGCTGGTTGTATGCTTCTTCATAACCACCATACAACATCCTAATAGCATTTGTCTTTGCCTTCCATGCCTTCCCATACTTGACTTCATAACCAAATTGTTTTTTCACCGTCCGCATGAGAAACCTCACTTTCACAGTGGGATCAAAGCCTATGTCTTTCATCCATTTGTATCCGAGATACTCAGATGTGAGTTGACGGTGTGTCTTTCTAAGTCGTTTAGATGGAGGTTTGCATCTATGAGTGGCAACACAACTTTTTAACACCCATTCTTCGGTTTCTTTAAGCTTTCTTGGACGAAACTTCCATGGGCATCCTTCTTGCTCACACACCACGGTGTAACGCAACTTCATGTCGGAGTGCTCAACATAAAATGGCCTATGGTTTCGAATGGCATAGTCAGCCAACCAAAACTTCAGCATAGGCAAGCTCAGAAACTTCACTCCTTTCTTCAAATAAGCATTCTCGTCCTCATTCTCCACCCTTGGTTCTCCTGGATCCGGGCATGGTGTTGGCTCAATCGCCGTCATTCTCATTCCACCGTCAACAACATCTTTATGGGCAAGGCTGAGATCTTTAAACAAGTGAGTTCTTTTTTGTAAGCCCATCAGCTCAAAGTGGATTTGGTTCTCCTCCTTTGTGAATCCATCCTCGTCCAACTATTCAACTGGACCCTCGTCATCCGAGTCATACGCATATTGACGCCTAAAAGGCAAGTCACGATCCATGTCCTTTTGCGCTATGTACGCATCCAAGTCACCAACATCATTACCATGAAACCCTTCCTCTTGCTCTTCGTCGTCATCATAAGCATCTTCATCCTCTTGAATTACTCCGTCGCTAGCAATCACCTCAACTTCATTTGCTTGGCTAGTTGGTGGTTGGCTAGAAGCATTGGGGGCATACAACTCAACCTCATTTGCTTTGATAGATGGTACACGGGGATGTGGTGGGGGATAAACATTGGGGGCATCAACCACAACCCTATGCTCAACAAGTGGCACCATTGTCCTCTCGCTCATGTCATCCATTGGGAAAGAGACATGCCAGTTCAAATCAAAGGTAAACCGAGGAGATTCAACCTTGGTGGCAAACAATTCAAGTGACTTGTCTTCCGATTGGGATACTTTTTCCTTGTATACATCCCAATGCAAATCCGAGGTGATAGGCATACTTTTCAAGCGAGATTTGGCTCCAACTCCAACATCATACCTTCTTATTAACTTAACATCAACATTGGTGTCCATCCACTTCAAAACTTGTCTCACTTTTGCAACAACATCCTCATAGCTAGGGCTTGTATCAAAAACCAATGGTTCCTCACCCGTGTCGGCATTGTTACTCAAGAATGCCTCCTTGTCAATGTAATGAACATTAACAAGTCTCTCCATCTAAAAATAACATGAATGCATTTAAGACTTCAATGAGAATTGGTGTTTATCCAAATACATCTTATTATATCCAAATCATATCAACACTAAATTATTGGTGATGTCCACAAAAGTATCACTAATTAACACACACTAAGCAAAGTTAACCCTAATCACTAACTAACCCTAACCCCGAATCTTTCTACTCAACAAACATATATTCCTACTACACACCATGCATAGCACTATATTATCAAAGTTAACCAAGCCATTCACACTAACATAAGGGGGAGAAAACATGAACTAGGGTTCCACCAACATGTATAAAATGCAACCAAAATAACAAGATTTAACAAAAAATAATTGGATGATTTGGGGGAGATTACCAAGAGCAGCAAAGTGGTGGAAAGATCCACCTAAGGGATGCACCTTTTGGAGAGGATTTGAGGGGGAGCTTGAGGGGTAGGAGAGAGTATGAGACCTCCAAGTGTTCTTCAAGCTCGGGTTGTGGATTGGGGAAAATGTGTGGGGTGGGTCCCACACACTCTCCCGTGGGTTATCCACTTACCAGGGCCAGACGCCAGGGTCCCTGGCGTCTGGCCCCTTTGCCACGTCAGCAGGTCAACGGGCAGGCGGGCAGTGCGGGCCAGGGGCCGCAATCCAGACGCCAGGGATGTTGACGTCACCCAAAAAGATCAGAATCGAAATTTCTTTTGAAACGAGGTCAAATCGGGATTTTGTTAGCCTTATAGGTCATAACAGTAATTTTGTCCCATCAAACACGTGTCAGGTGCCCACATCTGCGGTACTCCCGTCTGCTAGTACTCTTGCCGGTCGCCCATGCAGGCACTCAGGTCATGCAACTCCTCTTTGAGCACCTCACACGTGTGTCGCCAGTCGCCCCTGACACGGGCGCGCTCCTTCCCTACACCTCCTTTGGCTAGCAAACCATATGGGGGCCTGCATGGTGACCTGCAGCGGCGCCACGGGCTGCTATGCCTCTAGCCTCTCCACCGCCGCCGGCGGCTTGCCCGTGACCACCACCATCACCTCCCTCTGCTCATGCGCCCTCCCTCGCCCCCTACGGTTGCTACCCCTATTGCGACGCCTGCGCATATACAACACTCAAACACAGGTACCACCAGATCCCGCGAGATCGGGCCTCCTCTGTTCGGCCACGGCCCGCGCCTACGCCAGCGCTCCTGGTCATCAGTTGACTAACTCACTGGCACCAGCTGCCACATCATGGCCGTGCTGGGGTGTTCCTAGGCGTAGCATGACACCAACCTTGTGCCCCCCCCCTCGTGACGCAGCCTTGACATCGGGCACTGCAGGCCACCATGCGCAGCCCCGGTCCCGTGCTCTAGCTATGCATGGAAGAGTGAGCGGAAAGAGAGGGAGAGAAAGAAGAAGAGGACCAAGTCAACATGTCCTTGTGGCTATTTTTTTGCCAACTTAGCCCGATAGGCGGGCCCAGTCAATTAGTGACGTCAGCAAAGCACTCAAAATTTTCCGTAAGTGTTTTTTGCCACAATCTATTTCTCGGTGTGGTGATTTTTGCCACGGTTTGTAAAGTGGTGGGTTTTTGCTAATGGTTACATGATTGTGGTGGTTCTGTGGATTTTAGTCTCTGGCAGGCCCTCATTAAGTCATGGTTGATCGAAAACCTACACCGCACAACACCACTATACTCCTCTTGCTCTATTTTTCTCGATTGCCTCAACAGAACACATATTAGCAAGGAAAAAAAATCTGAAAAACGGAGTAGACACTCTTCCGCCAGGTCTCCATGACCCTAAGACCATATGAGACGAGGCAGATTAGCGACGCCGACGGAAGACAGGGAAATCCTAATGTGGGACTTACTCGTGGAAGGAGCAAGAGGAGAACGTCTCGTGGTTGATCACTTTGGTTGTCGATAACTGTTTAAATGTCTAGGCAGTTAGTACAGCTGGCCTTTGCAACCACACGACACAACGAAACTATTTCGAAGGAAAAAAAGAATGAAAGACCCTTGACTTCAAGCATCGCACATGCAAGCAGCTGCATACCCACATGTTATAGCCGTAGGTGATATCTCCTACTCCCTTCCTAAAAAAATATAAAAGCGTTTAGATCACTACCGAGAGAGTTGTTGATAACCTAGCTCGCATAACGACAAAGACACGTAGGAGAAAATTTTCCTAAAACCGAAATGCTCCGGCAACCCTTCCTCAAGTCATGATTGATGGCAAATCACCATCAGACGCCACCACTATACGCCTCCTCTTGATCTTTTGTTCTTGAATAAGAGCATCTCCAGCCCGTTGGCCCATCAGGGGACGCGTAAAATCGTCGTCTAGGGGCGAGCCGGCGCGAACAAACGGCTGGGGGCGAGTTGGTGCCTAGTCGCCGGCCCAGGGCCACCCCGAGAGGCGTCTAATTTTTTTTTTTAGAAAAAACATTCAGCGAAGTTCGATTGAAACACGGCCAAAATTCGGCAAACTTTGTCATATATTAGACATGTTCGCGGCTTACATAGCAAATTTATCTAAAAAAACAAATCACTCAACGCGGAGTAGTCGCCGCCATCCTCGCCGCCGTCGTCAGCGGCCTTCTCCTCCTTGACGCGGCCGTCCCTGCTGGACCCCTGCCCGGCGTCGCCATGGCGGACTGGTGGTGGTGGCGGCGCATCGTCGTCGTCGCTATCGTCGAGGACGACGACACCTCCTTCATCGCGGCCCCGAAGGCGCTGCTCGAAGCGTTGCAGGGTGGCGCACTGGCGCTCCATCTCCATCTTCAGGTAGTCCTTGCGCGATTTCCGGGCCGCCTCGTCGTCGAGCTCCATCTTCATGGCGGGGAGCCCGGCTCGGTTTTCACGGCCCCGAGCCCCGGCTCCGTCTTTGGCTTGACGAAGCGCGGAGGAGCCGACAAGGAGGCGCGCCGGCCGCCCTCGTTGATGACGATGCCGGCGAAGGGGGGAACGGGCACTCCCCTGTTGCTGAGCCTCCACCCCGTCGGCCCGGCGCGCATGTCCGGTGGCGCCGGGATGTTGGGCTCGAACAGGAGCCACGACTCCTGTTCGTGGAGCGAGCGGCGGCCGAAGCCGTTGGCCGCCGACGCGTCGCTGGGGAAACGTGCGGCCATCGGGTGTCGGAGTGAGGGCGAGGAAGGGAGAGGGAGGGCTCGGCGGCGGCGCACGTGGGAGGAAGAGCTTGGCGGCTAGGGCGGGTGTGGCCAGAGGTGAGGGAGGTCACCGGCTTATATTAGCCGCGCCCGTGTGTACGCGTGGCGGGAGGGAAGGCGTCGCCGTGCCGCCCCGTCACGCGCCCCCCGTGATGAGGAATCAATGGCAAGGCTGACCGGCGGCGGCGGCGCAGTAGCCTTGGCAATGATTCCCGTGGGAACCGAGGCGATGAGGACGACGAATCGCCCGTCTCGCTGACTCGGCGGGCCCGCGGCTATTTCGGGCCAAAACCACTCGCCCCGGCGCCCCCCCACCCCACCCCCAACGCGCCGGGTTCAGCCTGGGTCCGCCGGCGCTGATTTCGGCTCAAGCCGGCGAAAAAGGGATTCTGGGGCACGACTGGGCCATTTTTTTAGCGTCGGCGTAAAAAATCGCCTGGGGAGGCCGTTCTAGGGGCGCGGCATGTATGAGCTATGCTCACCTGTCATCGTGGTGAGAAAGAGGACAAGAATGATCAAGAAAACACATGCATGAGCTATACTTTTCAGATCTCCCCATGAATCTGGTAGACACGGACCGCGTGGATCACGCGCGAACGTGTTGCGCTACTATGGTACATCAATCAATTGAGTTGGAGGGTAATATCATCCGTGTACTACTATGACTCTTTCCGCCATAGAATCATATACGTACAAGGCATGTCTGTGCGAGTAGCGACGAACTTCAAGATTGATTTTTTTTATTTTTTTTGCGGGGTGAACTTCAAGGTTGTTGTTGACAGTGATATATAGGTGTTCCGATTTTTCAGATTACATGATTGAGGTACGATTTGGACCACCATCTTATACAAAAAATAAATCATACTAGTAAGCAAGCATACAAGTAGTATTGTGGTGATTGGCAGGGTGCTCCGAGACTTGGTCTGCAACTACTGATGAGAACTATTTATTGTGTAACAGTATGATCCATTTTCTATTGATCGTGGTTGAAAGGAACACCATCTGTGCACAACACGTGAGGTCACAAGGTAAGGAAAATAGAACGATATTACTTCATTTTTGCCTCCCATTTTCTGTATGACCGTGTTGAGATGTCTACATATCACATGTAGCTTATATAAAAATTCCAAAAGTTACTTCGGCTGGTACGATTAGCTAGAGATGCTTCCTAAAGTATATGCATTGTAGCCCGTAGCAACGCACGGGCATTCCCTTAGTGTGTAGGTAAAGTACCAACTATCACATCCAGTTTTTGGAACGTTCCTAGGAAAGTTCCCTAAACCGGTTATTTGTTTCTTTTACCACTTTTCCCCTTTTTATGGTTGCTTCTCTTTTTTGTTTTCCGTTTCATTTTCTTCTTAATTTTCTTTTTCTTTTTCTACTTCCTTTCACTTTTTTCCTTTTTCATTCTTTTGCTTTTAAAATTGCCTTTCCTTTCCACAAATGCTTTCATTTTTCAAAATTTTCAGAGTTTCAGAAAATTCGAATATCAAAAACCAAATTAGCATTTAATTTATTGTTCAAGCTTCTTAAATAAATACCAATTTTCAAAAAAAGATTTCCCAAATTTTTAAAAAGGTTTGGATTTTAAAAAAATATTCATGTCTTCAAATTTTGTTCCCTTTTTTCAAAAAAATGTTTGCACTTTTAGAACTTGTTGGTGTTTTCAGAAATTATTCAGATTTATAAAATTGTTTGAAATTTTAAATAACATGGAGATATTAAAAATGTTTTCATTTTCAAAAAAAAATGTGTTTCCAAAAACTGTTCAGAATTTCAAATTTTGTTCACATTTTTCCAAAAAAGTTTGATCATTTTTTAGAAAATTGGAATTACAAAGTTCTTATCATTTTTAAAATTGTTTGGAAATTTGAATTCTTAAATTGTTTGCACTTGTAAAAATACTCCGCCTTTCGAAAAAGTTCACAATTCTTAAGAAATGTTACATTTTTTTATGTCATTGAATCTTGGCGCTGCCATGTTTTCCTAATGTTTCTATTATTCCTATATAGTTCTACTGGCTAGGAGTAGGCGTTTAGCAGTACAAGAGCGTCGATACCTTCCCAGAGCAGTTCATCTTTAGTAATATTTTGTCGCGCTAAAAGTCCAACTTGCACACACGCCCCTAGGCCAACCCATACGTGGGGCAGGCAGCCCTATTTTTTTTTTTCTGTATTTGTTGCTTCTATAAAACCGTCGTTGTTTAAAAACAGTTCTGAATTTCAAATAATGATCGACATTTCAAAAAAAATCAAAATTAAAGAAAATATTCATCAGTTTGAAAAACTGTTGTCGATTTCAAAAAATGTTGTGAGTTCAAAAAGTGTCTTAAATTAAAACAAATCTCGGTGTTGAAAAAAATGTGTGCGAATTAAAAATATATTCATGATTTTAAAAAATGGTCACTAATTCAAAAAAAATCATTATTTTGAACAAATGCTCACGGATTCAAAAATCTTCACAAGAATAGAAAATCCACTAATTCCGAAAAAATCATACAGGCCTCTAGCCGCTCGTGCATGCATGTTCCTTGCCACACGTGCTGACCAACACGGTTGAACCGGACCTGCTCATGGTGTGGTGGCAAACAATATTTTGCTACTGATGTGAACCTTTTTAAAAAGAATTGAGGAACATATTGGAAAAAGGTGTGCATTTTTAAGTAAATGTATATTTTGAACAAATTTATGAAAAATCAGAACAATTTTTGGAAGCACGAATATTTTTCAAAAGAATGGTAATATTCTGAATTTGTGATTTTTTTTGAAATTCCGATCAATCTTAAAATCATGAAAGTTTTTGCATTATTCACCAAAAATTGAAAAAAATATGAAATCACGAATAAAAATTTAGAACCCACTATTTTTTTTGAAATACCTGAACCATTGTTGAGACACAAATTTTTTTTCCTTATGACTAACTTTTGAACCACGGATATTTTTTGGAATTCCTGAATACATTTTTCAAATTTATGAATTTTTTGAACTTGAATGTTTTCTGAAAACGAACATTTTTTTGAATTTGTGAACAAATTTTGAAACCATGACCATGTTTTAAATTTTTTCAATATTTTATAAATTTTTAAACAAAATTTGGAAACTAAAATAGTTTTTGACTTGCTGAACAATATTTGAAAAACACAATATTTTTTGAAATCCCAACAAAGTTTAGAAAATGTGATCATTTTTTGTATATAAGAACGAAATTTTAAACACAATCATTTTTTCAACGTTTGGAATTTTTTTTAAAAACTAAAACATTTTTTGAAACTTCACCAACATTTTTTGAAAAGGAAGAGTATATCATGAAAAGAAAAAAATTATAGAGGAACAAAAAAGGAGAAAAAAGAAACAAATAAAAAAAGAAGGAAAAAGGGAAAAGGAACAAAAAAGCAAGAAGAATAAAGAAAAAAAGAACTGGAAACCGATGGAAACAAAACTGGTTCGCTCCTTGTAGGTAAATGGATTGGCCCACTACTCGGGTTGGAATGGTTCGGCTGTGTCTGCTCTTGCCATTTCTACGCAGAGAGCATCAAATAGGGTTAGCAAACCACCGACTCCCCGCCAAATTGGATTCCCCTCCTATATGACGTTAAAATCACTAGTCAAGGGCTACTCCTTGCAAAGGTCACTCTCACCTTCTTAGCCGCACTTGTCACAACCTGAGAGTTTTTTTTCATTGATTTATTTATTTCAAACGTTTTATCTCTTGAACCGTGTTCAAATTCTAAACCATTTTCAACATTGGATTTCTAACACCAAGATCTTCAAAAGTAGATCCCATGTAAATCCGTGCTTTCTCGAAGAAGCAAATCTGTGCCTCCAGGAGAAGCCAATATGTGATTCTCATGGAAGCACATTTTTTTCCTTTAAGAGAAGCTAATAAAGAATTAGCAAGCTCGTACAATTGAATGGAGCATCCCTGAATATCTGCTATCACTGATTCAATTATGCTACTGTCTACTCCATGGCATTTGAGGCATAATTCTGTAACCAAGGCATGTCTAGCAGTCTAGGTGTTGTGTAGTGTGTACCTTCTTAGGTGATCTGTATAGTATCGCAATGTCTTCTTAAAGTGTTGTTCTAGCTAGCTGGTAACACTTCTTGTTGGTTGGCATGGGATGACAAGACATTGACCATTTGTCATTTACTTGTGTTGCAGTGAGTGGTGTGTAAATATCTGATGTCTACTACGCAACCTTCTTATTGTAGACTCGTGTTGGGCCTCCAAGCGCAGAGTTTTGTAGGACAGTAGCAAATTTCCTTCAAGTGGATGACCTAAGATTTATCAATCCACGGGAGGCGTAGAATGAAGATGGTCTCTCTCAAACAACCCTGCAACCAAATAACAAAGAGTCTCTTGTGTCCCCAACATACCCAATACAATGGTAAATTGTATAGGTGCACTAGTTCGACGAAGAGATGGTGATACAAGTGTAATATGGATGGTAGATATAGGTTTTTGTAATCTGAAATTACAAAAACAGCAAGTTAACTAGTAACAAAAGTGAGCAAAAACGGTATTGTAATGCTTCAAAACAAGGCCTAGGGTTCATACTTTCACTAGTGCAAGTTCTCTCAACAATGATAACATAATTGGATCATATAACAATCTCGCAACGTGCAACAAAGAGTCACTCCAAAGTCACTAATAGCGGAGACCAAACGAAGAGATTATTGTAGGGTACGAAACAACCTCAAAGTTATTCTTTCTGATCGGTCTATTGGGTATTCCTATAAGTGTCACAAGCAGCCCTAGAGTTCGTACTAAAATAACACATTAATACACACATCAACCAAAACCCTAATGTCACCTAGATACTCCAATGTCACGACAAGTATCCGCAGGCTTGATTATACGATATGCATCACACAATCTCAGATTCATCTATTCAAACCAACACAAATAATTTCAAAGAGTGCCCCAAAGTTTCTATCGGAGAGTCAAGACGAAAACGTGTGCCAACCCCTATGCATAAGTTCACAAGGTCACATAACCTGCAATTTGATCACCAAAATATACATCAAGTGGATCACGTGAATATCCCATTGTCACCACAGATAAGCACATGCAAGACATACATCAAGTGTTCTCAAATCCTTAAAGACTCAATCTGATAAGATACCTTCAAAGGGAAAACTCAATCCATTACAAGAAGGTAGAGGGGGAGAAGCATCATAAGATCCCACTAGAATAGCAAAGCTTGCGGTACATCAAGATCGTGCCAAATCAAGAACACGAGAGAGAGAGAGAGAGAGAGAGAGAGAGAGAGAGAGATCAAACACATAGCTACTGGTACATAACCTCAGCCCCGAGGGTGAACTACTCCCTCCTCGTCATGGGGAGCGCCAGGATGATGAAGATGGCCACCGGTGATGGATCCCCCCTCTGCCAGGGTGCCGGAACAGGGCCCCGAGAGGTTTTTGGTGGCTACAGAGACTGGCACTGGGCTCTAGGTTAATAGGTTAGTCCCAAAAATCATATAAAATAGCATATAGATGCATATAAAACATCCAAGATTGATAATATAATAGCATGGAACAATAAAAAAATATAGATACGCTGGAGACGTATCAACATCCTAAGAGATAAGTATTTGCATCTTATATTGGACACTGGCAATGTTGGCATATTTTCTCATTGATGATATTTTGTGCTTCTAATTTCTAGCCTTTGGTATGCAACTTTAGTGGATTACGATTTAACTCAACTCTTGATTGATAGCATTAGCAAAATCAGAGCAACCACCTTGGGAGGTGGCTTTTGATCTGCCATGGCCCAAAGTCCACACACTTTTGGCTTAACTACAACCTATACATCACACCTTTCTGATACTTTGTTTTTATTGCTTTTGGAATTACAAATAGGATGAATTCATGACTGTCGAATTTCTTGAAATCAAGAATCCGATTGTCAATACTTTTGTTTACTCCCTTGACTTTTACATATTTTGTTTCCTATGGCGCATATTACATATATTTGTTGCATGTTAAATCTAATATTAATTTCATTGAATCAATTGATTGATGAGCTTGCTTTACTAGATTTACAAGTAATTAGTTGGATGTTGATACATCTCCATCGTATATACTTTTTCAAATTATTTTTTCCTTATTTAGGACTCTAATTTGCATGATTTGAATGAAACTAACCCGGACTGACGCAGTCTTCAGCAAAATTGACATAGTGTTATTTTTGTGTAGAAATCAAAGTTCTCGAATTGACCTGAAAATTTACGAAGAATTTTTGTGGAATAAATAAAAAATATTGGGGCCCGCCTACTGCCTGGGCGCGCCGTGCAGGCTTGTGGGCCCCCTGGAGCTCCGGCAACCCTAACTCCAACTCCATACATTCCTATTCGTGGAGAAAAATATCAGAGAGAAGGATTCATCGTGTTTCACGATACGGAGCCGCCGCCACCTCCTATTCCTCATCAGGAGGGCTGATCTGGAGTCCGTTCGGGGCTGCGGAGAGGGAAAGTCGACGCCGTCGTCAACATCAACCTTCCTCCATCATCTCGCTCGCCACGTCGTAGTATTATCACGTTGGCCTATTTTAGCATGGAGGACAACGATCCGTTTGAGACATGAAACTTCCAGGAAGGTTCCTGATCAGTATTGGGAACCTTGTAGAAAGTTCCTGAACCAGTTTTTTTCTTTACTGATTTATTTTGTATTCATTTTAAATTTTTATTTTTATTTTTATTATTCCATATTAGTTGTTTCTTTTTTCCTTGTATTCATATTGTTTCATGTTTTTTAATTTCTAAATTTCAAGCTAAATCCATATGTTTTCTAAACTTCATAAATCTTAGCTTTTTATAAATGGTGATTTAGGATTTAGAAAATTGTTCATTTTTTTGGAATTTTCGTTGACATTGCAAAAATAGTTCCAAAATTCAAAAATTGATCATTTTTCAAAAATTATTCGGGATTTGTAAGAATTACTCCATTTTTAAAAGGTTGGTAGCCATTTCAAAAATGGTTTGATAGTATTACTTGTTGCTCGCTATTTGAAAGTTGCTCTTTTTACAAAGTTGTTCGGTATTGAATTTACTAGCATTTTTTATATTTGGGAACTTTTTTCAAATTCATGAACAATTATTGAAATCAATGAACCTTTTTTATTTTGTAAAAAATAAAATGAATGTGCCAACATTTTTAAAATTTGTGAATGTATTTGAGAATTTGAGAAACTTTTTCAAATTCCTAACAAAAATTTGAATTCATGAATATATGTTGAAATTACCTTTTTTTTGAATTTGTGAACAATTCTTGAATTCAAGAAACATTTAAAAAGGAAATTTGGAGGGAGCACCCAACACTTGGCGTGGTTCCAAGGCACCAGAAATGACCGCTAAAGGTCCCCCGTAAAGGGTAATCTCCAGTCTGTAGCATTGCCCGTCCTAAGTCCTACTCCACACCTATGCCGGGGGTAGCAACCAAACGGGTACCCCCGCATATTAACGGGCTGGTCCACTTGGGCCTTAAGTGTTGTTTGCTTCCCACGAGTTTTAGAATGGTTATAGAACTAGTTTTTAGATTTTCCTAATAAAATTTTGCTTTTGGCCATTTTATCCCTATGCATAGTTTTAATTTCATTTATTTTTTAATTTCGAGAATATTTTTGGTTTTAGAAGTTTTCACATTCGTGATCTTTATTTGAATTCATGAAAAAAATGGAAACCAAAAATATGAATAGAAACAAAAAATCTTTAAAAACTTAAACAAAAAAGTAGCAACCAAATGCAAACGAAAATGGATAAAAAAGCGGAGCCGGAAGCACGGTTTTTTCTTCACTTTTTCCCTTTTCAAGAAGCACATTTGTGCTTCTCACGGAAGCAAATATGTGCTTTGACGAGAAGCAAATATGTGCTTCTCAGCCAAACACAAATTTTCTCCCTTTCTGAGATGTGTTTCTCGTGAAAGCAAATCTATGCCTCCACGAGAAGCAAATTTGCGCTTGTTATGAAAGCACTATTTCCTTTCCAAGGAGTACATCCGTGCTCGTTGAAGCAAATATGTGCCTTCACGAGAAAACAAATCTTTACTTGAAAGCACTTATTTTTTCCCTTTCGCACAATTGTGCTTCTCGCGGAAGTAAATATGTGCCGCCACGAGAAGCAAATATCTGTGCTTTCTCATGAAAGCACATAGTTTTTCTCTTTATGAGAAGCGTAGTTCACTTCTCGTGGAACCAAATCTGTGCATCTATGAGAACCAATTATGTGCCTCTCGAGGAAGAATTTTTTGCCTTTCTGAGAAAAACAACTGTGCTCCTCGCGGAAGCAAATCTATGCCTCCACAAAAAGCAAAGCTATGCTTCTTGTGGCGGCACAATTTTTTTTTCTTTTTGAGGAGCACAATAGGGATTCTCGCGAAAGAAAATTCTTCATGAAGCACATATTATTTCCTGTTTCGAGAAGCATAACAATGCTTCACCGAAAATCATAGCAATACTTCTCGCGGAAGCAAATCTGTGCCTCCACAAGAAAGAAATCTGTTGTTTTCATGGAAGCATATACTATTTTTCATTTTTCGAGACGGATAGTCACGCTTCTCGTGAAAACAACTTTGTGCCTATACCAGAGGAAAATCTAAGCTTCTCGTGGAAGCAAAGATTTTTTTCCTTTCTGAGAAGAACATCTATGCTTCTCGCGGAAGTAAATCTGTGCCTCCATGAGAAGGAATTCTGTGATTTTTGTGAAAGCAAGTATTTTTTTTCTCTTTTGGAGAAGTATACTTATGCTTCTTGCGGAAACAAATCTATGCCTCCACGAGAAGTAAATATGTGCTTCTCGTGAAAGTACAAATTTTCTCCCTTGCTGAGAGCACATTTGTGCTTCTCGCAGAAGGAAATCTGTGCCTCCACGAGAAGCAAATATGTGGTTCTTGTGGATGCATACCACGAAAAAGACCATGACTTTTTTTTTATCAAGAACCTTGAAGAAACAGGAAAAAATTGAAAAGACCTAAAACCCCCCATTTAAACCAGAAAATGCATAAACCAATCAGAGGGAACGCCTAGTGCAACGTGTGGCAAGAGCTTGACGTACCAGTTGACGTGCTCCCAAGGCACCAAAAGTGACCCTTAAAGATCCACCGCAAGGGGTAACCTCCGGTTAGTCGCTCTCTAGCATCGTCCATCCCAAAACCTATTGCACAAATACGCTAGGTGTAGCAACCAAACCGGCACCCCCACATAGTAATGGGCCTGTCCAATTGGGCCTTAAGTACTGTTTGGGTCCCACTTGTTTTAGAATGGTTACAGAATTAGTTTTTTCATTTCCCCTTTTTTTTGTTCTTAGCCATTTTATTCCCTATTCCTGTTTTTATTTTTATTTTACTTTTCATTTTTTATCTTGTTCGTTTTCATGTTTCTTTTGTGAACATATTTTGACTTTAAGAAATAGTTTTCCAATTCTTCATCTTTCTTTGAATTCATTAATATTTTTAAAATTTCTGAAATGTTTCTTGAATTCCTCAATATATTTATATCTCTCTAACAAAAAAAATTCAAATTCTCAACAAGATATATTTAGTTCATTTTTTATTTCAAATTCTTAAACATTTTTCAAACTTGTAACCATTTTTTGATTTCACAAACATTTTTCTAATTCACGACTATCTTTTTAGATCTACCAACATTGATAAAATCCATCAACATTTTCTAAAATTGTAAAAAATAATCATATTCTGTAACTCTCCTAATTCACCAACATTTCTAAAATCTAGAGAGTATTTTAATAGAAAAAAAAAGTAAAAAAATAGCATTCTTTTTTTGACAAACTCGCCTGGCTTTATTGAATTAGAGCAACGTTCATAATTACAATAGTTGGGTCATGGTGATATGAACAACATCACTTGCACTATTGTAGTGCTGGTTGCCCACCTATGAGCCGGCCTACGCGAGCTTGCGCATGATGCGTGCTTTCTCACTTTCCAATGCATTTGGCATACATTAGAGGACGTGCTTGTTGTGGGCCAAGCGAAAAAAGATGGATTACTGACATGCTAGGTTGATATCAGAAGGGTGAGAATATGCTTGGTAGAATGTTGACACATTCTACAAATCTCGACATAAGCTTAGATAAACCTATTCTAAAAATTGTCTAAGATAATCTTGGCTAATTACAAAATACGGCCCTAGAGTGAACAGTTCGTCGCCATATTTTAACTATCATTTCCTTTTAAAGTTTTGCTTTTTCCCATTTTATCCCTATGCATAGTTTTAATTTCATTTATTTTTTAATTCTGAGAATATTTTTTAGTTTTGGAGTTTTCACATTCGTGATCTTTATTTGAATTCACGAAAAAATGGAAATCATGAATAGAAACAAAAAATCTTTAAAAAACTTAAACAAAAAAGTAGCAACTAAATGCAAAGGAAAATGGATAAAAAAGTGGAGCCGTAAGCATGGTTTTTTCATCACTTTTTCCCTTTTCGAGAAGCACATCAGGGAAGCAAATATGTGCCTTGACGGGAAGCAAATATGTGCTACTCAGGCAAACACAAATTCTCTCCCTTTCTGAGCTGTGTTTCTCGCGAAAGCAAATCTGTGCCTCCGCGAGAAGCAAAATTTTGCTTATTGTGAAAGCACTGTTTCCTTTCTGAGGAGTACATCCGTGCTCGTTGAAGCAAACATGTAACTTCACGAGGAAAAAAAATCTTTACTTGGAAGCACTTATTATTCCCCTTTTGCACAATTGTGCTTCTCGCGGAAGTAAATATGTGCCGCCATGAGAAGCAAATATGTGTGCTTTCTCATGAAAGCACATAGTTTTTCTCTTTACGAGAAGCATAGTTCACTACTCGTGGAACCAAATCTGTGCGTCTATGAGAACCAATTATGTGCCTCTCGAGGAAGCACTTTTTGCCTTTCCGAGAAAAACAACTGTGCTCCTCGCGGAAGCAAATTTATGCCTCCACAAGAAGCAAATCTGTGCTTCTTATCCAGGCACAATTTTTCTTTTGTTTTTAAGGAGCACAATAGGGATTCTCGCGAAAGAAAATTTGTCATGAAGCACATATTTTTTTCCTGTTCTGAGAAGCATAACAGTGCTTCTCCGAAACGCATAGCAATACTTCTCGCGGAAGCAAATCTGTGCCTCCACGAGAAAGAAATCTGTTGTTTTCATGGAAGCATATACTATTTTCTGTTTTTTCGAGAAGGATAGTCGCGCTTCTCGCGAAAACAACATTGTGCCTCCACCAGAATAAAATGTAAGCTTCTTGTGGAAGCAAAGATTTTTTTCCTTTCTGAGAAGCACATCTATGCTTCTCGCGGAAGCAAATCTGTGCCGCCATGAGAAGGAAATATGTGGTTTTTGTGAAAGCAAATATTTTTTCTCTCTTTTCGAGAAATATACTTATGCTTCTTGCGGAAACAAATCTGTGCCTCCACGAGAAGCAAATATGTGCTTCTCGTGAAAGTACAAATTTTCTCCCTTGCTGAAAGCACATTTGTGATGTCGCGGAAGGAAATTTGTGCCTCCACGAGAAGCAAACATGTGGTTCTTGTGGATGCATACCACGAAAAAGACAATGAATGTTTTATCAAGAACCTAGAAAAAACGGGCAAAAAATTGAAAAGACCTAAAACCCCCCATTTAAAACCAGAAAATGCGTAAAAAAAATCAGAGGGAGCACCCAGTGCAACATGTGGCAAGAGCTTGATGTACCAGTTGGCATGCTCCCAAGGCACCAAAAGTGACCCTTAAAGATCCGCCGCAAGGGGTAGCCTCCAGTTAGTCGCTTTCTAGCATTGTCCGTCCCAAAACATATTGCACAACTAAGCCAGGTGTAGCAACTAAACCGGCACCCCCACATAGTAATGGGCCTGTCCAATTGGGCCTTAAGTACAGTTTGGTTCCCACTTGTTTTAGAATGGTTACAGAATCAGTTTTTTCATTTCCCCTTTTTTTGCTCTTAGCCATTTTATTCCCATTTCCAAGTTTTATTTTTATTTTACTTTTCATTTTTTATCTTGTTCGTTTTCATTTTTCTTTTGTGAACATTTTCTTACTTTAAGAAATAGTTTTCCAATTCTTCATCTTTCTTTGAATTCATTAATATTTTTTAAATTTCTGAAATGTTTCTTGAATTCCTCAATATATTTATATCTCTCATACAAAAAAATTCAATTTCTCAAAGAGATATATTTAGTTCATTTTTTATTTCAAATTCTTAAACATTTTTCAAACTTGTGACCATTTTTTGTTTTCACAAACAGTTTTCTAATTCATGACTATCTTTTTAGATCTACCAACATTGATAGAATCCATGAACATTTTCTAAAATTTTAAAAAATAATTATATTCTATAACTCTCCTAATTCAAGAACATTGCTAAAATCTTGAGAGTATTTAAGAAATTAAAAAAAAAACATACTTTTTTTACAAACTCGCCTAGCTTTATTGATTTAGAGCAACGTTCGTAATTACAATAGTTGGGTCATGGTGATACGAACAACATCGCTAGCACTATTGTAGTGCTGGTTGCCCACCTATGAGCCGGCCTACGCGAGCTTGCACATGATGCGTGTTTTCTCACTTTCCAATGCATTTGGCACATATTAGTGGACGTGCTTGTTGTGGACCAAGCTGAAGAAGATGAATTACCGACATGCTAGGTTGATATCAGAAGGGTGAGAATATGCTTGGTAGAATGTCGACACATTTTCAAATCTCGACATAAGCTTAGATAAACCTATTGTAAACATTGTCTAAGATAATCTTGGCTAATTTTAAAATATGACACTAGAGTGAACAGTCCGTCGCCATATTTTAACTATCATTTCCTTTTAAAATTTTGCTTTTGGCCATTTTATCACTATGCATAGTTTTAATTTCATTTATGAGAATATTTTTTTAGTTTTGGAAGTTTTCACATTTGTGATCTCTATTTGAATTCACGAAAAAAATGGAAACTGAAAATATGAATAGAAATAAAAAATCTTTAAAAAACTTAAACAAAAAAGTAGCAACCAAATGCAAAGGAAAATGGATAAAAAAGCGGAGCCGGAAGCACGGTTTTTTCTTCACTTTTTCCCTTTTAGAGAAGCACATTTGTGCTTCTCACGGAAGCAAATATGTGCCTTGACGAGAAGCAAATATGTGCTTCTCAGGCAAACACAAATTTTCTCCCTTTCCGAGCTGTGTTTCTCGCGAAAGAAAATCTGTGCCTCCACGAGAAGTAAATTTGTGCTTGTTGTGAAAGCTCTGTTTCCTTTCCGAGGAGTACATCCGTGCTCGTTGAAACAAATATGTGCCTTCATGAGGAAAAAAAATCTTTACTTGGAAGCACTTATTTTCCCCCTTTCGCACAATTGTGCTTCTTGCGGAAGTAAATATGTGCCACCATGACAAGCAAATATATGTGCTTTCTCATGAAAGCACATAGTTTTTCTCTTTACGAGAAGCATTGTTCACTTCTCGTGGAACCAAATCTGTGCGTCTATGAGAACCAATTATGTGCCTCTCGATGAAGCATTTTTTTGCCTTTCCGAGAAAAACAACTGTGCTCCTCGCGGAAGCAAATCTATGCCTCCACAAGAAGCAAATCTATGCTTCTTATGCAGGCAAAAAAAATTCTTTTTGAGGAGCACAATAGGGATTCTGGCGAAAGAAAATTTGTCATGAAGCACATATTTTTTCTTGTTCCGAGAAGCATAACAATGCTTCTCCGAAAAGCATAGCAATACTTCTCGCGGAAGCAAATCTGTGCCTCCACGAGAAAGAAATATGTTGTTTTCATGCAAGCATATACTAATTTTCTTTTTTTTCGAGAAGTATAGACGCGCTTCTCGCGAAAACAACTTTGTGCCTCCACTAGAAGAAAATCTGAGCTTCTCGTGGAAGCAAAGATTTCTTTTCCTTTCTGAGAAGCACATCTATGCTTCTCGCGGAAGCAAATCTGTGCCGCCATGAAAAGGAATTCTGTGGTTTTTGTGAAAGAAAATGTTTTTTTCTCGTTTCGAGAAGTATACTTATGCTTCTTGCGGAAACAAATCTGTGCCTCCACGAGAAGCAAATATGTGCTTCTCGTGAAAGTACTAATTTTCTCCCTTGCTGAGAGCACATTTGTGCTTGTCGCGGAAGGAAATCTGTGCCTCCACGAGAAGCAAATATGTGGTTCTTGTGGATGCATACCATGAAAAAGATCATGAATTGTTTATCAAGAACCTAGAAAAAATGGGCAAAAAATTGAAAAGACCTAAAACCCCCATTTAAAACCAGAAAATGCGTAAAAAAAATTAGAGGGAGCGCCCAGTGCAACATGTGGCAAGAGCTTGATGTACCAGTTGGCGTGCTCCCAAGGCACCAAAAGTGACCCTTAAAGATCCGCCGCATGGGGTAACCTCCAGTTAGTCGCTCTCTAGCATCGTCCGTCCCAAAACCTATTGCACAACCAAGCTAGGTGTAGCAACTAAACCGGCACCCCCACATAGTAATGGGCCTGTCCAATTGGGCCTTAAGTACTGTTTGGGTCCCACTTGTTTTAGAATGGTTACAGAATCAGTTTTTTCATTTCCCCTTTTTTTGCTCTTAGCCATTTTATTCCCTTTCCTATTTTTATTTTTATTTTACTTTTCATTTTCTATCTTGTTCGTTTTCATTTTTATTTTGTGAACATTTTTTTTACTTTAAGAAATAGTTTTCCAATTCTTCATCTTTCTTTCAATTCATTAATATTTTTAAATTTCTGAAATGTTTCTTGAATTCCTCAATATATTTATATCTCTCAAACAAAAAAATTCAATTTCTCAAAAAGATATATTTAGTTCATTTTTATTTCAAATTCTTAAACATTTTTCAAACTTGTGAACATTTTTTTGATTTCACAAACATTTTTCAAATTCACAACCCTCTTTTTAGATCTACCAACATTGATAGAATCCATGAACATTTTCAAAAATTGTGAAAAATAATTATATTCTATAACTCTCCTAATTCAGGAACATTGCTAAAATCTAGAGAGTATTTTAATAGAAAACAAAGAAAGTAAAAAAACAACATACTTTTTTTACAAAGTTACCTAACTTTATTGATTTAGAGCAACGTTCATAATTACAATAGTTGGGTCATGGAGATATGAACAACATCGCTAGCTGGTTGCCAGCCTATGAGCCGGCCTATGCGAGCTTGCGCACGATGCATGTTTTCTCACTTTCCAATGTATTTGGCACATATTAGTTGACGTGCTCGTTGTGGGCCAAGCGGAAGAAGATGGATTACCGACATGCTAGGTTGATATCAGAAGGGTGAGAATATGCTTGGTAGAATGTCGACACATTCTCAAATCTCGACATAAGCTTAGATAAACCTATTCTAAAAATCGTCTAAGATAACCTCGGCTAATTATAAAATACGGCCCTAGAGTGAACAGTTCGTCGCCATATTTTAACTATCATTTCGTTTTAAAATTTTGCTTTTGCCCATTTTACCCCTAAGCATAGTTTTAATTTCATGTATTTTTAAATTTTGAGAATATTTTTTAGTTTTGGAAGTTTTCACATTCATGATCTTTATTTGAATTCACGAAAAAAATGGAAACCAAAAATACCAATAGAAACAAAAAATCTTTAAAAACCTTAAACAAAAAAGTAGCAACCAAATGCAAAGGAAAATGGATAAAAAAGCAGAGCCGGAAGCACGGTTTTTTCATCACTTTTTCCCTTTTCGAGAAGCACATTTGTACTTCTCACGGAAGCAAATATGTGCCTTGACGAGAATGAAATATGTGCTTCTCAGGCGAACACAAATTGTCTCCCTTTCTGAGCTGTGTTTCTCGTGAAAGCAAATCTGTGCCTCCATGAGAAGCAAATTTGTGCTTGTTGTGAAAGCACTGTTTCCTTTCCGAGGAGTACATCCGTGCTTGTTGAAGCAAATATGTGCCTTCACGAGGAAAAAAATCTTTACTTCGAAGCACTTATTTTTCCCCTATCGCATAATTGTGCTTCTCGCCGAAGTAAATATGTACCGCCACGAGAAGCAAATATGTGTGCTTTCTCATTAAAGCACATAGTTTTTCTCTTTACGCGAAGCATAGTTCACTTCTCATGGAACCAAATCTGTGCGTCTATGAGAACCAATTATGTGCCACTCGAGGAAGCATTTTTTGCCTTCCGAGAAAAACAATTGTGCTCCTCGCGGAAGCAAATCTATGCCTCCACAAGAAGCAACTTACAATCTTTTTTTCTGGTTCCGAGAAGCATAACAATTCTTCTCGCAGAATCAAATCTGTGCCTCCACAAGAAAGAAATCTGTTGTTTTCATGGAAGCATATACTATTTTTTTTGATAAGGATAGTCACGCTTCTCGTGAAAACAACTTTCTGCCTCCGCCAGAAGAAAATCTGAGCTTCTCGTGGAAGCAAAGATTTTTTCCTTTCATAGAAGCACATCTATGCCTCTCGCGGAAGCAAATATGTGCCGCCATGAGAAGGAAATCTATGGTTTTTGTGAAAGCAAATATTTTTTTCTCTTTTGGAGAAGTATACTTATGCTTCTCTCGGAAACAAATCTGTGCCTCCACGAGAAGCAAATATGTGCTTCTCGTGAAAGTACAAATTTTCTCCCTTGCTGAGAGTACATTTGTGCTTGTCGCGGAAGGAAATCTATGCCTCCACGAGAAGCAAATATGTGGTTCTTGTGGATGCATACCATGAAAAAGATCATGAATTGTTTATCAAGAACCTAGAAAAAACGGGCAAAAAATTGAAAAGACCTAAAACTCCCCATTTAAAACCAGAAAATGCGTAAAACAAATCAGAGGGAGCGCCCATTGCAACATGTGGCAAGAGCTTGATGTACCAGTTGGCATGCTCCCAAGGCACCAAAAGTGACCCTTAAAGATCCGCCACAAGGGGTAACCTCCAATTAGTCGCTCTCTAGCATCGTCCGTCCCAAAACCTATTGCAGAACTACGCCAGGTGTAGCAACCAAACCGGCACCCCCACATAGTAATGGGCCTGTCCAATTGGGCCTTAAGTACTGTTTGGGTCCTACTTGTTTTAGAATGGTTACAAAATCTGTTTTTTCATTTCCCTTTTTTTTGCTCTTAGCCTTTTTATTCCCTTTTCTTGTTTTTATTTTTATTTTTATTTTCAGTTTTTATCTTTTTCGTTTTCATTTTTCTTTTGTGACATTTTTTACTTTAAGAAATATTTTTTAAATTCTTCATCTTTCTTTGAATTCATTAATATTTTTTAAATTTCTGAAATGTTTCTTGAATTCCTCAATATTATTTATATCTCTCAAACAAAAAAATTCAGTTTCTCAAGAAGATATATTTAGTTCATTTTTTATTTCTAATCTTAAACATTTTCAAACTTGTGACCGTTTTTTGGTTTCACAAACATTTTTCTAATCACGACCATCTTTTTAGATCTACCAACATTGATAGAATCCATGAACATTTTCTAAAATTCTAAAAAATAATTATATTCGATAACTCTCCTAATTCACGAACATTGCTAAAATCTGGAGAGTATTTTAATAGAAAACAAAGAAAGTTAAAAAAAGCATTCTTTTTTAGAAACTCGCCTCGCTTTATTGATTTAGAGCAACGTTCATAGGAACAATAGTTGGGTCATGGTGATATGAACAACATCGCTAGCACTATGGTAGTGCTGGTTGCCCACCTATGAGCCGGCTTACGCGAGCTTGCGCACGATGCGTGTTTTCTCACTTTCCAATGCATTTGGCACAAATTACGTGCTCGTTGTGGGCCGAAGAAGCTGGATTACCGACAGGCTAGGTTGATATCAGAAGGGTGAGAATATGCTTGGTAAAATGTCGACACATTCTCAAATCTCGACATAAGCTAAGATAATCCTATTCTAAAAATTGTCTAAGATAATCTTGGCTAATTATAAAATACGGCTCTAGAGTGAACAGTTCATCGCCATATTTTAACTATCACTTCAACTTTGAGCCTTATTGACATACATATTAACGCAGGTGTTGCAAGCATATGTTATCTTTTTTTATACGCCGGACGATATAAATTCATCAGAGCAAGTCCGAGTTAGTTGGAGGCTAGGAATATCCTTTTGCACATTCGATCCATGCTAATTGTAGTTTACATTGTACGAAGGTACGTGTGACAGTGTGAGCACTATTCTTCAAGCTTTGTTGTGGTCAGATGGCTACAATATGTGTTCCTCTTCGTGCCAAATGGTCAAAATAATGTATATTACTAGCGAGTATGTTTCCACTGTAGAAATTAATTTCCTTATTATTTGCTAGCTTTTGGTCAAATGGTATTGTAGCTAGCTCATATTCGGTTTCTTTTCATGGACGTTGATGCTGATGCTGAGTCGCTCTCCCGTCCGTGTCTTTCCCTCCCAACTACCCGTACGTTCCCACTGCCAGGGAAATTAAAATGCTCCGTGGGCAACTACCGTGTACCTTATTCATAATTTCAATTTTTCTTGCAGGTTCCTTCCAGATGCATCGTACTCCGTCCGAATTAATAGCATAAACCTGTTAGATTGGGAAGCGTTCCTACTCCTCGAGAAGGAGCCGCGTGTGGTTTATATTGACGTGAGGCAAAACAGCCATGCCTTGGCTTACAAGCAAGGGCGACCGATCACATGCGATCAGGTCGTTATGAGAGAATCCTGGATAGCTACGAGAGGAGAGGGAGATAGGAGATATGTTAGTTGAGATTACACAAGTAGAGATAAACGTAAATTCTAACACCCTCCCTTAATCTCAACTATCCTAGGTTTAGATTCCTCTTGAATTCTTCAAATGGTCTTGCTGGCAGTGCCTTGGTAAATCCATCAGCTACTTGATCCTTAGAGGGAATGAACCGTATCTCAAATTTCTTATCTGCAGCTCTTTCACGTACAAAGTGAAAGTCAATTTCAATATGTTTCGTCCTGGCATGAAATACAGGATTAGCAGATAAGTATGTTGCACCCAAGTTGTCACACCATAGACATGAGATACGATTTAACTTAACTCCCAGTTCCTCAAGCAGTGACTCTAACCAAATAATCTCTGCAGTGGCATTTGCCAAAGATTTATACTCAGCCTCTGTACTTGACCTTGATACTGTTGCCTGCTTTCTTGCACACCAGGAGATGAGATTGGACCCAAAAAAGACTGCAAAGCCTCCAGTTGATTTTCTGTCATCACTACATCCTGCCCAATCAGTATCAGAAAATGCACTCACAAGTGTAGAACTAGAGCGTCTAAAATTGAGGCCCAAGCTCACAGTATGTTTTACATATCTCACAATCCTCTTGACAGCTGACCAGTGTGCAGTGGTAGGAGCATGCAGATACTGACAGACTTTGTTAACAGCAAATGAAATATCTGGACGTGTAAGTGTCAAGTACTGTAATGCTCCAACAATGCTTCTATACCTTGTACTCTCTACATCTTGAAGAGGCTCCCCTTCATAAGCTGAGAGTCTTTCTGAAGAGGATAGTGGAGTAAGTGCAGGTTTACAGTTTTTCATTCCCATGCGAATCAGAAGCTCATTAGCATATTTCTCTTGGTTCAACACTATGCCATCCTGAGTTTTCTTCACCTCAATACCCAGAAAGAAGTGTAGATCTCCTAGATCCTTCAAAGCAAACTCTGAGCTCAAGTCATGCAGGAGAGCATTAGTAGCATCTTGTGATGAACTTGCAACAATAATATCATCAACATAGATAAGCACAGAAATGACTACTTTTTCCTTGTTGTAGATGAACAACGATGTATCAGCCCTTGATGCAAAGAAACCAAGACATCTTAACTGAGTGCTCAACCTAGAGTACCATGCTCTAGGTGCTTGTTTTAACCCATAAAGTGACTTGTCAAGCTTGCATACATAATGTGGTGTTTTCTTACTTACATACCCAGGTGGTTGTCTCATGTAAACTTCCTCTTCCAGAACACCATGCAAGAACGCGCTCTGTACATCCAGCTGACGCAAACTCCATCCCCTGGACACAGCAATAGCTAGAACAAGTCTTATTGTAGCAGCTTTCACAACAGGACTAAAGGTATCTTCATAATCTATACCATAGCGCTGTTTAAAACCCTTTGCAACCAAACGTGCCTTATACCTGTCAATAGTTCCATCTGCCTTCTTTTTAATTCTGTACACCCATTTGCAATCAATAATATTTTTACCTCTCTGATCTGGCACAAGATGCCAGGTTTTATTTTTCATGAGTGCAGAGTATTCTTCATCCATTGCTTTCTTCCACCTTGGATCATCAAGTGCCTCATTCAACGTTGTTGGTTCACCTGAGATGCACATCATACCATATCGTATAGTGCCATCAGTACGTATTTTTGGGTTCTTTATACCTTTCTGTAGACGTGTCATGACTCGTGTAGGAGCTGATGGCTGTACACGCTGTACCGGAGAGTCGGCCGCAGAAGATCCAGTCGATCCCGCTGGCGTCGGCACAGGCGATCCGGGTGAGTCTGGTGTGGCCCCGTCTCCGCCAATCATCCTGGTGGCCACAGGATTAGCGAGCGCAGAAGAACCCGCCTCGCCTGGTGCATGCATGCAGGGAGACAACGGCGTGGAGCACGAGGGGGATGCGGCCCCGCCTCCTGATGACGTGGCGGCGCGGGACTGGCTTGACGAGGCGCGGGACCGCGGCGTGAAGCACGAAGAAGATGCGGCCCCGCCTGCTGGCGACGTGGCGGCGCGGGGCTGGCTGATCACAGGAGCGCGTCCGCGCCTGCAGAGCTCGTGATCCAAGGACGATTGCGTCCCGCGATCCGAGGCAATCAGCCGCACAGGGGTTGCTGGCGCCGCCAGATCAGCTCCGTTTTCAGCGCCATTTTCGTCTTCTTGTGGCACATGAAATATCCCTTCGTTTTGATCATCTTGGACACCATTTTCACCGCCGTTTTCGTTGCCAACCTGCACAGGGACACGAGCAGTACTAGTACAAGCAATATTATCATCATTTTGGTTAGTGCAATTGTCTCCCCCTTGATCAAAACTCCGGAGATTTTCAGGAAGGAGAAGAATTTCTTTTCGAAGGAGGGCTCCGGCATTGGGATGTAGAGATGCAAACGGAAAGATGGACTCATCAAATACGACATCTCTGGATATATAGATTCTTCCTGTAGGGACATCCAAGCACTTGACTCCTTTATGCATGGGACTATACCCTAAGAACACACATCTCTTTGAACGAAAAGCAAGTTTACGTGTATTGTAGGGCCTAAGATTCGGCCAACATGCACAACCAAAGATGCGAAGAGATGTGTAATCTGGTGTTATACCAAGAAGTCGTGTGATGGGTGTTTCAAGTTTGATGACTTTGCTAGGAAGCAAGTTGATAAGGTATGTGGCAGTTAAGAAGGCTTCATCCCAGAACTTAAGTGGCATGGATGCATTAGCTAGTAATGCAAGCCCTACATCAACAATATGACGGTGCTTTCTTTCAGCAGACCTGTTTTGTTGGTGAGCATGAGGGCAAGAGACATGATGAGAGATGCCAAGTTTTTGAAAGAAGGAGTTGAGTTTCTCATACTCACCTCCCCAGTCCGTTTGCATGGCAATAATTTTGGAGTTCAGTTTGCGTTCAACAAGATTTTGGAAGTTGATGAAAACTTGGAATACATCAGATCTTTTCTTTAACAAATAAATCCAAGTAAATTTACTATAGTCATCAATGAAACTTACATAATAGGAAAATCTTCCAACGGAAGTGGGGGCTGGCCCCCATACATCTGAAAAAATGAGTTGCAATGGTGCAGTGGACACACTGGTAGAGATAGGGTAAGGTAATTGATGACTTTTTGCTTGTTGACACGGATCGCAAACTGACTCAACACTAGGCTCATAGGAGAGCTTATTCTTGCTAAGGACATGTCTAACTATTACTGAGGACGGATGACCCAAACGACTGTGCCACTTTGCTGAGGATGGCTTGGTGACGGGACATGCTTGTTTATTTGATGACGATGATGATGATGATATGAGTGGGTAGAGACCTCCCACACACCGTCCTCTAAGAATGATTCTCCGTGTGACCAGATCCTTAACCAAGAAAAAATAGGGATGAAATTCTATGAGAACATGATTATCACGAGTGAATCGATGAACAGAAAGAAGACTTTTTGCTGCTTCAGGAACATGAAGGATATTTTTCAGATGCAAATTTTTTATGGGGTTTTTAACAATTGAACTACCAATATGTGTTATTGCCATACCAGAACCACTTGCCGTGTGGATTTGATCACCTCCGTTGTACTTCTCCCGCATTGTGAGCTGATCAAGTTCTCCCGTGATGTGATTTGTGGCTCCCGTGTCGGCGTACCAATTGGTGTCTACGCCGTAGGTGGCTGCATGCGCCGCCTTATCTTCTGGTTCTCCATCTTCATAGCGCCACCAGCAAAGCCGCGCCCCCCCGGATGATATTTGAGGCAAATCTGGCACTCAGGGTTGTCACGCTGCTGCTGGTCACGCGCCTGTTGAGGCTCATTTGCTCGTTGGCGTCCTCTGTAACTGTTTCCGCCGCGAGCAGGAGAGGGTTGCCGATCTCCGCGACCGCGCCCCCTTGCGCCACGCCCGCGGTAGGGTCTCCCGCGGCCTTGACCGCGGCCTCTGTAGGCAGCGTTTGCAGATGTGTGGAAGCCGCCAGAAGAAGCATCGCCCAACATCTCCATTCTCTGATCGAACGCAGAGATTTGGGCAAAGAGATCGTCAGCGGTGATCGTGTTCTTGATGGCACCAATCGCCGCGACCACGGGATCATAG
This sequence comes from Triticum timopheevii, assembly GCA_963921465.1. Lineage (NCBI taxonomy): Eukaryota > Viridiplantae > Streptophyta > Magnoliopsida > Poales > Poaceae > Triticum > Triticum timopheevii. The sequence continues at coordinate 38,796,537 of OY997272.1, read as the reverse complement.
TCACGGTCCAGCCCCGCCAAGATGTAGTCGACCATCTCCGGGTCAGAAACCGGACGGCCAGCAGCTGCCAGCTCGTTGCCGAGGCTCTTCATCTTGGCCATAAAGGCAGAGCTTGACATGGTGCCCTTCTTTGTATTGGTGATCACAATTCTCAGATTCGTGATCCGAGACTGCGACTGGGAGGCGAAGATGGCTGTCACTGCTGTCCACAACTCGAAGGTGGAGTCCTTCCCGATGACCTGCGCAAGTATCTCTGGGGTCATGGAGTTCAGTAAGTATGAGAGCACCTGTTGATCTTTTGCGATCCAAGCCGCATACAGCGGGTTCGGCGCCATGGCCGTGGTTTTGTCCGCCTGCGTGGTCTCCAGCGTCTTGGGCGGAGCTGCGTCGCGGTTGTCCAGCAACCCAGTCACCTGCGCGCCTCGCAGGGCTGGTAGGACTTGTGCCTTCCAGAGGATGAAGTTTCCTCTAGCAAGTTTCTCGGTCGGCGGTGACCCGAGGTTGAGGCCGACGAACGATGAGGAAGACATGGCGACGGCGGCGGCGATCTGCGGTTTGTGGTTTGTGGGTTTTGTTGTGGCTAGATGTGTAGGGAAGAGGTGGCTCTGATGACCATGTTAGATTGGGAAGCGTTCCTACTCCTCGAGGAGGAGCCGCGTGTGGTTTATATTGACGTGAGGCAAAACAGCCATGCCTTGGCTTACAAGCAAGGGCGACCGATCACATGCGATCAGGTCGTTATGAGAGAATCCTGGATAGCTACGAGAGGAGAGGGAGATAGGAGATATGTTAGTTGAGATTACACAAGTAGAGATAAACGTAAATTCTAACAAAACCAACCAAAATTGAGACGTTTGTTACCGAAAACCATGATTTTTGGAAAACAAAATCTTCAGAATCCACGCTGCAAAAAACATAGTTGGCTATCTAACCCACGGCATCGCGCTCATTCTGACACGTGGGTCTAGCCAGGGTATTTATCCAAACGTTGTATGGAGACTACGAGCAACATATAATGAGTCTTTTTCTTGAAACAAAACAATTACACATATCATTGATTCAAGACTCTAGATGGTTTCTGCTCGATGTCAACTAATAACTGATCTTCACTCGCAAAAAAAAAAAACTAATAACTGATCTGCGGACACCAACGTGCATTTGCATGTGCAACCCTTGCAGCTAGTCCATTCTAAATCTTGCATGGCTTTTGCAGTTGGCAAACGACAAAGTACGTTTGAAATATTGCACCGCGGCCAGATCGAATAACCCCCTACGTGCGGGGTCAACTCTATGAAGTTTGAGCCGACGGCAATGAACTTAACGTGTCGCGCTCAAATATATAGCTTATCTCGTATAAGTGGTTCAGCAGCCCGATAAGTTATTTTTTGACGGGGACAGATCGATGCAACTTGATTGTGCAAACCAGTTAGTTAATGAACAAGAGCCTGACTTTTGAACACAGTGAAGATGACCCATCTACCGTACAGTTGCATGTGCGGGTGTTTTGGGAGTCAACTCTTGGTACGGTTTTTCTTGTTCGTTGTGGCGCTCGTTTTTTCACCACCTGGGTAATTAATTAGTTACTGTTATCTACTGCACTTTGGCCGACTAACCATGCATGTAAACTTGTCTAACAATAAGCCTTAGCTGGTCGTTGTGAGGAGCATATGATACTAGTATATGATACTACGAAAACTATTTTCGTAGTGCATAGTATCATATGTTAGTATGGTAGTTGGTCTCATTTATTATCAAGCATGACACATTATAGTGTATAATTTATTATGATACAGTATGGTAATATGATACTCAACCCTCTCTTTCTTTATTTAATTATATGTCACCTCATGAGAATTGTCTAATTGACAAGCATAATAGTACTAGTTATGATACTCCCGCTATAGTTAGCGAAGGAACATGCAGTGCCAGTTATTAGTAGTGCTTCTAGCGAGTACTTACTAGTACTACTTTAATTTTGTACATATACATTGAAGCAAACAAACTGGGCTTCTACACAACGTATGGGAAGCTACCAAATTTGACTTATACTCTGCTAGCTTGGCGACCTGCAACACATGCAACACGTCCTGCTGACTAGTTTCCTGATAATCCTGAAAGGAAATACACAACGATCTTGTTGATCTCTACATAGATCTCAATCGATCGACATGCCAACTATTTAACGCGTCGGAGATCACATGATCTCTACATAGATCTGGATCGATCGACATGCAAAACGCCGATGGGTCGATGACGAGGCTGCAACACTGATCCGTACCATTGCATGTGCAACGCCTGGGCTAGTGTTTGTGCTAATGGATGGAGAGTCAACTCTTCCATCTATCGAACGGCCTTGGTTGTACCTGGACGTGTTATCGTGTAGTACATTGGAGTTATACGTTTGGATTGCAACTCTATAGCTAGCTTCGTGCACACCTTCCCACATACTCCTACATGCTATGCACTTAGTCTACCGATCATATATAAGCTCATCATAGGTACGGTATAAGTAGCTTGGCAACCCAGCTGACAAGTTCAACGTATTTTTTTTTTGAAACGGACAAGTTCAACGTATGGGGACACATATCAAGCTCCTTGTGATCTCTTCAAGTTGCCGAGCTGACAACTAAATCGCCATTACTTGCAAGTAATTGTCACTTACGCTCCGTTGATTCAGAAACGCACAAGGCACACACATGAAGAAACAATTAACGAAGAGATTTGTACAGCTAGCCTTTGGTTTCACCAACCGTCCATCATGTACAAATAGCACTTGTTAATTAACATTGGTCAACTAGTCCCGATCTTAATTTGTTTAGGGCTGTCATAAACCTTAAACTAGCCCTGATCTTGATTAGGTGAGATAATATAGTACTACCTCCGTCCTGGTTTATTGATTCTCATTGTTTTTTTGCCAAATTTTGATCATAAATTTAACTAAAAATGTTCATGCATGTCGCTGAAAATTATATCAATGAAAACTATGTTAAAATACGAGTCTAACGATATAATTTTTGTTGACATGCATGAACATTTTGTTAGTAAAATATTTGGTACAAATTACGAAGGGAACAAATAAACTAGGATGGAGGTAGTACAGGCCAAGAATATTACTACCACCAGCTCCTGCATGTGCAACTCTCCATGAAACGGGACAGAATCGGCCAAAACTGCGAGTGTTGATGACCGACACGTAAGCGCACCTTGGGGTTCAACAACTATGGATATCGCTTCGGGACCCCAAAACGGTGAATACAAATCCAAGAAACGGGCCAGAATTGGCCAAAACTGCGAGTGTTGATGACCGACACTTAAACGCACCCCAGGGTTCGTTAATCGTGGAAATCACTCTGGGACCCGAAAACAGTGAGTAATTGCAACATCGAGGCTAAATATTTCTCCACGATCAACTCATTGCACGGGTTTCATGACACCATGAAAAAAGTTTGCCCAAAAGAAAACTGTAAAGAGCTGGAGCCAAGTAAATTATGGCGCCGACAAATTAGGACGGAATGGCTCTTAAAGTGTTCAATAAGTAAATTGAGAAGCATATTTCTTATAGGAAATGTATCACTGATAAAGTCTGTTAGGAAGACGATGTTTAATAAGTACATGAAATTGCAAATCTAAAATAATACTTATTATGGAGGCATGCAAAAATTAAATTAAATATGATAGTCACCTACTCTTTTTTGCATTGAACTATGTGAGTATGAAATCAACATCCGATTACAATCCACCAACAGGCTAGGAGCTAGGAAGCTAGGGCTTGTATCTAGCCAACTATCCGTTCTTGCCAAAGTGCTAGCACGCTTCGCACAAATATCAGTAGGAACATTTTCAGATCTCCTAATATGCTGAACAGAAAAAGAAGCAAAAACAACAGCTAACTCCCAAATTTCCTGAATGATAGGCGCAGCAACAGACCGGGTATTGATAGTCATCTACTTTATTTACTCATGTTTGTCACTATTCATTACTGATTTTTTTTCATACTGCCCAAATTAATTTAAGTTTGAACATTTTTGTGAATAGTCTTATGTTTGAACTTGAAATGTTACATGTTTTTGTAACATGAACTTAACAACACATTGTATTTTTCTGGAATGTCCTAAAGCTTTTAGAGATAGTTCTTGTGCAGATTTTCATTGGCTTTCTTCATAATGTTTCCACTGGAAATTATCCCATAAAATAGGCAGCTAGTAACATGCATTCTATTTTCGACACACACACACACACACACACACACACACACACACACACACACACACAGAGAGAGTACAGCCTAATGACGCGTTAACTGTGGAGTCAGAAGTAATTAATCTTGGATACTGTAACCTGCAGACTACAGCTAGCTCTGCAGCTACCTAGAGTCAACTCTTAATTTGTACTTAGCGTAGGATCGAGTGCTTTTCCGGAATATCTCAACCTGCAAGTTTTGCAGTCAGATCGAATAAACCTTACAGCTAGTGTCAACTCTTTTGCACGGCCCTGTACGTACTTGCAACAGTTAATGCCCTGCCACTGCAAATATATATAATATCTCCATATAAGTAGCTTGGCAGCCCTGATAAGTTCAACAAGACAGATGTACGATCCTTGTGAATCTCTTCATTAGTTTGACGATTTCACAAATTAAGAAACAGAGGAGAACGTCAAACATATAACTAATGGAGTAATGGTGGGCATTAATTTGAGCAGATCAAAGAAAAAATAATGGAATATTGGAACGATCTAGACAAAAGGAAACGTCTGGAGTATATGCCAAAGAATATGCCAAACTGAAGTGGTTCAAGCATGCTATAAATACATGCATCCTTCTCATCGTTTCGAGCACAAACACAACCATTACAAAGTAGAGAGTTAGCTAGCTAAGCACTTGTCTCTCAGAGCACATTGCAGCCCTGAGAGCTTCAAGGACCAAGGAAGAAGAAGCTTTCCTCCCTCTGCACAAGAGGATATGGAAATGGAGGTCGCCTCCACTCCCACCACCCCAGCGCCCATCAACTTCTTGCTGCCGGTGGACTCTGAGCACAAGGCCAAGTCCATCAAGATCTTCTCCTTCGGCAACCCACACATGCGCGCCTTCCATCTCGGATGGATGTCCTTCTTCACCTGCGTTGTCTCCACCTTCGCTGCCGCGCCGCTCATCCCCATCATTCGCGACAACCTCAACCTCACAAAATCCGACATCGGCAACGCCGGGGTCACCTCTGTATCCGGCGCCATCTTCTCAAGGCTGGCCATGGGTGCCATCTGCGATCTTCTAGGCCCGCGATACGGATGTGCATTCCTGGTCATGCTCTCGGCACCAGCGGTGTTTTGCATGTCCGTCATCGATGGTCCTAGCGGATACATCACTATCCGCTTCCTCATCGGTGTCTCACTTGCCACCTTTGTCTCATGCCAGTACTGGGTGAGCACCATGTTTAACAGCAAGATCATCGGGACTGTTGGCGGCTTGACGGCGGGGTGGGGAGACATGGGTGGCGGTGCCACACAGCTCATCATGCCTCTCGTCTTCGATGCCATTTTGGCATGTGGTGCAACGCCTTTCACAGCATGGCGCCTCGCCTACTTCGTACCAGGAATGATGTTGGTAGTGATGGGGTTACTCGTGCTCACCATGGGTCAAGACCTTCCTGATGGCAACTTGAGGAGCCTGCAGAAGAATGGAGACATGAACAAGGATAAGTTCTCCAATGTTCTGCGTGGCGCGGTCACCAACTACCGCACGTGGATCTTCGTCTTCATCTATGGCTACTGCATGGGCGTCGAGCTCACCACCAACAACGTGATCGCCGAGTACTACTATGACAGCTTCCACCTCGACCTTCGGGCCGCTGGCACCATAGCCGCGTGCTTTGGCTTGGCCAATGTCTTCGCGCGCCCCATGGGTGGCTACCTCTCCGACCTTGGTGCCCGGTACTTCGGCATGCGCGCCCGCCTCTGGAACATCTGGATCCTCCAGACCGCCGGCGGAGCCTTCTGCCTCTGCCTCGGTCGCGCAACTACCCTTCCCACCTCAATCACCTGCATGGTCCTCTACTCCATCTGTGTCGAGGCAGCGTGTGGTGCCGTCTACGGTGTCATCCCCTTCGTCTCTCGGCGCTCCCTCGGCCTCATCTCCGGCATGAGCGGCGCGGGAGGTAATGTGGGCGGCGGCCTCACACAGTTCCTCTTCTTCACGTCGTCGCAGTACTCCACTGGCAAAGGGCTCCAGTACATGGGGATCATGGTCATGGCGTGCACCCTCCCTGTCGCGCTCGTGCACTTCCCGCAGTGGGGATCCATGCTCCTCCCACCCACCGCTGGTGCCACCGAGGAGGAATATTATGCTGCCGAGTGGACGGAGGAGGAGAAGAGCAAGGGCCTCCACAACGCGGGCGTTAAGTTTGCCGAGAACAGCGTCTCCGAGCGTGGCAGACGCAATGCCATCCTCGCCGTACCTGCCACCCCACCTCACGACACGCCCCAGCAAGTATAAGACTCGAGTTTTTTTTACCTCCCTACGGTGCACGTATATATGCATACGTATATACACTGCATATGTACGTGTACGTCCCCCTCGGGCCTAGGTGTGTGGTGCCCTATTAGGACGGTGTGATTTTCCACGCCACGTGACTTTTTGGGCGCTAACCCAACCCCTTAGAGGAGGGATGTAGTCTGTAATTAGAGTCTTGTAATATGTTAGGACATGATGATATGAGAAAATGTATCGTGCCTTCATCTTCGTCGGAACGTGTCTCCTTCATTTTGAACATTGTATTGTACTACTAGTACTTTTGCTAATTAAGAAATGGAAGATGATGCGACGGTGCGCGTGACTTCCTCGGAAGGTACTGGTGCTCCGTACATGTTGTAGCATAAACTGTTCAAGTATAACTTGGCCTTGTCCTTGTCATCCAACTACTTGTCCGATCCGGTAGCATGCAGCTGGCGACCGATGAAGAGGACATGCATACAACTAAAACATACTTCCTCCGTCCTAAATTACTTGTCGCTCAAATCGATGTATCTAGCATTATTTTAGTTCTAGATGCATCCATTTGAGCGACAAGTAATTCGGGGCGGAGGGAGTATTTGCTAGCAATCGTTTTCGCTAGCTGCTTGTTATGTAGCTAGCTAGAACAATCGGCTACATGCTGAAATAAAACCATGATACATGGAGTAGCTAGGGTCAGACTTTAGCTTATCGATGATGATCGATGCAGCCAGAAAATAAGCAGGGGTGATTTAGTGTTATATTTGCTGTGAAATATTTATATTCTTCTTCTAGACCCCCAGTCGTATATATCTAGACTAGAGCTGTACAAGTAGATAGTCTCTCGTGTAAAAAACGCTCTTATATTATGAAACGAAGGGAGTAGTAATTGATGAGTCGATGCTAACTAATGGAGCCTTAGGACTTGAGACCAAGAATTCGTACGGTCTTTCAAACTCATCAAAATGTGCATCTACGATCATCTCTTTTGCTTGCGTGTCCTGATAACCAGGCACGTTACAAGGCGCTCGTCTAGACCCGGTTGCTTAATGCGCGATTAATTGCTTTGTCTAACTAACGTGCTCTGCAAAACAAGGAAAAAAAAACAGTTATGAGATCTCAGGCCATAGATCACCCATCGATCGATGTTTGCAGCCAGAATAGCATATCATATACTAGCTCACATATATGGCAACTACCGTACCTCGATCTTGCATGTGTACGCAGCCGTAGGGTCACTCTTTGTGCAGAGTCTTGAAACTTCTGCACCGTGGAAGAAGTACTTTAATTAGGCGCTACGAATTAGCGCGCAAAAACAGGATCGACGGCAGCCCACAAGGTATGGAAAATCAGACGTGTGCACATAAATGCATCAGAATTTTCACAACATATGCTATTACGCAGTCAAAGAGTTTCAACGGACTCTTTTCGAAGATATCAGTCGTTTCATCTTGTGAACAAGATGAAGTATAAACCTACGGAGAGAAAAGTGCCACACAAACGAAGGAACTTATATCTGTAATTATAATTAGCGCTCACCAAACTTGCATCAGCTCCTAAATTTCAGGGGGTCAAATCGTAGTGGAGTAGCATGCAAGTACACGCTATCTTTGGATTGAGAAATTATGCTTTTCCTATTTATCACCGGAGTCAAAATTTTGAAACCTTTAGTGGATTCTGCCCGGAGGCCCGATGCCGAAGGCGGCGGCCCCGCTGCTGTGAGCGCTAGCGAGGCACGGGACACCCGCAATGCCTTGACCAGGAACGGCCCATAGCCGGCAACGAAGCGGCAACTTAGAGGAGGAAAAAGGTAGGAGAACACTTAGATCTCAATCCGACGGCTGTGAAGAAACTGAATGGTTTTTTCTTTTCAGGAGCTTGTGGCATAGACAGTCCTGAAAAATTAACCGTGGAGTGTACTCAACAATCTTGATCATATGTAATATAGCTTGTCAATCCAAAAACATTTTTGGTTTGCAGCCCTATAAGTTTCAACAGGAGACACCCCGTCTCCGCGTGATCTCCGCGTTAGAATGCCCGTATCTAGTTAAGAAAGATACACAAGCTTCGTAAGCGAAAGCAAATGTCCACTACGTAACTAAACGTCACTTCATGCCGATGCTTAATTTTGTCTTAGTGAAGACACAACTTTGTCCTCTTTTCCCTAGAAGTGACCTTTTCACCATAATTTTATTTGTAGCTGGTGGCCGTGATGCCTTAAGACATGGAAGACGTCACACCATTAATTTGAAAAGCCCGCTGCCGATCGTTTTCACAAACATGGATAGTTAGCACGTATAAATTAATTTGGTCAATTTGGCATACGTAAGATTGTTTGAAGAACATAGCGATAGTTAACACCAACAAATGAAGCTTGGACTTTGGTGCACTGGTGATCAATGCATGTACGGCCAGAATCCATGTTTAGCTGCTTAGAATATTGCACCCCGTACGCTTCCGTAGCAACCACCGTACGCTTGCTGCGTAAGATAGAGACTAGTGGAGCCAAGCATGAGATAGATCATATACAAATGCAACCTGTTGTTGGGATAGGTCATGAGTCTCCGTGTCATCTCCGCGTTTGGCCGGTCAGTGTGGAGGAGTGTTGTAGTAGTGGGGGTAGACCATCCAACGTTGCTGCAACGGTCGATGAACCTTGAACCTCGTGTGTGTGTCTTTTGTTTCTCGAAGGGTTTTCTTCAAAGTTACCTGTAAGTGCGAAATCCCACCTCCCGAACGGGTTTCCTTCAATTTGGTTCTTGTCTCCCTAACTCGAGTTCTTCTCTCCCTGCTTTCTCTCCCGACGCCCTCTGATGTGCCCCTCCTCTTGTTCTTCGTTTTATTTCTTTTCCTTACTTAACAATTGTGGAACTTTTGTTTTTATTAGTAGAAAACAGAGAGAAAACTCTGTTTCAGAGAAAAAGAAAGAAAGAATGGTCCCCATGTTTAGTAAAGGCAACAACTTGCTTGAGAGCATGGTTTTTAAAACTGAGCCGGACTAACTGCCGTAAAAACCCGGAATAGGTACGTCTGGTGAATCGTTCGACCGGACAAAAAGATAAACCGGTCAGACCGGTGGTTTATTAAGCTTCATGGACTGTTCCACCACATAGCAAAACAACACCCAACTCTTTTTAGCAGGGAGGAGCCGAAGTTTCAGCCAGATAATAAAGTGATGAACATACTATTAAATATATACCAACTTTTTTTTGTACTGGAGTAAACACATATAATCTTGCTCTTATGTATTTAGCACATATTTATATCATTTTTTTGTACTGGAGTAAAACATATAATCTTGCTCTTGTATTTAGCACATATTGAATAGGGACAAATCTCAACCTGAGAACTGTTTTTTTACCAGTTTTGGACCCGATTTTTTTTCCTTTTTTTTTCCTTTTGCCGATTTTTTATTTGTTTGTCTTGTTTTCCTGTTTTTTCTTTTCTTTATTTCTTTTTACCATGTTTGTTTTATTTTGTCCATTTTAAAATTCATCAATATTTAAAAAAATAGTGAATCTTTTTAATAATCAGAAATATCTTTTAATTCAGAAATGTTTTTCAAATTCTTGAATATAATTTTCAATTTAGGAACTCCTTTTCAAATTTGTGGCGTACATATTAACCTAAATGTTGCAAGGATATGTTATTTCTTTTTTATACATGACATGATAAGAAGTCATCAGAGCTTGTCCCAGTTAGTTGGAGGTTAGGAATATCCTTATGTACATTCGCACATGCTGATTCTGGTTTACATTTGTACCAAGGTACGTGTGACGGTGTGAGAACTTTTTTTTCAAACTTTGTTCTAGTCAGATGGCTACTATATATGTTCCTCTTCGTGCCAAACGGTCAAACCATATATAATGCTATATTTTGTGTGTATAACTTTGTTTTCTTTTTTGCTAGCTTTTGGTCAAAAGGTATTATAGAACTTACTATTTGGTTTCTTTTACATGGATGTTGATGCTGATGTGAGTCGTTCTCCTATCAATTTCTTTCCCTCCCAACTACCCGTACGTTCCCACCGCTAGGGAAATTAAAAAGCTCTGTAGGCAACTACAGAGCACTTTATTCATAATTTCATAATTTTGCATGTTTCTTTTAGCAAAAGCTACACTGTACCCCGTCCAAATTTATAGCATAAACTCATCAAAATTGAGAGGTTCATTACCAAAAACCATCATTTTAGAAAAATAGATCTTCAGAAAACCACCTATCCACTTTAATCACGTTGCAAAAAAAAAAACACCAAAAAAAAAACCAACTACTGCGCTCGTTCTGGGGTATTTGTCCAAATGTTGTATGGTGGGTACTTCAACTTTAGACGATGAGCAACATAGTGAGCCTTTTCCTAGAAACAAAACAATACACATATCATCGATTCAAGTCTCTAGATGCTTCTGCTCGATGTCAACTAATAACAGATTATGTAACCCAGAAATCTGCGGACACCAATGTACCATGGCATGTGCAACCCTTGCAACTAGTCCATTCTTAATCTTGCATGGCTTTTGTAGTTAGCGTAGGACAAATTACGTTTGGAATAAACCCTGTACGTGAGGGGTCAACTCTTTGAGGTCTGAACCGACGGCAATGAACTTCGCATTCAAATATATAGCTTATCTCGTATAAGTGGTTCAGCAGCCCAGATAAGTTATTTTTTGACGGGGACAGACCGATGCAACTTGATACTGCCAACCAGTTTGTTAATGAACAAGAGCCTGACTTTTGAACACAGTGCTGACGACGACCCATCAACCGTACAGTTGCATGTGCCCGAGTTTTTGGAGTCAACTCTTTGTACGGTATTCTCTTCTTAGTTTTAGCGCTTGTTTTTCACCGCCTGGCTAATTAATTAGTTACTGCTAGATACTGCACTTTGGCCGATTAACCATACTTGTAAACCTGTCTAACGATTAATAAACCTTAAGCAACATGCAGTGCAAGTTAGTAGTGCTTCTGGTTAAGTTTGCAAACTTCACTTCAATTTGGCACGTATATGTTCTCATATATTGAAGCTAACAAATTTGACTTCCACACAATGTACTACGTGGAAGCTAACAAATTTGACTTATACTCTCAGCTAGCTAGGCGACGTGCTGACTAGATAGGAACCAAAATACACAACGATCTTGTCGATCTCTACATAGATCTAGATTATATTGGTCGACATGCCAACTATCTAGCGCGTCGGAGATCAATATATAGTTTACGCTGATGGATCGATGACGAGGCAGCAACACTCATCCGTACGTGTTGCATGTGCAACGCCTGGGCTAGTGTATGTTCTAATGG